>CM063186.1:36142500-36742500 GCA_031835075.1 Saguinus oedipus | reverse complement strand
ACCAGCCTTTAAAGTTCAAGTGGCTTTCATGCCAATGCCGTTCAAGAAGCTGGGGTAGCAGGTGTCCACACCAACAAGGCCAGTTAAGTTTCTGTTTTTATTTTTCTATACCTCCAATTTATCTTTATTCGATTTCCAAAAAGCAGTCACAACGAAGAAATAAAATACAAAAAGCTGCACACCTCTGCGTGTAACTTTTACGCTTGGATGACGCCGGCATTCTGTGTAGCGTGCCAATTCTTGTGTAGGTGCTGCTGAAGAGAGCACATGCCAAGCCCAGCTCACAGTTTTTAGACTTTTCTGCTTTTTGCTTTTTATATGGAGCGGGCTACGCTGTTTCCTTCGAGGCCAGTCTCCATCCTGTGACTTCAGCATCCGCTTGCCTCGGAAATCTTCGTGCGGGATCAACAGGTTGAGCCGCGGAGCCCAATCCAAATTGTGTTTTCGTTTTATTTTATTTACTTATTAATTAATTAATTAATTTTTTATTTACATGTAAATATATTTATTTATTTATATTTTGAGGCAGAGTTTCCCTGCTGTTACCCAGGCTAAAGGCCAAAGTCGCGATCTCAGCTCACCACTACCTCCGCATCCTGGGTTCAGGCAATGCTTCTGCTTCAGCCTCCCGAGTAGCTGGGATTACCGGCTGGCGCCCCCAGGCCCAGCTAATATTTTGTAATTTTACTAGAGACGGGGTTTCACCATTTTGACCAGGATGGTCTCAATCCATTGACATCGTGATCCACCCGACTCAGCCTCCAAATGTGCTGGGATTACAGGCTTGAGCCATAGCGCCCGGCGTGCTTTGTTTTAAAGACGGGGTTTCATCATGTTGGTCGGCCGGGTCTCAAACCGCCAACTTCTCGTGATTTACCCGCCTTTACATTTCAGGCGTCTGAATGACAGGCTGCTGTGAACCACTGTGCCGGTGTGTTATAATGTATTGTTAAAAGAAACGCCAGTGAGACTGTGCCAGGTTCTGCAATACACGCCAGCAATCTAAGTAGTTTGGGAGGACGACGTGGGCGGCTTTCCTGAGTTCATGAGTTCGAGGTCAGCCTGACCATTCCAATGCAAACCCACTTTACATAATAGAAGAGAGAGAGAGGGAAGAAAAAACGGTAATCAGACTGATGACTGTTTGCAATTGCAACAAAAGGAAATGCCCGGAGACTCCACACCCAGAACAGCCTTTCTTTATTACGTGCAGTATACCTCTTGTCACCAACGGTGGAGTGCAACAGTGTGATCTTTGCTTATTGCAACACCTGCCTTTTAAGTTCAAGTGATTGTCATCCCAATGCCATTCAAGTAGCTGGTGTCGCAGTTGTCCACACCACCAGGTCCAGGTAACTTTCTAATTTTATTTCTCTGTACCACCAATTTATCTTTATTTGACTTCCACAAAGCGATCACAACCAAGAAATAAAATACAAAATGCTGCACACCTGTGCGTGTCATTTTTAAGCTACGACCAAGCTGGCCTTCTGTGTAGGGTCCCAATTCTAGTGAAGGTGCTGCTGAAGCGAGCACATGCCGAGCCCAGCACAGCTTTTTTTATGCTTTTCTGTTTCTCTGTTTTACATTGGGAGCAGACTACGCTGTGTCCTTCGAGGCCAGTCTCGAACCTGTGAGTTCAGCATCCGCCTGCCTGGGCATTCTTTGTGCTGGGCCAACAGGCTTCAGCCGCGGAGCCCATCCCAAATTGTGTTTTAGTTTTAAAGACAGGATATCACAAGGTTGGTCGGGCGGGTCTTGAAAGCCCAACTTCTCGTGATCCGCCCGCCTTGATTTTTGAGGCGAAAGAATGACGGGCTGCCGTGAGCCACCCTTTCTGAATGTTATCATATTTTGTCAAAAAGTCAATCAGAGACACTCTGCCGGGCGCTGCCAGTCACACATGAAATCTAAGCACTTTGAAAGGCCGAGTTGAGCGAGTATCCGGAGGTCACGAGGTCCAGGTCAGCCTCTGCATTTTGGTCATAACACACATCACATATTAAGAGGGAAAGAAAAAAGGAAAGGTATTCGATTAGACTGATGATTGTGTGCAATTTAAACAAAACGTGGTGCCCGGAGACTCCACGCCCAGAAATGCCTTTTTATATTAGGTAGATTTTCCCTCTGGTCACAAAGGCTGGAGTGCAACAGTGTGATCTTTGCTTATCGCAGCAGCAGCCTTTTAAGTTCAAGTGACTTTCATGCCAATGCCGTTCAAGAAGCTGTGGTAGCAGGTGTCCACACCCCCAGGTCCAGGTAACTTTCTGTTTTTATTTTTCTGTACGTCAAATTTATCTTTATTTGACTTGCACAAAGCGGTCACAACCAAGAAATAAAATACGAAAATCTGCACACCTCTGCCTGTAATTTTTAAGCTACGACCAAGCTGGCCTTCTGTGTAGCGTCCAAATTCTAGTGTAGCTGCTGCTGAAGCGAGCACATGCCGAGCCCTGCTCAGCTTTATTCATGCTTTTCTGTTTTTCTGTTTTTCATTGGGAGTAGAATGTGCTCTGTCCTTCGAGGCCAGTCTCGAACCTGTGAGTTCAGGATCCGCTTGCCTCGGCATTCCTTGTGCTGGATCAACAGGCTTGAGCCGCGGAGCCCAACCCATAATGTGTTTTGGTTTTACACACAATGTTTGGTTTTAATCACAATGTTTGTCGGGCGGGTTTCAAAAGGCCAATTTCTCGTGATCCGCCCGCCTTGATTTTTGAGGCCAACGAATAACAGGCTGCCGTGACCCACCGTTTCTGAATGTCATCGTATTTTGTCAAAAAGTAAATCACAGAGACTCTGCCAGGCGCTGCCAGTAACACAAGCACTCTAAGCACTTTGAAAGGCCGAGGTGGGTGGGTATCGTGAGGTCAAGAGTTCGAGGTCAGCCTGTTCATTTTGTTGAAATCCCACCTAACATAATAAAAGAGAGAGAGAAAAAATGAAAGGTAATGAGACTGATGAGTGTGTGCAATGGAAACAGAACGAGGTGCCCGGAGACTCCACGCCCAGAAACGCCTTTCTTTATTAGGTAGAGTTTCCGTCTGCTCACACAGGCTGGAGTGCAACAGTGCGATCTTTGATTATTGCAACACCAGCCTTTTAAGTTCAAGTGACTTTCATGCCAATGTTGTTCAAGAAGCTGGGGTAGCATGTGTCCACAACACCAGGTCCAGGTAACTTTCTGTTTTTAATTTTCTGTACCTCCAGTTTATCTTTATTTAATTTCCACAAAGCAGTCACAACCAAGAAATAAAATACGAAAAGCTGCACACACGTGCATGTAATTTTAACGCGGGATCACGCCGGCCTTCTGTGTCGCGTCTCAATTCTTGTGTAGGTGCTGCTGAAGAGAGCACATGCCAAGCCCAGCTCACCGTTTTTACACTTTTCTGTTTTTTGCTTTGTATATGGAGCGGTCTACGCTGTTTCCATCGAGGCCAGTCTCGAACCTGTGACATCAGCATCGGCTTGCCTCGGCATTCTTTGTGCTGGATAAACAGGCTTGAGCCGCGAAGCCCAACCCAAATTGTGTTTTCGTTTTAAATTATGGATAGATAGATTGATTGATTTTATTTTATGAGGCGGAGTTTCGCTGCTGTTACCCAGGCTGGAGGGCAAAGGCGCGATCTCGGCTCACCAAAACCTCCGCCTCCTGGGTTCAGGCAATTCTCCTGATTCAGCCTACCGAGTTCCTGGGATTTCAGGCACGGTCCACCATGCCCAGCGAATGTTTTGTATTTTTACGAGAGACGGGGTTTCACCATTTTGACCAGTATGGTCTCGATCCATTGACATCGTGATCCACCCGCCTCAGCCTCCCAAAGTGCAGGGATTACAGGCTTGGGCCATCGCGCTTGGCGTGTTTTCGTTTTAAAGACGGGGTTGCACCATGTCTGTCGGTCGGGTCTCGAACCACCCACTTCTCGAGATTTACCCGCCTTGACCTTTGAGGCGTCTGAATGACAGGCTGCTGTGAGCCACTGTGCCGGTGTGTTATAATATAATGTTAAAAGAAAAATTCGAGAGACTGTCTCAGCTTCTGCGATTCACGCCAGCAATCTAAGTAGTTTGGGAGGCCGACGTGGGCGGGTTTCCTGAGGTCATGAGTTCGAGGTCAGCCTGACCATTCTGATGGAAACCCCCTTTAAATAATAGAAGAGAGAGAGAGAGAAAACAAATACGTAATCAGACGGATGACTGTGCAATTGCAACAAAAGGGAATGACCGGAGACTCCATCCCCAGAACAGCCTTTCATTATTACGTGCAGTATACCTCTTTTCACCAACGGTGGAGTGCAACAGTGTGATCTTTGCTTATTGCAACACCTGCCTCTTAAGTTCAAGTGATTGTCATCCCAATGCCATTCAAGTAGATGGTGTCGCAGTGGTCTACAACACCAGGTCCAGGTAACTTTCTAATTTTATTTCTCTGTACCACCAATTTATCTTTATTTGACTTCCACAAAGCGATCACGACCAAGAAATAAAATACAAAAAGCTGCACACCTGTGCGTGTAATTTTTAAGCTACGACCAAGCTGGCCTTCTGTGTAGGATCCCAATTCTAGTGAAGGTGCTGCTGAAGCGAGCACATGCCGAGCACAGGACAGCTTTTTTTATGCTTTTCTGTTTCTCTGTTTTACATTGGGAGCAGACTACGCTGTGTCGTTCGAGGCCAGTCTCGAACCTCTGAGTTCAGCATCCGCCTGCCTGGGCATTCTTTGTGCTGGGCCAACAGGCTTCAGCCGCGGAGCCCATCCCAAATTGTGTTTTTGTTTTAAAGACAGGATATCAAAAGTTTGGTCGGGCGGGTCTTGAAAGCCCAACTTCTCATGATCCGCCCGCCTCGATTTTTGAGGCGAAAGAATGACGGGCTGCCGTGAGCCACCCTTTCAGAATGTTGTCACATTTTGTCAAAAAGTCAATCAGAGTGACTGCCGGTCGCTGCCAGTCACACATGCAATCTAAGCACTTTGAAAGGCCGAGTTGAGCGAGTATCCTGAGGTCACGAGGTCCAGGTCAGCCTCTGCATTTTGGTGATAACACACTTCACATATTAAGAGGGAAAGAATAAAGGAAAGGTAATCGATCAGACTGATGAATGTGTGCAATTTAAACAAAACGTGGTGCCCGGAGACTCCACGCCCAGAAATGTCTTTTTTTATTAGGTAGATTTTCCCTCTGGTCACAAAGGCTGGAGTGCAACAGTGCGATCTTTGCTTATTTCAGCACCAGCCTTTTAAGTTCAAGTGTCTTTCATGCCAATGCCGTTCAAGAAGCTGGGGTAGCAGGTGTCCACACCACCAAGGACAGGTAACTTTCTGTTTTTATTTTACTATACCTCCAATTTATCTTTATTTGATTTCCACAAAGCAGTCACAACCAAGAAATAAAATACGAAAAGCTGCACACCTCTGCGTGTAATTTTTCCGCTTGGATGACGCCGGCATTCTTTGTAGCGTGCCAATTCTTGTGTAGGTGCTGCTGAAGAGAGCACATGCGAAGCCCAGCTGACGGTTTTTAGAATTTTCTGCTTTTTGCTTTTTATATGGAGCGGGCTACGCTGTTTACTTCGAGGCCAGACTCGATCCTGTGACTTCAGCATCCGCTTGCCTCGGCATTTTTTGTGTTGGATCAACAGGCTTGAACCGCGGAGCCCAACCAAAATTGTGTTTTCGTTTTATTTTATTTATTTATTTATTTATTTATTTATTTATTTATTTATTTATAAGTATACTTATTTATTTGTTTATATTTTGAGGCAGAGTTTCGCTGCTGTTACCCAGGCTAAAGGGCAAAGGCGCGATCTCGGCTCACCACCACCTCCGCCTCCTGGGTTCAGGAAATGCTTCTGCTTCAGCCTCCCGAGTAGCTGGGATTACCGGCTCGCGCCACCAGGCCCAGCTAATATTTTGTAATTTCTCTAGAGACGGGGTTTCACCATTTTCACCAGGATGGTCTCAATTTATTGACATCGTGATCCACCCGACCCAGCCTCCCAAAGTGCTGGGATTACAGGCTTGAGCCATCGCGCCCGGCGTGTTTTTGTTTTAAAGACCGGGTTTCATCATGTTGGTCGGCCGGGTCTCAAACCGCCAACTTCTCGTGATTTACCCGCCTTTAGCTTTCAGGCGTCTGAATTACAGGCTGCTGTGAACCACTGTGCCGGTGTCTTAAAATGTATTGTTAAAAGAAAAACTAGAGAGACTGTGCCAGGTTCTGCAATACACGCCAGCTATCTAAGTTGTTTGGATGGCCGACGTGGGCGGGTTTCCTGAGTTCAGGAGTTTGAGGTCAGCCTGACCATTCCAATGCAAACCCACCTTGCATAATAAAAGAGAGAGAGAGAAAAAAAGGTAATAAGGCTGATGATTGTGTGCAATTGCAACAAAAGGAAATGCACGGAGACTCCACCCCCAGAACAGCCTTTCTTTATTACGTGCAGTATACCTCTTGTCACCAAGGGTGGAGTGCAGCAGTGCGATGTTGGCTTATTGCATCACCTGCCTTTTAATTTCAAGTGATTTTCATCCCAACACCATTCAAGTAGCTGGTGTTGCAGTTGTCCACACCACCAGGTCCAGGTAACTTTCTAATTTTATTTGTGTCTACCTCCAATTTATCTTTATTTGACTGACTTCCACAAAGCAGTCATAACCAAGAAATAAAATACGAAAAGCTGCACACCTGTGCGTGTAAATTTTAAGCTACGATCACGCTGGCCTTCTGTGTAGCGTCCCAATTCTAGTGTAGGTGCTGCTGAAGCGAGCACATTCTGGGCCCAGCTCAGCTATTTTTATGCTTTTCTGTTTTTGGGTTTTCCTTTGGGAGCAGACTACGCTGTGTCCTTCGAGGTTAGTCTTGAACCTGTGAGTTCAGCATCCGCCTGCCTCGTCATTCTTTTTGCTGCGTCAACAGGCTTGAGCCGCAGAGCCCAACCCAAATTGTGTTTTTGTTTAAAAGACAGGATATCACAAGGTTGGTCGGGCGGGTCTCGAAAGCCCAACTTCTCGTGATCCGCCCGCCTTGATTTTTGAGGCGAAAGAATGACAGGCTGCCGTGAGCCACCGTTTCTGAATGTTATCATATTTTGTCAGAAAGTCAATCAGAGAGACTGTGCCGGGTGCTGCCAGTCACACATGCAATCTAACCACTTTGAAAGGCCGAGGTGAGCGAGTATCCTGAGGTCACGAGGTCGAGGTCAGCCTGTGCATTTTGGTGATAACCCTCTTTACCTATTAAGGGAGAAAGTAAAAAAAAGGTAATCAGACTGATGACTGTGTACAATTGCAACAAAAGGAAATGCCCGAAGACTCCATCCCCAGAACCGCCTTTCTTTATTACGTGCAGTTTACCTCTTGTCACCAAGGCTGGAGTGCAACAGTGCGATCCTTGCTTATTGCGACACCCGCCTTTTAAGTTCAACTGATTGTCATCCGAATGCCCTTAAAGTGGCTCGGGTTGAAGGTGTCCACATCACCAGGTCCGGCTAACTTTCTATTTTTATTTTTCTGTACCTCCAATCTATCTTTATTTGATTTCCAAAAAGCAGTCACAACGAAGACGTAAAATACGAAAAGCTGCACACCTGTGCGTGTCAGTTTTAGGATACGACCACGCCCCCCTTCTGTGCAGCATCCCAATTCTAGTGTAGGAGATGACGAAGGGAGCACATGCCGAGCCCACCTCAGCATTTATATGGTTTTCTGTTGTTTGTTTTGTTTTGTTTTGTTTTATTTTAGGGAGAGGACTACGCTGTGTCCTTCGAGGCCAGTCTCGAACCTGTGACTTCTGGATCCGCATGCCTCAGCATTCTTTGTGCTGGGACAAAAGGCTTGAGCCGCGGAGCGGTACCCAAGTCGTGTTTTTGTTTTAAAAACAGGATTTCAAAAGGTTGGTCGGGTGGGTCTCGAAAGCGCAGCTTCTTATGATCCGCCCTCGTTGATTTTTGAGTCGACAGAATGACAAGCTGCCTTGAGCCACCGTGCCTGGGTGTTATAATGTATTGTCAAAAAATATATCAGAGAGACTCTGCAGGGCGCTGCCAGTCACACAAGCACACTAAGCACTTTGAAAGGCCGAGGTGGGTGGGTATCCTGAGGTCAAGACTTCGAGGTCAGCCTGTTCAATTTGTTGAAATCCCACCTAACATAATAAAAGAGAGAGAGAAAAAAATGAAAGGTCATCAGACTGATGAGTGTGTGCAGTGGAAACAGAACGAGGTGCCCGGAGAGTCCACGCCCAGAAACGCTTTTCTTTATTAGGTAGAGTTTCCCTCTGGTCACAAAGGCTGGAGTGCAACAGTGCGATCTTTGCTTATTGCAGCACCAGCCTTTTAAGTTCAAGTGGCTTTCATGCCAATGCCGTTCAAGAAGCTGGGGTAGCAGGTGTCCACACCAACAAGGCCAGTTAAGTTTCTGTTTTTATTTTTCTATACCTCCAATTTATCTTTATTCGATTTCCAAAAAGCAGTCACAACGAAGAAATAAAATACGAAAAGCTGCACACCTCTGCGTGTAACTTTTACGCTTGGATGACGCCGGCATTCTGTGTAGCGTGCCAATTCTTGTGTAGGTGCTGCTGAAGAGAGCACATGCCAAGCCCAGCTCACGGTTTTTAGACTTTTCTGCTTTTTGCTTTTTATATGGAGCGGGCTACGCTGTTTCCTTCGAGGCCAGTCTCGATCCTGTGACTTCAGCATCCGCTTGCCTCGGAAATCTTCGTGCGGGATCAACAGGTTGAGCCGCGGAGCCCAATCCAAATTGTGTTTTCGTTTTATTTTATTTACTTATTAATTAATTAATTAATTTTTTATTTACATATAAATATATTTATTTATTTATATTTTGAGGCAGAGTTTCCCTGCTGTTACCCAGGCTAAAGGCCAAAGTCGCGATCTCGGCTCACCACCACCTCCGCCTCCTGGGTTCAGGCAATGCTTCTGCTTCAGCCTCCCGAGTAGCTGGGATTACCGGCTGGCGCCCCCAGGCCCAGCTAATGTTTTGTAATTTTACTAGAGACGGGGTTTCACCATTTTGACCAGGATGGTCTCAATCCATTGACATCGTGATCCACCCGACTCAGCCTCCAAAAGTGCTGGGATTACAGGCTTGAGCCATAGCGCCCGGCGTGCTTTGTTTTAAAGACGGGGTTTCATCATGTTGGTCGGCCGGGTCTCAAACCGCCAACTTCTCGTGATTTACCTGCCTTTACATTTCAGGCGTCTGAATGACAGGCTGCTGTGAACCACTGTGCCGGTGTGTTATAATGTATTGTTAAAAGAAACGCCAGTGAGACTCTGCCAGGTTCTGCAATACACGCCAGCAATCTAAGTAGTTTGGGAGGACGACGTGGGCGGCTTTCCTGAGTTCATGAGTTCGAGGTCAGCCTGACCATTCCAATGCAAACCCACTTTACATAATAGAAGAGAGAGAGAGGGAAGAAAAAAACGGTAATCAGACTGATGACTGTTTGCAATTGCAACAAAAGGAAATGCCCGGAGACTCCACACCCAGAACAGCCTTTCTTTATTACGTGCAGTATACCTCTTGTCACCAACGGTGGAGTGCAACAGTGTGATCTTTGCTTATTGCAACACCTGCCTTTTAAGTTCAAGTGATTGTCATCCCAATGCCATTCAAGTAGCTGGTGTCGCAGTTGTCCACACCACCAGGTCCAGGTAACTTCCTAATTTTATTTCTCTGTACCACCAATTTATCTTTATTTGACTTCCACAAAGCGATCACAACCAAGAAATAAAATACAAAATGCTGCACACCTGTGCGTGTCATTTTTAAGCTACGACCAAGCTGGCCTTCTGTGTAGGGTCCCAATTCTAGTGAAGGTGCTGCTGAAGCGAGCACATGCCGAGCCCAGCACAGCTTTTTTTATGCTTTTCTGTTTCTCTGTTTTACATTGGGAGCAGACTACGCTGTGTCCTTCGAGGCCAGTCTCGAACCTGTGAGTTCAGCATCCGCCTGCCTGGGCATTCTTTGTGCTGGGCCAACAGGCTTCAGCCGCGGAGCCCATCCCAAATTGTGTTTTAGTTTTAAAGACAGGATATCACAAGGTTGGTCGGGCGGGTCTTGAAAGCCCAACTTCTCGTGATCCGCCCGCCTTGATTTTTGAGGCGAAAGAATGACGGGCTGCCGTGAGCCACCCTTTCTGAATGTTATCATATTTTGTCAAAAAGTCAATCAGAGACACTCTGCCGGGCGCTGCCAGTCACACATGAAATCTAAGCACTTTGAAAGGCCGAGTTGAGCGAGTATCCGGAGGTCACGAGGTCCAGGTCAGCCTCTGCATTTTGGTCATAACACACATCACATATTAAGAGGGAAAGAAAAAAGGAAAGGTATTCGATTAGACTGATGATTGTGTGCAATTTAAACAAAACGTGGTGCCCGGAGACCTAATATAAATGCCTTTTTATATTAGGTAGATTTTCCCTCTGGTCACAAAGGCTGGAGTGCAACAGTGTGATCTTTGCTTATCGCAGCAGCAGCCTTTTAAGTTCAAGTGACTTTCATGCCAATGCCGTTCAAGAAGCTGTGGTAGCAGGTGTCCACACCCCCAGGTCCAGGTAACTTTCTGTTTTTATTTTTCTGTACGTCAAATTTATCTTTATTTGACTTGCACAAAGCGGTCACAACCAAGAAATAAAATACGAAAATCTGCACACCTCTGCCTGTAATTTTTAAGCTACGACCAAGCTGGCCTTCTGTGTAGCGTCCAAATTCTAGTGTAGCTGCTGCTGAAGCGAGCACATGCCGAGCCCAGCTCAGCTTTATTCATGCTTTTCTGTTTTTCTGTTTTTCATTGGGAGTAGAATGTGCTCTGTCCTTCGAGGCCAGTCTCGAACCTGTGAGTTCAGGATCCGCTTGCCTCGGCATTCCTTGTGCTGGATCAACAGGCTTGAGCCGCGGAGCCCAACCCATAATGTGTTTTGGTTTTACACACAATGTTTGGTTTGAATCACAATGTTTGTCGGGCGGGTTTCAAAAGGCCAATTTCTCGTGATCCGCCCGCCTTGATTTTTGAGGCCAAGGAATAACAGGCTGCCGTGACCCACCGTTTCTGAATGTTATCGTATTTTGTCAAAAACTAAATCACAGAGACTCTGCCAGTCGCTGCCAGTAACACAAGCACTCTAAGCACTTTGAAAAGCCGAGGTGGGTGGGTATCGGGAGGTCAAGAGTTCGAGGTCAGCCTGTTCATTTTGTTGAAATCCCACCTAACATAATAAAAGAGAGAGAGAAAAAATGAAAGGTAATGAGACTGATGAGTGTGTGCAATGGAAACAGAACGAGGTGCCCGGAGGCTCCACGCCCAGAAACGCCTTTCTTTATTAGGTAGAGTTTCCGTCTGCTCACACAGGCTGGAGTGCAACAGTGCGATCTTTGATTATTGCAACACCAGCCTTTTAAGTTCAAGTGACTTTCATGCCAATGTTGTTCAAGAAGCTGGGGTAGCATGTGTCCACAACACCAGGTCCAGGTAACTTTCTGTTTTTAATTTTCTGTACCTCCAATTTATCTTTATTTAATTTCCACAAAGCAGTCACAACCAAGAAATAAAATACGAAAAGCTGCACACACGTGCGTGTAATTTTTACGCGGGATCACGCCGGCCTTCTGTGTCGCGTCTCAATTCTTGTGTAGGTGCTGCTGAAGAGAGCACATGCCAAGCCCAGCTCACCGTTTTTACACTTTTCTGTTTTTTGCTTTGTATATGGAGCGGGCTACGCTGTTTCCATCGAGGCCAGTCTCGAACCTGTGACATCAGCATCGGCTTGCCTCGGCATTCTTTGTGCTGGATAAACAGGCTTGAGCCGCGAAGCCCAACCCAAATTGTGTTTTCGTTTTAAATTATTGGTAGACAGATTGATTGATTTTATTTTATGAGGCGGAGTTTCGCTGCTGTTACCCAGGCTGGAGGGCAAAGGCGCGATCTCGGCTCACCAAAACCTCCGCCTCCTGGGTTCAGGCAATTCTCCTGATTCAGCCTACCGAGTTCCTGGGATTTCAGGCACGGTCCACCATGCCCAGCGAATGTTTTGTATTTTTACGAGAGACGGGGTTTCACCATTTTGACCAGTATGGTCTCGATCCATGGACATCGTGATCCACCCGCCTCAGCCTCCCAAAGTGCAGGGATTACAGGCTTGGGCCATCGCGCTTGGCGTGTTTTCGTTTTAAAGACGGGGTTGCACCATGTCTGTCGGTCGGGTCTCGAACCACCCACTTCTCGAGATTTACCCGCCTTGACCTTTGAGGCGTCTGAATGACAGGCTGCTGTGAGCCACTGTGCCGGTGTGTTATAATATAATGTTAAAAGAAAAATTCGAGAGACTGTCTCAGCTTCTGCGATTCACGCCAGCAATCTAAGTAGTTTGGGAGGCCGACATGGGCGGGTTTCCTGAGGTCATGAGTTCGAGGTCAGCCTGACCATTCTGACGGAAACCCCCTTTAAATAATAGAAGAGAGAGAGAGGGAAAAAAAAAACGTAATCAGACGGATGACTGTGCAATTGAAACAAAAGGGAATGACCGGAGACTCCATCCCCAGAACAGCCTTTCTTTATTACGTGCAGTATACCTCTTTTCACCAACGGTGGAGTGCAACAGTGTGATCTTTGCTTATTGCAACACCTGCCTTTTAAGTTCAAGTGATTGTCATCCCAATGCCATTCAAGTAGCTGGTGTCGCAGTGGTCTACAACACCAGGTCCAGGTAACTTTCTAATTTTATTTCTCTGTACCACCAATTTATCTTTATTTGACTTCCACAAAGCGATCACGACCAAGAAATAAAATACAAAATGCTGCACACCTGTGCGTGTAATTTTTAAGCTACGACCAAGCTGGCCTTCTGTGTAGGGTCCCAATTCTAGTGAAGGTGCTGCTGAAGCGAGCACATGCCGAGCACAGGACAGCTTTTTTTATGCTTTTCTGTTTCTCTGTTTTACATTGGGAGCAGACTACGCTGTGTCCTTCGAGGCCAGTCTCGAACCTCTGAGTTCAGCATCCGCCTGCCTGGGCATTCTTTGTGCTGGGCCAACAGGCTTCAGCCGCGGAGCCCATCCCAAATTGTGTTTTTGTTTTAAAGACAGGATATCAAAAGTTTGGTCGGGCGGGTCTTGAAAGCCCAACTTCTCATGATCCGCCCGCCTCGATTTTTGAGGCGAAAGAATGACGGGCTGCCGTGAGCCACCCTTTCTGAATGTTGTCACATTTTGTCAAAAAGTCAATCAGAGTGACTGCCGGGCGCTGCCAGTCACACATGCAATCTAAGCACTTTGAAAGGCCGAGTTGAGCGAGTATCCTGAGGTCACGAGGTCCAGGTCAGCCTCTGCGTTTTGGTGATAACACACTTCACATATTAAGAGGGAAAGAATAAAGGAAAGGTAATCGATCAGACTGATGAATGTGTGCAATTTAAACAAAACGTGGTGCCCGGAGACTCCACGCCCAGAAATGTCTTTTTTTATTAGGTAGATTTTCCCTCTGGTCACAAAGGCTGGAGTGCAACAGTGCGATCTTTGCTTATTTCAGCACCAGCCTTTTAAGTTCAAGTGTCTTTCATGCCAATGCCGTTCAAGAAGCTGGGGTAGCAGGTGTCCACACCACCAAGGACAGGTAACTTTCTGTTTTTATTTTACTATACCTCCAATTTATCTTTATTTGATTTCCACAAAGCAGTCACAACCAAGAAATAAAATACGAAAAGCTGCACACCTCTGCGTGTAATTTTTCCGCTTGGATGACGCCGGCATTCTTTGTAGCGTGCCAATTCTTGTGTAGGTGCTGCTGAAGAGAGCACATGCGAAGCCCAGCTGACGGTTTTTAGAATTTTCTGCTTTTTGCTTTTTATATGGAGCGGGCTACGCTGTTTACTTCGAGGCCAGACTCGATCCTGTGACTTCAGCATCCGCTTGCCTCGGCATTTTTTGTGTTGGATCAACAGGCTTGAACCGCGGAGCCCAACCAAAATTGTGTTTTCGTTTTATTTTATTTATTTATTTATTTATTTATTTATTTATTTATAAGTATACTTATTTATTTGTTTATATTTTGAGGCAGAGTTTCGCTGCTGTTACCCAGGCTAAAGGGCAAAGGCGCGATCTCGGCTCACCACCACATCCGCCTCCTGGGTTCAGGAAATGCTTCTGCTTCAGCCTCCCGAGTAGCTGGGATTACCGGCTCGCGCCACCAGGCCCAGCTAATATTTTGTAATTTCTCTAGAGACGGGGTTTCACCATTTTGACCAGGATGGTCTCAATTTATTGACATCGTGATCCACCCGACCCAGCCTCCCAAAATGCTGGGATTACAGGCTTGAGCCATCGCGCCCGGCGTGTTTTTGTTTTAAAGACCAGGTTTCATCGTGTTGTTCGGCCGGGTCTCAAACCGCCAACTTCTCGTGATTTACCCGCCTTTAGCTTTCAGGCGTCTGAATTACAGGCTGCTGTGAACCACTGTGCCGGTGTGTTAAAATGTATTGTTAAAAGAAAAACTAGAGAGACTGTGCCAGGTTCTGCAATACACGCCAGCTATCTAAGTTGTTTGGATGGCCGACGTGGGCGGGTTTCCTGAGTTCAGGAGTTTGAGGTCAGCCTGACCATTCCAATGCAAACCCACCTTGCATAATAAAAGAGAGAGAGAGAAAAAAAGGTAATAAGGCTGATGATTGTGTGCAATTGCAACAAAAGGAAATGCCCGGAGACTCCACCCCCAGAACAGCCTTTCTTTATTACGTGCAGTATACCTCTTGTCACCAAGGGTGGAGTGCAGCAGTGCGATGTTGGCTTATTGCATCACCTGCCTTTTAATTTCAAGTGATTTTCATCCCAACACCATTCAAGTAGCTGGTGTTGCAGTTGTCCACACCACCAGGTCCAGGTAACTTTCTAATTTTATTTGTGTCTACCTCCAATTTATCTTTATTTGACTGACTTCCACAAAGCAGTCATAACCAAGAAATAAAATACGAAAAGCTGCACACCTGTGCGTGTAAATTTTAAGCTACGATCACGCTGGCCTTCTGTGTAGCGTCCCAATTCTAGTGTAGGTGCTGCTGAAGCGAGCACATTCTGGGCCCAGCTCAGCTATTTTGATGCTTTTCTGTTTTTGGGTTTTCCTTTGGGAGCAGACTACGCTGTGTCCTTCGAGGTTAGTCTTGAACCTGTGAGTTCAGCATCCGCCTGCCTCGTCATTCTTTTTGCTGCGTCAACAGGCTTGAGCCGCAGAGCCCAACCCAAATTGTGTTTTTGTTTAAAAGACAGGATATCACAAGGTTGGTCGGGCGGGTCTCGAAAGCCCAACTTCTCGTGATCCGCCCGCCTTGATTTTTGAGGCGAAAGAATGACAGGCTGCCGTGAGCCACCGTTTCTGAATGTTATCATATTTTGTCAGAAAGTCAATCAGAGAGACTGTGCCGGGTGCTGCCAGTCACACATGCAATCTAACCACTTTGAAAGGCCGAGGTGAGCGAGTATCCTGAGGTCACGAGGTCGAGGTCAGCCTGTGCATTTTGGTGATAACCCTCTTTACCTATTAAGGGAGAAAGTAAAAAAAAGGTAATCAGACTGATGACTGTGTACAATTGCAACAAAAGGAAATGCCCGAAGACTCCACCCCCAGAACCGCCTTTCTTTATTACGTGCAGTTTACCTCTTGTCACCAAGGCTGGAGTGCAACAGTGCGATCCTTGCTTATTGCGACACCCGCCTTTTAAGTTCAACTGATTGTCATCCGAATGCCCTTAAAGTGGCTCGGGTTGAAGGTGTCCACATCACCAGGTCCGGCTAACTTTCTATTTTTATTTTTCTGTACCTCCAATCTATCTTTATTTGATTTCCAAAAAGCAGTCACAACGAAGACGTAAAATACGAAAAGCTGCACACCTGTGCGTGTCATTTTTAGGATACGACCACGCCCCCCTTCTGTGCAGCATCCCAATTCTAGTGTAGGAGATGACGAAGGGAGCACATGCCGAGCCCACCTCAGCATTTATATGGTTTTCTGTTGTTTGTTTTGTTTTGTTTTGTTTTGTTTTAGGGAGAGGACTACGCTGTGTCCTTCGAGGCCAGTCTCGAACCTGTGACTTCTGGATCCGCATGCCTCAGCATTCTTTGTGCTGGGACAAAAGGCTTGAGCCGCGGAGCGGTACCCAAGTCGTGTTTTTGTTTTAAAAACAGGATTTCAAAAGGTTGGTCGGGTGGGTCTCGAAAGCGCAGCTTCTTATGATCCGCCCTCGTTGATTTTTGAGTCGACAGAATGACAAGCTGCCTTGAGCCACCGTGCCTGGGTGTTATAATGTATTGTCAAAAAATATATCAGAGAGACTCTGCAGGGCGCTGCCAGTCACACAAGCACACTAAGCACTTTGAAAGGCCGAGGTGGGTGGGTATCCTGAGGTCAAGACTTCGAGGTCAGCCTGTTCAATTTGTTGAAATCCCACCTAACATAATAAAAGAGAGAGAGAAAAAAATGAAAGGTCATCAGACTGATGAGTGTGTGCAGTGGAAACAGAACGAGGTGCCCGGAGAGTCCACGCCCAGAAACGCTTTTCTTTATTAGGTAGATTTTCCCTCTTGTCACAAAGGCTGGAGTGCAACAGTGCGATCTTTGCTTATTGCAGCACCAGCCTTTAAAGTTCAAGTGGCTTTCATGCCAATGCCGTTCAAGAAGCTGGGGTAGCAGGTGTCCACACCAACAAGGCCAGTTATGTTTCTGTTTTTATTTTTCTATACCTCCAATTTATCTTTATTCGATTTCCAAAAAGCAGTCACAACGAAGAAATAAAATACGAAAAGCTGCACACCTCTGCGTGTAACTTTTACGCTTGGATGACGCCGGCATTCTGTGTAGCGTGCCAATTCTTGTGTAGGTGCTGCTGAAGAGAGCACATGCCAAGCCCAGCTCACGGTTTTTAGACTTTTCTGCTTTTTGCTTTTTATATGGAGCGGGCTACGCTGTTTCCTTCGAGGCCAGTCTCCATCCTGTGACTTCAGCATCCGCTTGCCTCGGAAATCTTCGTGCGGGATCAACAGGTTGAGCCGCGGAGCCCAATCCAAATTGTGTTTTCGTTTTATTTTATTTACTTATTAATTAATTAATTAATTTTTTATTTACATGTAAATATATTTATTTATTTATATTTTGAGGCAGAGTTTCCCTGCTGTTACCCAGGCTAAAGGCCAAAGTCGCGATCTCAGCTCACCACTACCTCCGCATCCTGGGTTCAGGCAATGCTTCTGCTTCAGCCTCCCGAGTAGCTGGGATTACCGGCTGGCGCCCCCAGGCCCAGCTAATTTTTTGTAATTTTACTAGAGACGGGGTTTCACCATTTTGACCAGGATGGTCTCAATCCATTGACATCGTGATCCACCCGACTCAGCCTCCAAAAGTGCTGAGATTACAGGCTTGAGCCATAGCGCCCGGCGTGCTTTGTTTTAAAGACGGGGTTTCATCATGTTGGTCGGCCGGGTCTCAAACCACCAACTTCTCGTGATTTACCCGCCTTTACATTTCAGGCGTCTGAATGACAGGCTGCTGTGAACCACTGTGCCGGTGTGTTATAATGTATTGTTAAAAGAAACGCCAGTGAGACTGTGCCAGGTTCTGCAATACACGCCAGCAATCTAAGTAGTTTGGGAGGACGACGTGGGCGGCTTTCCTGAGTTCATGAGTTCGAGGTCAGCCTGACCATTCCAATGCAAACCCACTTTACATAATAGAAGAGAGAGAGAGGGAAGAAAAAAACGGTAATCAGACTGATGACTGTTTGCAATTGCAACAAAAGGAAATGCCCGGAGACTCCACACCCAGAACAGCCTTTCTTTATTACGTGCAGTATACCTCTTGTCACCAACGGTGGAGTGCAACAGTGTGATCTTTGCTTATTGCAACACCTGCCTTTTAAGTTCAAGTGATTGTCATCCCAATGCCATTCAAGTAGCTGGTGTCGCAGTTGTCCACACCACCAGGTCCAGGTAACTTTCTAATTTTATTTCTCTGTACCACCAATTTATCTTTATTTGACTTCCACAAAGCGATCACAACCAAGAAATAAAATACAAAATGCTGCACACCTGTGCGTGTCATTTTTAAGCTACGACCAAGCTGGCCTTCTGTGTAGGGTCCCAATTCTAGTGAAGGTGCTGCTGAAGCGAGCACATGCCGAGCCCAGCACAGCTTTTTTTATGCTTTTCTGTTTCTCTGTTTTACATTGGGAGCAGACTACGCTGTGTCCTTCGAGGCCAGTCTCGAACCTGTGAGTTCAGCATCCGCCTGCCTGGGCATTCTTTGTGCTGGGCCAACAGGCTTCAGCCGCGGAGCCCATCCCAAATTGTGTTTTAGTTTTAAAGACAGGATATCACAAGGTTGGTCGGGCGGGTCTTGAAAGCCCAACTTCTCGTGATCCGCCCGCCTTGATTTTTGAGGCGAAAGAATGACGGGCTGCCGTGAGCCACCCTTTCTGAATGTTATCATATTTTGTCAAAAAGTCAATCAGAGACACTCTGCCGGGCGCTGCCAGTCACACATGAAATCTAAGCACTTTGAAAGGCCGAGTTGAGCGAGTATCCGGAGGTCACGAGGTCCAGGTCAGCCTCTGCATTTTGGTCATAACACACATCACATATTAAGAGGGAAAGAAAAAAGGAAAGGTATTCGATTAGACTGATGATTGTGTGCAATTTAAACAAAACGTGGTGCCCGGAGACTCCACGCCCAGAAATGCCTTTTTATATTAGGTAGATTTTCCCTCTGGTCACAAAGGCTGGAGTGCAACAGTGTGATCTTTGCTTATCGCAGCAGCAGCCTTTTAAGTTCAAGTGACTTTCATGCCAATGCCGTTCAAGAAGCTGTGGTAGCAGGTGTCCACACCCCCAGGTCCAGGTAACTTTCTGTTTTTATTTTTCTGTACGTCAAATTTATCTTTATTTGACTTGCACAAAGCGGTCACAACCAAGAAATAAAATACGAAAATCTGCACACCTCTGCCTGTAATTTTTAAGCTACGACCAAGCTGGCCTTCTGTGTAGCGTCCAAATTCTAGTGTAGCTGCTGCTGAAGCGAGCACATGCCGAGCCCAGCTCAGCTTTATTCATGCTTTTCTGTTTTTCTGTTTTTCATTGGGAGTAGAATGTGCTCTGTCCTTCGAGGCCAGTCTCGAACCTGTGAGTTCAGGATCCGCTTGCCTCGGCATTCCTTGTGCTGGATCAACAGGCTTGAGCCGCGGAGCCCAACCCATAATGTGTTTTGGTTTTACACACAATGTTTGGTTTTAATCACAATGTTTGTCGGGCGGGTTTCAAAATGCCAATTTCTCGTGATCCGCCCGCCTTGATTTTTGAGGCCAACGAATAACAGGCTGCCGTGACCCACCGTTTCTGAATGTTATCGTATTTTGTCAAAAAGTAAATCACAGAGACTCTGCCAGGCGCTGCCAGTAACACAAGCACTCTAAGCACTTTGAAAGGCCGAGGTGGGTGGGTATCGTGAGGTCAAGAGTTCGAGGTCAGCCTGTTCATTTTGTTGAAATCCCACCTAACATAATAAAAGAGAGAGAGAAAAAATGAAAGGTAATGAGACTGATGAGTGTGTGCAATGGAAACAGAACGAGGTGCCCGGAGACTCCACGCCCAGAAACGCCTTTCTTTATTAGGTAGAGTTTCCGTCTGCTCACACAGGCTGGAGTGCAACAGTGCGATCTTTGATTATTGCAACACCAGCCTTTTAAGTTCAAGTGACTTTCATGCCAATGTTGTTCAAGAAGCTGGGGTAGCATGTGTCCACACCACCAGCTCCAGGTAACTTTCTGTTTTTAATTTTCTGTACCTCCAATTTATCTTTATTTAATTTCCACAAAGCAGTCACAACCAAGAAATAAAATACGAAAAGCTGCACACACGTGCGTGTAATTTTTACTCGGGATCACGCCGGCCTTCTGTGTCGCGTCTCAATTCTTGTGTAGGTGCTGCTGAAGAGAGCACATGCCAAGCCCAGCTCACCGTTTTTACACTTTTCTGTTTTTTGCTTTGTATATGGAGCGGGCTACGCTGTTTCCATCGAGGCCAGTCTCGAACCTGTGACATCAGCATCGGCTTGCCTCGGCATTCTTTGTGCTGGATAAACAGGCTTGAGCCGCGAAGCCCAACCCAAATTGTGTTTTCGTTTTAAATTATGGATAGATAGATTGATTGATTTTATTTTATGAGGCGGAGTTTCGCTGCTGTTACCCAGGCTGGAGGGCAAAGGCGCGATCTCGGCTCACCAAAACCTCCGCCTCCTGGGTTCAGGCAATTCTCCTGATTCAGCCTACCGAGTTCCTGGGATTTCAGGCACGGTCCACCATGCCCAGCGAATGTTTTGTATTTTTAAGAGAGACGGGGTTTCACCATTTTGACCAGTATGGTCTCGATCCATTGACATCGTGATCCACCCGCCTCAGCCTCCCAAAGTGCAGGGATTACAGGCTTGGGCCATCGCGCTTGGCGTGTTTTCGTTTTAAAGACGGGGTTGCACCATGTCTGTCGGTCGGGTCTCGAACCACCCACTTCTCGAGATTTACCCGCCTTGACCTTTGAGGCGTCTGAATGACAGGCTGCTGTGAGCCACTGTGCCGGTGTGTTATAATATAATGTTAAAAGAAAAATTCGAGAGACTGTCTCAGCTTCTGCGATTCACGCCAGCAATCTAAGTAGTTTGGGAGGCCGACGTGGGCGGGTTTCCTGAGGTCATGAGCTCCAGGTCAGCCTGACCATTCTGATGGAAACCCCCTTTAAATAATAGAAGAGAGAAAGAGGGAAAAAAAATACGTAATCAGACGGATGACTGTGCAATTGCAACAAAAGGGAATGACCGGAGACTCCATCCCCAGAACAGCCTTTCTTTATTACGTGCAGTATACCTCTTTTCACCAACGGTGGAGTGCAACAGTGTGATCTTTGCTTATTGCAACACCTGCCTTTTAAGTTCAAGTGATTGTCATCCCAATGCCATTCAAGTAGCTGGTGTCGCAGTGGTCTACACCACCAGGTCCAGGTAACTTTCTAATTTTATTTCTCTGTACCACCAATTTATCTTTATTTGACTTCCACAAAGCGATCACGACCAAGAAATAAAATACAAAAAGCTGCACACCTGTGCGTGTAATTTTTAAGCTACGACCAAGCTGGCCTTCTGTGTAGGATCCCAATTCTAGTGAAGGTGCTGCTGAAGCGAGCACATGCCGAGCACAGGACAGCTTTTTTTATGCTTTTCTGTTTCTCTGTTTTACATTGGGAGCAGACTACGCTGTGTCCTTCGAGGCCAGTCTCGAACCTGTGAGTTCAGCATCCGCCTGCCTGGGCATCCTTTGTGCTGGGCCAACAGGCTTCAGCCGCGGAGCCCATCCCAAATTGTGTTTTTGTTTTAAAGACAGGATATCAAAAGTTTGGTCGGGCGGGTCTTGAAAGCCCAACTTCTCATGATCCGCCCGCCTCGATTTTTGTGGCGAAAGAATGACGGGCTGCCGTGAGCCACCCTTTCTGAATGTTGTCACATTTTGTCAAAAAGTCAATCAGAGTGACTGCCGGGCGCTGCCAGTCACACATGCAATCTAAGCACTTTGAAAGGCCGAGTTGAGCGAGTATCCTGAGGTCACGAGGTCCAGGTCAGCCTCTGCATTTTGGTGATAACACACTTCACATATTAAGAGGGAAAGAATAAAGGAATGGTAATCGATCAGACTGATGAATGTGTGCAATTTAAACAAAACGTGGTGCCCGGAGACTCCACGCCCAGAAACGTCTTTTTTTATTAGGTAGATTTTCCCTCTGGTCACAAAGGCTGGAGTGCAACAGTGCGATCTTTGCTTATTTCAGCACCAGCCTTTTAAGTTCAAGTGTCTTTCGTGCCAATGCCGTTCAAGAAGCTGGGGTAGCAGGTGTCCACACCACCAAGGACAGGTAACTTTCTGTTTTTATTTTACTATACCTCCAATTTATCTTTATTTGATTTCCACAAAGCAGTCACAACCAAGAAATAAAATACGAAAAGCTGCACACCTCTGCGTGTAATTTTTCCGCTTGGATGACGCCGGCATTCTTTGTAGCGTGCCAATTCTTGTGTAGGTGCTGCTGAAGAGAGCACATGCGAAGCCCAGCTGACGGTTTTTAGAATTTTCTGCTTTTTGCTTTTTATATGGAGCGGGCTACGCTGTTTACTTCGAGGCCAGACTCGATCCTGTGACTTCAGCATCCGCTTGCCTCGGCATTTTTTGTGTTGGATCAACAGGCTTGAACCGCGGAGCCCAACCAAAATTGTGTTTTCCTTTTATTTTATTTATTTATTTATTTATTTATTTATTTATTTATTTATTTATAAGTATACTTATTTATTTGTTTATATTTTGAGGCAGAGTTTCGCTGCTGTTACCCAGGCTAAAGGGCAAAGGCGCGATCTCGGCTCACCACCACATCCGCCTCCTGGGTTCAGGAAATGCTTCTGCTTCAGCCTCCCGAGTAGCTGGGATTACCGGCTCGCGCCACCAGGCCCAGCTAATATTTTGTAATTTCTCTAGAGACGGGGTTTCACCATTTTGACCAGGATGGTCTCAATTTATTGACATCGTGATCCACCCGACCCAGCCTCCCAAAGTGCTGGGATTACAGGCTTGAGCCATCGCGCCCGGCGTGTTTTTGTTTTAAAGACCGGGTTTCATCATGTTGGTCGGCCGGGTCTCAAACCGCCAACTTCTCGTGATTTACCCGCCTTTAGCTTTCAGGCGTCTGAATTACAGGCTGCTGTGAACCACTGTGCCGGTGTGTTAAAATGTATTGTTAAAAGGAAAACTAGAGAGACTGTGCCAGGTTCTGCAATACACGCCAGCTATCTAAGTTGTTTGGATGGCCGACGTGGGCGGGTTTCCTGAGTTCAGGAGTTTGAGGTCAGCCTGACCATTCCAATGCAAACCCACCTTGCATAATAAAAGAGAGAGAGAGAAAAAAAGGTAATAAGGCTGATGATTGTGTGCAATTGCAACAAAAGGAAATGCCCGGAGACTCCACCCCCAGAACAGCCTTTCTTTATTACGTGCAGTATACCTCTTGTCACCAAGGGTGGAGTGCAGCAGTGGGATGTTGGCTTATTGCATCACCTGCCTTTTAATTTCAAGTGATTTTCATCCCAACACCATTCAAGTAGCTGGTGTTGCAGTTGTCCACACCACCAGGTCCAGGTAACTTTCTAATTTTATTTGTGTCTACCTCCAATTTATCTTTATTTGACTGACTTCCACAAAGCAGTCATAACCAAGAAATAAAATACGAAAAGCTGCACACCTGTGCGTGTAAATTTTAAGCTACGATCACGCTGGCCTTCTGTGTAGCGTCCCAATTCTAGTGTAGGTGCTGCTGAAGCGAGCACATTCTGGGCCCAGCTCAGCTATTTTGATGCTTTTCTGTTTTTGGGTTTTCCTTTGGGAGCAGACTACGCTGTGTCCTTCGAGGTTAGTCTTGAACCTGTGAGTTCAGCATCCGCCTGCCTCGTCATTCTTTTTGCTGCGTCAACAGGCTTGAGCCGCAGAGCCCAACCCAAATTGTGTTTTTGTTTAAAAGACAGGATATCACAAGGTTGGTCGGGCGGGTCTCGAAAGCCCAACTTCTCGTGATCCGCCCGCCTTGATTTTTGAGGCGAAAGAATGACAGGCTGCCGTGAGCCACCGTTTCTGAATGTTATCATATTTTGTCAGAAAGTCAATCAGAGAGACTGTGCCGGGTGCTGCCAGTCACACATGCAATCTAACCACTTTGAAAGGCCGAGGTGAGCGAGTATCCTGAGGTCACGAGGTCGAGGTCAGCCTGTGCATTTTGGTGATAACCCTCTTTACCTATTAAGGGAGAAAGTAAAAAAAAGGTAATCAGACTGATGACTGTGTACAATTGCAACAAAAGGAAATGCCCGAAGACTCCACCCCCAGAACCGCCTTTCTTTATTACGTGCAGTTTACCTCTTGTCACCAAGGCTGGAGTGCAACAGTGCGATCCTTGCTTATTGCGACACCCGCCTTTTAAGTTCAACTGATTGTCATCCGAATGCCCTTAAAGTGGCTCGGGTTGAAGGTGTCCACATCACCAGGTCCGGCTAACTTTCTATTTTTATTTTTCTGTACCTCCAATCTATCTTTATTTGATTTCCAAAAAGCAGTCACAACGAAGACGTAAAATACGAAAACTGCACACCTGTGCGTGTCAGTTTTAGGATACGACCACGCCCCCCTTCTGTGCAGCATCCCAATTCTAGTGTAGGAGATGACGAAGGGAGCACATGCCGAGCCCACCTCAGCATTTATATGGTTTTCTGTTGTTTGTTTTGTTTTGTTTTGTTTTATTTTAGGGAGAGGACTACGCTGTGTCCTTCGAGGCCAGTCTCGAACCTGTGACTTCTGGATCCGCATGCCTCAGCATTCTTTGTGCTGGGACAAAAGGCTTGAGCCGCGGAGCGGTACCCAAGTCGTGTTTTTGTTTTAAAAACAGGATTTCAAAAGGTTGGTCGGGTGGGTCTCGAAAGCGCAGCTTCTTATGATCCGCCCTCGTTGATTTTTGAGTCGACAGAATGACAAGCTGCCTTGAGCCACCGTGCCTGGGTGTTATAATGTATTGTCAAAAAATATATCAGAGAGACTCTGCAGGGCGCTGCCAGTCACACAAGCACACTAAGCACTTTGGAAGGCCGAGGTGGGTGGGTATCCTGAGGTCAAGACTTCGAGGTCAGCCTGTTCAATTTGTTGAAATCCCACCTAACATAATAAAAGAGAGAGAGAAAAAAATGAAAGGTCATCAGACTGATGAGTGTGTGCAGTGGAAACAGAACGAGGTGCCCGGAGAGTCCACGCCCAGAAATGCTTTTCTTTATTAGGTAGAGTTTCCCTCTTGTCACAAAGGCTGGAGTGCAACAGTGCGATATTTACTTATTGCAGCACCAGCCTTTAAAGTTCAAGTGGCTTTCATGCCAATGCCGTTCAAGAAGCTGGGGTAGCAGGTGTCCACACCAACAAGGCCAGTTAAGTTTCTGTTTTTATTTTTCTATACCTCCAATTTATCTTTATTCGATTTCCAAAAAGCAGTCACAACGAAGAAATAAAATACGAAAAGCTGCACACCTCTGCGTGTAACTTTTACGCTTGGATGACGCCGGCATTCTGTGTAGCGTGCCAATTCTTGTGTAGGTGCTGTTGAAGAGAGCACATGCCAAGCCCAGCTCACAGTTTTTAGACTTTTCTGCTTTTTGCTTTTTATATGGAGCGGGCTACGCTGTTTCCTTCGAGGCCAGTCTCCATCCTGTGACTTCAGCATCCGCTTGCCTCGGAAATCTTCGTGCGGGATCAACAGGTTGAGCCGCGGAGCCCAATCCAAATTGTGTTTTCGTTTTATTTTATTTACTTATTAATTAATTAATTAATTTTTTATTTACATGTAAATATATTTATTTATTTATATTTTGAGGCAGAGTTTCCCTGCTGTTACCCAGGCTAAAGGCCAAAGTCGCGATCTCAGCTCACCACTACCTCCGCATCCTGGGTTCAGGCAATGCTTCTGCTTCAGCCTCCCGAGTAGCTGGGATTACCGGCTGGCGCCCCCAGGCCCAGCTAATATTTTGTAATTTTACTAGAGACGGGGTTTCACCATTTTGACCAGGATGGTCTCAATCCATTGACATCGTGATCCACCCGACTCAGCCTCCAAATGTGCTGGGATTACAGGCTTGAGCCATAGCGCCCGGCGTGCTTTGTTTTAAAGACGGGGTTTCATCATGTTGGTCGGCCGGGTCTCAAACCGCCAACTTCTCGTGATTTACCCGCCTTTACATTTCAGGCGTCTGAATGACAGGCTGCTGTGAACCACTGTGCCGGTGTGTTATAATGTATTGTTAAAAGAAACGCCAGAGAGACTGTGCCAGGTTCTGCAATACACGCCAGCAATCTAAGTTGTTTGGGAGGACGACGTGGGCGGCTTTCCTGAGTTCATGAGTTCGAGGTCAGCCTGACCATTCCAATGCAAACCCACTTTACATAATAGAAGAGAGAGAGAGGGAAGAAAAAACGGTAATCAGACTGATGACTGTTTGCAATTGCAACAAAAGGAAATGCCCGGAGACTCCACACCCAGAACAGCCTTTCTTTATTACGTGCAGTATACCTCTTGTCACCAACGGTGGAGTGCAACAGTGTGATCTTTGCTTATTGCAACACCTGCCTTTTAAGTTCAAGTGATTGTCATCCCAATGCCATTCAAGTAGCTGGTGTCGCAGTTGTCCACACCACCAGGTCCAGGTAACTTTCTAATTTTATTTCTCTGTACCACCAATTTATCTTTATTTGACTTCCACAAAGCGATCACAACCAAGAAATAAAATACAAAATGCTGCACACCTGTGCGTGTCATTTTTAAGCTACGACCAAGCTGGCCTTCTGTGTAGGGTCCCAATTCTAGTGAAGGTGCTGCTGAAGCGAGCACATGCCGAGCCCAGCACAGCTTTTTTTATGCTTTTCTGTTTCTCTGTTTTACATTGGGAGCAGACTACGCTGTGTCCTTCGAGGCCAGTCTCGAACCTGTGAGTTCAGCATCCGCCTGCCTGGGCATTCTTTGTGCTGGGCCAACAGGCTTCAGCCGCGGAGCCCATCCCAAATTGTGTTTTAGTTTTAAAGACAGGATATCACAAGGTTGGTCGGGCGGGTCTTGAAAGCCCAACTTCTCGTGATCCGCCCGCCTTGATTTTTGAGGCGAAAGAATGACGGGCTGCCGTGAGCCACCCTTTCTGAATGTTATCGTATTTTGTCAAAAAGTCAATCAGAGACACTCTGCCGGGCGCTGCCAGTCACACATGAAATCTAAGCACTTTGAAAGGCCGAGTTGAGCGAGTATCCGGAGGTCACGAGGTCCAGGTCAGCCTCTGCATTTTGGTCATAACACACATCACATATTAAGAGGGAAAGAAAAAAGGAAAGGTATTCGATTAGACTGATGATTGTGTGCAATTTAAACAAAACGTGGTGCCCGGAGACTCCACGCCCAGAAATGCCTTTTTATATTAGGTAGATTTTCCCTCTGGTCACAAAGGCTGGAGTGCAACAGTGTGATCTTTGCTTATCGCAGCAGCAGCCTTTTAAGTTCAAGTGACTTTCATGCCAATGCCGTTCAAGAAGCTGTGGTAGCAGGTGTCCACACCCCCAGGTCCAGGTAACTTTCTGTTTTTATTTTTCTGTACGTCAAATTTATCTTTATTTGACTTGCACAAAGCGGTCACAACCAAGAAATAAAATACGAAAATCTGCACACCTCTGCCTGTAATTTTTAAGCTACGACCAAGCTGGCCTTCTGTGTAGCGTCCAAATTCTAGTGTAGCTGCTGCTGAAGCGAGCACATGCCGAGCCCTGCTCAGCTTTATTCATGCTTTTCTGTTTTTCTGTTTTTCATTGGGAGTAGAATGTGCTCTGTCCTTCGAGGCCAGTCTCGAACCTGTGAGTTCAGGATCCGCTTGCCTCGGCATTCCTTGTGCTGGATCAACAGGCTTGAGCCGCGGAGCCCAACCCATAATGTGTTTTGGTTTTACACACAATGTTTGGTTTTAATCACAATGTTTGTCGGGCGGGTTTCAAAAGGCCAATTTCTCGTGATCCGCCCGCCTTGATTTTTGAGGCCAACGAATAACAGGCTGCCGTGACCCACCGTTTCTGAATGTCATCGTATTTTGTCAAAAAGTAAATCACAGAGACTCTGCCAGGCGCTGCCAGTAACACAAGCACTCTAAGCACTTTGAAAGGCCGAGGTGGGTGGGTATCGTGAGGTCAAGAGTTCGAGGTCAGCCTGTTCATTTTGTTGAAATCCCACCTAACATAATAAAAGAGAGAGAGAAAAAATGAAAGGTAATGAGACTGATGAGTGTGTGCAATGGAAACAGAACGAGGTGCCCGGAGACTCCACGCCCAGAAACGCCTTTCTTTATTAGGTAGAGTTTCCGTCTGCTCACACAGGCTGGAGTGCAACAGTGCGATCTTTGATTATTGCAACACCAGCCTTTTAAGTTCAAGTGAGTTTCATGCCAATGTTGTTCAAGAAGCTGGGGTAGCATGTGTCCACAAAACCAGGTCCAGGTAACTTTCTGTTTTTAATTTTCTGTACCTCCAGTTTATCTTTATTTAATTTCCACAAAGCAGTCACAACCAAGAAATAAAATACGAAAAGCTGCACACACGTGCGTGTAATTTTTACGCGGGATCACGCCGGCCTTCTGTGTCGCGTCTCAATTCTTGTGTAGGTGCTGCTGAAGAGAGCACATGCCAAGCCCAGCTCACCGTTTTTACACTTTTCTGTTTTTTGCTTTGTATATGGAGCGGGCTACGCTGTTTCCATCGAGGCCAGTCTCGAACCTGTGACATCAGCATCGGCTTGCCTCGGCATTCTTTGTGCTGGATAAACAGGCTTGAGCCGCGAAGCCCAACCCAAATTGTGTTTTCGTTTTAAATTATGGATAGATAGATTGATTGATTTTATTTTATGAGGCGGAGTTTCGCTGCTGTTACCCAGGCTGGAGGGCAAAGGCGCGATCTCGGCTCACCAAAACCTCCGCCTCCTGGGTTCAGGCAATTCTCCTGATTCAGCCTACCGAGTTCCTGGGATTTCAGGCACGGTCCACCATGCCCAGCGAATGTTTTGTATTTTTACGAGAGACGGGTTTTCACCATTTTGACCAGTATGGTCTCGATCCATTGACATCGTGATCCACCCGCCTCAGCCTCCCAAAGTGAAGGGATTACAGGCTTGGGCCATCGCGCTTGGCGTGTTTTCGTTTTAAAGACGGGGTTGCACCATGTCTGTCGGTCGGGTCTCGAACCACCCACTTCTCGAGATTTACCCGCCTTGACCTTTGAGGCGTCTGAATGACAGGCTGCTGTGAGCCACTGTGCCGGTGTGTTATAATATAATGTTAAAAGAAAAATTCGAGAGACTGTCTCAGCTTCTGAGATTCACGCCAGCAATCTAAGTAGTTTGGGAGGCCGACGTGGGCGGGTTTCCTGAGGTCATGAGTTCGAGGTCAGCCTGACCATTGTGATGGAAACCCCCTTTAAATAATAGAAGAGAAAGAGAGGGAAAACAAATACGTAATCAGACGGATGACTGTGCAATTGCAACAAAAGGGAATGACCGGAGACTCCATCCCCAGAACAGCCTTTCTTTATTACGTGCAGTATACCTCTTTTCACCAACGGTGGAGTGCAACAGTGTGATCTTTGCTTATTGCAACACCTGCCTTTTAAGTTCAAGTGATTGTCATCCCAATGCCATTCAAGTAGATGGTGTCGCAGTGGTCTACAACACCAGGTCCAGGTAACTTTCTAATTTTATTTCTCTGTACCACCAATTTATCTTTATTTGACTTCCACAAAGCGATCACGACCAAGAAATAAAATACAAAAAGCTGCACACCTGTGCGTGTAATTTTTAAGCTACGACCAAGCTGGCCTTCTGTGTAGGATCCCAATTCTAGTGAAGGTGCTGCTGAAGCGAGCACATGCCGAGCACAGGACAGCTTTTTTTATGCTTTTCTGTTTCTCTGTTTTACATTGGGAGCAGACTACGCTGTGTCCTTCGAGGTCAGTCTCGAACCTGTGAGTTCAGCATCCGCCTGCCTGGGCATTCTTTGTGCTGGGCCAACAGGCTTCAGCCGCGGAGCCCATCCCAAATTGTGTTTTTGTTTTAAAGACAGGATATCAAAAGTTTGGTCGGGCGGGTCTTGAAAGCCCAACTTCTCATGATCCGCCCGCCTCGATTTTTGAGGCGAAAGAATGACGGGCTGCCGTGAGCCACCCTTTCAGAATGTTGTCACATTTTGTCAAAAAGTCAATCAGAGTGACTGCCGGGCGCTGCCAGTCACACATGCAATCTAAGCACTTTGAAAGGCCGAGTTGAGCGAGTATCCTGAGGTCACGAGGTCCAGGTCAGCCTCTGCATTTTGGTGATAACACACTTCACATATTAAGAGGGAAAGAATAAAGGAAAGGTAATCGATCAGACTGATGAATGTGTGCAATTTAAACAAAACGTGGTGCCCGGAGACTCCACGCCCAGAAACGTCTTTTATTATTAGGTAGATTTTCCCTCTGGTCACAAAGGCTGGAGTGCAACAGTGCGATCTTTGCTTATTTCAGCACCAGCCTTTTAAGTTCAAGTGTCTTTCGTGCCAATGCCGTTCAAGAAGCTGGGGTAGCAGGTGTCCACACCACCAAGGACAGGTAACTTTCTGTTTTTATATTACTATACCTCCAATTTATCTTTATTTGATTTCCACAAAGCAGTCACAACCAAGAAATAAAATACGAAAAGCTGCACACCTCTGCGTGTAATTTTTCCGCTTGGATGACGCCGGCATTCTTTGTAGCGTGCCAATTCTTGTGTAGGTGCTGCTGAAGAGAGCACATGCGAAGCCCAGCTGACGGTTTTTAGAATTTTCTGCTTTTTGCTTTTTATATGGAGCGGGCTACGCTGTTTACTTCGAGGCCAGACTCGATCCTGTGACTTCAGCATCCGCTTGCCTCGGCATTTTTTGTGTTGGATCAACAGGCTTGAACCGCGGAGCCCAACCAAAATTGTGTTTTCCTTTTATTTTATTTATTTATTTATTTATTTATTTATTTATTTATTTATAAGTATACTTATTTATTTGTTTATATTTTGAGGCAGAGTTTCGCTGCTGTTACCCAGGCTAAAGGGCAAAGGCGCGATCTCGGCTCACCACCACATCCGCCTCCTGGGTTCAGGAAATGCTTCTGCTTCAGCCTCCCGAGTAGCTGGGATTACCGGCTCGCGCCACCAGGCCCAGCTAATATTTTGTAATTTCTCTAGAGACGGGGTTTCACCATTTTGACCAGGATGGTCTCAATTTATTGACATCGTGATCCACCCGACCCAGCCTCCCAAAGTGCTGGGATTACAGGCTTGAGCCATCGCGCCCGGCGTGTTTTTGTTTTAAAGACCGGGTTTCATCATGTTGGTCGGCCGGGTCTCAAACCGCCAACTTCTCGTGATTTACCCGCCTTTAGCTTTCAGGCGTCTGAATTACAGGCTGCTGTGAACCACTGTGCCGGTGTGTTAAAATGTATTGTTAAAAGAAAAACTAGAGAGACTGTGCCAGGTTCTGCAATACACGCCAGCTATCTAAGTTGTTTGGATGGCCGACGTGGGCGGGTTTCCTGAGTTCAGGAGTTTGAGGTCAGCCTGACCATTCCAATGCAAACCCACCTTGCATAATAAAAGAGAGAGAGAGAAAAAAAGGTAATAAGGCTGATGATTGTGTGCAATTGCAACAAAAGGAAATGCCCGGAGACTCCACCCCCAGAACAGCCTTTCTTTATTACGTGCAGTATACCTCTTGTCACCAAGGGTGGAGTGCAGCAGTGCGATGTTGGCTTATTGCATCACCTGCCTTTTAATTTCAAGTGATTTTCATCCCAACACCATTCAAGTAGCTGGTGTTGCAGTTGTCCACACCACCAGGTCCAGGTAACTTTCTAATTTTATTTGTGTCTACCTCCAATTTATCTTTATTTGACTGACTTCCACAAAGCAGTCATAACCAAGAAATAAAATACGAAAAGCTGCACACCTGTGCGTGTAAATTTTAAGCTACGATCACGCTGGCCTTCTGTGTAGCGTCCCAATTCTAGTGTAGGTGCTGCTGAAGCGAGCACATTCTGGGCCCAGCTCAGCTATTTTGATGCTTTTCTGTTTTTGGGTTTTCCTTTGGGAGCAGACTACGCTGTGTCCTTCGAGGTTAGTCTTGAACCTGTGAGTTCAGCATCCGCCTGCCTCGTCATTCTTTTTGCTGCGTCAACAGGCTTGAGCCGCAGAGCCCAACCCAAATTGTGTTTTTGTTTAAAAGACAGGATATCACAAGGTTGGTCGGGCGGGTCTCGAAAGCCCAACTTCTCGTGATCCGCCCGCCTTGATTTTTGAGGCGAAAGAATGACAGGCTGCCGTGAGCCACCGTTTCTGAATGTTATCATATTTTGTCAGAAAGTCAATCAGAGAGACTGTGCCGGGTGCTGCCAGTCACACATGCAATCTAACCACTTTGAAAGGCCGAGGTGAGCGAGTATCCTGAGGTCACGAGGTCGAGGTCAGCCTGTGCATTTTGGTGATAACCCTCTTTACCTATTAAGGGAGAAAGTAAAAAAAAGGTAATCAGACTGATGACTGTGTACAATTGCAACAAAAGGAAATGCCCGAAGACTCCACCCCCAGAACCGCCTTTCTTTATTACGTGCAGTTTACCTCTTGTCACCAAGGCTGGAGTGCAACAGTGCGATCCTTGCTTATTGCGACACCCGCCTTTTAAGTTCAACTGATTGTCATCCGAATGCCCTTAAAGTGGCTCGGGTTGAAGGTGTCCACATCACCAGGTCCGGCTAACTTTCTATTTTTATTTTTCTGTACCTCCAATCTATCTTTATTTGATTTCCAAAAAGCAGTCACAACGAAGACGTAAAATACGAAAAGCTGCACACCTGTGCGTGTCATTTTTAGGATACGACCACGCCCCCCTTCTGTGCAGCATCCCAATTCTAGTGTAGGAGATGACGAAGGGAGCACATGCCGAGCCCACCTCAGCATTTATATGGTTTTCTGTTGTTTGTTTTGTTTTGTTTTCTTTTGTTTTAGGGAGAGGACTACGCTGTGTCCTTCGAGGCCAGTCTCGAACCTGTGACTTCTGGATCCGCATGCCTCAGCATTCTTTGTGCTGGGACAAAAGGCTTGAGCCGCGGAGCGGTACCCAAGTCGTGTTTTTGTTTTAAAAACAGGATTTCAAAAGGTTGGTCGGGTGGGTCTCGAAAGCGCAGCTTCTTATGATCCGCCCTCGTTGATTTTTGAGTCGACAGAATGACAAGATGCCTTGAGCCACCGTGCCTGGGTGTTATAATGTATTGTCAAAAAATATATCAGAGAGACTCTGCAGGGCGCTGCCAGTCACACAAGCACACTAAGCACTTTGAAAGGCCGAGGTGGGTGGGTATCCTGAGGTCAAGACTTCGAGGTCAGCCTGTTCAATTTGTTGAAATCCCACCTAACATAATAAAAGAGAGAGAGAAAAAAATGAAAGGTCATCAGACTGATGAGTGTGTGCAGTGGAAACAGAACGAGGTGCCCGGAGAGTCCACGCCCAGAAATGCTTTTCTTTATTAGGTAGATTTTCCCTCTTGTCACAAAGGCTGGAGTGCAACAGTGCGATCTTTGCTTATTGCAGCACCAGCCTTTAAAGTTCAAGTGGCTTTCATGCCAATGCCGTTCAAGAAGCTGGGGTAGCAGGTGTCCACACCAACAAGGCCAGTTAAGTTTCTGTTTTTATTTTTCTATACCTCCAATTTATCTTTATTCGATTTCCAAAAAGCAGTCACAACGAAGAAATAAAATACGAAAAGCTGCACACCTCTGCGTGTAACTTTTACGCTTGGATGACGCCGGCATTCTGTGTAGCGTGCCAATTCTTGTGTAGGTGCTGCTGAAGAGAGCACATGCCAAGCCCAGCTCACAGTTTTTAGACTTTTCTGCTTTTTGCTTTTTATATGGAGCGGGCTACGCTGTTTCCTTCGAGGCCAGTCTCCATCCTGTGACTTCAGCATCCGCTTGCCTCGGAAATCTTCGTGCGGGATCAACAGGTTGAGCCGCGGAGCCCAATCCAAATTGTGTTTTCGTTTTATTTTATTTACTTATTAATTAATTAATTAATTTTTTATTTACATGTAAATATATTTATTTATTTATATTTTGAGGCAGAGTTTCCCTGCTGTTACCCAGGCTAAAGGCCAAAGTCGCGATCTCAGCTCACCACTACCTCCGCATCCTGGGTTCAGGCAATGCTTCTGCTTCAGCCTCCCGAGTAGCTGGGATTACCGGCTGGCGCCCCCAGGCCCAGCTAATTTTTTGTAATTTTACTAGAGACGGGGTTTCACCATTTTGACCAGGATGGTCTCAATCCATTGACATCGTGATCCACCCGACTCAGCCTCCAAATGTGCTGGGATTACAGGCTTGAGCCATAGCGCCCGGCGTGCTTTGTTTTAAAGACGGGGTTTCATCATGTTGGTCGGCCGGGTCTCAAACCGCCAACTTCTCGTGATTTACCCGCCTTTACATTTCAGGCGTCTGAATGACAGGCTGCTGTGAACCACTGTGCCGGTGTGTTATAATGTATTGTTAAAAGAAACGCCAGTGAGACTGTGCCAGGTTCTGCAATACACGCCAGCAATCTAAGTAGTTTGGGAGGACGACGTGGGTGGCTTTCCTGAGTTCATGAGTTCGAGGTCAGCCTGACCATTCCAATGCAAACCCACTTTACATAATAGAAGAGAGAGAGAGGGAAGAAAAAACGGTAATCAGACTGATGACTGTTTGCAATTGCAACAAAAGGAAATGCCCGGAGACTCCACACCCAGAACAGCCTTTCTTTATTACGTGCAGTATACCTCTTGTCACCAACGGTGGAGTGCAACAGTGTGATCTTTGCTTATTGCAACACCTGCCTTTTAAGTTCAAGTGATTGTCATCCCAATGCCATTCAAGTAGCTGGTGTCGCAGTTGTCCACACCACCAGGTCCAGGTAACTTTCTAATTTTATTTCTCTGTACCACCAATTTATCTTTATTTGACTTCCACAAAGCGATCACAACCAAGAAATAAAATACAAAATGCTGCACACCTGTGCGTGTCATTTTTAAGCTACGACCAAGCTGGCCTTCTGTGTAGGGTCCCAATTCTAGTGAAGGTGCTGCTGAAGCGAGCACATGCCGAGCCCAGCACAGCTTTTTTTATGCTTTTCTGTTTCTCTGTTTTACATTGGGAGCAGACTACGCTGTGTCCTTCGAGGCCAGTCTCGAACCTGTGAGTTCAGCATCCGCCTGCCTGGGCATTCTTTGTGCTGGGCCAACAGGCTTCAGCCGCGGAGCCCATCCCAAATTGTGTTTTAGTTTTAAAGACAGGATATCACAAGGTTGGTCGGGCGGGTCTTGAAAGCCCAACTTCTCGTGATCCGCCCGCCTTGATTTTTGAGGCGAAAGAATGACGGGCTGCCGTGAGCCACCCTTTCTGAATGTTATCATATTTTGTCAAAAAGTCAATCAGAGACACTCTGCCGGGCGCTGCCAGTCACACATGAAATCTAAGCACTTTGAAAGGCCGAGTTGAGCGAGTATCCGGAGGTCACGAGGTCCAGGTCAGCCTCTGCATTTTGGTCATAACACACATCACATATTAAGAGGGAAAGAAAAAAGGAAAGGTATTCGATTAGACTGATGATTGTGTGCAATTTAAACAAAACGTGGTGCCCGGAGACTCCACGCCCAGAAATGCCTTTTTATATTAGGTAGATTTTCCCTCTGGTCACAAAGGCTGGAGTGCAACAGTGTGATCTTTGCTTATCGCAGCAGCAGCCTTTTAAGTTCAAGTGACTTTCATGCCAATGCCGTTCAAGAAGCTGTGGTAGCAGGTGTCCACACCCCCAGGTCCAGGTAACTTTCTGTTTTTATTTTTCTGTACGTCAAATTTATCTTTATTTGACTTGCACAAAGCGGTCACAACCAAGAAATAAAATACGAAAATCTGCACACCTCTGCCGGTAATTTTTAAGCTACGACCAAGCTGGCCTTCTGTGTAGCGTCCAAATTCTAGTGTAGCTGCTGCTGAAGCGAGCACATGCCGAGCCCAGCTCAGCTTTATTCATGCTTTTCTGTTTTTCTGTTTTTCATTGGGAGTAGAATGTGCTCTGTCCTTCGAGGCCAGTCTCGAACCTGTGACATCAGCATCGGCTTGCCTCGGCATTCTTTGTGCTGGATAAACAGGCTTGAGCCGCGAAGCCCAACCCAAATTGTGTTTTCGTTTTAAATTATGGATAGATAGATTGATTGATTTTATTTTATGAGGCGGAGTTTCGCTGCTCTTACCCAGGCTGGAGGGCAAAGGCGCGATCTCGGCTCACCAAAACCTCCGCCTCCTGGGTTCAGGCAATTCTCCTGATTCAGCCTACCGAGTTCCTGGGATTTCAGGCACGGTCCACCATGCCCAGCGAATGTTTTGTATTTTTAAGAGAGACGGGGTTTCACCATTTTGACCAGTATGGTCTCGATCCATTGACATCGTGATCCACCCGCCTCAGCCTCCCAAAGTGCAGGGATTACAGGCTTGGGCCATCGCGCTTGGCGTGTTTTCGTTTTAAAGACGGGGTTGCACCATGTCTGTCGGTCGGGTCTCGAACCACCCACTTCTCGAGATTTACCCGCCTTGACCTTTGAGGCGTGTGAATGACAGGCTGCTGTGAGCCACTGTGCCGGTGTGTTATAATATAATGTTAAAAGAAAAATTCGAGAGACTGTCTCAGCTTCTGCGATTCACGCCAGCAATCTAAGTAGTTTGGGAGGCCGACGTGGGCGGGTTTCCTGAGGTCATGAGTTCGAGGTCAGCCTGACCATTCTGATGGAAACCCCCTTTAAATAATAGAAGAGAGAAAGAGGGAAAACAAATACGTAATCAGACGGATGACTGTGCAATTGCAACAAAAGGGAATGACCGGAGACTCCATCCCCAGAACAGCCTTTCTTTATTACGTGCAGTATACCTCTTTTCACCAATGGTGGAGTGCAACAGTGTGATCTTTGCTTATTGCAACACCTGCCTTTTAAGTTCAAGTGATTGTCATCCCAATGCCATTCAAGTAGCTGGTGTCGCAGTGGTCTACAACACCAGGTCCAGGTAACTTTCTAATTTTATTTCTCTGTACCACCAATTTATCTTTATTTGACTTCCACAAAGCGATCACGACCAAGAAATAAAATACAAAAAGCTGCACACCTGTGCGTGTAATTTTTAAGCTACGACCAAGCTGGCCTTCTGTGTAGGATCCCAATTCTAGTGAAGGTGCTGCTGAAGCGAGCACATGCCGAGCACAGGACAGCTTTTTTTATGCTTTTCTGTTTCTCTGTTTTACATTGGGAGCAGACTACGCTGTGTCCTTCGAGGCCAGTCTCGAACCTGTGAGTTCAGCATCCGCCTGCCTGGGCATCCTTTGTGCTGGGCCAACAGGCTTCAGCCGCGGAGCCCATCCCAAATTGTGTTTTTGTTTTAAAGACAGGATATCAAAAGTTTGGTCGGGCGGGTCTTGAAAGCCCAACTTCTCATGATCCGCCCGCCTCGATTTTTGTGGCGAAAGAATGACGGGCTGCCGTGAGCCACCCTTTCTGAATGTTGTCACATTTTGTCAAAAAGTCAATCAGAGTGACTGCCGGGCGCTGCCAGTCACACATGCAATCTAAGCACTTTGAAAGGCCGAGTTGAGCGAGTATCCTGAGGTCACGAGGTCCAGGTCAGCCTCTGCATTTTGGTGATAACACACTTCACATATTAAGAGGGAAAGAATAAAGGAATGGTAATCGATCAGACTGATGAATGTGTGCAATTTAAACAAAACGTGGTGCCCGGAGACTCCACGCCCAGAAACGTCTTTTTTTATTAGGTAGGTTTTCCCTCTGGTCACAAAGGCTGGAGTGCAACAGTGCGATCTTTGCTTATTTCAGCACCAGCCTTTTAAGTTCAAGTGTCTTTCGTGCCAATGCCGTTCAAGAAGCTGGGGTAGCAGGTGTCCACACCACCAAGGACAGGTAACTTTCTGTTTTTATTTTACTATACCTCCAATTTATCTTTATTTGATTTCCACAAAGCAGTCACAACCAAGAAATAAAATACGAAAAGCTGCACACCTCTGCGTGTAATTTTTCCGCTTGGATGACGCCGGCATTCTTTGTAGCGTGCCAATTCTTGTGTAGGTGCTGCTGAAGAGAGCACATGCGAAGCCCAGCTGACGGTTTTTAGAATTTTCTGCTTTTTGCTTTTTATATGGAGCGGGCTACGCTGTTTACTTCGAGGCCAGACTCGATCCTGTGACTTCAGCATCCGCTTGCCTCGGCATTTTTTGTGTTGGATCAACAGGCTTGAACCGCGGAGCCCAACCAAAATTGTGTTTTCCTTTTATTTTATTTATTTATTTATTTATTTATTTATTTATTTATTTATTTATAAGTATACTTATTTATTTGTTTATATTTTGAGGCAGAGTTTCGCTGCTGTTACCCAGGCTAAAGGGCAAAGGCGCGATCTCGGCTCACCACCACATCCGCCTCCTGGGTTCAGGAAATGCTTCTGCTTCAGCCTCCCGAGTAGCTGGGATTACCGGCTCGCGCCACCAGGCCCAGCTAATATTTTGTAATTTCTCTAGAGACGGGGTTTCACCATTTTGACCAGGATGGTCTCAATTTATTGACATCGTGATCCACCCGACCCAGCCTCCCAAAGTGCTGGGATTACAGGCTTGAGCCATCGCGCCCGGCGTGTTTTTGTTTTAAAGACCGGGTTTCATCATGTTGGTCGGCCGGGTCTCAAACCGCCAACTTCTCGTGATTTACCCGCCTTTAGCTTTCAGGCGTCTGAATTACAGGCTGCTGTGAACCACTGTGCCGGTGTGTTAAAATGTATTGTTAAAAGAAAAACTAGAGAGACTGTGCCAGGTTCTGCCATACACGCCAGCTATCTAAGTTGTTTGGATGGCCGACGTGGGCGGGTTTCCTGAGTTCAGGAGTTTGAGGTCAGCCTGACCATTCCAATGCAAACCCACCTTGCATAATAAAAGAGAGAGAGAGAAAAAAAGGTAATAAGGCTGATGATTGTGTGCAATTGCAACAAAAGGAAATGCCCGGAGACTCCACCCCCAGAACAGCCTTTCTTTATTACGTGCAGTATACCTCTTGTCACCAAGGGTGGAGTGCAGCAGTGGGATGTTGGCTTATTGCATCACCTGCCTTTTAATTTCAAGTGATTTTCATCCCAACACCATTCAAGTAGCTGGTGTTGCAGTTGTCCACACCACCAGGTCCAGGTAACTTTCTAATTTTATTTGTGTCTACCTCCAATTTATCTTTATTTGACTGACTTCCACAAAGCAGTCATAACCAAGAAATAAAATACGAAAAGCTGCACACCTGTGCGTGTAAATTTTAAGCTACGATCACGCTGGCCTTCTGTGTAGCGTCCCAATTCTAGTGTAGGTGCTGCTGAAGCGAGCACATTCTGGGCCCAGCTCAGCTATTTTGATGCTTTTCTGTTTTTGGGTTTTCCTTTGGGAGCAGACTACGCTGTGTCCTTCGAGGTTAGTCTTGAACCTGTGAGTTCAGCATCCGCCTGCCTCGTCATTCTTTTTGCTGCGTCAACAGGCTTGAGCCGCAGAGCCCAACCCAAATTGTGTTTTTGTTTAAAAGACAGGATATCACAAGGTTGGTCGGGCGGGTCTCGAAAGCCCAACTTCTCGTGATCCGCCCGCCTTGATTTTTGAGGCGAAAGAATGACAGGCTGCCGTGAGCCACCGTTTCTGAATGTTATCATATTTTGTCAGAAAGTCAATCAGAGAGACTGTGCCGGGTGCTGCCAGTCACACATGCAATCTAACCACTTTGAAAGGCCGAGGTGAGCGAGTATCCTGAGGTCACGAGGTCGAGGTCAGCCTGTGCATTTTGGTGATAACCCTCTTTACCTATTAAGGGAGAAAGTAAAAAAAAGGTAATCAGACTGATGACTGTGTACAATTGCAACAAAAGGAAATGCCCGAAGACTCCACCCCCAGAACCGCCTTTCTTTATTACGTGCAGTTTACCTCTTGTCACCAAGGCTGGAGTGCAACAGTGCGATCCTTGCTTATTGCTACACCCGCCTTTTAAGTTCAACTGATTGTCATCCGAATGCCCTTAAAGTGGCTCGGGTTGAAGGTGTCCACATCACCAGGTCCGGCTAACTTTCTATTTTTATTTTTCTGTACCTCCAATCTATCTTTATTTGATTTCCAAAAAGCAGTCACAACGAAGACGTAAAATACGAAAAGCTGCACACCTGTGCGTGTCATTTTTAGGATACGACCACGCCCCCCTTCTGTGCAGCATCCCAATTCTAGTGTAGGAGATGACGAAGGGAGCACATGCCGAGCCCACCTCAGCATTTATATGGTTTTCTGTTGTTTGTTTTGTTTTGTTTTGTTTTAGGGAGAGGACTACGCTGTGTCCTTCGAGGCCAGTCTCGAACCTGTGACTTCTGGATCCGCATGCCTCAGCATTCTTTGTGCTGGGACAAAAGGCTTGAGCCGCGGAGCGGTACCCAAGTCGTGTTTTTGTTTTAAAAACAGGATTTCAAAAGGTTGGTCGGGTGGGTCTCGAAAGCGCAGCTTCTTATGATCCGCCCTCGTTGATTTTTGAGTCGACAGAATGACAAGCTGCCTTGAGCCACCGTGCCTGGGTGTTATAATGTATTGTCAAAAAATATATCAGAGAGACTCTGCAGGGCGCTGCCAGTCACACAAGCACACTAAGCACTTTGAAAGGCCGAGGTGGGTGGGTATCCTGAGGTCAAGACTTCGAGGTCAGCCTGTTCAATTTGTTGAAATCCCACCTAACATAATAAAAGAGAGAGAGAAAAAAATGAAAGGTCATCAGACTGATGAGTGTGTGCAGTGGAAACAGAACGAGGTGCCCGGAGAGTCCACGCCCAGAAACGCTTTTCTTTATTAGGTAGATTTTCCCTCTTGTCACAAAGGCTGGAGTGCAACAGTGCGATCTTTGCTTATTGCAGCACCAGCCTTTAAAGTTCAAGTGGCTTTCATGCCAATGCCGTTCAAGAAGCTGGGGTAGCAGGTGTCCACACCAACAAGGCCAGTTAAGTTTCTGTTTTTATTTTTCTATACCTCCAATTTATCTTTATTCGATTTCCAAAAAGCAGTCACAACGAAGAAATAAAATACGAAAAGCTGCACACCTCTGCGTGTAACTTTTACGCTTGGATGACGCCGGCATTCTGTGTAGCGTGCCAATTCTTGTGTAGGTGCTGCTGAAGAGAGCACATGCCAAGCCCAGCTCCCGGTTTTTAGACTTTTCTGCTTTTTGCTTTTTATATGGAGCGGGCTACGCTGTTTCCTTCGAGGCCAGTCTCGATCCTGTGACTTCAGCATCCGCTTGCCTCGGAAATCTTCGTGCGGGATCAACAGGTTGAGCCGCGGAGCCCAATCCAAATTGTGTTTTCGTTTTATTTTATTTACTTATTAATTAATTAATTAATTTTTTATTTACATGTAAATATATTTATTTATTTATATTTTGAGGCAGAGTTTCCCTGCTGTTACCCAGGCTAAAGGCCAAAGTCGCGATCTCGGCTCACCACTACCTCCGCATCCTGGGTTCAGGCAATGCTTCTGCTTCAGCCTCCCGAGTAGCTGGGATTACCGGCTGGCGCCCCCAGGCCCAGCTAATTTTTTGTAATTTTACTAGAGACGGGGTTTCACCATTTTGACCAGGATGGTCTCAATCCATTGACATCGTGATCCACCCGACTCAGCCTCCAAATGTGCTGGGATTACAGGCTTGAGCCATAGCGCCCGGCGTGCTTTGTTTTAAAGACGGGGTTTCATCATGTTGGTCGGCCGGGTCTCAAACCGCCAACTTCTCGTGATTTACCCGCCTTTACATTTCAGGCGTCTGAATGACAGGCTGCTGTGAACCACTGTGCCGGTGTGTTATAATGTATTGTTAAAAGAAACGCCAGTGAGACTGTGCCAGGTTCTGCAATACACGCCAGCAATCTAAGTAGTTTGGGAGGACGACGTGGGCGGCTTTCCTGAGTTCATGAGTTCGAGGTCAGCCTGACCATTCCAATGCAAACCCACTTTACATAATAGAAGAGAGAGAGAGGGAAGAAAAAAACGGTAATCAGACTGATGACTGTTTGCAATTGCAACAAAAGGAAATGCCCGGAGACTCCACACCCAGAACAGCCTTTCTTTATTACGTGCAGTATACCTCTTGTCACCAACGGTGGAGTGCAACAGTGTGATCTTTGCTTATTGCAACACCTGCCTTTTAAGTTCAAGTGATTGTCATCCCAATGCCATTCAAGTAGCTGGTGTCGCAGTTGTCCACACCACCAGGTCCAGGTAACTTTGTAATTTTATTTCTCTGTACCACCAATTTATCTTTATTTGACTTCCACAAAGCGATCACAACCAAGAAATAAAATACAAAATGCTGCACACCTGTGCGTGTCATTTTTAAGCTACGACCAAGCTGGCCTTCTCTGTAGGGTCCCAATTCTAGTGAAGGTGCTGCTGAAGCGAGCACATGCGGAGCCCAGCACAGCTTTTTTTATGCTTTTCTGTTTCTCTGTTTTACATTGGGAGCAGACTACGCTGTGTCCTTCGAGGCCAGTCTCGAACCTGTGAGTTCAGCATCCGCCTGCCTGGGCATTCTTTGTGCTGGGCCAACAGGCTTCAGCCGCGGAGCCCATCCCAAATTGTGTTTTAGTTTTAAAGACAGGATATCACAAGGTTGGTCGGGCGGGTCTTGAAAGCCCAACTTCTCGTGATCCGCCCGCCTTGATTTTTGAGGCGAAAGAATGACGGGCTGCCGTGAGCCACCCTTTCTGAATGTTATCATATTTTGTCAAAAAGTCAATCAGAGACACTCTGCCGGGCGCTGCCAGTCACACATGAAATCTAAGCACTTTGAAAGGCCGAGTTGAGCGAGTATCCGGAGGTCACGAGGTCCAGGTCAGCCTCTGCATTTTGGTCATAACACACATCACATATTAAGAGGGAAAGAAAAAAGGAAAGGTATTCGATTAGACTGATGATTGTGTGCAATTTAAACAAAACGTGGTGCCCGGAGACTCCACGCCCAGAAATGCCTTTTTATATTAGGTAGATTTTCCCTCTGGTCACAAAGGCTGGAGTGCAACAGTGTGATCTTTGCTTATCGCAGCAGCAGCCTTTTAAGTTCAAGTGACTTTCATGCCAATGCCGTTCAAGAAGCTGTGGTAGCAGGTGTCCACACCCCCAGGTCCAGGTAACTTTCTGTTTTTATTTTTCTGTACGTCAAATTTATCTTTATTTGACTTGCACAAAGCGGTCACAACCAAGAAATAAAATACGAAAATCTGCACACCTCTGCCTGTAATTTTTAAGCTACGACCAAGCTGGCCTTCTGTGTAGCGTCCAAATTCTAGTGTAGCTGCTGCTGAAGCGAGCACATGCCGAGCCCTGCTCAGCTTTATTCATGCTTTTCTGTTTTTCTGTTTTTCATTGGGAGTAGAATGTGCTCTGTCCTTCGAGGCCAGTCTCGAACCTGTGAGTTCAGGATCCGCTTGCCTCGGCATTCCTTGTGCTGGATCAACAGGCTTGAGCCGCGGAGCCCAACCCATAATGTGTTTTGGTTTTACACACAATGTTTGGTTTTAATCACAATGTTTGTCGGGCGGGTTTCAAAAGGCCAATTTCTCGTGATCCGCCCGCCTTGATTTTTGAGGCCAACGAATCACAGGCTGCCGTGACCCACCGTTTCTGAATGTTATCGTATTTTGTCAAAAAGTAAATCACAGAGACTCTGCCAGGCGCTGCCAGTAACACAAGCACTCTAAGCACTTTGAAAGGCCGAGGTGGGTGGGTATCGTGAGGTCAAGAGTTCGAGGTCAGCCTGTTCATTTTGTTGAAATCCCACCTAACATAATAAAAGAGAGAGAGAAAAAATGAAAGGTAATGAGACTGATGAGTGTGTGCAATGGAAACAGAACGAGGTGCCCGGAGACTCCACGCCCAGAAACGCCTTTCTTTATTAGGTAGAGTTTCCGTCTGCTCACACAGGCTGGAGTGCAACAGTGCGATCTTTGATTATTGCAACACCAGCCTTTTAAGTTCAAGTGACTTTCATGCCAATGTTGTTCAAGAAGCTGGGGTAGCATGTGTCCACAACACCAGGTCCAGGTAACTTTCTGTTTTTAATTTTCTGTACCTCCAGTTTATCTTTATTTAATTTCCACAAAGCAGTCACAACCAAGAAATAAAATACGAAAAGCTGCACACACGTGCGTGTAATTTTTACGCGGGATCACGCCGGCCTTCTGTGTCGCGTCTCAATTCTTGTGTAGGTGCTGCTGAAGAGAGCACATGCCAAGCCCAGCTCACCGTTTTTACACTTTTCTGTTTTTTGCTTTGTATATGGAGCGGGCTACGCTGTTTCCATCGAGGCCAGTCTCGAACCTGTGACATCAGCATCGGCTTGCCTCGGCATTCTTTGTGCTGGATAAACAGGCTTGAGCCGCGAAGCCCAACCCAAATTGTGTTTTCGTTTTAAATTATGGATAGATAGATTGATTGATTTTATTTTATGAGGCGGAGTTTCGCTGCTGTTACCCAGGCTGGAGGGCAAAGGCGCGATCTCGGCTCACCAAAACCTCCGCCTCCTGGGTTCAGGCAATTCTCCTGATTCAGCCTACCGAGTTCCTGGGATTTCAGGCACGGTCCACCATGCCCAGCGAATGTTTTGTATTTTTACGAGAGACGGGGTTTCACCATTTTGACAAGTATGGTCTCGATCCATTGACATCGTGATCCACCCGCCTCAGCCTCCCAAAGTGCAGGGATTACAGGCTTGGGCCATCGCGCTTGGCGTGTTTTCGTTTTAAAGACGGGGTTGCACCATGTCTGTCGGTCGGGTCTCGAACCACCCACTTCTCGAGATTTACCCGCCTTGACCTTTGAGGCTTCTGAATGACAGGCTGCTGTGAGCCACTGTGCCGGTGTGTTATAATATAATGTTAAAAAAAATTCGAGAGACTGTCTCAGCTTCTGCGATTCACGCCAGCAATCTAAGTAGTTTGGGAGGCCGACGTGGGCGGGTTTCCTGAGGTCATGAGTTCGAGGTCAGCCTGACCATTCTGATGGAAACCCCCTTTAAATAATAGAAGAGAGAGAGAGGGAAAAAACACGTAATCAGACGGATGACTGTGCAATTGCAACAAAAGGGAATGACCGGAGACTCCATCCCCAGAACAGCCTTTCTTTATTACGTGCAGTATACCTCTTTTCACCAACGGTGGAGTGCAACAGTGTGATCTTTGCTTATTGCAACACCTGCCTTTTAAGTTCAAGTGATTGTCATCCCAATGCCATTCAAGTAGCTGGTGTCGCAGTGGTCTACAACACCAGGTCCAGGTAACTTTCTAATTTTATTTCTCTGTACCACCAATTTATCTTTATTTGACTTCCACAAAGCGATCACGACCAAGAAATAAAATACAAAAAGCTGCACACCTGTGCGTGTCATTTTTAAGCTACGACCAAGCTGGCCTTCTGTGTAGGATCCCAATTCTAGTGAAGGTGCTGCTGAAGCGAGCACATCCCGAGCACAGGACAGCTTTTTTTATGCTTTTCTGTTTCTCTGTTTTACATTGGGAGCAGACTACGCTGTGTCCTTTGAGGCCAGTCTCGAACCTGTGAGTTCAGCATCCGCCTGCCTGGGCATTCTTTGTGCTGGGCCAACAGGCTTCAGCCGCGGAGCCCATCCCAAATTGTGTTTTAGTTTTAAAGACAGGATATCAAAAGTTTGGTCGGGCGGGTCTTGAAAGCCCAGCTTCTCATGATCCGCCCGCCTGGATTTTTGAGGCGAAAGAATGACGGGCTGCCGTGAGCCACCCTTTCTGAATGTTGTCACATTTTGTCAAAAAGTCAATCAGAGTGACTGCCGGGCGCTGCCAGTCACACATGCAATCTAAGCACTTTGAAAGGCCGAGTTGAGCGTGTATCCTGAGGTCACGAGGTCCAGGTCAGCCTCTGCATTTTGGTGATAACACACTTCACATATTAAGAGGGAAAGAATAAAGGAAAAGTAATCGATCAGACTGATGAATGTGTGCAATTTAAACAAAACGTGGTGCCCGGAGACTCCACGCCCAGAAACGTCTTTTTTTATTAGGTAGATTTTCCCTCTGGTCACAAAGGCTGGAGTGCAACAGTGCGATCTTTGCTTATTTCAGCACCAGCCTTTTAAGTTCAAGTGTCTTTCGTGCCAATGCCGTTCAAGAAGCTGGGGTAGCAGGTGTCCACACCACCAAGGACAGGTAACTTTCTGTTTTTATTTTACTATACCTCCAATTTATCTTTATTTGATTTCCACAAAGCAGTCACAACCAAGAAATAAAATACGAAAAGCTGCACACCTCTGCGTGTAATTTTTCCACTTGGATGACGCCGGCATTCTTTGTAGCGTGCCAATTCTTGTGTAGGTGCTGCTGAAGAGAGCACATGCGAAGCCCAGCTGACGGTTTTTAGAATTTTCTGCTTTTTGCTTTTTATATGGAGCGGGCTACGCTGTTTACTTCGAGGCCAGACTCGATCCTGTGACTTCAGCATCCGCTTGCCTCGGCATTTTTTGTGTTGGATCAACAGGCTTGAACCGCGGAGCCCAACCAAAATTGTGTTTTCCTTTTATTTTATTTATTTATTTATTTATTTATTTATTTATTTATTTATAAGTATACTTATTTATTTGTTTATATTTTGAGGCAGAGTTTCGCTGCTGTTACCCAGGCTAAAGGGCAAAGGCGCGATCTCGGCTCACCACCACATCCGCCTCCTGGGTTCAGGAAATGCTTCTGCTTCAGCCTCCCGAGTAGCTGGGATTACCGGCTCGCGCCACCAGGCCCAGCTAATATTTTGTAATTTCTCTAGAGACGGGGTTTCACCATTTTGACCAGGATGGTCTCAATTTATTGACATCGTGATCCACCCGACCCAGCCTCCCAAAGTGCTGGGATTACAGGCTTGAGCCATCGCGCCCGGCGTGTTTTTGTTTTAAAGACCGGGTTTCATCATGTTGGTCGGCCGGGTCTCAAACCGCCAACTTCTCGTGATTTACCCGCCTTTAGCTTTCAGGCGTCTGAATTACAGGCTGCTGTGAACCACTGTGCCGGTGTGTTAAAATGTATTGTTAAAAGAAAAACTAGAGAGACTGTGCCAGGTTCTGCCATACACGCCAGCTATCTAAGTTGTTTGGATGGCCGACGTGGGCGGGTTTCCTGAGTTCAGGAGTTTGAGGTCAGCCTGACCATTCCAATGCAAACCCACCTTGCATAATAAAAGAGAGAGAGAGAAAAAAAGGTAATAAGGCTGATGATTGTGTGCAATTGCAACAAAAGGAAATGCCCGGAGACTCCACCCCCAGAACAGCCTTTCTTTATTACGTGCAGTATACCTCTTGTCACCAAGGGTGGAGTGCAGCAGTGGGATGTTGGCTTATTGCATCACCTGCCTTTTAATTTCAAGTGATTTTCATCCCAACACCATTCAAGTAGCTGGTGTTGCAGTTGTCCACACCACCAGGTCCAGGTAACTTTCTAATTTTATTTGTGTCTACCTCCAATTTATCTTTATTTGACTGACTTCCACAAAGCAGTCATAACCAAGAAATAAAATACGAAAAGCTGCACACCTGTGCGTGTAAATTTTAAGCTACGATCACGCTGGCCTTCTGTGTAGCGTCCCAATTCTAGTGTAGGTGCTGCTGAAGCGAGCACATTCTGGGCCCAGCTCAGCTATTTTGATGCTTTTCTGTTTTTGGGTTTTCCTTTGGGAGCAGACTACGCTGTGTCCTTCGAGGTTAGTCTTGAACCTGTGAGTTCAGCATCCGCCTGCCTCGTCATTCTTTTTGCTGCGTCAACAGGCTTGAGCCGCAGAGCCCAACCCAAATTGTGTTTTTGTTTAAAAGACAGGATATCACAAGGTTGGTCGGGCGGGTCTCGAAAGCCCAACTTCTCGTGATCCGCCCGCCTTGATTTTTGAGGCGAAAGAATGACAGGCTGCCGTGAGCCACCGTTTCTGAATGTTATCATATTTTGTCAGAAAGTCAATCAGAGAGACTGTGCCGGGTGCTGCCAGTCACACATGCAATCTAACCACTTTGAAAGGCCGAGGTGAGCGAGTATCCTGAGGTCACGAGGTCGAGGTCAGCCTGTGCATTTTGGTGATAACCCTCTTTACCTATTAAGGGAGAAAGTAAAAAAAAGGTAATCAGACTGATGACTGTGTACAATTGCAACAAAAGGAAATGCCCGAAGACTCCACCCCCAGAACCGCCTTTCTTTATTACGTGCAGTTTACCTCTTGTCACCAAGGCTGGAGTGCAACAGTGCGATCCTTGCTTATTGCGACACCCGCCTTTTAAGTTCAACTGATTGTCATCCGAATGCCCTTAAAGTGGCTCGGGTTGAAGGTGTCCACATCACCAGGTCCGGCTAACTTTCTATTTTTATTTTTCTGTACCTCCAATCTATCTTTATTTGATTTCCAAAAAGCAGTCACAACGAAGACGTAAAATACGAAAAGCTGCACACCTGTGCGTGTCATTTTTAGGATACGACCACGCCCCCCTTCTGTGCAGCATCCCAATTCTAGTGTAGGAGATGACGAAGGGAGCACATGCCGAGCCCACCTCAGCATTTATATGGTTTTCTGTTGTTTGTTTTGTTTTGTTTTGTTTTGTTTTAGGGAGAGGACTACGCTGTGTCCTTCGAGGCCAGTCTCGAACCTGTGACTTCTGGATCCGCATGCCTCAGCATTCTTTGTGCTGGGACAAAAGGCTTGAGCCGCGGAGCGGTACCCAAGTCGTGTTTTTGTTTTAAAAACAGGATTTCAAAAGGTTGGTCGGGTGGGTCTCGAAAGCGCAGCTTCTTATGATCCGCCCTCGTTGATTTTTGAGTCGACAGAATGACAAGCTGCCTTGAGCCACCGTGCCTGGGTGTTATAATGTATTGTCAAAAAATATATCAGAGAGACTCTGCAGGGCGCTGCCAGTCACACAAGCACACTAAGCACTTTGAAAGGCCGAGGTGGGTGGGTATCCTGAGGTCAAGACTTCGAGGTCAGCCTGTTCAATTTGTTGAAATCCCACCTAACATAATAAAAGAGAGAGAGAAAAAAATGAAAGGTCATCAGACTGATGAGTGTGTGCAGTGGAAACAGAACGAGGTGCCCGGAGAGTCCACGCCCAGAAACGCTTTTCTTTATTAGGTAGATTTTCCCTCTTGTCACAAAGGCTGGAGTGCAACAGTGCGATCTTTGCTTATTGCAGCACCAGCCTTTAAAGTTCAAGTGGCTTTCATGCCAATGCCGTTCAAGAAGCTGGGGTAGCAGGTGTCCACACCAACAAGGCCAGTTAAGTTTCTGTTTTTATTTTTCTATACCTCCAATTTATCTTTATTCGATTTCCAAAAAGCAGTCACAACGAAGAAATAAAATACGAAAAGCTGCACACCTCTGCGTGTAACTTTTACGCTTGGATGACGCCGGCATTCTGTGTAGCGTGCCAATTCTTGTGTAGGTGCTGCTGAAGAGAGCACATGCCAAGCCCAGCTCCCGGTTTTTAGACTTTTCTGCTTTTTGCTTTTTATATGGAGCGGGCTACGCTGTTTCCTTCGAGGCCAGTCTCGATCCTGTGACTTCAGCATCCGCTTGCCTCGGAAATCTTCGTGCGGGATCAACAGGTTGAGCCGCGGAGCCCAATCCAAATTGTGTTTTCGTTTTATTTTATTTACTTATTAATTAATTAATTAATTTTTTATTTACATGTAAATATATTTATTTATTTATATTTTGAGGCAGAGTTTCCCTGCTGTTACCCAGGCTAAAGGCCAAAGTCGCGATCTCGGCTCACCACTACCTCCGCATCCTGGGTTCAGGCAATGCTTCTGCTTCAGCCTCCCGAGTAGCTGGGATTACCGGCTGGCGCCCCCAGGCCCAGCTAATTTTTTGTAATTTTACTAGAGACGGGGTTTCACCATTTTGACCAGGATGGTCTCATTCCATTGACATCGTGATCCACCCGACTCAGCCTCCAAATGTGCTGGGATTACAGGCTTGAGCCATAGCGCCCGGCGTGCTTTGTTTTAAAGACGGGGTTTCATCATGTTGGTCGGCCGGGTCTCAAACCGCCAACTTCTCGTGATTTACCCGCCTTTACATTTCAGGCGTCTGAATGACAGGCTGCTGTGAACCACTGTGCCGGTGTGTTATAATGTATTGTTAAAAGAAACGCCAGTGAGACTGTGCCAGGTTCTGCAATACACGCCAGCAATCTAAGTAGTTTGGGAGGACGACGTGGGCGGCTTTCCTGAGTTCATGAGTTCGAGGTCAGCCTGACCATTCCAATGCAAACCCACTTTACATAATAGAAGAGAGAGAGAGGGAAGAAAAAAACGGTAATCAGACTGATGACTGTTTGCAATTGCAACAAAAGGAAATGCCCGGAGACTCCACACCCAGAACAGCCTTTCTTTATTACGTGCAGTATACCTCTTGTCACCAACGGTGGAGTGCAACAGTGTGATCTTTGCTTATTGCAACACCTGCCTTTTAAGTTCAAGTGATTGTCATCCCAATGCCATTCAAGTAGCTGGTGTCGCAGTTGTCCACACCACCAGGTCCAGGTAACTTTGTAATTTTATTTCTCTGTACCACCAATTTATCTTTATTTGACTTCCACAAAGCGATCACAACCAAGAAATAAAATACAAAATGCTGCACACTTGTGCGTGTCATTTTTAAGCTACGACCAAGCTGGCCTTCTCTGTAGGGTCCCAATTCTAGTGAAGGTGCTGCTGAAGCGAGCACATGCGGAGCCCAGCACAGCTTTTTTTATGCTTTTCTGTTTCTCTGTTTTACATTGGGAGCAGACTACGCTGTGTCCTTCGAGGCCAGTCTCGAACCTGTGAGTTCAGCATCCGCCTGCCTGGGCATTCTTTGTGCTGGGCCAACAGGCTTCAGCCGCGGAGCCCATCCCAAATTGTGTTTTAGTTTTAAAGACAGGATATCACAAGGTTGGTCGGGCGGGTCTTGAAAGCCCAACTTCTCGTGATCCGCCCGCCTTGATTTTTGAGGCGAAAGAATGACGGGCTGCCGTGAGCCACCCTTTCTGAATGTTATCATATTTTGTCAAAAAGTCAATCAGAGACACTCTGCCGGGCGCTGCCAGTCACACATGAAATCTAAGCACTTTGAAAGGCCGAGTTGAGCGAGTATCCGGAGGTCACGAGGTCCAGGTCAGCCTCTGCATTTTGGTCATAACACACATCACATATTAAGAGGGAAAGAAAAAAGGAAAGGTATTCGATTAGACTGATGATTGTGTGCAATTTAAACAAAACGTGGTGCCCGGAGACTCCACGCCCAGAAATGCCTTTTTATATTAGGTAGATTTTCCCTCTGGTCACAAAGGCTGGAGTGCAACAGTGTGATCTTTGCTTATCGCAGCAGCAGCCTTTTAAGTTCAAGTGACTTTCATGCCAATGCCGTTCAAGAAGCTGTGGTAGCAGGTGTCCACACCCCCAGGTCCAGGTAACTTTCTGTTTTTATTTTTCTGTACGTCAAATTTATCTTTATTTGACTTGCACAAAGCGGTCACAACCAAGAAATAAAATACGAAAATCTGCACACCTCTGCCTGTAATTTTTAAGCTACGACCAAGCTGGCCTTCTGTGTAGCGTCCAAATTCTAGTGTAGCTGCTGCTGAAGCGAGCACATGCCGAGCCCTGCTCAGATTTATTCATGCTTTTCTGTTTTTCTGTTTTTCATTGGGAGTAGAATGTGCTCTGTCCTTCGAGGCCAGTCTCGAACCTGTGAGTTCAGGATCCGCTTGCCTCGGCATTCCTTGTGCTGGATCAACAGGCTTGAGCCGCGGAGCCCAACCCATAATGTGTTTTGGTTTTACACACAATGTTTGGTTTTAATCACAATGTTTGTCGGGCGGGTTTCAAAAGGCCAATTTCTCGTGATCCGCCCGCCTTGATTTTTGAGGCCAACGAATCACAGGCTGCCGTGACCCACCGTTTCTGAATGTTATCGTATTTTGTCAAAAAGTAAATCACAGAGACTCTGCCAGGCGCTGCCAGTAACACAAGCACTCTAAGCACTTTGAAAGGCCGAGGTGGGTGGGTATCGTGAGGTCAAGAGTTCGAGGTCAGCCTGTTCATTTTGTTGAAATCCCACCTAACATAATAAAAGAGAGAGAGAAAAAATGAAAGGTAATGAGACTGATGAGTGTGTGCAATGGAAACAGAACGAGGTGCCCGGAGACTCCACGCCCAGAAACGCCTTTCTTTATTAGGTAGAGTTTCCGTCTGCTCACACAGGCTGGAGTGCAACAGTGCGATCTTTGATTATTGCAACACCAGCCTTTTAAGTTCAAGTGACTTTCATGCCAATGTTGTTCAAGAAGCTGGGGTAGCATGTGTCCACAACACCAGGTCCAGGTAACTTTCTGTTTTTAATTTTCTGTACCTCCAGTTTATCTTTATTTAATTTCCACAAAGCAGTCACAACCAAGAAATAAAATACGAAAAGCTGCACACACGTGCGTGTAATTTTTACGCGGGATCACGCCGGCCTTCTGTGTCGCGTCTCAATTCTTGTGTAGGTGCTGCTGAAGAGAGCACATGCCAAGCCCAGCTCACCGTTTTTACACTTTTCTGTTTTTTGCTTTGTATATGGAGCGGGCTACGCTGTTTCCATCGAGGCCAGTCTCGAACCTGTGACATCAGCATCGGCTTGCCTCGGCATTCTTTGTGCTGGATAAACAGGCTTGAGCCGCGAAGCCCAACCCAAATTGTGTTTTCGTTTTAAATTATGGATAGATAGATTGATTGATTTTATTTTATGAGGCGGAGTTTCGCTGCTGTTACCCAGGCTGGAGGGCAAAGGCGCGATCTCGGCTCACCAAAACCTCCGCCTCCTGGGTTCAGGCAATTCTCCTGATTCAGCCTACCGAGTTCCTGGGATTTCAGGCACGGTCCACCATGCCCAGCGAATGTTTTGTATTTTTACGAGAGACGGGGTTTCACCATTTTGACAAGTATGGTCTCGATCCATTGACATCGTGATCCACCCGCCTCAGCCTCCCAAAGTGCAGGGATTACAGGCTTGGGCCATCGCGCTTGGCGTGTTTTCGTTTTAAAGACGGGGTTGCACCATGTCTGTCGGTCGGGTCTCGAACCACCCACTTCTCGAGATTTACCCGCCTTGACCTTTGAGGCTTCTGAATGACAGGCTGCTGTGAGCCACTGTGCCGGTGTGTTATAATATAATGTTAAAAAAAATTCGAGAGACTGTCTCAGCTTCTGCGATTCACGCCAGCAATCTAAGTAGTTTGGGAGGCCGACGTGGGCGGGTTTCCTGAGGTCATGAGTTCGAGGTCAGCCTGACCATTCTGATGGAAACCCCCTTTAAATAATAGAAGAGAGAGAGAGGGAAAAAACACGTAATCAGACGGATGACTGTGCAATTGCAACAAAAGGGAATGACCGGAGACTCCATCCCCAGAACAGCCTTTCTTTATTACGTGCAGTATACCTCTTTTCACCAACGGTGGAGTGCAACAGTGTGATCTTTGCTTATTGCAACACCTGCCTTTTAAGTTCAAGTGATTGTCATCCCAATGCCATTCAAGTAGCTGGTGTCGCAGTGGTCTACAACACCAGGTCCAGGTAACTTTCTAATTTTATTTCTCTGTACCACCAATTTATCTTTATTTGACTTCCACAAAGCGATCACGACCAAGAAATAAAATACAAAAAGCTGCACACCTGTGCGTGTCATTTTTAAGCTACGACCAAGCTGGCCTTCTGTGTAGGATCCCAATTCTAGTGAAGGTGCTGCTGAAGCGAGCACATCCCGAGCACAGGACAGCTTTTTTTATGCTTTTCTGTTTCTCTGTTTTACATTGGGAGCAGACTACGCTGTGTCCTTTGAGGCCAGTCTCGAACCTGTGAGTTCAGCATCCGCCTGCCTGGGCATTCTTTGTGCTGGGCCAACAGGCTTCAGCCGCGGAGCCCATCCCAAATTGTGTTTTAGTTTTAAAGACAGGATATCAAAAGTTTGGTCGGGCGGGTCTTGAAAGCCCAGCTTCTCATGATCCGCCCGCCTGGATTTTTGAGGCGAAAGAATGACGGGCTGCCGTGAGCCACCCTTTCTGAATGTTGTCACATTTTGTCAAAAAGTCAATCAGAGTGACTGCCGGGCGCTGCCAGTCACACATGCAATCTAAGCACTTTGAAAGGCCGAGTTGAGCGTGTATCCTGAGGTCACGAGGTCCAGGTCAGCCTCTGCATTTTGGTGATAACACACTTCACATATTAAGAGGGAAAGAATAAAGGAAAAGTAATCGATCAGACTGATGAATGTGTGCAATTTAAACAAAACGTGGTGCCCGGAGACTCCACGCCCAGAAACGTCTTTTTTTATTAGGTAGATTTTCCCTCTGGTCACAAAGGCTGGAGTGCAACAGTGCGATCTTTGCTTATTTCAGCACCAGCCTTTTAAGTTCAAGTGTCTTTCGTGCCAATGCCGTTCAAGAAGCTGGGGTAGCAGGTGTCCACACCACCAAGGACAGGTAACTTTCTGTTTTTATTTTACTATACCTCCAATTTATCTTTATTTGATTTCCACAAAGCAGTCACAACCAAGAAATAAAATACGAAAAGCTGCACACCTCTGCGTGTAATTTTTCCGCTTGGATGACGCCGGCATTCTTTGTAGCGTGCCAATTCTTGTGTAGGTGCTGCTGAAGAGAGCACATGCGAAGCCCAGCTGACGGTTTTTAGAATTTTCTGCTTTTTGCTTTTTATATGGAGCGCGCTACGCTGTTTACTTCGAGGCCAGACTCGATCCTGTGACTTCAGCATCCGCTTGCCTCGGCATTTTTTGTGTTGGATCAACAGGCTTGAACCGCGGAGCCCAACCAAATTTGTGTTTTCGTTTTATTTTATTTATTTATTTATTTATTTATTTATTTATAAGTATACTTATTTATTTGTTTATATTTTGAGGCAGAGTTTCGCTGCTGTTACCCAGGCTAAAGGGCAAAGGCGCGATCTCGGCTCACCACCACATCCGCCTCCTGGGTTCAGGAAATGCTTCTGCTTCAGCCTCCCGAGTAGCTGGGATTACCGGCTCGCGCCACCAGGCCCAGCTAATATTTTGTAATTTCTCTAGAGACGGGGTTTCACCATTTTGACCAGGATGGTCTCAATTTATTGACATCGTGATCCACCCGACCCAGCCTCCCAAAGTGCTGGGATTACAGGCTTGAGCCATCGCGCCCGGCGTGTTTTTGTTTTAAAGACCGGGTTTCATCATGTTGGTCGGCCGGGTCTCAAACCGCCAACTTCTCGTGATTTACCCGCCTTTAGCTTTCAGGCGTCTGAATTACAGGCTGCTGTGAACCACTGTGCCGGTGTGTTAAAATGTATTGTTAAAAGAAAAACTAGAGAGACTGTGCCAGGTTCTGCAATACACGCCAGCTATCTAAGTTGTTTGGATGGCCGACGTGGGCGGGTTTCCTGAGTTCAGGAGTTTGAGGTCAGCCTGACCATTCCAATGCAAACCCACCTTGCATAATAAAAGAGAGAGAGAGAAAAAAAGGTAATAAGGCTGATGATTGTGTGCAATTGCAACAAAAGGAAATGCCCGGAGACTCCACCCCCAGAACAGCCTTTCTTTATTACGTGCAGTATACCTCTTGTCACCAAGGGTGGAGTGCAGCAGTGCGATGTTGGCTTATTGCATCACCTGCCTTTTAATTTCAAGTGATTTTCATCCCAACACCATTCAAGTAGCTGGTGTTGCAGTTGTCCACACCACCAGGTCCAGGTAACTTTCTAATTTTATTTGTGTCTACCTCCAATTTATCTTTATTTGACTGACTTCCACAAAGCAGTCATAACCAAGAAATAAAATACGAAAAGCTGCACACCTGTGCGTGTAAATTTTAAGCTACGATCACGCTGGCCTTCTGTGTAGCGTCCCAATTCTAGTGTAGGTGCTGCTGAAGCGAGCACATTCTGGGCCCAGCTCAGCTATTTTTATGCTTTTCTGTTTTTGGGTTTTCCTTTGGGAGCAGACTACGCTGTGTCCTTCGAGGTTAGTCTTGAACCTGTGAGTTCAGCATCCGCCTGCCTCGTCATTCTTTTTGCTGCGTCAACAGGCTTGAGCCGCAGAGCCCAACCCAAATTGTGTTTTTGTTTAAAAGACAGGATATCACAAGGTTGGTCGGGCGGGTCTCGAAAGCCCAACTTCTCGTGATCCGCCCGCCTTGATTTTTGAGGCGAAAGAATGACAGGCTGCCGTGAGCCACCGTTTCTGAATGTTATCATATTTTGTCAGAAAGTCAATCAGAGAGACTGTGCCGGGTGCTGCCAGTCACACATGCAATCTAACCACTTTGAAAGGCCGAGGTGAGCGAGTATCCTGAGGTCACGAGGTCGAGGTCAGCCTGTGCATTTTGGTGATAACCCTCTTTACCTATTAAGGGAGAAAGTAAAAAAAAGGTAATCAGACTGATGACTGTGTACAATTGCAACAAAAGGAAATGCCCGAAGACTCCACCCCCAGAACCGACTTTCTTTATTACGTGCAGTTTACCTCTTGTCACCAAGGCTGGAGTGCAACAGTGCGATCCTTGCTTATTGCGACACCCGCCTTTTAAGTTCAACTGATTGTCATCCGAATGCCCTTAAAGTGGCTCGGGTTGAAGGTGTCCACATCACCAGGTCCGGCTAACTTTCTATTTTTATTTTTCTGTACCTCCAATCTATCTTTATTTGATTTCCAAAAAGCAGTCACAACGAAGACGTAAAATACGAAAAGCTGCACACCTGTGCGTGTCATTTTTAGGATACGACCACGCCCCCCTTCTGTGAAGCATCCCAATTCTAGTGTAGGAGATGACGAAGGGAGCACATGCCGAGCCCACCTCAGCATTTATATGGTTTTCTGTTGTTTGTTTTGTTTTGTTTTGTTTTGTTTTAGGGAGAGGACTACGCTGTGTCCTTCGAGGCCAGTCTCGAACCTGTGACTTCTGGATCCGCATGCCTCAGCATTCTTTGTGCTGGGACAAAAGGCTTGAGCCGCGGAGCGGTACCCAAGTCGTGTTTTTGTTTTAAAAACAGGATTTCAAAAGGTTGGTCGGGTGGGTCTCGAAAGCGCAGCTTCTTATGATCCGCCCTCGTTGATTTTTGAGTCGACAGAATGACAAGCTGCCTTGAGCCACCGTGCCTGGGTGTTATAATGTATTGTCAAACAATATATCAGAGAGACTCTGCAGGGCGCTGCCAGTCACACAAGCACACTAAGCACTTTGAAAGGCCGAGGTGGGTGGGTATCCTGAGGTCAAGACTTCGAGGTCAGCCTGTTCAATTTGTTGAAATCCCACCTAACATAATAAAAGAGAGAGAGAAAAAAATGAAAGGTCATCAGACTGATGAGTGTGTGCAGTGGAAACAGAACGAGGTGCCCGGAGAGTCCACGCCCAGAAATGCTTTTCTTTATTAGGTAGATTTTCCCTCTTGTCACAAAGGCTGGAGTGCAACAGTGCGATCTTTGCTTATTGCAGCACCAGCCTTTAAAGTTCAAGTGGCTTTCATGCCAATGCCGTTCAAGAAGCTGGGGTAGCAGGTGTCCACACCAACAAGGCCAGTTAAGTTTCTGTTTTTATTTTTCTATACCTCCAATTTATCTTTATTCGATTTCCAAAAAGCAGTCACAACGAAGAAATAAAATACGAAAAGCTGCACACCTCTGCGTGTAACTTTTACGCTTGGATGACGCCGGCATTCTGTGTAGCGTGCCAATTCTTGTGTAGGTGCTGCTGAAGAGAGCACATGCCAAGCCCAGCTCACAGTTTTTAGACTTTTCTGCTTTTTGCTTTTTATATGGAGCGGGCTACGCTGTTTCCTTCGAGGCCAGTCTCCATCCTGTGACTTCAGCATCCGCTTGCCTCGGAAATCTTCGTGCGGGATCAACAGGTTGAGCCGCGGAGCCCAATCCAAATTGTGTTTTCGTTTTATTTTATTTACTTATTAATTAATTAATTAATTTTTTATTTACATGTAAATATATTTATTTATTTATATTTTGAGGCAGAGTTTCCCTGCTGTTACCCAGGCTAAAGGCCAAAGTCGCGATCTCAGCTCACCACTACCTCCGCATCCTGGGTTCAGGCAATGCTTCTGCTTCAGCCTCCCGAGTAGCTGGGATTACCGGCTGGCGCCCCCAGGCCCAGCTAATTTTTTGTAATTTTACTAGAGACGGGGTTTCACCATTTTGACCAGGATGGTCTCAATCCATTGACATCGTGATCCACCCGACTCAGCCTCCAAATGTGCTGGGATTACAGGCTTGAGCCATAGCGCCCGGCGTGCTTTGTTTTAAAGACGGGGTTTCATCATGTTGGTCGGCCGGGTCTCAAACCGCCAACTTCTCGTGATTTACCCGCCTTTACATTTCAGGCGTCTGAATGACAGGCTGCTGTGAACCACTGTGCCGGTGTGTTATAATGTATTGTTAAAAGAAACGCCAGTGAGACTGTGCCAGGTTCTGCAATACACGCCAGCAATCTAAGTAGTTTGGGAGGACGACGTGGGCGGCTTTCCTGAGTTCATGAGTTCGAGGTCAGCCTGACCATTCCAATGCAAACCCACTTTACATAATAGAAGAGAGAGAGAGGGAAGAAAAAACGGTAATCAGACTGATGACTGTTTGCAATTGCAACAAAAGGAAATGCCCGGAGACTCCACACCCAGAACAGCCTTTCTTTATTACGTGCAGTATACCTCTTGTCACCAACGGTGGAGTGCAACGGTGTGATCTTTGCTTATTGCAACACCTGCCTTTTAAGTTCAAGTGATTGTCATCCCAATGCCATTCAAGTAGCTGGTGTCGCAGTTGTCCACACCACCAGGTCCAGGTAACTTTCTAATTTTATTTCTCTGTACCACCAATTTATCTTTATTTGACTTCCACAAAGCGATCACAACCAAGAAATAAAATACAAAATGCTGCACACCTGTGCGTGTCATTTTTAAGCTACGACCAAGCTGGCCTTCTGTGTAGGGTCCCAATTCTAGTGAAGGTGCTGCTGAAGCGAGCACATGCCGAGCCCAGCACAGCTTTTTTTATGCTTTTCTGTTTCTCTGTTTTACATTGGGAGCAGACTACGCTGTGTCCTTCGAGGCCAGTCTCGAACCTGTGAGTTCAGCATCCGCCTGCCTGGGCATTCTTTGTGCTGGGCCAACAGGCTTCAGCCGCGGAGCCCATCCCAAATTGTGTTTTAGTTTTAAAGACAGGATATCACAAGGTTGGTCGGGCGGGTCTTGAAAGCCCAACTTCTCGTGATCCGCCCGCCTTGATTTTTGAGGCGAAAGAATGACGGGCTGCCGTGAGCCACCCTTTCTGAATGTTATCATATTTTGTCAAAAAGTCAATCAGAGACACTCTGCCGGGCGCTGCCAGTCACACATGAAATCTAAGCACTTTGAAAGGCCGAGTTGAGCGAGTATCCGGAGGTCACGAGGTCCAGGTCAGCCTCTGCATTTTGGTCATAACACACATCACATATTAAGAGGGAAAGAAAAAAGGAAAGGTATTCGATTAGACTGATGATTGTGTGCAATTTAAACAAAACGTGGTGCCCGGAGACTCCACGCCCAGAAATGCCTTTTTATATTAGGTAGATTTTCCCTCTGGTCACAAAGGCTGGAGTGCAACAGTGTGATCTTTGCTTATCGCAGCAGCAGCCTTTTAAGTTCAAGTGACTTTCATGCCAATGCCGTTCAAGAAGCTGTGGTAGCAGGTGTCCACACCCCCAGGTCCAGGTAACTTTCTGTTTTTATTTTTCTGTACGTCAAATTTATCTTTATTTGACTTGCACAAAGCGGTCACAACCAAGAAATAAAATACGAAAATCTGCACACCTCTGCCTGTAATTTTTAAGCTACGACCAAGCTGGCCTTCTGTGTAGCGTCCAAATTCTAGTGTAGCTGCTGCTGAAGCGAGCACATGCCGAGCCCAGCTCAGCTTTATTCATGCTTTTCTGTTTTTCTGTTTTTCATTGGGAGTAGAATGTGCTCTGTCCTTCGAGGCCAGTCTCGAACCTGTGAGTTCAGGATCCGCTTGCCTCGGCATTCCTTGTGCTGGATCAACAGGCTTGAGCCGCGGAGCCCAACCCATAATGTGTTTTGGTTTTACACACAATGTTTGGTTTTAATCACAATGTTTGTCGGGCGGGTTTCAAAAGGCCAATTTCTCGTGATCCGCCCGCCTTGATTTTTGAGGCCAACGAATAACAGGCTGCCGTGACCCACCGTTTCTGAATGTTATCGTATTTTGTCAAAAAGTAAATCACAGAGACTCTGCCAGGCGCTGCCAGTAACACAAGCACTCTAAGCACTTTGAAAGGCCGAGGTGGGTGGGTATCGTGAGGTCAAGAGTTCGAGGTCAGCCTGTTCATTTTGTTGAAATCCCACCTAACATAATAAAAGAGAGAGAGAAAAAATGAAAGGTAATGAGACTGATGAGTGTGTGCAATGGAAACAGAACGAGGTGCCCGGAGACTCCACGCCCAGAAACGCCTTTCTTTATTAGGTAGAGTTTCCGTCTGCTCACACAGGCTGGAGTGCAACAGTGCGATCTTTGATTATTGCAACACCAGCCTTTTAAGTTCAAGTGACTTTCATGCCAATGTTGTTCAAGAAGCTGGGGTAGCATGTGTCCACAACACCAGGTCCAGGTAACTTTCTGTTTTTAATTTTCTGTACCTCCAGTTTATCTTTATTTAATTTCCACAAAGCAGTCACAACCAAGAAATAAAATACGAAAAGCTGCACACACGTGCGTGTAATTTTTACGCGGGATCACGCCGGCCTTCTGTGTCGCGTCTCAATTCTTGTGTAGGTGCTGCTGAAGAGAGCACATGCCAAGCCCAGCTCACCGTTTTTACACTTTTCTGTTTTTTGCTTTGTATATGGAGCGGGCTACGCTGTTTCCATCGAGGCCAGTCTCGAACCTGTGACATCAGCATCGGCTTGCCTCGGCATTCTTTGTGCTGGATAAACAGGCTTGAGCCGCGAAGCCCAACCCAAATTGTGTTTTCGTTTTAAATTATGGATAGATAGATTGATTGATTTTATTTTATGAGGCGGAGTTTCGCTGCTGTTACCCAGGCTGGAGGGCAAAGGCGCGATCTCGGCTCACCAAAACCTCCGCCTCCTGGGTTCAGGCAATTCTCCTGATTCAGCCTACCGAGTTCCTGGGATTTCAGGCACGGTCCACCATGCCCAGCGAATGTTTTGTATTTTTAAGAGAGACGGGGTTTCACCATTTTGACCAGTATGGTCTCGATCCATTGACATCGTGATCCACCCGCCTCAGCCTCCCAAAGTGCAGGGATTACAGGCTTGGGCCATCGCGCTTGGCGTGTTTTCGTTTTAAAGACGGGGTTGCACCATGTCTGTCGGTCGGGTCTCGAACCACCCACTTCTCGAGATTTACCCGCCTTGACCTTTGAGGCGTCTGAATGACAGGCTGCTGTGAGCCACTGTGCCGGTGTGTTATAATATAATGTTAAAAGAAAAATTCGAGAGACTGTCTCAGCTTCTGCGATTCACGCCAGCAATCTAAGTAGTTTGGGAGGCCGACGTGGGCGGGTTTCCTGAGGTCATGAGTTCGAGGTCAGCCTGACCATTCTGATGGAAACCCCCTTTAAATAATAGAAGAGAGAAAGAGGGAAAACAAATACGTAATCAGACGGATGACTGTGCAATTGCAACAAAAGGGAATGACCGGAGACTCCATCCCCAGAACAGCCTTTCTTTATTACGTGCAGTATACCTCTTTTCACCAACGGTGGAGTGCAACAGTGTGATCTTTGCTTATTGCAACACCTGCCTTTTAAGTTCAAGTGATTGTCATCCCAATGCCATTCAAGTAGCTGGTGTCGCAGTGGTCTACAACACCAGGTCCAGGTAACTTTCTAATTTTATTTCTCTGTACCACCAATTTATCTTTATTTGACTTCCACAAAGCGATCACGACCAAGAAATAAAATACAAAAAGCTGCACACCTGTGCGTGTAATTTTTAAGCTACGACCAAGCTGGCCTTCTGTGTAGGATCCCAATTCTAGTGAAGGTGCTGCTGAAGCGAGCACATGCCGAGCACAGGACAGCTTTTTTTATGCTTTTCTGTTTCTCTGTTTTACATTGGGAGCAGACTACGCTGTGTCCTTCGAGGCCAGTCTCGAACCTGTGAGTTCAGCATCCGCCTGCCTGGGCATCCTTTGTGCTGGGCCAACAGGCTTCAGCCGCGGAGCCCATCCCAAATTGTGTTTTTGTTTTAAAGACAGGATATCAAAAGTTTGGTCGGGCGGGTCTTGAAAGCCCAACTTCTCATGATCCGCCCGCCTCGATTTTTGTGGCGAAAGAATGACGGGCTGCCGTGAGCCACCCTTTCTGAATGTTGTCACATTTTGTCAAAAAGTCAATCAGAGTGACTGCCGGGCGCTGCCAGTCACACATGCAATCTAAGCACTTTGAAAGGCCGAGTTGAGCGAGTATCCTGAGGTCACGAGGTCCAGGTCAGCCTCTGCATTTTGGTGATAACACACTTCACATATTAAGAGGGAAAGAATAAAGGAATGGTAATCGATCAGACTGATGAATGTGTGCAATTTAAACAAAACGTGGTGCCCGGAGACTCCACGCCCAGAAACGTCTTTTTTTATTAGGTAGATTTTCCCTCTGGTCACAAAGGCTGGAGTGCAACAGTGCGATCTTTGCTTATTTCAGCACCAGCCTTTTAAGTTCAAGTGTCTTTCGTGCCAATGCCGTTCAAGAAGCTGGGGTAGCAGGTGTCCACACCACCAAGGACAGGTAACTTTCTGTTTTTATTTTACTATACCTCCAATTTATCTTTATTTGATTTCCACAAAGCAGTCACAACCAAGAAATAAAATACGAAAAGCTGCACACCTCTGCGTGTAATTTTTCCGCTTGGATGACGCCGGCATTCTTTGTAGCGTGCCAATTCTTGTGTAGGTGCTGCTGAAGAGAGCACATGCGAAGCCCAGCTGACGGTTTTTAGAATTTTCTGCTTTTTGCTTTTTATATGGAGCGGGCTACGCTGTTTACTTCGAGGCCAGACTCGATCCTGTGACTTCAGCATCCGCTTGCCTCGGCATTTTTTGTGTTGGATCAACAGGCTTGAACCGCGGAGCCCAACCAAAATTGTGTTTTCCTTTTATTTTATTTATTTATTTATTTATTTATTTATTTATAAGTATACTTATTTATTTGTTTATATTTTGAGGCAGAGTTTCGCTGCTGTTACCCAGGCTAAAGGGCAAAGGCGCGATCTCGGCTCACCACCACATCCGCCTCCTGGGTTCAGGAAATGCTTCTGCTTCAGCCTCCCGAGTAGCTGGGATTACCGGCTCGCGCCACCAGGCCCAGCTAATATTTTGTAATTTCTCTAGAGACGGGGTTTCACCATTTTGACCAGGATGGTCTCAATTTATTGACATCGTGATCCACCCGACCCAGCCTCCCAAAGTGCTGGGATTACAGGCTTGAGCCATCGCGCCCGGCGTGTTTTTGTTTTAAAGACCGGGTTTCATCATGTTGGTCGGCCGGGTCTCAAACCGCCAACTTCTCGTGATTTACCCGCCTTTAGCTTTCAGGCGTCTGAATTACAGGCTGCTGTGAACCACTGTGCCGGTGTGTTAAAATGTATTGTTAAAAGAAAAACTAGAGAGACTGTGCCAGGTTCTGCAATACACGCCAGCTATCTAAGTTGTTTGGATGGCCGACGTGGGCGGGTTTCCTGAGTTCAGGAGTTTGAGGTCAGCCTGACCATTCCAATGCAAACCCACCTTGCATAATAAAAGAGAGAGAGAGAAAAAAAGGTAATAAGGCTGATGATTGTGTGCAATTGCAACAAAAGGAAATGCCCGGAGACTCCACCCCCAGAACAGCCTTTCTTTATTACGTGCAGTATACCTCTTGTCACCAAGGGTGGAGTGCAGCAGTGGGATGTTGGCTTATTGCATCACCTGCCTTTTAATTTCAAGTGATTTTCATCCCAACACCATTCAAGTAGCTGGTGTTGCAGTTGTCCACACCACCAGGTCCAGGTAACTTTCTAATTTTATTTGTGTCTACCTCCAATTTATCTTTATTTGACTGACTTCCACAAAGCAGTCATAACCAAGAAATAAAATACGAAAAGCTGCACACCTGTGCGTGTAAATTTTAAGCTACGATCACGCTGGCCTTCTGTGTAGCGTCCCAATTCTAGTGTAGGTGCTGCTGAAGCGAGCACATTCTGGGCCCAGCTCAGCTATTTTGATGCTTTTCTGTTTTTGGGTTTTCCTTTGGGAGCAGACTACGCTGTGTCCTTCGAGGTTAGTCTTGAACCTGTGAGTTCAGCATCCGCCTGCCTCGTCATTCTTTTTGCTGCGTCAACAGGCTTGAGCCGCAGAGCCCAACCCAAATTGTGTTTTTGTTTAAAAGACAGGATATCACAAGGTTGGTCGGGCGGGTCTCGAAAGCCCAACTTCTCGTGATCCGCCCGCCTTGATTTTTGAGGCGAAAGAATGACAGGCTGCCGTGAGCCACCGTTTCTGAATGTTATCATATTTTGTCAGAAAGTCAATCAGAGAGACTGTGCCGGGTGCTGCCAGTCACACATGCAATCTAACCACTTTGAAAGGCCGAGGTGAGCGAGTATCCTGAGGTCACGAGGTCGAGGTCAGCCTGTGCATTTTGGTGATAACCCTCTTTACCTATTAAGGGAGAAAGTAAAAAAAAGGTAATCAGACTGATGACTGTGTACAATTGCAACAAAAGGAAATGCCCGAAGACTCCACCCCCAGAACCGCCTTTCTTTATTACGTGCAGTTTACCTCTTGTCACCAAGGCTGGAGTGCAACAGTGCGATCCTTGCTTATTGGGACACCCGCCTTTTAAGTTCAACTGATTGTCATCCGAATGCCCTTAAAGTGGCTCGGGTTGAAGGTGTCCACATCACCAGGTCCGGCTAACTTTCTATTTTTATTTTTCTGTACCTCCAATCTATCTTTATTTGATTTCCAAAAAGCAGTCACAACGAAGACGTAAAATACGAAAAGCTGCACACCTGTGCGTGTCATTTTTAGGATACGACCACGCCCCCCTTCTGTGAAGCATCCCAATTCTAGTGTAGGAGATGACGAAGGGAGCACATGCCGAGCCCACCTCAGCATTTATATGGTTTTCTGTTGTTTGTTTTGTTTTGTTTTGTTTTGTTTTAGGGAGAGGACTACGCTGTGTCCTTCGAGGCCAGTCTCGAACCTGTGACTTCTGGATCCGCATGCCTCAGCATTCTTTGTGCTGGGACAAAAGGCTTGAGCCACGGAGCGGTACCCAAGTCGTGTTTTTGTTTTAAAAACAGGATTTCAAAAGGTTGGTCGGGTGGGTCTCGAAAGCGCAGCTTCTTATGATCCGCCCTCGTTGATTTTTGAGTCGACAGAATGACAAGCTGCCTTGAGCCACCGTGCCTGGGTGTTATAATGTATTGTCAAAAAATATATCAGAGAGACTCTGCAGGGCGCTGCCAGTCACACAAGCACACTAAGCACTTTGAAAGGCCGAGGTGGGTGGGTATCCTGAGGTCAAGACTTCGAGGTCAGCCTGTTCAATTTGTTGAAATCCCACCTAACATAATAAAAGAGAGAGAGAAAAAAATGAAAGGTCATCAGACTGATGAGTGTGTGCAGTGGAAACAGAACGAGGTGCCCGGAGAGTCCACGCCCAGAAACGCTTTTCTTTATTAGGTAGATTTTCCCTCTTGTCACAAAGGCTGGAGTGCAACAGTGCGATCTTTGCTTATTGCAGCACCAGCCTTTAAAGTTCAAGTGGCTTTCATGCCAATGCCGTTCAAGAAGCTGGGGTAGCAGGTGTCCACACCAACAAGGCCAGTTAAGTTTCTGTTTTTATTTTTCTATACCTCCAATTTATCTTTATTCGATTTCCAAAAAGCAGTCACAACGAAGAAATAAAATACGAAAAGCTGCAAACTTCTGCGTGTAACTTTTACGCTTGGATGACGCCGGCATTCTGTGTAGCGTGCCAATTCTTGTGTAGGTGCTGCTGAAGAGAGCACATGCCAAGCCCAGCTCACGGTTGTTAGACTTTTCTGCTTTTTGCTTTTTATATGGAGCGGGCTACGCTGTTTCCTTCGAGGCCAGTCTCGATCCTGTGACTTCAGCATCCGCTTGCCTCGGAAATCTTCGTGCGGGATCAACAGGTTGAGCCGCGGAGCCCAATCCAAATTGTGTTTTCGTTTTATTTTATTTACTTATTAATTAATTAATTAATTTTTTATTTACATGTAAATATATTTATTTATTTATATTTTGAGGCAGAGTTTCCCTGCTGTTACCCAGGCTAAAGGCCAAAGTCGCGATCTCAGCTCACCACCACCTCCGCATCCTGGGTTAAGGCAATGCTTCTGCTTCAGCCTCCCGAGTAGCTGGGATTACCGGCTGGCGCCCCCAGGCCCAGCTAATTTTTTGTAATTTTACTAGAGACGGGGTTTCACCATTTTGACCAGGATGGTCTCAATCCATTGACATCGTGATCCACCCGACTCAGCCTCCAAAAGTGCTGGGATTACAGGCTTGAGCCATAGCGCCCGGCGTGCTTTGTTTTAAAGACGGGGTTTCATCATGTTGGTCGGCCGGGTCTCAAACCGCCAACTTCTCGTGATTTACCCGCCTTTACATTTCAGGCGTCTGAATGACAGGCTGCTGTGAACCACTGTGCCGGTGTGTTATAATGTATTGTTAAAAGAAACGCCAGTGAGACTGTGCCAGGTTCTGCAATACACGCCAGCAATCTAAGTAGTTTGGGAGGACGACGTGGGCGGCTTTCCTGAGTTCATGAGTTCGAGGTCAGCCTGACCATTCCAATGCAAACCCACTTTACATAATAGAAGAGAGAGAGAGGGAAGAAAAAAACGGTAATCAGACTGATGACTGTTTGCAATTGCAACAAAAGGAAATGCCCGGAGACTCCACACCCAGAACAGCCTTTCTTTATTACGTGCAGTATACCTCTTGTCACCAACGGTGGAGTGCAACGGTGTGATCTTTGCTTATTGCAACACCTGCCTTTTAAGTTCAAGTGATTGTCATCCCAATGCCATTCAAGTAGCTGGTGTCGCAGTGGTCCACACCACCAGGTCCAGGTAACTTTCTAATTTTATTTCTCTGTACCACCAATTTATCTTTATTTGACTTCCACAAAGCGATCACAACCAAGAAATAAAATACAAAATGCTGCACACCTGTGCGTGTCATTTTTAAGCTACGACCAATCTGCCCTTCTGTGTAGGGTCCCAATTCTAGTGAAGGTGCTGCTGAAGCGAGCACATGCCGAGCCCAGCACAGCTTTTTTATGCTTTTCTGTTTCTCTGTTTTACATTGGGAGCAGACTACGCTGTGTCCTTCGAGGCCAGTCTCGAACCTGTGAGTTCAGCATCCGCCTGCCTCGGTATTCTTTGTGCTGGGCCAACAGGCTTCAGCCGCGGAGCCCATCCCAAATTGTGTTTTTGTTTTAAAGACAGGATATCACAAGGTTGGTCGGGCGGGTCTTGAAAGCCCAACTTCTCGTGATCCGCCCGCCTTGATTTTTGAGGCGAAAGAATGACGGGCTGCCGTGAGCCACCCTTTCTGAATGTTATCCTATTTTGTCAAAAAGTCAATCAGAGACACTCTGCCGGGCGCTGCCAGTCACACATGAAATCTAAGCACTTTTAAAGTCCGAGTTGAGCGAGTATCCGGAGGTCACGAGGTCCAGGTCAGCCTCTGCATTTTGGTCATAACACACATCACATATTAAGAGGGAAAGAAAAAAGGAAAGGTAATCGATTAGACTGATGATTGTGTGCAATTTAAACAAAACGTGGTGCCCGGAGACTCCACGCCCAGAAATGCCTTTTTATATTAGGTAGATTTTCCCTCTGGTCACAAAGGCTGGAGTGCAAGAGTGTGATCTTTGCTTATCGCAACAGCAGCCTTTTAAGTTCAAGTGACTTTCATGCCAATGCCGTTCAAGAAGCTGGGGTAGCAGGTGTCCACACCCCCAGGTCCAGGTAACTTTCTGTTTTTATTTTTTTGTACGTCAAATTTATCTTTATTTGACTTGCACAAAGCGGTCACAACCAAGAAATAAAATACGAAAATCTGCACACCTCTGCCTGTAATTTTTAAGCTACGACCAAGCTGGCCTTCTGTGTAGCGTCCAAATGCTAGTGTAGCTGCTGCTGAAGCGAGCACATGCCGAGCCCAGCTCAGCTTTATTCATGCTTTTCTGTTTTTCTGTTTTTCATTGGGAGTAGAATGTGCTCTGTCCTTCGAGGCCAGTCTCGAACCTGTGAGTTCAGGATCCGCTTGCCTTGGCATTCCTTGTGCTGGATCAACAGGCTTGAGCCGCGGAGCCCAACCCATAATGTGTTTTGGTTTTACACACAATGTTTGGTTTTAATCACAATGTTTGTCGGGCGGGTTTCAAAAGGGCAATTTCTCGTGATCCGCCCGCCTTGATTTTTGAGGCCAACGAATCACAGGCTGCCGTGACCCACCGTTTCGGAATGTTATCGTATTTTGTCAAAAAGTAAATCACAGAGACTCTGCCAGGCGCTGCCAGTAACACAAGCACTCTAAGCACTTTGAAAGGCCGAGGTGGGTGGGTATCGTGAGGTCAAGAGTTCGAGGTCAGCCTGTTCATTTTGTTGAAATCCCACCTAACATAATAAAAGAGAGAGAGAAAAAATGAAAGGTAATGAGACTGATGAGTGTGTGCAATGGAAACAGAACGAGGTGCCCGGAGACTCCACGCCCAGAAACGCCTTTCTTTATTAGGTAGAGTTTCCGTCTGCTCACACAGGCTGGAGTGCAACAGTGCGATCTTTGATTATTGCAACACCAGCCTTTTAAGTTCAAGTGACTTTCATGCCAATGTTGTTCAAGAAGCTGGGGTAGCATGTGTCCACAACACCAGGTCCAGGTAACTTTCTGTTTTTAATTTTCTGTACCTCCAGTTTATCTTTATTTAATTTCCACAAAGCAGTCACAACCAAGAAATAAAATACGAAAAGCTGCACACACGTGCGTGTAATTTTTACGCGGGATCACGCCGGCCTTCTGTGTCGCGTCTCAATTCTTGTGTAGGTGCTGCTGAAGAGAGCACATGCCAAGCCCAGCTCACCGTTTTTACACTTTTCTGTTTTTTGCTTTGTATATGGAGCGGGCTACGCTGTTTCCATCGAGGCCAGTCTCGAACCTGTGACATCAGCATCGGCTTGCCTCCGCATTCTTTGTGCTGGATAAACAGGCTTGAGCCGCGAAGCCCAACCCAAATTGTGTTTTCGTTTTAAATTATGGATAGATAGATTGATTGATTTTATTTTATGAGGCGGAGTTTCGCTGCTGTTACCCAGGCTGGAGGGCAAAGGCGCGATCTCGGCTCACCAAAACCTCCGCCTCCTGGGTTCAGGCAATTCTCCTGATTCAGCCTACCGAGTTCCTGGGATTTCAGGCACGGTCCACCATGCCCAGCGAATGTTTTGTATTTTTACGAGAGACGGGGTTTCACCATTTTGACCAGTATGGTCTCGATCCATTGACATCGTGATCCACCCGCCTCAGCCTCCAAAAGTTCAGGGATTACAGGCTTGGGCCATCGCGCTTGGCGTGTTTTCGTTTTAAAGACGGGGTTGCACAATGTCTGTCGGTCGGGTCTCGAACCACCCACTTCCCGAGATTTACCCGCCTTGAACTTTGAGGCGTCTGAATGACAGGCTGCTGTGAGCCACTGTGCCGGTGTGTTATAATATAATGTTAAAAGAAAAATTCGAGAGACTGTCTCAGCTTCTGCGATTCACGCCAGCAATCTAAGTAGTTTGGGAGGCCGACGTGGGCGGGTTTCCAGAGGTCTTGAGTTCGAGGTCAGCCTGACCATTCTGATGGAAACCCCCTTTAAATAATAGAAGAGAGAGAGAGGGAAAAAAAATACTTAATCAGACGGATGACTGTGCAATTGCAACAAAAGGGAATGACCGGAGACTCCATCCCCAGAACAGCCTTTCTTTATTACGTGCAGTATACCTCTTTTCACCAACGGTGGAGTGCAACAGTGTGATCTTTGCTTATTGCAACACCTGCCTTTTAAGTTCAAGTGATTGTCATCCCAATGCCATTCAAGTAGCTGGTGTCGCAGTGGTCTACAACACCAGGTCCAGGTAACTTTCTAATTTTATTTCTCTGTACCACCAATTTATCTTTATTTGACTTCCACAAAGCGATCACGACCAAGAAATAAAATACAAAAAGCTGCACACCTGTGCGTGTAATTTTTAAGCTACGACCAAGCTGGCCTTCTGTGTAGGATCCCAATTCTAGTGAAGGTGCTGCTGAAGCGAGCACATGCCGAGCACAGGACAGCTTTTTTTATGCTTTTCTGTTTCTCTGTTTTACATTGGGAGCAGACTACGCTGTGTCCTTCGAGGCCAGTCTCGAACCTGTGAGTTCAGCATCCGCCTGCCTGGGCATCCTTTGTGCTGGGCCAACAGGCTTCAGCCGCGGAGCCCATCCCAAATTGTGTTTTTCTTTTAAAGACAGGATATCAAAAGTTTGGTCCGGCGGGTCTTGAAAGCCCAACTTCTCATGATCCGCCCGCCTCGATTTTTGAGGCGAAAGAATGACGGGCTGCCGTGAGCCACCCTTTCTGAATGTTGTCACATTTTGTCAAAAAGTCAATCAGAGTGACTGCCGGGCGCTGCCAGTCACACATGCAATCTAAGCACTTTGAAAGGCCGAGTTGAGCGAGTATCCTGAGGTCACGAGGTCCAGGTCAGCCTCTGCATTTTGGTGATAACACACTTCACATATTATGAGGGAAAGAATAAAGGAAAGGTAATCGATCAGACTGATGAATGTGTGCAATTTAAACAAAACGTGGTGCCCGGAGACTCCACGCCCAGAAACGTCTTTTTTTATTAGGTAGATTTTCCCTCTGGTCACAAAGGCTGGAGTGCAACAGTGCGATCTTTGCTTATTTCAGCACCAGCCTTTTAAGTTCAAGTGTCTTTCATGCCAATGCCGTTCAAGAAGCTGGGGTAGCAGGTGTCCACACCACCAAGGACAGGTAACTTTCTGTTTTTATTTTACTATACTTCCAATTTATCTTTATTTGATTTCCACAAAGCAGTCACAACCAAGAAATAAAATACGAAAAGCTGCACACCTCTGCGTGTAATTTTTCCGCTTGGATGACGCCGGCATTCTTTGTAGCGTGCCAATTCTTGTGTAGGTGCTGCTGAAGAGAGCACATGCGAAGCCCAGCTGACGGTTTTTAGAATTTTCTGCTTTTTGCTTTTTATATGGAGCGGGCTACGCTGTTTACTTCGAGGCCAGACTCGATCCTGTGACTTCAGCATCCGCTTGCCTCGGCATTTTTTGTGTTGGATCAACAGGCTTGAACCGCGGAGCCCAACCAAAATTGTGTTTTCCTTTTATTTTATTTATTTATTTATTTATTTATTTATAAGTATACTTATTTATTTGTTTATATTTTGAGGCAGAGTTTCGCTGCTGTTACCCAGGCTAAAGGGCAAAGGCGCGATCTCGGCTCACCACCACATCCGCCTCCTGGGTTCAGGAAATGCTTCTGCTTCAGCCTCCCGAGTAGCTGGGATTACCGGCTCGCGCCACCAGGCCCAGCTAATATTTTGTAATTTCTCTAGAGACGGGGTTTCACCATTTTGACCAGGATGGTCTCAATTTATTGACATCGTGATCCACCCGACCCAGCCTCCCAAAGTGCTGGGATTACAGGCTTGAGCCATCGCGCCCGGCGTGTTTTTGTTTTAAAGACCGGGTTTCATCATGTTGGTCGGCCGGGTCTCAAACCGCCAACTTCTCGTGATTTACCCGCCTTTAGCTTTCAGGCGTCTGAATTACAGGCTGCTGTGAACCACTGTGCCGGTGTGTTAAAATGTATTGTTAAAAGAAAAACTAGAGAGACTGTGCCAGGTTCTGCAATACACGCCAGCTATCTAAGTTGTTTGGATGGCCGACGTGGGCGGGTTTCCTGAGTTCAGGAGTTTGAGGTCAGCCTGACCATTCCAATGCAAACCCACCTTGCATAATAAAAGAGAGAGAGAGAAAAAAAGGTAATAAGGCTGATGATTGTGTGCAATTGCAACAAAAGGAAATGCCCGGAGACTCCACCCCCAGAACAGCCTTTCTTTATTACGTGCAGTATACCTCTTGTCACCAAGGGTGGAGTGCAGCAGTGCGATGTTGGCTTATTGCATCACCTGCCTTTTAATTTCAAGTGATTTTCATCCCAACACCATTCAAGTAGCTGGTGTTGCAGTTGTCCACACCACCAGGTCCAGGTAACTTTCTAATTTTATTTGTGTCTACCTCCAATTTATCTTTATTTGACTGACTTCCACAAAGCAGTCATAACCAAGAAATAAAATACGAAAAGCTGCACACCTGTGCGTGTAAATTTTAAGCTACGATCACGCTGGCCTTCTGTGTAGCGTCCCAATTCTAGTGTAGGTGCTGCTGAAGCGAGCACATTCTGGGCCCAGCTCAGCTATTTTGATGCTTTTCTGTTTTTGGGTTTTCCTTTGGGAGCAGACTACGCTGTGTCCTTCGAGGTTAGTCTTGAACCTGTGAGTTCAGCATCCGCCTGCCTCGTCATTCTTTTTGCTGCGTCAACAGGCTTGAGCCGCAGAGCCCAACCCAAATTGTGTTTTTGTTTAAAAGACAGGATATCACAAGGTTGGTCGGGCGGGTCTCGAAAGCCCAACTTCTCGTGATCCGCCCGCCTTGATTTTTGAGGCGAAAGAATGACAGGCTGCCGTGAGCCACCGTTTCTGAATGTTATCATATTTTGTCAGAAAGTCAATCAGAGAGACTGTGCCGGGTGCTGCCAGTCACACATGCAATCTAACCACTTTGAAAGGCCGAGGTGAGCGAGTATCCTGAGGTCACGAGGTCGAGGTCAGCCTGTGCATTTTGGTGATAACCCTCTTTACCTATTAAGGGAGAAAGTAAAAAAAAGGTAATCAGACTGATGACTGTGTACAATTGCAACAAAAGGAAATGCCCGAAGACTCCACCCCCAGAACCGCCTTTCTTTATTACGTGCAGTTTACCTCTTGTCACCAAGGCTGGAGTGCAACAGTGCGATCCTTGCTTATTGCGACACCCGCCTTTTAAGTTCAACTGATTGTCATCCGAATGCCCTTAAAGTGGCTCGGGTTGAAGGTGTCCACATCACCAGGTCCGGCTAACTTTCTATTTTTATTTTTCTGTACCTCCAATCTATCTTTATTTGATTTCCAAAAAGCAGTCACAACGAAGACGTAAAATACGAAAAGCTGCACACCTGTGCGTGTCATTTTTAGGATACGACCACGCCCCCCTTCTGTGCAGCATCCCAATTCCAGTGTAGGAGATGACGAAGGGAGCACATGCCGAGCCCACCTCAGCATTTATATGGTTTTCTGTTGTTTGTTTTGTTTTGTTTTGTTTTATTATAGGTAGAGGACTACGCTGTGTGCTTCGAGGCCAGTCTCGAACCTGTGACTTCTGGATCCGCATGCCTCAGCATTCTTTGTGCTGGGACAAAAGGCTTGAGCCGCGGAGCGGGACCCAAGTCATGTTTTTGTTTTAAAAACAGGATTTCAAAAGGTTGGTCGGGTGGGTCTCGAAAGCGCAGCTTCTTATGATCCGCCCTCGTTGATTTTTGAGTCGACAGAATGACAAGCTGCCTTGAGCCACCGTGCCTGGGTGTTATAATGTATTGTCAAAAAATATATCAGAGAGACTCTGCAGGGCGCTGCCAGTCACACAAGCACACTAAGCACTTTGAAAGGCCGAGGTGGGTGGGTATCCTGAGGTCAAGACTTCGAGGTCAGCCTGTTCAATTTGTTGAAATCCCACCTAACATAATAAAAGAGAGAGAGAAAAAAATGAAAGGTCATCAGACTGATGAGTGTGTGCAGTGGAAACAGAACGAGGTGCCCGGAGAGTCCACGCCCAGAAACGCTTTTCTTTATTAGGTAGAGTTTCCCTCTGGTCACAAAGGCTGGAGTGCAACAGTGCGATCTTTGCTTATTGCAGCACCAGCCTTTAAAGTTCAAGTGGCTTTCATGCCAATGCCGTTCAAGAAGCTGGGGTAGCAGGTGTCCACACCAACAAGGCCAGTTAAGTTTCTGTTTTTATTTTTCTATACCTCCAATTTATCTTTATTCGATTTCCAAAAAGCAGTCACAACGAAGAAATAAAATACGAAAAGCTGCAAACTTCTGCGTGTAACTTTTACGCTTGGATGACGCCGGCATTCTGTGTAGCGTGCCAATTCTTGTGTAGGTGCTGCTGAAGAGAGCACATGCCAAGCCCAGCTCACGGTTGTTAGACTTTTCTGCTTTTTGCTTTTTATATGGAGCGGGCTACGCTGTTTCCTTCGAGGCCAGTCTCGATCCTGTGACTTCAGCATCCGCTTGCCTCGGAAATCTTCGTGCGGGATCAACAGGTTGAGCCGCGGAGCCCAATCCAAATTGTGTTTTCGTTTTATTTTATTTACTTATTAATTAATTAATTAATTTTTTATTTACATGTAAATATATTTATTTATTTATATTTTGAGGCAGAGTTTCCCTGCTGTTACCCAGGCTAAAGGCCAAAGTCGCGATCTCAGCTCACCACCACCTCCGCATCCTGGGTTAAGGCAATGCTTCTGCTTCAGCCTCCCGAGTAGCTGGGATTACCGGCTGGCGCCCCCAGGCCCAGCTAATTTTTTGTAATTTTACTAGAGACGGGGTTTCACCATTTTGACCAGGATGGTCTCAATCCATTGACATCGTGATCCACCCGACTCAGCCTCCAAATGTGCTGGGATTACAGGCTTGAGCCATAGCGCCCGGCGTGCTTTGTTTTAAAGACGGGGTTTCATCATGTTGGTCGGCCGGGTCTCAAACCGCCAACTTCTCGTGATTTACCCGCCTTTACATTTCAGGCGTCTGAATGACAGGCTGCTGTGAACCACTGTGCCGGTGTGTTATAATGTATTGTTAAAAGAAACGCCAGTGAGACTGTGCCAGGTTCTGCAATACACGCCAGCAATCTAAGTAGTTTGGGAGGACGACGTGGGCGGCTTTCCTGACTTCATGAGTTCGAGGTCAGCCTGACCATTCCAATGCAAACCCACTTTACATAATAGAAGAGAGAGAGAGGGAAGAAAAAAACGGTAATCAGACTGATGACTGTTTGCAATTGCAACAAAAGGAAATGCCCGGAAACTCCACACCCAGAACAGCCTTTCTTTATTACGTGCAGTATACCTCTTGTCACCAACGGTGGAGTGCAACGGTGTGATCTTTGCTTATTGCAACACCTGCCTTTTAAGTTCAAGTGATTGTCATCCCAATGCCATTCAAGTAGCTGGTGTCGCAGTTGTCCACACCACCAGGTCCAGGTAACTTTCTAATTTTATTTCTCTGTACCACCAATTTATCTTTATTTGACTTCCACAAAGCGATCACAACCAAGAAATAAAATACAAAATGCTGCACACCTGTGCGTGTCATTTTTAAGCTACGACCAAGCTGGCCTTCTGTGTAGGGTCCCAATTCTAGTGAAGGTGCTGCTGAAGCGAGCACATGCCGAGCCCAGCACAGCTTTATTTATGCTTTTCTGTTTCTCTGTTTTAGATTGGGGGCAGACTACGCTGTGTCCTTCGAGGCCAGTCTCGAACCTGTGAGTTCAGCATCCGCCTGCCTGGGCATTCTTTGTGCTGGGCCAACAGGCTTCAGCCGCGGAGCCCAGCCCAAATTGTGTTTTAGTTTTAAAGACAGGATATCACAAGGTTGGTCGGGCGGGTCTTGAAAGCCCAACTTCTCGTGATCCGCCCGCCTTGATTTTTGAGGCGAAAGAATGACGGGCTGCCGTGAGCCACCCTTTCTGAATGTTATCATATTTTGTCAAAAAGTCAATCATAGACACTCTGCCGGGCGCTGCCAGTCACACATGAAATCTAAGCACTTTGAAAGGCCGAGTTGAGCGAGTATCCGGAGGTCACGAGGTCCAGGTCAGCCTCTGCATTTTGGTCATAACACACATCACATATTAAGAGGGAAAGAAAAAAGGAAAGGTATTCGATTAGACTGATGATTGTGTGCAATTTAAACAAAACGTGGTGCCCGGAGACTCCACGCCCAGAAATGCCTTTTTATATTAGGTAGATTTTCCCTCTGGTCACAAAGGCTGGAGTGCAACAGTGTGATCTTTGCTTATCGCAGCAGCAGCCTTTTAAGTTCAAGTGACTTTCATGCCAATGCCGTTCAAGAAGCTGTGGTAGCAGGTGTCCACACCCCCAGGTCCAGGTAACTTTCTGTTTTTATTTTTCTGTACGTCAAATTTATCTTTATTTGACTTGCACAAAGCGGTCACAACCAAGAAATAAAATACGAAAATCTGCACACCTCTGCCTGTCATTTTTAAGCTACGACCAAGCTGGCCTTCTGTGTAGCGTCCAAATGCTAGTGTAGCTGCTGCTGAAGCGAGCACATGCCGAGCCCAGCTCAGCTTTATTCATGCTTTTCTGTTTTTCTGTTTTTCATTGGGAGTAGAATGTGCTCTGTCCTTCGAGGCCAGTCTCGAACCTGTGAGTTCAGGATCCGCTTGCCTCGGCATTCCTTGTGCTGGATCAACAGGCTTGAGCCGCGGAGCCCAACCCATAATGTGTTTTGGTTTTACACACAATGTTTGGTTTTAATCACAATGTTTGTCGGGCGGGTTTCAAAAGGCCAATTTCTCGTGATCCGCCCGCCTTGATTTTTGAGGCCAACGAATAACAGGCTGCCGTGACCCACCGTTTCTGAATGTTATCGTATTTTGTCAAAAAGTAAATCACAGAGACTCTGCCAGGCGCTGCCAGTAACACAAGCACTCTAAGCACTTTGAAAGGCCGAGGTGGGTGGGTATCGTGAGGTCAAGAGTTCGAGGTCAGCCTGTTCATTTTGTTGAAATCCCACCTAACATAATAAAAGAGAGAGAGAAAAAATGAAAGGTAATGAGACTGATGAGTGTGTGCAATGGAAACAGAACGAGGTGCCCGGAGGCCCCACGCCCAGAAACGCCTTTCTTTATTAGGTAGAGTTTCCGTCTGCTCACGCAGGCTGGAGTGCAACAGTGCGATCTTTCATTATTGCAACACCAGCCTTTTAAGTTCAAGTGACTTTCATGCCAATGTTGTTCAAGAAGCTGGGGTAGCATGTGTCCACACCACCAGGTCCAGGTAACTTTCTGTTTTTAATATTCTGTACCTCCAATTTATCTTTATTTAATTTCCACAAAGCAGTCACAACCAAGAAATAAAATACGAAAAGCTGCACACACGTGCGTGTAATTTTTACGCGGGATCACGCCGGCCTTCTGTGTCGCGTCTCAATTCTTGTGTAGGTGCTGCTGAAGAGAGCACATGCCAAGCCCAGCTCACCGTTTTTACACTTTTCTGTTTTTTGCTTTGTATATGGAGCGGGCTACGCTGTTTCCTTCGAGGCCAGTCTCGAACCTGTGACATCAGCATCGGCTTGCCTCCGCATTCTTTGTGCTGGATAAACAGGCTTGAGCCGCGAAGCCCAACCCAAGTCGTGTTTTCGTTTTAAATTATGGATAGATAGATTGATTGATTTTATTTTATGAGGCGGAGTTTCCTGCTGTTACCCAGGCTGGAGGGCAAAGGCGCGATCTCGGCTCACCAAAACCTCCGCCTCCTGGGTTCAGGCAATTCTCCTGATTCAGCCTACCGAGTTCCTGGGATTTCAGGCACGGTCCACCATGCCCAGCGAATGTTTTGTATTTTTACGAGAGACGGGGTTTCACCATTTTGACCAGGATGGTCTCAATCCATTGACATCGTGATCCACCCGACTCAGCCTCCAAAAGTGCTGGGATTACAGGCTTGAGCCATAGCGCCCGGCGTGCTTTGTTTAAAGACGGGGTTTCATCATGTTGGTCGGCCGGGTCTCAAACCGCCAACTTCTCGTGATTTACCCGCCTTTACATTTCAGGCGTCTGAATGACAGGCTGCTGTGGACCACTGTGCCGGTGTGTTATAATGTATTGTTAAAAGAAACGCCAGTGAGACTGTGCCAGGTTCTGCAATACACGCCAGCAATCTAAGTAGTTTGGGAGGACGACGTGGGCGGCTTTCCTGAGTTCATGAGTTCGAGGTCAGCCTGACCATTCCAATGCAAACCCACTTTACATAATAGAAGAGAGAGAGAGGGAAGAAAAAAACGGTAATCAGACTGATGACTGTTTGCAATTGCAACAAAAGGAAATGCCCGGAGACTCCACACCCAGAACAGCCTTTCTTTATTACGTGCAGTATACCTCTTGTCACCAACGGTGGAGTGCAACGGTGTGATCTTTGCTTATTGCAACACCTGCCTTTTAAGTTCAAGTGATTGTCATCCCAATGCCATTCAAGTAGCTGGTGTCGCAGTTGTCCACACCACCAGGTCCAGGTAACTTTCTAATTTTATTTCTCTGTACCACCAATTTATCTTTATTTGACTTCCACAAAGCGATCACAACCAAGAAATAAAATACAAAATGCTGCACACCTGTGCGTGTCATTTTTAAGCTACGACCAAGCTGGCCTTCTGTGTAGGGTCCCAATTCTAGTGAAGGTGCTGCTGAAGCGAGCACATGCCGAGCACAGGACAGCTTTTTTTATGCTTTTCTGTTTCTCTGTTTTACATTGGGAGCAGACTACGCTGTGTCATTCGAGGCCAGTCTCGAACCTCTGAGTTCAGCATCCGCCTGCCTGGGCATTCTTTGTGCTGGGCCAACAGGCTTCAGCCGCGGAGCCCATCCCAAATTGTGTTTTAGTTTTAAAGACAGGATATCACAAGGTTGGTCGGGCGGGTCTTGAAAGCCCAACTTCTCGTGATCCGCCCGCCTTGATTTTTGAGGCGAAAGAATGACGGGCTGCCGTGAGCCACCCTTTCTGAATGTTATCGTATTTTGTCAAAAAGTCAATCAGAGACACTCTGCCGGGCGCTGCCAGTCACACATGAAATCTAAGCACTTTGAAAGGCCGAGTTGAGCGAGTATCCGGAGGTCACGAGGTCCAGGTCAGCCTCTGCATTTTGGTCATAACACACATCACATATTAAGAGGGAAAGAAAAAAGGAAAGGTATTCGATTAGACTGATGATTGTGTGCAATTTAAACAAAACGTGGTGCCCGGAGACTCCACGCCCAGAAATGCCTTTTTATATTAGGTAGATTTTCCCTCTGGTCACAAAGGCTGGAGTGCAACAGTGTGATCTTTGCTTATCGCAGCAGCAGCCTTTTAAGTTCAAGTGACTTTCATGCCAATGCCGTTCAAGAAGCTGTGGTAGCAGGTGTCCACACCCCCAGGTCCAGGTAACTTTCTGTTTTTATTTTTCTGTACGTCAAATTTATCTTTATTTGACTTGCACAAAGCGGTCACAACCAAGAAATAAAATACGAAAATCTGCACACCTCTGCCTGTAATTTTTAAGCTACGACCAAGCTGGCCTTCTGTGTAGCGTCCAAATTCTAGTGTAGCTGCTGCTGAAGCGAGCACATGCCGAGCCCAGCTCAGCTTTATTCATGCTTTTCTGTTTTTCTGTTTTTCATTGGGAGTAGAATGTGCTCTGTCCTTCGAGGCCAGTCTCGAACCTGTGAGTTCAGGATCCGCTTGCCTCGGCATTCCTTGTGCTGGATCAACAGGCTTGAGCCGCGGAGCCCAACCCATAATGTGTTTTGGTTTTACACACAATGTTTGGTTTTAATCACAATGTTTGTCGGGCGGGTTTCAAAAGGCCAATTTCTCGTGATCCGCCCGCCTTGATTTTTGAGGCCAACGAATAACAGGCTGCCGTGACCCACCGTTTCTGAATGTTATCGTATTTTGTCAAAAAGTAAATCACAGAGACTCTGCCAGGCGCTGCCAGTAACACAAGCACTCTAAGCACTTTGAAAGGCCGAGGTGGGTGGGTATCGTGAGGTCAAGAGTTCGAGGTCAGCCTGTTCATTTTGTTGAAATCCCACCTAACATAATAAAAGAGAGAGAGAAAAAATGAAAGGTAATGAGACTGATGAGTGTGTGCAATGGAAACAGAACGAGGTGCCCGGAGACTCCACGCCCAGAAACGCCTTTCTTTATTAGGTAGAGTTTCCGTCTGCTCACACAGGCTGGAGTGCAACAGTGCGATCTTTGATTATTGCAACACCAGCCTTTTAAGTTCAAGTGACTTTCATGCCAATGTTGTTCAAGAAGCTGGGGTAGCATGTGTCCACACCACCAGGTCCAGGTAACTTTCTGTTTTTAATTTTTTGTACCTCCAATTTATCTTTATTTAATTTCCACAAAGCAGTCACAGCCAAGAAATAAAATACGAAAAGCTGCACACACGTGCGTGTAATTTTTACTCGGGATCACGCCGGCCTTCTGTGTCGCGTCTCAATTCTTGTGTAGGTGCTGCTGAAGAGAGCACATGCCAAGCCCAGCTCACCGTTTTTACACTTTTCTGTTTTTTGCTTTGTATATGGAGCGGGCTACGCTGTTTCCATCGAGGCCAGTCTCGAACCTGTGACATCAGCATCGGCTTGCCTCGGCATTCTTTGTGCTGGATAAACAGGCTTGAGCCGCGAAGCCCAACCCAAATTGTGTTTTCGTTTTAAATTATGGATAGATAGATTGATTGATTTTATTTTATGAGGCGGAGTTTCGCTGCTGTTACCCAGGCTGGAGGGCAAAGGCGCGATCTCGGCTCACCAAAACCTCCGCCTCCTGGGTTCAGGCAATTCTCCTGATTCAGCCTACCGAGTTCCTGGGATTTCAGGCACGGTCCACCATGCCCAGCGAATGTTTTGTATTTTTAAGAGAGACGGGGTTTCACCATTTTGACCAGTATGGTCTCGATCCATTGACATCGTGATCCACCCGCCTCAGCCTCCCAAAGTGCAGGGATTACAGGCTTGGGCCATCGCGCTTGGCGTGTTTTCGTTTTAAAGACGGGGTTGCACCATGTCTGTCGGTCGGGTCTCGAACCACCCACTTCTCGAGATTTACCCGCCTTGACCTTTGAGGCGTCTGAATGACAGGCTGCTGTGAGCCACTGTGCGGTGTGTTATAATATAATGTTAAAAGAAAAATTCGAGAGACTGTCTCAGCTTCTGCGATTCACGCCAGCAATCTAAGTAGTTTGGGAGGCCGACGTGGGCGGGTTTCCTGAGGTCATGAGTTCGAGGTCAGCCTGACCATTCTGATGGAAACCCCCTTTAAATAATAGAAGAGAGAAAGAGGGAAAACAAATACGTAATCAGACGGATGACTGTGCAATTGCAACAAAAGGGAATGACCGGAGACTCCATCCCCAGAACAGCCTTTCTTTATTACGTGCAGTATACCTCTTTTCACCAACGGTGGAGTGCAACAGTGTGATCTTTGCTTATTGCAACACCTGCCTTTTAAGTTCAAGTGATTGTCATCCCAATGCCATTCAAGTAGCTGGTGTCGCAGTGGTCTACACCACCAGGTCCAGGTAACTTTCTAATTTTATTTCTCTGTACCACCAATTTATCTTTATTTGACTTCCACAAAGCGATCACGACCAAGAAATAAAATACAAAAAGCTGCACACCTGTGCGTGTAATTTTTAAGCTACGACCAAGCTGGCCTTCTGTGTAGGATCCCAATTCTAGTGAAGGTGCTGCTGAAGCGAGCACATGCCGAGCACAGGACAGCTTTTTTTATGCTTTTCTGTTTCTCTGTTTTACATTGGGAGCAGACTACGCTGTGTCCTTCGAGGCCAGTCTCGAACCTGTGAGTTCAGCATCCGCCTGCCTGGGCATCCTTTGTGCTGGGCCAACAGGCTTCAGCCGCGGAGCCCATCCCAAATTGTGTTTTTGTTTTAAAGACAGGATATCAAAAGTTTGGTCGGGCGGGTCTTGAAAGCCCAACTTCTCATGATCCGCCCGCCTCGATTTTTGTGGCGAAAGAATGACGGGCTGCCGTGAGCCACCCTTTCTGAATGTTGTCACATTTTGTCAAAAAGTCAATCAGAGTGACTGCCGGGCGCTGCCAGTCACACATGCAATCTAAGCACTTTGAAAGGCCGAGTTGAGCGAGTATCCTGAGGTCACGAGGTCCAGGTCAGCCTCTGCATTTTGGTGATAACACACTTCACATATTAAGAGGGAAAGAATAAAGGAATGGTAATCGATCAGACTGATGAATGTGTGCAATTTAAACAAAACGTGGTGCCCGGAGACTCCACGCCCAGAAACGTCTTTTTTTATTAGGTAGATTTTCCCTCTGGTCACAAAGGCTGGAGTGCAACAGTGCGATCTTTGCTTATTTCAGCACCAGCCTTTTAAGTTCAAGTGTCTTTCGTGCCAATGCCGTTCAAGAAGCTGGGGTAGCAGGTGTCCACACCACCAAGGACAGGTAACTTTCTGTTTTTATTTTACTATACCTCCAATTTATCTTTATTTGATTTCCACAAAGCAGTCACAACCAAGAAATAAAATACGAAAAGCTGCACACCTCTGCGTGTAATTTTTCCGCTTGGATGACGCCGGCATTCTTTGTAGCGTGCCAATTCTTGTGTAGGTGCTGCTGAAGAGAGCACATGCGAAGCCCAGCTGACTGTTTTTAGAATTTTCTGCTTTTTGCTTTTTATATGGAGCGGGCTACGCTGTTTACTTCGAGGCCAGACTCGATCCTGTGACTTCAGCATCCGCTTGCCTCGGCATTTTTTGTGTTGGATCAACAGGCTTGAACCGCGGAGCCCAACCAAAATTGTGTTTTCCTTTTATTTTATTTATTTATTTATTTATTTATTTATTTATTTATTTATTTATAAGTATACTTATTTATTTGTTTATATTTTGAGGCAGAGTTTCGCTGCTGTTACCCAGGCTAAAGGGCAAAGGCGCGATCTCGGCTCACCACCACATCCGCCTCCTGGGTTCAGGAAATGCTTCTGCTTCAGCCTCCCGAGTAGCTGGGATTACCGGCTCGCGCCACCAGGCCCAGCTAATATTTTGTAATTTCTCTAGAGACGGGGTTTCACCATTTTGACCAGGATGGTCTCAATTTATTGACATCGTGATCCACCCGACCCAGCCTCCCAAAGTGCTGGGATTACAGGCTTGAGCCATCGCGCCCGGCGTGTTTTTGTTTTAAAGACCGGGTTTCATCATGTTGGTCGGCCGGGTCTCAAACCGCCAACTTCTCGTGATTTACCCGCCTTTAGCTTTCAGGCGTCTGAATTACAGGCTGCTGTGAACCACTGTGCCGGTGTGTTAAAATGTATTGTTAAAAGGAAAACTAGAGAGACTGTGCCAGGTTCTGCAATACACGCCAGCTATCTAAGTTGTTTGGATGGCCGACGTGGGCGGGTTTCCTGAGTTCAGGAGTTTGAGGTCAGCCTGACCATTCCAATGCAAACCCACCTTGCATAATAAAAGAGAGAGAGAGAAAAAAAGGTAATAAGGCTGATGATTGTGTGCAATTGCAACAAAAGGAAATGCCCGGAGACTCCACCCCCAGAACAGCCTTTCTTTATTACGTGCAGTATACCTCTTGTCACCAAGGGTGGAGTGCAGCAGTGGGATGTTGGCTTATTGCATCACCTGCCTTTTAATTTCAAGTGATTTTCATCCCAACACCATTCAAGTAGCTGGTGTTGCAGTTGTCCACACCACCAGGTCCAGGTAACTTTCTAATTTTATTTGTGTCTACCTCCAATTTATCTTTATTTGACTGACTTCCACAAAGCAGTCATAACCAAGAAATAAAATACGAAAAGCTGCACACCTGTGCGTGTAAATTTTAAGCTACGATCACGCTGGCCTTCTGTGTAGCGTCCCAATTCTAGTGTAGGTGCTGCTGAAGCGAGCACATTCTGGGCCCAGCTCAGCTATTTTTATGCTTTTCTGTTTTTGGGTTTTCCTTTGGGAGCAGACTACGCTGTGTCCTTCGAGGTTAGTCTTGAACCTGTGAGTTCAGCATCCGCCTGCCTCGTCATTCTTTTTGCTGCGTCAACAGGCTTGAGCCGCAGAGCCCAACCCAAATTGTGTTTTTGTTTAAAAGACAGGATATCACAAGGTTGGTCGGGCGGGTCTCGAAAGCCCAACTTCTCGTGATCCGCCCGCCTTGATTTTTGAGGCGAAAGAATGACAGGCTGCCGTGAGCCACCGTTTCTGAATGTTATCATATTTTGTCAGAAAGTCAATCAGAGAGACTGTGCCGGGTGCTGCCAGTCACACATGCAATCTAACCACTTTGAAAGGCCGAGGTGAGCGAGTATCCTGAGGTCACGAGGTCGAGGTCAGCCTGTGCATTTTGGTGATAACCCTCTTTACCTATTAAGGGAGAAAGTAAAAAAAAGGTAAGCAGACTGATGACTGTGTACAATTGCAACAAAAGGAAATGCCCGAAGACTCCACCCCCAGAACCGCCTTTCTTTATTACGTGCAGTTTACCTCTTGTCACCAAGGCTGGAGTGCAACAGTGCGATCCTTGCTTATTGCGACACCCGCCTTTTAAGTTCAACTGATTGTCATCCGAATGCCCTTAAAGTGGCTCGGGTTGAAGGTGTCCACATCACCAGGTCCGGCTAACTTTCTATTTTTATTTTTCTGTACCTCCAATCTATCTTTATTTGATTTCCAAAAAGAAGTCACAACGAAGACGTAAAATACGAAAAGCTGCACACCTGTGCGTGTCAGTTTTAGGATACGACCACGCCCCCCTTCTGTGCAGCATCCCAATTCTAGTGTAGGAGATGACGAAGGGAGCACATGCCGAGCCCACCTCAGCATTTATATGGTTTTCTGTTGTTTGTTTTGTTTTGTTTTGTTTTGTTTTAGGGAGAGGACTACGCTGTGTCCTTCGAGGCCAGTCTCGAACCTGTGACTTCTGGATCCGCATGCCTCAGCATTCTTTGTGCTGGGACAAAAGGCTTGAGCCGCGGAGCGGTACCCAAGTCGTGTTTTTGTTTTAAAAACAGGATTTCAAAAGGTTGGTCGGGTGGGTCTCGAAAGCGCAGCTTCTTATGATCCGCCCTCGTTGATTTTTGAGTCGACAGAATGACAAGCTGCCTTGAGCCACCGTGCCTGGGTGTTATAATGTATTGTCAAAAAATATATCAGAGAGACTCTGCAGGGCGCTGCCAGTCACACAAGCACACTAAGCACTTTGAAAGGCCGAGGTGGGTGGGTATCCTGAGGTCAAGACTTCGAGGTCAGCCTGTTCAATTTGTTGAAATCCCACCTAACATAATAAAAGAGAGAGAGAAAAAAATGAAAGGTCATCAGACTGATGAGTGTGTGCAGTGGAAACAGAACGAGGTGCCCGGAGAGTCCACGCCCAGAAATGCTTTTCTTTATTAGGTAGAGTTTCCCTCTTGTCACAAAGGCTGGAGTGCAACAGTGCGATCTTTACTTATTGCAGCACCAGCCTTTAAAGTTCAAGTGGCTTTCATGCCAATGCCGTTCAAGAAGCTGGGGTAGCAGGTGTCCACACCAACAAGGCCAGTTAAGTTTCTGTTTTTATTTTTCTATACCTCCAATTTATCTTTATTCGATTTCCAAAAAGCAGTCACAACGAAGAAATAAAATACGAAAAGCTGCACACCTCTGCGTGTAACTTTTACGCTTGGATGACGCCGGCATTCTGTGTAGCGTGCCAATTCTTGTGTAGGTGCTGCTGAAGAGAGCACATGCCAAGCCCAGCTCACAGTTTTTAGACTTTTCTGCTTTTTGCTTTTTATATGGAGCGGGCTACGCTGTTTCCTTCGAGGCCAGTCTCCATCCTGTGACTTCAGCATCCGCTTGCCTCGGAAATCTTCGTGCGGGATCAACAGGTTGAGCCGCGGAGCCCAATCCAAATTGTGTTTTCGTTTTATTTTATTTACTTATTAATTAATTAATTAATTTTTTATTTACATGTAAATATATTTATTTATTTATATTTTGAGGCAGAGTTTCCCTGCTGTTACCCAGGCTAAAGGCCAAAGTCGCGATCTCAGCTCACCACTACCTCCGCATCCTGGGTTCAGGCAATGCTTCTGCTTCAGCCTCCCGAGTAGCTGGGATTACCGGCTGGCGCCCCCAGGCCCAGCTAATATTTTGTAATTTTACTAGAGACGGGGTTTCACCATTTTGACCAGGATGGTCTCAATCCATTGACATCGTGATCCACCCGACTCAGCCTCCAAATGTGCTGGGATTACAGGCTTGAGCCATAGCGCCCGGCGTGCTTTGTTTTAAAGACGGGGTTTCATCATGTTGGTCGGCCGGGTCTCAAACCGCCAACTTCTCGTGATTTACCCGCCTTTACATTTCAGGCGTCTGAATGACAGGCTGCTGTGAACCACTGTGCCGGTGTGTTATAATGTATTGTTAAAAGAAACGCCAGTGAGACTGTGCCAGGTTCTGCAATACACGCCAGCAATCTAAGTAGTTTGGGAGGACGACGTGGGCGGCTTTCCTGAGTTCATGAGTTCGAGGTCAGCCTGACCATTCCAATGCAAACCCACTTTACATAATAGAAGAGAGAGAGAGGGAAGAAAAAACGGTAATCAGACTGATGACTGTTTGCAATTGCAACAAAAGGAAATGCCCGGAGACTCCACACCCAGAACAGCCTTTCTTTATTACGTGCAGTATACCTCTTGTCACCAACGGTGGAGTGCAACAGTGTGATCTTTGCTTATTGCAACACCTGCCTTTTAAGTTCAAGTGATTGTCATCCCAATGCCATTCAAGTAGCTGGTGTCGCAGTTGTCCACACCACCAGGTCCAGGTAACTTTCTAATTTTATTTCTCTGTACCACCAATTTATCTTTATTTGACTTCCACAAAGCGATCACAACCAAGAAATAAAATACAAAATGCTGCACACCTGTGCGTGTCATTTTTAAGCTACGACCAAGCTGGCCTTCTGTGTAGGGTCCCAATTCTAGTGAAGGTGCTGCTGAAGCGAGCACATGCCGAGCCCAGCACAGCTTTTTTTATGCTTTTCTGTTTCTCTGTTTTACATTGGGAGCAGACTACGCTGTGTCCTTCGAGGCCAGTCTCGAACCTGTGAGTTCAGCATCCGCCTGCCTGGGCATTCTTTGTGCTGGGCCAACAGGCTTCAGCCGCGGAGCCCATCCCAAATTGTGTTTTTGTTTTAAAGACAGGATATCACAAGGTTGGTCGGGCGGGTCTTGAAAGCCCAACTTCTCGTGATCCGCCCGCCTTGATTTTTGAGGCGAAAGAATGACGGGCTGCCGTGAGCCACCCTTTCTGAATGTTATCGTATTTTGTCAAAAAGTCAATCAGAGACACTCTGCCGGGCGCTGCCAGTCACACATGAAATCTAAGCACTTTGAAAGGCCGAGTTGAGCGAGTATCCGGAGGTCACGAGGTCCAGGTCAGCCTCTGCATTTTGGTCATAACACACATCACATATTAAGAGGGAAAGAAAAAAGGAAAGGTATTCGATTAGACTGATGATTGTGTGCAATTTAAACAAAACGTGGTGCCCGGAGACTCCACGCCCAGAAATGCCTTTTTATATTAGGTAGATTTTCCCTCTGGTCACAAAGGCTGGAGTGCAACAGTGTGATCTTTGCTTATCGCAGCAGCAGCCTTTTAAGTTCAAGTGACTTTCATGCCAATGCCGTTCAAGAAGCTGTGGTAGCAGGTGTCCACACCCCCAGGTCCAGGTAACTTTCTGTTTTTATTTTTCTGTACGTCAAATTTATCTTTATTTGACTTGCACAAAGCGGTCACAACCAAGAAATAAAATACGAAAATCTGCACACCTCTGCCTGTAATTTTTAAGCTACGACCAAGCTGGCCTTCTGTGTAGCGTCCAAATTCTAGTGTAGCTGCTGCTGAAGCGAGCACATGCCGAGCCCTGCTCAGCTTTATTCATGCTTTTCTGTTTTTCTGTTTTTCATTGGGAGTAGAATGTGCTCTGTCCTTCGAGGCCAGTCTCGAACCTGTGAGTTCAGGATCCGCTTGCCTCGGCATTCCTTGTGCTGGATCAACAGGCTTCAGCCGCGGAGCCCAACCCATAATGTGTTTTGGTTTTACACACAATGTTTGGTTTTAATCACAATGTTTGTCGGGCGGGTTTCAAAAGGCCAATTTCTCGTGATCCGCCCGCCTTGATTTTTGAGGCCAACGAATAACAGGCTGCCGTGACCCACCGTTTCTGAATGTCATCGTATTTTGTCAAAAAGTAAATCACAGAGACTCTGCCAGGCGCTGCCAGTAACACAAGCACTCTAAGCACTTTGAAAGGCCGAGGTGGGTGGGTATCGTGAGGTCAAGAGTTCGAGGTCAGCCTGTTCATTTTGTTGAAATCCCACCTAACATAATAAAAGAGAGAGAGAAAAAATGAAAGGTAATGAGACTGATGAGTGTGTGCAATGGAAACAGAACGAGGTGCCCGGAGACTCCACGCCCAGAAACGCCTTTCTTTATTAGGTAGAGTTTCCGTCTGCTCACACAGGCTGGAGTGCAACAGTGCGATCTTTGATTATTGCAACACCAGCCTTTTAAGTTCAAGTGACTTTCATGCCAATGTTGTTCAAGAAGCTGGGGTAGCATGTGTCCACAACACCAGGTCCAGGTAACTTTCTGTTTTTAATTTTCTGTACCTCCAGTTTATCTTTATTTAATTTCCACAAAGCAGTCACAACCAAGAAATAAAATACGAAAAGCTGCACACACGTGCATGTAATTTTAACGCGGGATCACGCCGGCCTTCTGTGTCGCGTCTCAATTCTTGTGTAGGTGCTGCTGAAGAGAGCACATGCCAAGCCCAGCTCACCGTTTTTACACTTTTCTGTTTTTTGCTTTGTATACGGAGCGGGCTACGCTGTTTCCATCGAGGCCAGTCTCGAACCTGTGACATCAGCATCGGCTTGCCTCGGCATTCTTTGTGCTGGATAAACAGGCTTGAGCCGCGAAGCCCAACCCAAATTGTGTTTTCGTTTTAAATTATGGATAGATAGATTGATTGATTTTATTTTATGAGGCGGAGTTTCGCTGCTGTTACCCAGGCTGGAGGGCAAAGGCGCGATCTCGGCTCACCAAAACCTCCGCCTCCTGGGTTCAGGCAATTCTCCTGATTCAGCCTACCGAGTTCCTGGGATTTCAGGCACGGTCCACCATGCCCAGCGAATGTTTTGTATTTTTACGAGAGACGGGGTTTCACCATTTTGACCAGTATGGTCTCGATCCATTGACATCGTGATCCACCCGCCTCAGCCTCCCAAAGTGCAGGGATTACAGGCTTGGGCCATCGCGCTTGGCGTGTTTTCGTTTTAAAGACGGGGTTGCACCATGTCTGTCGGTCGGGTCTCGAACCACCCACTTCTCGAGATTTACCCGCCTTGACCTTTGAGGCGTCTGAATGACAGGCTGCTGTGAGCCACTGTGCCGGTGTGTTATAATATAATGTTAAAAGAAAAATTCGAGAGACTGTCTCAGCTTCTGCGATTCACGCCAGCAATCTAAGTAGTTTGGGAGGCCGACGTGGGCGGGTTTCCTGATGTCATGAGTTCGAGGTCAGCCTGACCATTCTGATGGAAACCCCCTTTAAATAATAGAAGAGAGAGAGAGAGAAAACAAATACGTAATCAGACGGATGACTGTGCAATTGCAACAAAAGGGAATGACCGGAGACTCCATCCCCAGAACAGCCTTTCATTATTACGTGCAGTATACCTCTTTTCACCAACGGTGGAGTGCAACAGTGTGATCTTTGCTTATTGCAACACCTGCCTCTTAAGTTCAAGTGATTGTCATCCCAATGCCATTCAAGTAGATGGTGTCGCAGTGGTCTACAACACCAGGTCCAGGTAACTTTCTAATTTTATTTCTCTGTACCACCAATTTATCTTTATTTGACTTCCACAAAGCGATCACGACCAAGAAATAAAATACAAAAAGCTGCACACCTGTGCGTGTAATTTTTAAGCTACGACCAAGCTGGCCTTCTGTGTAGGATCCCAATTCTAGTGAAGGTGCTGCTGAAGCGAGCACATGCCGAGCACAGGACAGCTTTTTTTATGCTTTTCTGTTTCTCTGTTTTACATTGGGAGCAGACTACGCTGTGTCCTTCGAGGCCAGTCTCGAACCTCTGAGTTCAGCATCCGCCTGCCTGGGCATTCTTTGTGCTGGGCCAACAGGCTTCAGCCGCGGAGCCCATCCCAAATTGTGTTTTTGTTTTAAAGACAGGATATCAAAAGTTTGGTCGGGCGGGTCTTGAAAGCCCAACTTCTCATGATCCGCCCGCCTCGATTTTTGAGGCGAAAGAATGACGGGCTGCCGTGAGCCACCCTTTCAGAATGTTGTCACATTTTGTCAAAAAGTCAATCAGAGTGACTGCCGGTCGCTGCCAGTCACACATGCAATCTAAGCACTTTGAAAGGCCGAGTTGAGCGAGTATCCTGAGGTCACGAGGTCCAGGTCAGCCTCTGCATTTTGGTGATAACACACTTCACATATTAAGAGGGAAAGAATAAAGGAAAGGTAATCGATCAGACTGATGAATGTGTGCAATTTAAACAAAACGTGGTGCCCGGAGACTCCACGCCCAGAAATGTCTTTTTTTATTAGGTAGATTTTCCCTCTGGTCACAAAGGCTGGAGTGCAACAGTGCGATCTTTGCTTATTTCAGCACCAGCCTTTTAAGTTCAAGTGTCTTTCATGCCAATGCCGTTCAAGAAGCTGGGGTAGCAGGTGTCCACACCACCAAGGACAGGTAACTTTCTGTTTTTATTTTACTATACCTCCAATTTATCTTTATTTGATTTCCACAAAGCAGTCACAACCAAGAAATAAAATACGAAAAGCTGCACACCTCTGCGTGTAATTTTTCCGCTTGGATGACGCCGGCATTCTTTGTAGCGTGCCAATTCTTGTGTAGGTGCTGCTGAAGAGAGCACATGCGAAGCCCAGCTGACGGTTTTTAGAATTTTCTGCTTTTTGCTTTTTATATGGAGCGGGCTACGCTGTTTACTTCGAGGCCAGACTCGATCCTGTGACTTCAGCATCCGCTTGCCTCGGCATTTTTTGTGTTGGATCAACAGGCTTGAACCGCGGAGCCCAACCAAAATTGTGTTTTCGTTTTATTTTATTTATTTATTTATTTATTTATTTATTTATTTATTTATAAGTATACTTATTTATTTGTTTATATTTTGAGGCAGAGTTTCGCTGCTGTTACCCAGGCTAAAGGGCAAAGGCGCGATCTCGGCTCACCACCACCTCCGCCTCCTGGGTTCAGGAAATGCTTCTGCTTCAGCCTCCCGAGTAGCTGGGATTACCGGCTCGCGCCACCAGGCCCAGCTAATATTTTGTAATTTCTCTAGAGACGGGGTTTCACCATTTTCACCAGGATGGTCTCAATTTATTGACATCGTGATCCACCCGACCCAGCCTCCCAAAGTGCTGGGATTACAGGCTTGAGCCATCGCGCCCGGCGTGTTTTTGTTTTAAAGACCGGGTTTCATCATGTTGGTCGGCCGGGTCTCAAACCGCCAACTTCTCATGATTTACCCGCCTTTAGCTTTCAGGCGTCTGAATTACAGGCTGCTGTGAACCACTGTGCCGGTGTCTTAAAATGTATTGTTAAAAGAAAAACTAGAGAGACTGTGCCAGGTTCTGCAATACACGCCAGCTATCTAAGTTGTTTGGATGGCCGACGTGGGCGGGTTTCCTGAGTTCAGGAGTTTGAGGTCAGCCTGTCCATTCCAATGCAAACCCACCTTGCATAATAAAAGAGAGAGAGAGAAAAAAAGGTAATAAGGCTGATGATTGTGTGCAATTGCAACAAAAGGAAATGCACGGAGACTCCACCCCCAGAACAGCCTTTCTTTATTACGTGCAGTATACCTCTTGTCACCAAGGGTGGAGTGCAGCAGTGCGATGTTGGCTTATTGCATCACCTGCCTTTTAATTTCAAGTGATTTTCATCCCAACACCATTCAAGTAGCTGGTGTTGCAGTTGTCCACACCACCAGGTCCAGGTAACTTTCTAATTTTATTTGTGTCTACCTCCAATTTATCTTTATTTGACTGACTTCCACAAAGCAGTCATAACCAAGAAATAAAATACGAAAAGCTGCACACCTGTGCGTGTAAATTTTAAGCTACGATCACGCTGGCCTTCTGTGTAGCGTCCCAATTCTAGTGTAGGTGCTGCTGAAGCGAGCACATTCTGGGCCCAGCTCAGCTATTTTGATGCTTTTCTGTTTTTGGGTTTTCCTTTGGGAGCAGACTACGCTGTGTCCTTCGAGGTTAGTCTTGAACCTGTGAGTTCAGCATCCGCCTGCCTCGTCATTCTTTTTGCTGCGTCAACAGGCTTGAGCCGCAGAGCCCAACCCAAATTGTGTTTTTGTTTAAAAGACAGGATATCACAAGGTTGGTCGGGCGGGTCTCGAAAGCCCAACTTCTCGTGATCCGCCCGCCTTGATTTTTGAGGCGAAAGAATGACAGGCTGCCGTGAGCCACCGTTTCTGAATGTTATCATATTTTGTCAGAAAGTCAATCAGAGAGACTGTGCCGGGTGCTGCCAGTCACACATGCAATCTAACCACTTTGAAAGGCCGAGGTGAGCGAGTATCCTGAGGTCACGAGGTCGAGGTCAGCCTGTGCATTTTGGTGATAACCCTCTTTACCTATTAAGGGAGAAAGTAAAAAAAAGGTAAGCAGACTGATGACTGTGTACAATTGCAACAAAAGGAAATGCCCGAAGACTCCACCCCCAGAACCGCCTTTCTTTATTACGTGCAGTTTACCTCTTGTCACCAAGGCTGGAGTGCAACAGTGCGATCCTTGCTTATTGCGACACCCGCCTTTTAAGTTCAACTGATTGTCATCCGAATGCCCTTAAAGTGGCTCGGGTTGAAGGTGTCCACATCACCAGGTCCGGCTAACTTTCTATTTTTATTTTTCTGTACCTCCAATCTATCTTTATTTGATTTCCAAAAAGCAGTCACAACGAAGACGTAAAATACGAAAAGCTGCACACCTGTGCGTGTCATTTTTAGGATACGACCACGCCCCCCTTCTGTGCAGCATCCCAATTCTAGTGTAGGAGATGACGAAGGGAGCACATGCCGAGCCCACCTCAGCATTTATATGGTTTTCTGTTGTTTGTTTTGTTTTGTTTTGTTTTGTTTTAGGGAGAGGACTACGCTGTGTCCTTCGAGGCCAGTCTCGAACCTGTGACTTCTGGATCCGCATGCCTCAGCATTCTTTGTGCTGGGACAAAAGGCTTGAGCCGCGGAGCGGTACCCAAGTCGTGTTTTTGTTTTAAAAACAGGATTTCAAAAGGTTGGTCGGGTGGGTCTCGAAAGCGCAGCTTCTTATGATCCGCCCTCGTTGATTTTTGAGTCGACAGAATGACAAGCTGCCTTGAGCCACCGTGCCTGGGTGTTATAATGTATTGTCAAAAAATATATCAGAGAGACTCTGCAGGGCGCTGCCAGTCACACAAGCACACTAAGCACTTTGAAAGGCCGAGGTGGGTGGGTATCCTGAGGTCAAGACTTCGAGGTCAGCCTGTTCAATTTGTTGAAATCCCACCTAACATAATAAAAGAGAGAGAGAAAAAAATGAAAGGTCATCAGACTGATGAGTGTGTGCAGTGGAAACAGAACGAGGTGCCCGGAGAGTCCACGCCCAGAAACGCTTTTCTTTATTAGGTAGAGTTTCCCTCTGGTCACAAAGGCTGGAGTGCAACAGTGCGATCTTTGCTTATTGCAGCACCAGCCTTTAAAGTTCAAGTGGCTTTCATGCCAATGCCGTTCAAGAAGCTGGGGTAGCAGGTGTCCACACCAACAAGGCCAGTTAAGTTTCTGTTTTTATTTTTCTATACCTCCAATTTATCTTTATTCGATTTCCAAAAAGCAGTCACAACGAAGAAATAAAATACGAAAAGCTGCACACCTCTGCGTGTAACTTTTACGCTTGGATGACGCCGGCATTCTGTGTAGCGTGCCAATTCTTGTGTAGGTGCTGCTGAAGAGAGCACATGCCAAGCCCAGCTCACGGTTTTTAGATTTTCTGCTTTTTGCTTTTTATATGGAGCGGGCTACGCTGTTTCCTTCGAGGCCAGTCTCGATCCTGTGACTTCAGCATCCGCTTGCCTCGGAAATCTTCGTGCGGGATCAACAGGTTGAGCCGCGGAGCCCAATCCAAATTGTGTTTCGTTTTATTTTATTTACTTATTAATTAATTAATTAATTTTTTATTTACATATAAATATATTTATTTATTTATATTTTGAGGCAGAGTTTCCCTGCTGTTACCCAGGCTAAAGGCCAAAGTCGCGATCTCGGCTCACCACCACCTCCGCCTCCTGGGTTCAGGCAATGCTTCTGCTTCAGCCTCCCGAGTAGCTGGGATTACCGGCTGGCGCCCCCAGGCCCAGCTAATGTTTTGTAATTTTACTAGAGACGGGGTTTCACCATTTTGACCAGGATGGTCTCAATCCATTGACATCGTGATCCACCCGACTCAGCCTCCAAAAGTGCTGGGATTACAGGCTTGAGCCATAGCGCCCGGCGTGCTTTGTTTTAAAGACGGGGTTTCATCATGTTGGTCGGCCGGGTCTCAAACCGCCAACTTCTCGTGATTTACCTGCCTTTACATTTCAGGCGTCTGAATGACAGGCTGCTGTGAACCACTGTGCCGGTGTGTTATAATGTATTGTTAAAAGAAACGCCAGTGAGACTGTGCCAGGTTCTGCAATACACGCCAGCAATCTAAGTAGTTTGGGAGGACGACGTGGGCGGCTTTCCTGAGTTCATGAGTTCGAGGTCAGCCTGACCATTCCAATGCAAACCCACTTTACATAATAGAAGAGAGAGAGAGGGAAGAAAAAAACGGTAATCAGACTGATGACTGTTTGCAATTGCAACAAAAGGAAATGCCCGGAGACTCCACACCCAGAACAGCCTTTCTTTATTACGTGCAGTATACCTCTTGTCACCAACGGTGGAGTGCAACAGTGTGATCTTTGCTTATTGCAACACCTGCCTTTTAAGTTCAAGTGATTGTCATCCCAATGCCATTCAAGTAGCTGGTGTCGCAGTTGTCCACACCACCAGGTCCAGGTAACTTCCTAATTTTATTTCTCTGTACCACCAATTTATCTTTATTTGACTTCCACAAAGCGATCACAACCAAGAAATAAAATACAAAATGCTGCACACCTGTGCGTGTCATTTTTAAGCTACGACCAAGCTGGCCTTCTGTGTAGGGTCCCAATTCTAGTGAAGGTGCTGCTGAAGCGAGCACATGCCGAGCCCAGCACAGCTTTTTTTATGCTTTTCTGTTTCTCTGTTTTACATTGGGAGCAGACTACGCTGTGTCCTTCGAGGCCAGTCTCGAACCTGTGAGTTCAGCATCCGCCTGCCTGGGCATTCTTTGTGCTGGGCCAACAGGCTTCAGCCGCGGAGCCCATCCCAAATTGTGTTTTAGTTTTAAAGACAGGATATCACAAGGTTGGTCGGGCGGGTCTTGAAAGCCCAACTTCTCGTGATCCGCCCGCCTTGATTTTTGAGGCGAAAGAATGACGGGCTGCCGTGAGCCACCCTTTCTGAATGTTATCATATTTTGTCAAAAAGTCAATCAGAGACACTCTGCCGGGCGCTGCCAGTCACACATGAAATCTAAGCACTTTGAAAGGCCGAGTTGAGCGAGTATCCGGAGGTCACGAGGTCCAGGTCAGCCTCTGCATTTTGGTCATAACACACATCACATATTAAGAGGGAAAGAAAAAAGGAAAGGTATTCGATTAGACTGATGATTGTGTGCAATTTAAACAAAACGTGGTGCCCGGAGACTCCACGCCCAGAAATGCCTTTTTATATTAGGTAGATTTTCCCTCTGGTCACAAAGGCTGGAGTGCAACAGTGTGATCTTTGCTTATCGCAGCAGCAGCCTTTTAAGTTCAAGTGACTTTCATGCCAATGCCGTTCAAGAAGCTGTGGTAGCAGGTGTCCACACCCCCAGGTCCAGGTAACTTTCTGTTTTTATTTTTCTGTACGTCAAATTTATCTTTATTTGACTTGCACAAAGCGGTCACAACCAAGAAATAAAATACGAAAATCTGCACACCTCTGCCTGTAATTTTTAAGCTACGACCAAGCTGGCCTTCTGTGTAGCGTCCAAATTCTAGTGTAGCTGCTGCTGAAGCGAGCACATGCCGAGCCCAGCTCAGCTTTATTCATGCTTTTCTGTTTTTCTGTTTTTCATTGGGAGTAGAATGTGCTCTGTCCTTCGAGGCCAGTCTCGAACCTGTGAGTTCAGGATCCGCTTGCCTCGGCATTCCTTGTGCTGGATCAACAGGCTTGAGCCGCGGAGCCCAACCCATAATGTGTTTTGGTTTTACACACAATGTTTGGTTTTAATCACAATGTTTGTCGGGCGGGTTTCAAAAGGCCAATTTCTCGTGATCCGCCCGCCTTGATTTTTGAGGCCAACGAATAACAGGCTGCCGTGACCCACCGTTTCTGAATGTTATCGTATTTTGTCAAAAAGTAAATCACAGAGACTCTGCCAGGCGCTGCCAGTAACACAAGCACTCTAAGCACTTTGAAAGGCCGAGGTGGGTGGGTATCGTGAGGTCAAGAGTTCGAGGTCAGCCTGTTCATTTTGTTGAAATCCCACCTAACATAATAAAAGAGAGAGAGAAAAAATGAAAGGTAATGAGACTGATGAGTGTGTGCAATGGAAACAGAACGAGGTGCCCGGAGACTCCACGCCCAGAAACGCCTTTCTTTATTAGGTAGAGTTTCCGTCTGCTCACACAGGCTGGAGTGCAACAGTGCGATCTTTGATTATTGCAACACCAGCCTTTTAAGTTCAAGTGACTTTCATGCCAATGTTGTTCAAGAAGCTGGGGTAGCATGTGTCCACACCACCAGGTCCAGGTAACTTTCTGTTTTTAATTTTCTGTACCTCCAATTTATCTTTATTTAATTTCCACAAAGCAGTCACAACCAAGAAATAAAATACGAAAAGCTGCACACACGTGCGTGTAATTTTTACTCGGGATCACGCCGGCCTTCTGTGTCGCGTCTCAATTCTTGTGTAGGTGCTGCTGAAGAGAGCACATGCCAAGCCCAGCTCACCGTTTTTACACTTTTCTGTTTTTTGCTTTGTATATGGAGCGGGCTACGCTGTTTCCATCGAGGCCAGTCTCGAACCAGTGACATCAGCATCGGCTTGCCTCGGCATTCTTTGTGCTGGATAAACAGGCTTGAGCCGCGAAGCCCAACCCAAATTGTGTTTTCGTTTTAAATTATGGATAGATAGATTGATTGATTTTATTTTATGAGGCGGAGTTTCGCTGCTGTTACCCAGGCTGGAGGGCAAAGGCGCGATCTCGGCTCACCAAATCCTCCGCCTCCTGGGTTCAGGCAATTCTCCTGATTCAGCCTACCGAGTTCCTGGGATTTCAGGCACGGTCCACCATGCCCAGCGAATGTTTTGTATTTTTAAGAGAGACGGGGTTTCACCATTTTGACCAGTATGGTCTCGATCCATTGACATCGTGATCCACCCGCCTCAGCCTCCCAAAGTGCAGGGATTACAGGCTTGGGCCATCGCGCTTGGCGTGTTTTCGTTTTAAAGACGGGGTTGCACCATGTCTGTCGGTCGGGTCTCGAACCACCCACTTCTCGAGATTTACCCGCCTTGACCTTTGAGGCGTCTGAATGACAGGCTGCTGTGAGCCACTGTGCCGGTGTGTTATAATATAATGTTAAAAGAAAAATTCGAGAGACTGTCTCAGCTTCTGCGATTCACGCCAGCAATCTAAGTAGTTTGGGAGGCCGACGTGGGCGGGTTTCCTGAGGTCATGAGTTCGAGGTCAGCCTGACCATTCTGATGGAAACCCCCTTTAAATAATAGAAGAGAGAAAGAGGGAAAACAAATACGTAATCAGACGGATGACTGTGCAATTGCAACAAAAGGGAATGACCGGAGACTCCATCCCCAGAACAGCCTTTCTTTATTACGTGCAGTATACCTCTTTTCACCAACGGTGGAGTGCAACAGTGTGATCTTTGCTTATTGCAACACCTGCCTTTTAAGTTCAAGTGATTGTCATCCCAATGCCATTCAAGTAGCTGGTGTCGCAGTGGTCTACACCACCAGGTCCAGGTAACTTTCTAATTTTATTTCTCTGTACCACCAATTTATCTTTATTTGACTTCCACAAAGCGATCACGACCAAGAAATAAAATACAAAAAGCTGCACACCTGTGCGTGTAATTTTTAAGCTACGACCAAGCTGGCCTTCTGTGTAGGATCCCAATTCTAGTGAAGGTGCTGCTGAAGCGAGCACATGCCGAGCACAGGACAGCTTTTTTTATGCTTTTCTGTTTCTCTGTTTTACATTGGGAGCAGACTACGCTGTGTCCTTCGAGGCCAGTCTCGAACCTGTGAGTTCAGCATCCGCCTGCCTGGGCATCCTTTGTGCTGGGCCAACAGGCTTCAGCCGCGGAGCCCATCCCAAATTGTGTTTTTGTTTTAAAGACAGGATATCAAAAGTTTGGTCGGGCGGGTCTTGAAAGCCCAACTTCTCATGATCCGCCCGCCTCGATTTTTGTGGCGAAAGAATGACGGGCTGCCGTGAGCCACCCTTTCTGAATGTTGTCACATTTTGTCAAAAAGTCAATCAGAGTGACTGCCGGGCGCTGCCAGTCACACATGCAATCTAAGCACTTTGAAAGGCCGAGTTGAGCGAGTATCCTGAGGTCACGAGGTCCAGGTCAGCCTCTGCATTTTGGTGATAACACACTTCACATATTAAGAGGGAAAGAATAAAGGAATGGTAATCGATCAGACTGATGAATGTGTGCAATTTAAACAAAACGTGGTGCCCGGAGACTCCACGCCCAGAAACGTCTTTTTTTATTAGGTAGATTTTCCCTCTGGTCACAAAGGCTGGAGTGCAACAGTGCGATCTTTGCTTATTTCAGCACCAGCCTTTTAAGTTCAAGTGTCTTTCGTGCCAATGCCGTTCAAGAAGCTGGGGTAGCAGGTGTCCACACCACCAAGGACAGGTAACTTTCTGTTTTTATTTTACTATACCTCCAATTTATCTTTATTTGATTTCCACAAAGCAGTCACAACCAAGAAATAAAATACGAAAAGCTGCACACCTCTGCGTGTAATTTTTCCGCTTGGATGACGCCGGCATTCTTTGTAGCGTGCCAATTCTTGTGTAGGTGCTGCTGAAGAGAGCACATGCGAAGCCCAGCTGACGGTTTTTAGAATTTTCTGCTTTTTGCTTTTTATATGGAGCGGGCTACGCTGTTTACTTCGAGGCCAGACTCGATCCTGTGACTTCAGCATCCGCTTGCCTCGGCATTTTTTGTGTTGGATCAACAGGCTTGAACCGCGGAGCCCAACCAAAATTGTGTTTTCCTTTTATTTTATTTATTTATTTATTTATTTATTTATTTATTTATTTATTTATAAGTATACTTATTTATTTGTTTATATTTTGAGGCAGAGTTTCGCTGCTGTTACCCAGGCTAAAGGGCAAAGGCGCGATCTCGGCTCACCACCACATCCGCCTCCTGGGTTCAGGAAATGCTTCTGCTTCAGCCTCCCGAGTAGCTGGGATTACCGGCTCGCGCCACCAGGCCCAGCTAATATTTTGTAATTTCTCTAGAGACGGGGTTTCACCATTTTGACCAGGATGGTCTCAAATTATTGACATCGTGATCCACCCGACCCAGCCTCCCAAAGTGCTGGGATTACAGGCTTGAGCCATCGCGCCCGGCGTGTTTTTGTTTTAAAGACCGGGTTTCATCATGTTGGTCGGCCGGGTCTCAAACCGCCAACTTCTCGTGATTTACCCGCCTTTAGCTTTCAGGCGTCTGAATTACAGGCTGCTGTGAACCACTGTGCCGGTGTGTTAAAATGTATTGTTAAAAGGAAAACTAGAGAGACTGTGCCAGGTTCTGCAATACACGCCAGCTATCTAAGTTGTTTGGATGGCCGACGTGGGCGGGTTTCCTGAGTTCAGGAGTTTGAGGTCAGCCTGACCATTCCAATGCAAACCCACCTTGCATAATAAAAGAGAGAGAGAGAAAAAAAGGTAATAAGGCTGATGATTGTGTGCAATTGCAACAAAAGGAAATGCCCGGAGACTCCACCCCCAGAACAGCCTTTCTTTATTACGTGCAGTATACCTCTTGTCACCAAGGGTGGAGTGCAGCAGTGGGATGTTGGCTTATTGCATCACCTGCCTTTTAATTTCAAGTGATTTTCATCCCAACACCATTCAAGTAGCTGGTGTTGCAGTTGTCCACACCACCAGGTCCAGGTAACTTTCTAATTTTATTTGTGTCTACCTCCAATTTATCTTTATTTGACTGACTTCCACAAAGCAGTCATAACCAAGAAATAAAATACGAAAAGCTGCACACCTGTGCGTGTAAATTTTAAGCTACGATCACGCTGGCCTTCTGTGTAGCGTCCCAATTCTAGTGTAGGTGCTGCTGAAGCGAGCACATTCTGGGCCCAGCTCAGCTATTTTGATGCTTTTCTGTTTTTGGGTTTTCCTTTGGGAGCAGACTACGCTGTGTCCTTCGAGGTTAGTCTTGAACCTGTGAGTTCAGCATCCGCCTGCCTCGTCATTCTTTTTGCTGCGTCAACAGGCTTGAGCCGCAGAGCCCAACCCAAATTGTGTTTTTGTTTAAAAGACAGGATATCACAAGGTTGGTCGGGCGGGTCTCGAAAGCCCAACTTCTCGTGATCCGCCCGCCTTGATTTTTGAGGCGAAAGAATGACAGGCTGCCGTGAGCCACCGTTTCTGAATGTTATCATATTTTGTCAGAAAGTCAATCAGAGAGACTGTGCCGGGTGCTGCCAGTCACACATGCAATCTAACCACTTTGAAAGGCCGAGGTGAGCGAGTATCCTGAGGTCACGAGGTCGAGGTCAGCCTGTGCATTTTGGTGATAACCCTCTTTACCTATTAAGGGAGAAAGTAAAAAAAAGGTAATCAGACTGATGACTGTGTACAATTGCAACAAAAGGAAATGCCCGAAGACTCCACCCCCAGAACCGCCTTTCTTTATTACGTGCAGTTTACCTCTTGTCACCAAGGCTGGAGTGCAACAGTGCGATCCTTGCTTATTGCGACACCCGCCTTTTAAGTTCAACTGATTGTCATCCGAATGCCCTTAAAGTGGCTCGGGTTGAAGGTGTCCACATCACCAGGTCCGGCTAACTTTCTATTTTTATTTTTCTGTACCTCCAATCTATCTTTATTTGATTTCCAAAAAGAAGTCACAACGAAGACGTAAAATACGAAAAGCTGCACACCTGTGCGTGTCAGTTTTAGGATACGACCACGCCCCCCTTCTGTGCAGCATCCCAATTCTAGTGTAGGAGATGACGAAGGGAGCACATGCCGAGCCCACCTCAGCATTTATATGGTTTTCTGTTGTTTGTTTTGTTTTGTTTTGTTTTGTTTTAGGGAGAGGACTACGCTGTGTCCTTCGAGGCCAGTCTCGAACCTGTGACTTCTGGATCCGCATGCCTCAGCATTCTTTGTGCTGGGACAAAAGGCTTGAGCCGCGGAGCGGTACCCAAGTCGTGTTTTTGTTTTAAAAACAGGATTTCAAAAGGTTGGTCGGGTGGGTCTCGAAAGCGCAGCTTCTTATGATCCGCCCTCGTTGATTTTTGAGTCGACAGAATGACAAGCTGCCTTGAGCCACCGTGCCTGGGTGTTATAATGTATTGTCAAAAAATATATCAGAGAGACTCTGCAGGGCGCTGCCAGTCACACAAGCACACTAAGCACTTTGAAAGGCCGAGGTGGGTGGGTATCGTGAGGTCAAGATTTCGAGGTCAGCCTGTTCATTTTGTTGAAATCCCACCTAACATAATAAAAGAGAGAGAGAAAAAAATGAAAGGTCATCAGACTGATGAGTGTGTGCAGTGGAAACAGAACGAGGTGCCCGGAGAGTCCACGCCCAGAAATGCTTTTCTTTATTAGGTAGAGTTTCCCTCTTGTCACAAAGGCTGGAGTGCAACAGTGCGATATTTACTTATTGCAGCACCAGCCTTTAAAGTTCAAGTGGCTTTCATGCCAATGCCGTTCAAGAAGCTGGGGTAGCAGGTGTCCACACCAACAAGGCCAGTTAAGTTTCTGTTTTTATTTTTCTATACCTCCAATTTATCTTTATTCGATTTCCAAAAAGCAGTCACAACGAAGAAATAAAATACGAAAAGCTGCACACCTCTGCGTGTAACTTTTACGCTTGGATGACGCCGGCATTCTGTGTAGCGTGCCAATTCTTGTGTAGGTGCTGCTGAAGAGAGCACATGCCAAGCCCAGCTCACAGTTTTTAGACTTTTCTGCTTTTTGCTTTTTATATGGAGCGGGCTACGCTGTTTCCTTCGAGGCCAGTCTCCATCCTGTGACTTCAGCATCCGCTTGCCTCGGAAATCTTCGTGCGGGATCAACAGGTTGAGCCGCGGAGCCCAATCCAAATTGTGTTTTCGTTTTATTTTATTTACTTATTAATTAATTAATTAATTTTTTATTTACATGTAAATATATTTATTTATTTATATTTTGAGGCAGAGTTTCCCTGCTGTTACCCAGGCTAAAGGCCAAAGTCGCGATCTCAGCTCACCACTACCTCCGCATCCTGGGTTCAGGCAATGCTTCTGCTTCAGCCTCCCGAGTAGCTGGGATTACCGGCTGGCGCCCCCAGGCCCAGCTAATATTTTGTAATTTTACTAGAGACGGGGTTTCACCATTTTGACCAGGATGGTCTCAATCCATTGACATCGTGATCCACCCGACTCAGCCTCCAAATGTGCTGGGATTACAGGCTTGAGCCATAGCGCCCGGCGTGCTTTGTTTTAAAGACGGGGTTTCATCATGTTGGTCGGCCGGGTCTCAAACCGCCAACTTCTCGTGATTTACCCGCCTTTACATTTCAGGCGTCTGAATGACAGGCTGCTGTGAACCACTGTGCCGGTGTGTTATAATGTATTGTTAAAAGAAACGCCAGTGAGACTGTGCCAGGTTCTGCAATACACGCCAGCAATCTAAGTAGTTTGGGAGGACGACGTGGGCGGCTTTCCTGAGTTCATGAGTTCGAGGTCAGCCTGACCATTCCAATGCAAACCCACTTTACATAATAGAAGAGAGAGAGAGGGAAGAAAAAACGGTAATCAGACTGATGACTGTTTGCAATTGCAACAAAAGGAAATGCCCGGAGACTCCACACCCAGAACAGCCTTTCTTTATTACGTGCAGTATACCTCTTGTCACCAACGGTGGAGTGCAACAGTGTGATCTTTGCTTATTGCAACACCTGCCTTTTAAGTTCAAGTGATTGTCATCCCAATGCCATTCAAGTAGCTGGTGTCGCAGTTGTCCACACCACCAGGTCCAGGTAACTTTCTAATTTTATTTCTCTGTACCACCAATTTATCTTTATTTGACTTCCACAAAGCGATCACAACCAAGAAATAAAATACAAAATGCTGCACACCTGTGCGTGTCATTTTTAAGCTACGACCAAGCTGGCCTTCTGTGTAGGGTCCCAATTCTAGTGAAGGTGCTGCTGAAGCGAGCACATGCCGAGCCCAGCACAGCTTTTTTTATGCTTTTCTGTTTCTCTGTTTTACATTGGGAGCAGACTACGCTGTGTCCTTCGAGGCCAGTCTCGAACCTGTGAGTTCAGCATCCGCCTGCCTGGGCATTCTTTGTGCTGGGCCAACAGGCTTCAGCCGCGGAGCCCATCCCAAATTGTGTTTTAGTTTTAAAGACAGGATATCACAAGGTTGGTCGGGCGGGTCTTGAAAGCCCAACTTCTCGTGATCCGCCCGCCTTGATTTTTGAGGCGAAAGAATGACGGGCTGCCGTGAGCCACCCTTTCTGAATGTTATCGTATTTTGTCAAAAAGTCAATCAGAGACACTCTGCCGGGCGCTGCCAGTCACACATGAAATCTAAGCACTTTGAAAGGCCGAGTTGAGCGAGTATCCGGAGGTCACGAGGTCCAGGTCAGCCTCTGCATTTTGGTCATAACACACATCACATATTAAGAGGGAAAGAAAAAAGGAAAGGTATTCGATTAGACTGATGATTGTGTGCAATTTAAACAAAACGTGGTGCCCGGAGACTCCACGCCCAGAAATGCCTTTTTATATTAGGTAGATTTTCCCTCTGGTCACAAAGGCTGGAGTGCAACAGTGTGATCTTTGCTTATCGCAGCAGCAGCCTTTTAAGTTCAAGTGACTTTCATGCCAATGCCGTTCAAGAAGCTGTGGTAGCAGGTGTCCACACCCCCAGGTCCAGGTAACTTTCTGTTTTTATTTTTCTGTACGTCAAATTTATCTTTATTTGACTTGCACAAAGCGGTCACAACCAAGAAATAAAATACGAAAATCTGCACACCTCTGCCTGTAATTTTTAAGCTACGACCAAGCTGGCCTTCTGTGTAGCGTCCAAATTCTAGTGTAGCTGCTGCTGAAGCGAGCACATGCCGAGCCCTGCTCAGCTTTATTCATGCTTTTCTGTTTTTCTGTTTTTCATTGGGAGTAGAATGTGCTCTGTCCTTCGAGGCCAGTCTCGAACCTGTGAGTTCAGGATCCGCTTGCCTCGGCATTCCTTGTGCTGGATCAACAGGCTTGAGCCGCGGAGCCCAACCCATAATGTGTTTTGGTTTTACACACAATGTTTGGTTTTAATCACAATGTTTGTCGGGCGGGTTTCAAAAGGCCAATTTCTCGTGATCCGCCCGCCTTGATTTTTGAGGCCAACGAATAACAGGATGCCGTGACCCACCGTTTCTGAATGTCATCGTATTTTGTCAAAAAGTAAATCACAGAGACTCTGCCAGGCGCTGCCAGTAACACAAGCACTCTAAGCACTTTGAAAGGCCGAGGTGGGTGGGTATCGTGAGGTCAAGAGTTCGAGGTCAGCCTGTTCATTTTGTTGAAATCCCACCTAACATAATAAAAGAGAGAGAGAAAAAATGAAAGGTAATGAGACTGATGAGTGTGTGCAATGGAAACAGAACGAGGTGCCCGGAGACTCCACGCCCAGAAACGCCTTTCTTTATTAGGTAGAGTTTCCGTCTGCTCACACAGGCTGGAGTGCAACAGTGCGATCTTTGATTATTGCAACACCAGCCTTTTAAGTTCAAGTGAGTTTCATGCCAATGTTGTTCAAGAAGCTGGGGTAGCATGTGTCCACAAAACCAGGTCCAGGTAACTTTCTGTTTTTAATTTTCTGTACCTCCAGTTTATCTTTATTTAATTTCCACAAAGCAGTCACAACCAAGAAATAAAATACGAAAAGCTGCACACACGTGCGTGTAATTTTTACGCGGGATCACGCCGGCCTTCTGTGTCGCGTCTCAATTCTTGTGTAGGTGCTGCTGAAGAGAGCACATGCCAAGCCCAGCTCACCGTTTTTACACTTTTCTGTTTTTTGCTTTGTATATGGAGCGGGCTACGCTGTTTCCATCGAGGCCAGTCTCGAACCTGTGACATCAGCATCGGCTTGCCTCGGCATTCTTTGTGCTGGATAAACAGGCTTGAGCCGCGAAGCCCAACCCAAATTGTGTTTTCGTTTTAAATTATGGATAGATAGATTGATTGATTTTATTTTATGAGGCGGAGTTTCGCTGCTGTTACCCAGGCTGGAGGGCAAAGGCGCGATCTCGGCTCACCAAAACCTCCGCCTCCTGGGTTCAGGCAATTCTCCTGATTCAGCCTACCGAGTTCCTGGGATTTCAGGCACGGTCCACCATGCCCAGCGAATGTTTTGTATTTTTACGAGAGACGGGTTTTCACCATTTTGACCAGTATGGTCTCGATCCATTGACATCGTGATCCACCCGCCTCAGCCTCCCAAAGTGCAGGGATTACAGGCTTGGGCCATCGCGCTTGGCGTGTTTTCGTTTTAAAGACGGGGTTGCACCATGTCTGTCGGTCGGGTCTCGAACCACCCACTTCTCGAGATTTACCCGCCTTGACCTTTGAGGCGTCTGAATGACAGGCTGCTGTGAGCCACTGTGCCGGTGTGTTATAATATAATGTTAAAAGAAAAATTCGAGAGACTGTCTCAGCTTCTGCGATTCACGCCAGCAATCTAAGTAGTTTTGGAGGCCGACGTGGGCGGGTTTCCTGAGGTCATGAGTTCGAGGTCAGCCTGACCATTGTGATGGAAACCCCCTTTAAATAATAGAAGAGAGAGAGAGGGAAAACAAATACGTAATCAGACGGATGACTGTGCAATTGCAACAAAAGGGAATGACCGGAGACTCCATCCCCAGAACAGCCTTTCTTTATTACGTGCAGTATACCTCTTTTCACCAACGGTGGAGTGCAACAGTGTGATCTTTGCTTATTGCAACACCTGCCTTTTAAGTTCAAGTGATTGTCATCCCAATGCCATTCAAGTAGATGGTGTCGCAGTGGTCTACAACACCAGGTCCAGGTAACTTTCTAATTTTATTTCTCTGTACCACCAATTTATCTTTATTTGACTTCCACAAAGCGATCACGACCAAGAAATAAAATACAAAAAGCTGCACACCTGTGCGTGTAATTTTTAAGCTACGACCAAGCTGGCCTTCTGTGTAGGATCCCAATTCTAGTGAAGGTGCTGCTGAAGCGAGCACATGCCGAGCACAGGACAGCTTTTTTTATGCTTTTCTGTTTCTCTGTTTTACATTGGGAGCAGACTACGCTGTGTCCTTCGAGGCCAGTCTCGAACCTGTGAGTTCAGCATCCGCCTGCCTGGGCATTCTTTGTGCTGGGCCAACAGGCTTCAGCCGCGGAGCCCATCCCAAATTGTGTTTTTGTTTTAAAGACAGGATATCAAAAGTTTGGTCGGGCGGGTCTTGAAAGCCCAACTTCTCATGATCCGCCCGCCTCGATTTTTGAGGCGAAAGAATGACGGGCTGCCGTGAGCCACCCTTTCAGAATGTTGTCACATTTTGTCAAAAAGTCAATCAGAGTGACTGCCGGGCGCTGCCAGTCACACATGCAATCTAAGCACTTTGAAAGGCCGAGTTGAGCGAGTATCCTGAGGTCACGAGGTCCAGGTCAGCCTCTGCATTTTGGTGATAACACACTTCACATATTAAGAGGGAAAGAATAAAGGAAAGGTAATCGATCAGACTGATGAATGTGTGCAATTTAAACAAAACGTGGTGCCCGGAGACTCCACGCCCAGAAACGTCTTTTATTATTAGGTAGATTTTCCCTCTGGTCACAAAGGCTGGAGTGCAACAGTGCGATCTTTGCTTATTTCAGCACCAGCCTTTTAAGTTCAAGTGTCTTTCGTGCCAATGCCGTTCAAGAAGCTGGGGTAGCAGGTGTCCACACCACCAAGGACAGGTAACTTTCTGTTTTTATTTTACTATACCTCCAATTTATCTTTATTTGATTTCCACAAAGCAGTCACAACCAAGAAATAAAATACGAAAAGCTGCACACCTCTGCGTGTAATTTTTCCGCTTGGATGACGCCGGCATTCTTTGTAGCGTGCCAATTCTTGTGTAGGTGCTGCTGAAGAGAGCACATGCGAAGCCCAGCTGACGGTTTTTAGAATTTTCTGCTTTTTGCTTTTTATATGGAGCGGGCTACGCTGTTTACTTCGAGGCCAGACTCGATCCTGTGACTTCAGCATCCGCTTGCCTCGGCATTTTTTGTGTTGGATCAACAGGCTTGAACCGCGGAGCCCAACCAAAATTGTGTTTTCCTTTTATTTTATTTATTTATTTATTTATTTATTTATTTATTTATTTATTTATAAGTATACTTATTTATTTGTTTATATTTTGAGGCAGAGTTTCGCTGCTGTTACCCAGGCTAAAGGGCAAAGGCGCGATCTCGGCTCACCACCACATCCGCCTCCTGGGTTCAGGAAATGCTTCTGCTTCAGCCTCCCGAGTAGCTGGGATTACCGGCTCGCGCCACCAGGCCCAGCTAATATTTTGTAATTTCTCTAGAGACGGGGTTTCACCATTTTGACCAGGATGGTCTCAATTTATTGACATCGTGATCCACCCGACCCAGCCTCCCAAAGTGCTGGGATTACAGGCTTGAGCCATCGCGCCCGGCGTGTTTTTGTTTTAAAGACCGGGTTTCATCATGTTGGTCGGCCGGGTCTCAAACCGCCAACTTCTCGTGATTTACCCGCCTTTAGCTTTCAGGCGTCTGAATTACAGGCTGCTGTGAACCACTGTGCCGGTGTGTTAAAATGTATTGTTAAAAGAAAAACTAGAGAGACTGTGCCAGGTTCTGCAATACACGCCAGCTATCTAAGTTGTTTGGATGGCCGACGTGGGCGGGTTTCCTGAGTTCAGGAGTTTGAGGTCAGCCTGACCATTCCAATGCAAACCCACCTTGCATAATAAAAGAGAGAGAGAGAAAAAAAGGTAATAAGGCTGATGATTGTGTGCAATTGCAACAAAAGGAAATGCCCGGAGACTCCACCCCCAGAACAGCCTTTCTTTATTACGTGCAGTATACCTCTTGTCACCAAGGGTGGAGTGCAGCAGTGCGATGTTGGCTTATTGCATCACCTGCCTTTTAATTTCAAGTGATTTTCATCCCAACACCATTCAAGTAGCTGGTGTTGCAGTTGTCCACACCACCAGGTCCAGGTAACTTTCTAATTTTATTTGTGTCTACCTCCAATTTATCTTTATTTGACTGACTTCCACAAAGCAGTCATAACCAAGAAATAAAATACGAAAAGCTGCACACCTGTGCGTGTAAATTTTAAGCTACGATCACGCTGGCCTTCTGTGTAGCGTCCCAATTCTAGTGTAGGTGCTGCTGAAGCGAGCACATTCTGGGCCCAGCTCAGCTATTTTGATGCTTTTCTGTTTTTGGGTTTTCCTTTGGGAGCAGACTACGCTGTGTCCTTCGAGGTTAGTCTTGAACCTGTGAGTTCAGCATCCGCCTGCCTCGTCATTCTTTTTGCTGCGTCAACAGGCTTGAGCCGCAGAGCCCAACCCAAATTGTGTTTTTGTTTAAAAGACAGGATATCACAAGGTTGGTCGGGCGGGTCTCGAAAGCCCAACTTCTCGTGATCCGCCCGCCTTGATTTTTGAGGCGAAAGAATGACAGGCTGCCGTGAGCCACCGTTTCTGAATGTTATCATATTTTGTCAGAAAGTCAATCAGAGAGACTGTGCCGGGTGCTGCCAGTCACACATGCAATCTAACCACTTTGAAAGGCCGAGGTGAGCGAGTATCCTGAGGTCACGAGGTCGAGGTCAGCCTGTGCATTTTGGTGATAACCCTCTTTACCTATTAAGGGAGAAAGTAAAAAAAAGGTAATCAGACTGATGACTGTGTACAATTGCAACAAAAGGAAATGCCCGAAGACTCCACCCCCAGAACCGCCTTTCTTTATTACGTGCAGTTTACCTCTTGTCACCAAGGCTGGAGTGCAACAGTGCGATCCTTGCTTATTGCGACACCCGCCTTTTAAGTTCAACTGATTGTCATCCGAATGCCCTTAAAGTGGCTCGGGTTGAAGGTGTCCACATCACCAGGTCCGGCTAACTTTCTATTTTTATTTTTCTGTACCTCCAATCTATCTTTATTTGATTTCCAAAAAGAAGTCACAACGAAGACGTAAAATACGAAAAGCTGCACACCTGTGCGTGTCAGTTTTAGGATACGACCACGCCCCCCTTCTGTGCAGCATCCCAATTCTAGTGTAGGAGATGACGAAGGGAGCACATGCCGAGCCCACCTCAGCATTTATATGGTTTTCTGTTGTTTGTTTTGTTTTGTTTTGTTTTGTTTTAGGGAGAGGACTACGCTGTGTCCTTCGAGGCCAGTCTCGAACCTGTGACTTCTGGATCCGCATGCCTCAGCATTCTTTGTGCTGGGACAAAAGGCTTGAGCCGCGGAGCGGTACCCAAGTCGTGTTTTTGTTTTAAAAACAGGATTTCAAAAGGTTGGTCGGGTGGGTCTCGAAAGCGCAGCTTCTTATGATCCGCCCTCGTTGATTTTTGAGTCGACAGAATGACAAGCTGCCTTGAGCCACCGTGCCTGGGTGTTATAATGTATTGTCAAAAAATATATCAGAGAGACTCTGCAGGGCGCTGCCAGTCACACAAGCACACTAAGCACTTTGAAAGGCCGAGGTGGGTGGGTATCGTGAGGTCAAGATTTCGAGGTCAGCCTGTTCATTTTGTTGAAATCCCACCTAACATAATAAAAGAGAGAGAGAAAAAAATGAAAGGTCATCAGACTGATGAGTGTGTGCAGTGGAAACAGAACGAGGTGCCCGGAGAGTCCACGCCCAGAAATGCTTTTCTTTATTAGGTAGAGTTTCCCTCTTGTCACAAAGGCTGGAGTGCAACAGTGCGATATTTACTTATTGCAGCACCAGCCTTTAAAGTTCAAGTGGCTTTCATGCCAATGCCGTTCAAGAAGCTGGGGTAGCAGGTGTCCACACCAACAAGGCCAGTTAAGTTTCTGTTTTTATTTTTCTATACCTCCAATTTATCTTTATTCGATTTCCAAAAAGCAGTCACAACGAAGAAATAAAATACGAAAAGCTGCACACCTCTGCGTGTAACTTTTACGCTTGGATGACGCCGGCATTCTGTGTAGCGTGCCAATTCTTGTGTAGGTGCTGCTGAAGAGAGCACATGCCAAGCCCAGCTCACAGTTTTTAGACTTTTCTGCTTTTTGCTTTTTATATGGAGCGGGCTACGCTGTTTCCTTCGAGGCCAGTCTCCATCCTGTGACTTCAGCATCCGCTTGCCTCGGAAATCTTCGTGCGGGATCAACAGGTTGAGCCGCGGAGCCCAATCCAAATTGTGTTTTCGTTTTATTTTATTTACTTATTAATTAATTAATTAATTTTTTATTTACATGTAAATATATTTATTTATTTATATTTTGAGGCAGAGTTTCCCTGCTGTTACCCAGGCTAAAGGCCAAAGTCGCGATCTCAGCTCACCACTACCTCCGCATCCTGGGTTCAGGCAATGCTTCTGCTTCAGCCTCCCGAGTAGCTGGGATTACCGGCTGGCGCCCCCAGGCCCAGCTAATATTTTGTAATTTTACTAGAGACGGGGTTTCACCATTTTGACCAGGATGGTCTCAATCCATTGACATCGTGATCCACCCGACTCAGCCTCCAAATGTGCTGGGATTACAGGCTTGAGCCATAGCGCCCGGCGTGCTTTGTTTTAAAGACGGGGTTTCATCATGTTGGTCGGCCGGGTCTCAAACCGCCAACTTCTCGTGATTTACCCGCCTTTACATTTCAGGCGTCTGAATGACAGGCTGCTGTGAACCACTGTGCCGGTGTGTTATAATGTATTGTTAAAAGAAACGCCAGTGAGACTGTGCCAGGTTCTGCAATACACGCCAGCAATCTAAGTAGTTTGGGAGGACGACGTGGGCGGCTTTCCTGAGTTCATGAGTTCGAGGTCAGCCTGACCATTCCAATGCAAACCCACTTTACATAATAGAAGAGAGAGAGAGGGAAGAAAAAACGGTAATCAGACTGATGACTGTTTGCAATTGCAACAAAAGGAAATGCCCGGAGACTCCACACCCAGAACAGCCTTTCTTTATTACGTGCAGTATACCTCTTGTCACCAACGGTGGAGTGCAACAGTGTGATCTTTGCTTATTGCAACACCTGCCTTTTAAGTTCAAGTGATTGTCATCCCAATGCCATTCAAGTAGCTGGTGTCGCAGTTGTCCACACCACCAGGTCCAGGTAACTTTCTAATTTTATTTCTCTGTACCACCAATTTATCTTTATTTGACTTCCACAAAGCGATCACAACCAAGAAATAAAATACAAAATGCTGCACACCTGTGCGTGTCATTTTTAAGCTACGACCAAGCTGGCCTTCTGTGTAGGGTCCCAATTCTAGTGAAGGTGCTGCTGAAGCGAGCACATGCCGAGCCCAGCACAGCTTTTTTTATGCTTTTCTGTTTCTCTGTTTTACATTGGGAGCAGACTACGCTGTGTCCTTCGAGGCCAGTCTCGAACCTGTGAGTTCAGCATCCGCCTGCCTGGGCATTCTTTGTGCTGGGCCAACAGGCTTCAGCCGCGGAGCCCATCCCAAATTGTGTTTTAGTTTTAAAGACAGGATATCACAAGGTTGGTCGGGCGGGTCTTGAAAGCCCAACTTCTCGTGATCCGCCCGCCTTGATTTTTGAGGCGAAAGAATGACGGGCTGCCGTGAGCCACCCTTTCTGAATGTTATCGTATTTTGTCAAAAAGTCAATCAGAGACACTCTGCCGGGCGCTGCCAGTCACACATGAAATCTAAGCACTTTGAAAGGCCGAGTTGAGCGAGTATCCGGAGGTCACGAGGTCCAGGTCAGCCTCTGCATTTTGGTCATAACACACATCACATATTAAGAGGGAAAGAAAAAAGGAAAGGTATTCGATTAGACTGATGATTGTGTGCAATTTAAACAAAACGTGGTGCCCGGAGACTCCACGCCCAGAAATGCCTTTTTATATTAGGTAGATTTTCCCTCTGGTCACAAAGGCTGGAGTGCAACAGTGTGATCTTTGCTTATCGCAGCAGCAGCCTTTTAAGTTCAAGTGACTTTCATGCCAATGCCGTTCAAGAAGCTGTGGTAGCAGGTGTCCACACCCCCAGGTCCAGGTAACTTTCTGTTTTTATTTTTCTGTACGTCAAATTTATCTTTATTTGACTTGCACAAAGCGGTCACAACCAAGAAATAAAATACGAAAATCTGCACACCTCTGCCTGTAATTTTTAAGCTACGACCAAGCTGGCCTTCTGTGTAGCGTCCAAATTCTAGTGTAGCTGCTGCTGAAGCGAGCACATGCCGAGCCCTGCTCAGCTTTATTCATGCTTTTCTGTTTTTCTGTTTTTCATTGGGAGTAGAATGTGCTCTGTCCTTCGAGGCCAGTCTCGAACCTGTGAGTTCAGGATCCGCTTGCCTCGGCATTCCTTGTGCTGGATCAACAGGCTTGAGCCGCGGAGCCCAACCCATAATGTGTTTTGGTTTTACACACAATGTTTGGTTTTAATCACAATGTTTGTCGGGCGGGTTTCAAAAGGCCAATTTCTCGTGATCCGCCCGCCTTGATTTTTGAGGCCAACGAATAACAGGATGCCGTGACCCACCGTTTCTGAATGTCATCGTATTTTGTCAAAAAGTAAATCACAGAGACTCTGCCAGGCGCTGCCAGTAACACAAGCACTCTAAGCACTTTGAAAGGCCGAGGTGGGTGGGTATCGTGAGGTCAAGAGTTCGAGGTCAGCCTGTTCATTTTGTTGAAATCCCACCTAACATAATAAAAGAGAGAGAGAAAAAATGAAAGGTAATGAGACTGATGAGTGTGTGCAATGGAAACAGAACGAGGTGCCCGGAGACTCCACGCCCAGAAACGCCTTTCTTTATTAGGTAGAGTTTCCGTCTGCTCACACAGGCTGGAGTGCAACAGTGCGATCTTTGATTATTGCAACACCAGCCTTTTAAGTTCAAGTGAGTTTCATGCCAATGTTGTTCAAGAAGCTGGGGTAGCATGTGTCCACAAAACCAGGTCCAGGTAACTTTCTGTTTTTAATTTTCTGTACCTCCAGTTTATCTTTATTTAATTTCCACAAAGCAGTCACAACCAAGAAATAAAATACGAAAAGCTGCACACACGTGCGTGTAATTTTTACGCGGGATCACGCCGGCCTTCTGTGTCGCGTCTCAATTCTTGTGTAGGTGCTGCTGAAGAGAGCACATGCCAAGCCCAGCTCACCGTTTTTACACTTTTCTGTTTTTTGCTTTGTATATGGAGCGGGCTACGCTGTTTCCATCGAGGCCAGTCTCGAACCTGTGACATCAGCATCGGCTTGCCTCGGCATTCTTTGTGCTGGATAAACAGGCTTGAGCCGCGAAGCCCAACCCAAATTGTGTTTTCGTTTTAAATTATGGATAGATAGATTGATTGATTTTATTTTATGAGGCGGAGTTTCGCTGCTGTTACCCAGGCTGGAGGGCAAAGGCGCGATCTCGGCTCACCAAAACCTCCGCCTCCTGGGTTCAGGCAATTCTCCTGATTCAGCCTACCGAGTTCCTGGGATTTCAGGCACGGTCCACCATGCCCAGCGAATGTTTTGTATTTTTACGAGAGACGGGTTTTCACCATTTTGACCAGTATGGTCTCGATCCATTGACATCGTGATCCACCCGCCTCAGCCTCCCAAAGTGCAGGGATTACAGGCTTGGGCCATCGCGCTTGGCGTGTTTTCGTTTTAAAGACGGGGTTGCACCATGTCTGTCGGTCGGGTCTCGAACCACCCACTTCTCGAGATTTACCCGCCTTGACCTTTGAGGCGTCTGAATGACAGGCTGCTGTGAGCCACTGTGCCGGTGTGTTATAATATAATGTTAAAAGAAAAATTCGAGAGACTGTCTCAGCTTCTGCGATTCACGCCAGCAATCTAAGTAGTTTTGGAGGCCGACGTGGGCGGGTTTCCTGAGGTCATGAGTTCGAGGTCAGCCTGACCATTGTGATGGAAACCCCCTTTAAATAATAGAAGAGAGAGAGAGGGAAAACAAATACGTAATCAGACGGATGACTGTGCAATTGCAACAAAAGGGAATGACCGGAGACTCCATCCCCAGAACAGCCTTTCTTTATTACGTGCAGTATACCTCTTTTCACCAACGGTGGAGTGCAACAGTGTGATCTTTGCTTATTGCAACACCTGCCTTTTAAGTTCAAGTGATTGTCATCCCAATGCCATTCAAGTAGATGGTGTCGCAGTGGTCTACAACACCAGGTCCAGGTAACTTTCTAATTTTATTTCTCTGTACCACCAATTTATCTTTATTTGACTTCCACAAAGCGATCACGACCAAGAAATAAAATACAAAAAGCTGCACACCTGTGCGTGTAATTTTTAAGCTACGACCAAGCTGGCCTTCTGTGTAGGATCCCAATTCTAGTGAAGGTGCTGCTGAAGCGAGCACATGCCGAGCACAGGACAGCTTTTTTTATGCTTTTCTGTTTCTCTGTTTTACATTGGGAGCAGACTACGCTGTGTCCTTCGAGGCCAGTCTCGAACCTGTGAGTTCAGCATCCGCCTGCCTGGGCATTCTTTGTGCTGGGCCAACAGGCTTCAGCCGCGGAGCCCATCCCAAATTGTGTTTTTGTTTTAAAGACAGGATATCAAAAGTTTGGTCGGGCGGGTCTTGAAAGCCCAACTTCTCATGATCCGCCCGCCTCGATTTTTGAGGCGAAAGAATGACGGGCTGCCGTGAGCCACCCTTTCAGAATGTTGTCACATTTTGTCAAAAAGTCAATCAGAGTGACTGCCGGGCGCTGCCAGTCACACATGCAATCTAAGCACTTTGAAAGGCCGAGTTGAGCGAGTATCCTGAGGTCACGAGGTCCAGGTCAGCCTCTGCATTTTGGTGATAACACACTTCACATATTAAGAGGGAAAGAATAAAGGAAAGGTAATCGATCAGACTGATGAATGTGTGCAATTTAAACAAAACGTGGTGCCCGGAGACTCCACGCCCAGAAACGTCTTTTATTATTAGGTAGATTTTCCCTCTGGTCACAAAGGCTGGAGTGCAACAGTGCGATCTTTGCTTATTTCAGCACCAGCCTTTTAAGTTCAAGTGTCTTTCGTGCCAATGCCGTTCAAGAAGCTGGGGTAGCAGGTGTCCACACCACCAAGGACAGGTAACTTTCTGTTTTTATTTTACTATACCTCCAATTTATCTTTATTTGATTTCCACAAAGCAGTCACAACCAAGAAATAAAATACGAAAAGCTGCACACCTCTGCGTGTAATTTTTCCGCTTGGATGACGCCGGCATTCTTTGTAGCGTGCCAATTCTTGTGTAGGTGCTGCTGAAGAGAGCACATGCGAAGCCCAGCTGACGGTTTTTAGAATTTTCTGCTTTTTGCTTTTTATATGGAGCGGGCTACGCTGTTTACTTCGAGGCCAGACTCGATCCTGTGACTTCAGCATCCGCTTGCCTCGGCATTTTTTGTGTTGGATCAACAGGCTTGAACCGCGGAGCCCAACCAAAATTGTGTTTTCCTTTTATTTTATTTATTTATTTATTTATTTATTTATTTATTTATTTATAAGTATACTTATTTATTTGTTTATATTTTGAGGCAGAGTTTCGCTGCTGTTACCCAGGCTAAAGGGCAAAGGCGCGATCTCGGCTCACCACCACATCCGCCTCCTGGGTTCAGGAAATGCTTCTGCTTCAGCCTCCCGAGTAGCTGGGATTACCGGCTCGCGCCACCAGGCCCAGCTAATATTTTGTAATTTCTCTAGAGACGGGGTTTCACCATTTTGACCAGGATGGTCTCAATTTATTGACATCGTGATCCACCCGACCCAGCCTCCCAAAGTGCTGGGATTACAGGCTTGAGCCATCGCGCCCGGCGTGTTTTTGTTTTAAAGACCGGGTTTCATCATGTTGGTCGGCCGGGTCTCAAACCGCCAACTTCTCGTGATTTACCCGCCTTTAGCTTTCAGGCGTCTGAATTACAGGCTGCTGTGAACCACTGTGCCGGTGTGTTAAAATGTATTGTTAAAAGAAAAACTAGAGAGACTGTGCCAGGTTCTGCAATACACGCCAGCTATCTAAGTTGTTTGGATGGCCGACGTGGGCGGGTTTCCTGAGTTCAGGAGTTTGAGGTCAGCCTGACCATTCCAATGCAAACCCACCTTGCATAATAAAAGAGAGAGAGAGAAAAAAAGGTAATAAGGCTGATGATTGTGTGCAATTGCAACAAAAGGAAATGCCCGGAGACTCCACCCCCAGAACAGCCTTTCTTTATTACGTGCAGTATACCTCTTGTCACCAAGGGTGGAGTGCAGCAGTGCGATGTTGGCTTATTGCATCACCTGCCTTTTAATTTCAAGTGATTTTCATCCCAACACCATTCAAGTAGCTGGTGTTGCAGTTGTCCACACCACCAGGTCCAGGTAACTTTCTAATTTTATTTGTGTCTACCTCCAATTTATCTTTATTTGACTGACTTCCACAAAGCAGTCATAACCAAGAAATAAAATACGAAAAGCTGCACACCTGTGCGTGTAAATTTTAAGCTACGATCACGCTGGCCTTCTGTGTAGCGTCCCAATTCTAGTGTAGGTGCTGCTGAAGCGAGCACATTCTGGGCCCAGCTCAGCTATTTTGATGCTTTTCTGTTTTTGGGTTTTCCTTTGGGAGCAGACTACGCTGTGTCCTTCGAGGTTAGTCTTGAACCTGTGAGTTCAGCATCCGCCTGCCTCGTCATTCTTTTTGCTGCGTCAACAGGCTTGAGCCGCAGAGCCCAACCCAAATTGTGTTTTTGTTTAAAAGACAGGATATCACAAGGTTGGTCGGGCGGGTCTCGAAAGCCCAACTTCTCGTGATCCGCCCGCCTTGATTTTTGAGGCGAAAGAATGACAGGCTGCCGTGAGCCACCGTTTCTGAATGTTATCATATTTTGTCAGAAAGTCAATCAGAGAGACTGTGCCGGGTGCTGCCAGTCACACATGCAATCTAACCACTTTGAAAGGCCGAGGTGAGCGAGTATCCTGAGGTCACGAGGTCGAGGTCAGCCTGTGCATTTTGGTGATAACCCTCTTTACCTATTAAGGGAGAAAGTAAAAAAAAGGTAATCAGACTGATGACTGTGTACAATTGCAACAAAAGGAAATGCCCGAAGACTCCACCCCCAGAACCGCCTTTCTTTATTACGTGCAGTTTACCTCTTGTCACCAAGGCTGGAGTGCAACAGTGCGATCCTTGCTTATTGCGACACCCGCCTTTTAAGTTCAACTGATTGTCATCCGAATGCCCTTAAAGTGGCTCGGGTTGAAGGTGTCCACATCACCAGGTCCGGCTAACTTTCTATTTTTATTTTTCTGTACCTCCAATCTATCTTTATTTGATTTCCAAAAAGAAGTCACAACGAAGACGTAAAATACGAAAAGCTGCACACCTGTGCGTGTCAGTTTTAGGATACGACCACGCCCCCCTTCTGTGCAGCATCCCAATTCTAGTGTAGGAGATGACGAAGGGAGCACATGCCGAGCCCACCTCAGCATTTATATGGTTTTCTGTTGTTTGTTTTGTTTTGTTTTGTTTTGTTTTAGGGAGAGGACTACGCTGTGTCCTTCGAGGCCAGTCTCGAACCTGTGACTTCTGGATCCGCATGCCTCAGCATTCTTTGTGCTGGGACAAAAGGCTTGAGCCGCGGAGCGGTACCCAAGTCGTGTTTTTGTTTTAAAAACAGGATTTCAAAAGGTTGGTCGGGTGGGTCTCGAAAGCGCAGCTTCTTATGATCCGCCCTCGTTGATTTTTGAGTCGACAGAATGACAAGCTGCCTTGAGCCACCGTGCCTGGGTGTTATAATGTATTGTCAAAAAATATATCAGAGAGACTCTGCAGGGCGCTGCCAGTCACACAAGCACACTAAGCACTTTGAAAGGCCGAGGTGGGTGGGTATCCTGAGGTCAAGACTTCGAGGTCAGCCTGTTCAATTTGTTGAAATCCCACCTAACATAATAAAAGAGAGAGAGAAAAAAATGAAAGGTCATCAGACTGATGAGTGTGTGCAGTGGAAACAGAACGAGGTGCCCGGAGAGTCCACGCCCAGAAATGCTTTTCTTTATTAGGTAGAGTTTCCCTCTTGTCACAAAGGCTGGAGTGCAACAGTGCGATCTTTACTTATTGCAGCACCAGCCTTTAAAGTTCAAGTGGCTTTCATGCCAATGCCGTTCAAGAAGCTGGGGTAGCAGGTGTCCACACCAACAAGGCCAGTTAAGTTTCTGTTTTTATTTTTCTATACCTCCAATTTATCTTTATTCGATTTCCAAAAAGCAGTCACAACGAAGAAATAAAATACGAAAAGCTGCACACCTCTGCGTGTAACTTTTACGCTTGGATGACGCCGGCATTCTGTGTAGCGTGCCAATTCTTGTGTAGGTGCTGCTGAAGAGAGCACATGCCAAGCCCAGCTCACAGTTTTTAGACTTTTCTGCTTTTTGCTTTTTATATGGAGCGGGCTACGCTGTTTCCTTCGAGGCCAGTCTCCATCCTGTGACTTCAGCATCCGCTTGCCTCGGAAATCTTCGTGCGGGATCAACAGGTTGAGCCGCGGAGCCCAATCCAAATTGTGTTTTCGTTTTATTTTATTTACTTATTAATTAATTAATTAATTTTTTATTTACATGTAAATATATTTATTTATTTATATTTTGAGGCAGAGTTTCCCTGCTGTTACCCAGGCTAAAGGCCAAAGTCGCGATCTCAGCTCACCACTACCTCCGCATCCTGGGTTCAGGCAATGCTTCTGCTTCAGCCTCCCGAGTAGCTGGGATTACCGGCTGGCGCCCCCAGGCCCAGCTAATATTTTGTAATTTTACTAGAGACGGGGTTTCACCATTTTGACCAGGATGGTCTCAATCCATTGACATCGTGATCCACCCGACTCAGCCTCCAAATGTGCTGGGATTACAGGCTTGAGCCATAGCGCCCGGCGTGCTTTGTTTTAAAGACGGGGTTTCATCATGTTGGTCGGCCGGGTCTCAAACCGCCAACTTCTCGTGATTTACCCGCCTTTACATTTCAGGCGTCTGAATGACAGGCTGCTGTGAACCACTGTGCCGGTGTGTTATAATGTATTGTTAAAAGAAACGCCAGTGAGACTGTGCCAGGTTCTGCAATACACGCCAGCAATCTAAGTAGTTTGGGAGGACGACGTGGGCGGCTTTCCTGAGTTCATGAGTTCGAGGTCAGCCTGACCATTCCAATGCAAACCCACTTTACATAATAGAAGAGAGAGAGAGGGAAGAAAAAACGGTAATCAGACTGATGACTGTTTGCAATTGCAACAAAAGGAAATGCCCGGAGACTCCACACCCAGAACAGCCTTTCTTTATTACGTGCAGTATACCTCTTGTCACCAACGGTGGAGTGCAACAGTGTGATCTTTGCTTATTGCAACACCTGCCTTTTAAGTTCAAGTGATTGTCATCCCAATGCCATTCAAGTAGCTGGTGTCGCAGTTGTCCACACCACCAGGTCCAGGTAACTTTCTAATTTTATTTCTCTGTACCACCAATTTATCTTTATTTGACTTCCACAAAGCGATCACAACCAAGAAATAAAATACAAAATGCTGCACACCTGTGCGTGTCATTTTTAAGCTACGACCAAGCTGGCCTTCTGTGTAGGGTCCCAATTCTAGTGAAGGTGCTGCTGAAGCGAGCACATGCCGAGCCCAGCACAGCTTTTTTATGCTTTTCTGTTTCTCTGTTTTACATTGGGAGCAGACTACGCTGTGTCCTTCGAGGCCAGTCTCGAACCTGTGAGTTCAGCATCCGCCTGCCGCGGCATTCTTTGTGCTGGGCCAACAGGCTTCAGCCGCGGAGCCCATCCCAAATTGTGTTTTTGTTTTAAAGACAGGATATCACAAGGTAGGTCGGGCGGGTCTTGAAAGCCCAACTTCTCGTGATCCGCCCGCCTTGATTTTTGAGGCGAAAGAATGACGGGCTGCCGTGAGCCACCCTTTCTGAATGTTATCCTATTTTGTCAAAAAGTCAATCAGAGACACTCTGCCGGGCGATGCCAGTCACACATGAAATCTAAGCACTTTGAAAGGCCGAGTTGAGCGAGTATCCGGAGGTCACGAGGTCCAGGTCAGCCTCTGCATTTTGGTCATAACACACATCACATATTAAGAGGGAAAGAAAAAAGGAAAGGTAATAGATTAGACTGATGATTGTGTGCAATTTAAACAAAACGTGGTGCCCGGAGACTCCACGCCCAGAAATGCCTTTTTATATTAGGTAGATTTTCCCTCTGGTCACAAAGGCTGGAGTGCAACAGTGTGATCTTTGCTTATCGCAGCAGCAGCCTTTTAAATTCAAGTGACTTTCATGCCAATGCCGTTCAAGAAGCTGTGGTAGCAGGTGTCCACACGCCCAGGTCCAGGTAACTTTCTCTTTTTATTTTTCTGTACGTCAAATTTATCTTTATTTGACTTGCACAAAGCGGTCACAACCAAGAAATAAAATACGAAAATCTGCACACCTCTGCCTGTCATTTTTAAGCTACGACCAAGCTGGCCTTCTGTGTAGCGTCCAAATGCTAGTGTAGCTGCTGCTGAAGCGAGCACATGCCGAGCCCAGCTCAGCTTTATTCATGCTTTTCTGTTTTTCTGTTTTTCATTGGGAGTAGAATGTGCTCTGTCCTTCGAGGCCAGTCTGGAACCTGTGAGTTCAGGATCCGCTTGCCTCGGCATTCCTTGTGCTGGATCAACAGGCTTGAGCCGCGGAGCCCAACCCATAATGTGTTTTGGTTTTACACACAATGTTTGGTTTTAATCACAATGTTTGTCGGGCGGGTTTCAAAAGGCCAATTTCTCGTGATCCGCCCGCCTTGATTTTTGAGGCCAACGAATCACAGGATGCCGTGACCCACCGTTTCTGAATGTTATCGTATTTTGTCAAAAAGTAAATCACAGAGACTCTGCCAGGCGCTGCCAGTAACACAAGCACTCTAAGCACTTTGAAAGGCCGAGGTGGGTGGGTATCGTGAGGTCAAGAGTTCGAGGTCAGCCTGTTCATTTTGTTGAAATCCCACCTAACATAATAAAAGAGAGAGAGAAAAAAATGAAAGTTAATGAGACTGATGAGTGTGTGAAATGGAAAGAGAACGAGGTGCCCGGAGGCCCCACGCCCAGAAACGCCTTTCTTTATTAGGTAGAGTTTCCGTCTGCTCACACAGGCTGCAGTGCAACAGTGCGATCTTTGATTATTGCAACACCAGCCTTTTAAGTTCAAGTGACTTTCATGCCAATGTTGTTCAAGAAGCTGGGGTAGCATGTGTCCACACCACCAGGTCCAGGTAACTTTCTGTTTTTAATTTTCTGTACCTCCAGTTTATCTTTATTTAATTTCCACAAATCAGTCACAACCAAGAAATAAAATACGAAAAGCTGCACACACGTGCGTGTAATTTTTACGCGGGATCACGCCGGCCTTCTGTGTCGCGTCTCAATTCTTGTGTAGGTGCTGCTGAAGAGAGCACATGCCAAGCACAGCTCACCGTTTTTACACTTTTCTGTTTTTTGCTTTTTATATGGAGCGGGCTAGGCTGTTTCCTTCGAGGCCAGTCTCGAACCTGTGACATCAGCATCGGCTTGCCTCCGCATTCTTTGTGCTGGATAAACAGGCTTGAGCCGCGAAGCCCAACCCAAATCGTGTTTTCGTTTTAAATTATGGATAGATAGATTGATTGATTTTATTTTATGAGGCGGAGTTTCGCTGCTGTTACCCAGGCTGGAGGGCAAAGGCGCGATCTCGGCTCACCAAAACCACCGCCTCCTGGGTTCAGGCAATTCTCCTGATTCAGCCTACCGAGTTCCTGTGATTTCAGTCACGGTCCACCATGCCCAGCGAATGTTTTGTATTTTTACGAGAGACGGGGATTCACCATTTTGACCAGTATGGTCTCAATCCATTGACATCGTGATCCACCCGACTCAGCCTCCAAAAGTGCTGGGATTACAGGCTTGAGCCATAGCGCCCGGCGTGCTTTGTTTTAAAGACGGGGTTTCGGGCCGGGCGCGGTGGCTCAAGCATGTAGTCCCAGCACTTTGGGAGGCCGAGGCGGGTGGATCACGAGGTCGAGAGATCAAGACCATCCTGGTCAACATGGTGAAACCCCGTCTCTACTGAAAATACAAAAATTAGCTGGGCATGGTGGCGCGTGCCTGTAGTCCCGGCTACTCGGGAAGCTGAGGCAGGAGAATTGCCTGAACCCAGGAGGCGGAGGTTGTGGTGAGCCGAGATCGCGCCATCGCACTCCAGCCTGGGTAACAAGAGCGAAACTCCGTCTCAAAAAAAAAAAAAAAAAAAGACGGGGTTTCATCATGTTGGTCGGCCGGGTCTCAAACCGCCAACTTCTCGTGATTTACCCGCCTTTACATTTCAGGCGTCTGAATGACAGGCTGCTGTGAACCACTGTGCCGGTGTGTTATAATGTATTGTTAAAAGAAACGCCAGTGAGACTGTGCCAGGTTCTGCAATACACGCCAGCAATCTAAGTAGTTTGGGAGGACGACGTGGGCGGCTTTCCTGAGTTCATGAGTTCGAGGTCAGCCTGACCATTCCAATGCAAACCCACTTTACATAATAGAAGAGAGAGAGAGGGAAGAAAAAAACGGTAATCAGACTGATGACTGTTTGCAATTGCAACAAAAGGAAATGCCCGGAGACTCCACACCCAGAACAGCCTTTCTTTATTACGTGCAGTATACCTCTTGTCACCAACGGTGGAGTGCAACGGTGTGATCTTTGCTTATTGCAACACCTGCCTTTTAAGTTCAAGTGATTGTCATCCCAATGCCATTCAAGTAGCTGGTGTCGCAGTTGTCCACACCACCAGGTCCAGGTAACTTTCTAATTTTATTTCTCTGTACCACCAATTTATCTTTATTTGACTTCCACAAAGCGATCACAACCAAGAAATAAAATACAAAATGCTGCACACCTGTGCGTGTCATTTTTAAGCTACGACCAAGCTGGCCTTCTGTGTAGGGTCCCAATTCTAGTGAAAGTGCTGCTGAAGCGAGCACATGCCGCGCCCAGCACAGCTTTTTTATGCTTTTCTGTTTCTCTGTTTTACATTGGGAGCAGACTACGCTATGTCCTTCGAGGCCAGTCTCGAACCTGTGAGTTCAGCATCCGCCTGCCTCGGCAATCTTTGTGCTGGGCCAACAGGCTTCAGCCGCGGAGCCCATCCCAAATTGTGTTTTTGTTTTAAAGACAGGATATCACAAGGTTGGTCGGGCGGGTCTTGAAAGCCCAACTTCTCGTGATCCGCCCGCCTTGATTTTTGAGGCGAAAGAATGACGGGCTGCCGTGAGCCACCCTTTCTGAATGTTATCCTATTTTGTCAAAAAGTCAATCAGAGACACTCTGCCGGTTGCTGCCAGTCACACATGATATCTAAGCACATTGAAAGGCCGAGTTGAGCGAGTATCCGGAGGTCACGAGGTCCAGGTCAGCCTCTGCATTTTGGTCATTACACACATCACATATTAAGAGGGAAAGAAAAAAGGAAAGGTAATCGATTAGACTGATGATTGTGTGCAATTTAAACAAAACGTGGTGCCCGGAGACTCCACGCCCAGAAATGCCTTTTTATATTAGGTAGATTTTCCCTCTGGTCACAAAGGCTGGAGTGCAACAGTGTGATCTTTGCTTATCGCAGCAGCAGCCTTTTAAGTTCAAGTGACTTTCATGCCAATGCCGTTCAAGAAGCTGTGGTAGCAGGTGTCCACACACCCAGGTCCAGGTAACTTTCTGTTTTTATTTTTCTGTACGTCAAATTTATCTTTATTTGACTTGCACAAAGCGGTCACAACCAAGAAATAAAATACGAAAATCTGCACACCTCTGCCTGTCATTTTTAAGCTACGACCAAGCTGGCCTTCTGTGTAGCGTCCAAATGCTAGTGTAGCTGCTGCTGAAGCGAGCACATGCCGAGCCCAGCTCAGCTTTATTCATGCTTTTCTGTTTTTCTGTTTTTCATTGGGAGTAGAATGTGCTCTGTCCTTTGAGGCCAGTCTCGAACCTGTGAGTTCAGGATCCGCTTGCCTCGGCATTCCTTGTGCTGGATCAACAGGCTTGAGCCGCGGAGCCCAACCCATAATGTGTTTTGGTTTTACACACAATGTTTGGTTTTAATCACAATGTTTGTCGGGCGGGTTTCAAAAGGCCAATTTCTCGTGATCGGCCCGCCTTGATTTTTGAGGCCAACGAATAACAGGCTGCCGTGACCCACCGTTTCTGAATGTTATCGTATTTTGTCAAAAAGTAAATCACAGGGACTCTGCCAGTCGCTGCCAGTAACACAAGCACTCTAAGCACTTTGAAAGGCCGAGGTGGGTGGGTATCGTGAGGTCAAGAGTTCGAGGTCAGCCTGTTCATTTTGTTGAAATCCCACCTAACATAATAAAAGAGAGAGAGAAAAAATGAAAGGTAATGAGACTGATGAGTGTGTGCAATGGAAACAGAACGAGGTGCCCGGTGTCCCCACGCCCAGAAACGCCTTTCTTTATTAGGTAGAGTTTCCGTCTGCTCACACAGGCTGGAGTGCAACAGTGCGATCTTTGATTATTGCAACACCAGCCTTTTAAGTTCAAGTGACTTTCATGCCAATGTTGTTCAAGAAGCTGGGGTAGCATGTGTCCACACCACCAGGTCCAGGTAACTTTCTGTTTTTAATTTTCTGTACCTCCAATTTATCTTTATTTAATTTCCACAAAGCAGTCACAACCAAGAAATAAAATACGAAAAGCTGCACACACGTGCGTGTAATTTTTACGCGGGATCACGCCGGCCTTCTGTGTCGCGTCTCAATTCTTGTGTAGGTGCTGCTGAAGAGAGCACCTGCCAAGCCCAGCTCACCGTTTTTACAGTTTTCTGTTTTTTGCTTCGTATATGGAGCGGGCTACGCTGTTTCCTTCGAGGCCAGTCCCGAACCTGTGACATCAGCATCGGCTTGCCTCGGCATTCTTTGTGCTGGATAAACAGGCTTGAGCCGCGAAGCCCAACCCAAATTGTGTTTTCGTTTTAAATTATGGATAGATAGATTGATTGATTTTATTTTATGAGGCGGAGTTTCGCTGCTGTTACCCAGGCTGGAGGGCAAAGGCGCGATCTCGGCTCACCAAAACCTCCGCCTCCTGGGTTCAGGCAATTCTCCTGATTCAGCCTACCGAGTTCCTGGGATTTCAGGCACGGTCCACCATGCCCAGCGAAAGTTTTGTATTTTTACGAGAGACGGGGTTTCACCATTTTGAGCAGTATTGTCTCGATCCATTGACATCGTGATCCACCCGCCTCAGCCTCCCAAAGTGCAGGGATTACAGGCTTGGGCCATCGCGCTTGGTGTGTTTTCGTTTGAAAGACGGGGTTGCACCATGTCTGTCGGTCGGGTCTCGAACCACCCACTTCTCGAGATTTACCCGCCTTGACCTTTGAGGCGTCTGAATGACAGGCTGCTGAGAGCCACTTTGCCGGTGTGTTATAATATAATGTTAAAAGAAAAATTCGAGAGACTGTCTCAGCTTCTGCGATTCACGCCAGCAATCTAAGTAGTTTGGGAGGCCGACGTGGGCGGGTTTCCTGAGGTCATGAGTTCGAGGTCAGCCTGACCATTCTGATGGAATCCCCCTTTAAATAATAGAAGAGAGAGAGAGGAAAAAAAAAACGTAATCAGACGGATGACTGTGTGCAATTGCAACAAAAGGGAATGACCGGAGACTCCATCCCCAGTACAGCCTTTCTTTATTACGTGCAGTATACCTCTTGTCACCAACGGTGGAGTGCAACAGTGTGATCTTTGCTTATTGCAACACCTGCCTTTTAAGTTCAAGTGATTGTCATCCCAATGCCATTCAAGTAGCTGGTGTCGCAGTGGTCTACAACACCAGGTCCAGGTAACTTTCTAATTTTATTTCTCTGTACCACCAATTTATCTTTATTTGACTTCCACAAAGCGATCACAACCAAGAAATAAAATACAAAAAGCTGCACACCTGTGCGTGTAATTTTTAAGCTACGACCAAGCTGGCCTTCTGTGTAGGGTCCCAATTCTAGTGAAGGTGCTGCTGAAGCGAGCACATGCCGAGCACAGGACAGCTTTTTTTATGCTTTTCTGTTTCTCTGTTTTACATTGGGAGCAGACTACGCTGTGTCCTTCGAGGCCAGTCTCGAACCTGTGAGTTCAGCATCCGCCTGCCTGGGCATTCTTTGTGCTGGGCCAACAGGCTTCAGCCGCGGAGCCCATCCCAAATTGTGTTTTTGTTTTAAAGACAGGATATCAAAAGTTTGGTCGGGCGGGTCTTGAAAGCCCAACTTCTCATGATCCGCCCGCCTCGATTTTTGAGGCGAAAGAATGACGGGCTGCCGTGAGCCACCCTTTCTGAATGTTGTCACATTTTGTCAAAAAGTCAATCAGAGTGACTGCCGGGTGCTGCCAGTCACACATGCAATCTAAGCACTTTGAAAGGCCGAGTTGAGCGAGTATCCTGAGGTCACGAGGTCCAGGTCAGCCTCTGCATTTTGGTGATAACACACTTCACATATTAAGAGGGAAAGAATAAAGGAAAGGTAATCGATCAGACTGATGAATGTGTGCAATTTAAACAAAACGTGGTGCCCGGAGACTCCACGCCCAGAAACGTCTTTTATTATTAGGTAGATTTTCCCTCTGGTCACAAAGGCTGGAGTGCAACAGTGCGATCTTTGCTTATTTCAGCACCAGCCTTTTAAGTTCAAGTGTCTTTCATGCCAATGCCGTTCAAGAAGCTGGGGTAGCAGGTGTCCACACCACCAAGGACAGGTAACTTTCTGTTTTTATTTTAGTATACCTCCAATTTATCTTTATTTGATTTCCACAAAGCAGTCACTACCAAGAAATAAAATACGAAAAGCTGCACACCTCTGCGTGTAATTTTTCCGCTTGGATGACGCCGGCATTCTTTGTAGCGTGCCAATTCTTGTGTAGGTGCTGCTGAAGAGAGCACATGCGAAGCCCAGCTGACGGTTTTTAGAATTTTCTGCTTTTTGCTTTTTATATGGAGCGGGCTACGCTGTTTACTTCGAGGCCAGACTCGATCCTGTGACTTCAGCATCCGCTTGCCTCGGCATTTTTTGTGTTGGATCAACAGGCTTCAACCTCGGAGCCCAACAAAAATTGTGTTTTCGTTTTATTTTATTTATTTATTTATTTATTTATTTATTTATTTATTTATAAGTATACTTATTTATTTGTTTATATTTTGAGGCAGAGTTTCGCTGCTGTTACACAGGCTAAAGGGCAAAGGCGCGATCTCGGCTCACCACCACATCCGCCTCCTGGGTTCAGGAAATGCTTCTGCTTCAGCCTCCCGAGTAGCTGGGATTACCGGCTCGCGCCACCAGGCCCAGCTAATATTTTGTAATTTCTCTAGAGACGGGGTTTCACCATTTTGACCAGGATGGTCTCAATTTATTGACATCGTGATCCACCCGACTCAGCCTCCCAAAGCGCTGGGATTACAGGCTTGAGCCATCGCGCCCGGCGTGTTTTTGTTTTAAAGACCGGGTTTCATCATGTTGGTCGGCCGGGTCTCAAACCGCCAACTTCTCGTGATTTACCCGCCTTTAGCTTTCAGGCGTCTGAATTACAGGCTGCTGTGAACCACTGTGCCGGTGTGTTAAAATGTGTTGTTAAAAGAAAAACTAGAGAGACTGTGCCAGGTTCTGCCATACACACCATCTATCTAAGTAGTTTGGATGGCCGACGTGGGCGGGTTTCCTGAGTTCAGGAGTTTGAGGTCAGCCTGACCATTCCAATGCAAACCCACTTTACATAATAGAAGAGAGAGAGAGAAAAAAAGGTAATCAGGCTGATGATTGTGTGCAATTGCAACAAAAGGAAATGCCCGGAGACTCCACCCCCAGAACAGCCTTTCTTTATTACGTGCAGTATACCTCTTGTCACCAAGGGTGGAGTGCAGCAGTGCGATGTTGGCTTATTGCATCACCTGCCTTTTAATTTCAAGTGATTTTCATCCCAACACCATTCAAGTAGCTGGTGTTGCAGTTGTCCACACCAGCAGGTCCAGGTAACTTTCTAATTTTATTTGTGTCTACCTCCAATTTATCTTTATTTGACTGACTTCCACAAAGCAGTCATAACCAAGAAATAAAATACGAAAAGCTGCACACCTGTGCGTGTAAATTTTAAGCTACGATCATGCTGGCCTTCTGTGTAGCGTCCCAATTCTAGTGTAGGTGCTGCTGAAGCCAGCACATTCTGGGCCCAGCTCAGCTATTTTTATGCTTTTCTGTTTTTGGGTTTTCCTTTGGGAGCAGACTACGCTGTGTCCTTCGAGGTTAGTCTTGATCCTGTGAGTTCAGCATCCGCCTGCCTCGTCATTCTTTTTGCTGGGTCAACAGGCTTGAGCCGCAGAGCCCAACCCAAATTGTGTTTTTGTTTAAAAGACAGGATATCACAAGGTTGGTTGGGCGGGTCTCGAAAGCCCAACTTCTCGTGATCCGCCCGCCTTGATTTTTGAGGCGAAAGAATGACAGGCTGCCGTGAGCCACCGTTTCTGAATGTTATCATATTTTGTCAGAAAGTCAATCAGAGAGACTGTGCCGGGTGCTGCCAGTCACACATGTAATCTAACCACTTTGAAAGGCCGAGGTGAGCGAGTATCCTGAGGTCACGAGGTCGAGGTCAGCCTGTGCATTTTGGTGATAACCCTCTTTACCTATTAAGGGAGAAAGTAAAAAAAAGGTAATCAGACTGATGACTGTGTACAATTGCAACAAAAGGAAATGCCCGAAGACTCCATCCCCAGAACCGCCTTTCTTTATTACGTGCAGTTTACCTCTTGTCACCAAGGCTGGAGTGCAACAGTGCGATCCTTGCTTATTGCGACACCCGCCTTTTAAGTTCAACTGATTGTCATCCGAATGCCCTTAAAGTGGCTCGGGTTGAAGGTGTCCACATCACCAGGTCCGGCTAACTTTCTATTTTTATTTTTCTGTACCTCCAATCTATCTTTATTTGATTTCCAAAAAGCAGTCACAACGAAGACGTAAAATACGAAAAGCTGCACACCTGTGCGTGTCAGTTTTAGGATACGACCACGCCCCCCTTCTGTGCAGCATCCCAATTCTAGTGTAGGAGATGATGAAGGGAGCACATGCCGAGCCCACCTCAGCATTTATATGGTTTTCTGTTGTTTGTTTTGTTTTGTTTTGTTTTATTTTAGGGAGAGGACTACGCTGTGTCCTTCGAGGCCAGTCTCGAACCTGTGACTTCTGGATCCGCATGCCTCAGCATTCTTTGTGCTGGGACAAAAGGCTTGAGCCGCGGAGCGGTACCCAAGTCGTGTTTTTGTTTTAAAAACAGGATTTCAAAAGGTTGGTCGGGTGGGTCTCGAAAGCGCAGCTTCTTATGATCCGCCCTCATTGATTTTTGAGTCGACAGAATGACAAGCTGCCTTGAGCCACCGTGCCTGGGTGTTATAATGTATTGTCAAAAATTATATCAGAGAGACTCTGCAGGGCGCTGCCAGTCACACAAGCACACTAAGCACTTAGAAAGGCCGAGGTGGGTGGGTATCCTGAGGTCAAGACTTCGAGGTCAGCCTGTTCAATTTGTTGAAATCCCACCTAACATAATAAAAGAGAGAGAGAAAAAAATGAAAGGTCATCAGACTGATGAGTGTGTGCAGTGGAAACAGAACGAGGTGCCCGGAGAGTCCACGCCCAGAAACGCTTTTCTTTATTAGGTAGAGTTTCCCTCTGGTCACAAAGGCTGGAGTGCAACAGTGCGATCTTTGCTTATTGCAGCACCAGCCTTTTAAGTTCAAGTGATTTTCATGCCAATGCCGTTCAAGAAGCTGGGGTAGCAGGTGTCCACACCAACAAGGCCAGTTAAGTTTCTGTTTTTATTTTTCTGTACCTCCAATTTATCTTTATTTAATTTCCACAAAGCAGTCACAACCAAGAAATAAAATACGAAAAGCTGCACACACGTGCGTGTAATTTTTACGCGGGATCACGCCGGCCTTCTGTGTCGCGTCTCAATTCTTGTGTAGGTGCTGCTGAAGAGAGCACCTGCCAAGCCCAGCTCACCGTTTTTACAGTTTTCTGTTTTTTGCTTCGTATATGGAGCGGGCTACGCTGTTTCCTTCGAGGCCAGTCCCGAACCTGTGACATCAGCATCGGCTTGCCTCGGCATTCTTTGTGCTGGATAAACAGGCTTGAGCCGCGAAGCCCAACCCAAATTGTGTTTTCGTTTTAAATTATGGATAGATAGATTGATTGATTTTATTTTATGAGGCGGAGTTTCGCTGCTGTTACCCAGGCTGGAGGGCAAAGGCGCGATCTCGGCTCACCAAAACCTCCGCCTCCTGGGTTCAGGCAATTCTCCTGATTCAGCCTACCGAGTTCCTGGGATTTCAGGCACGGTCCACCATGCCCAGCGAAAGTTTTGTATTTTTACGAGAGACGGGGTTTCACCATTTTGAGCAGTATTGTCTCGATCCATTGACATCGTGATCCACCCGCCTCAGCCTCCCAAAGTGCAGGGATTACAGGCTTGGGCCATCGCGCTTGGTGTGTTTTCGTTTTAAAGACGGGGTTGCACCATGTCTGTCGGTCGGGTCTCGAACCACCCACTTCTCGAGATTTACCCGCCTTGACCTTTGAGGCGTCTGAATGACAGGCTGCTGAGAGCCACTTTGCCGGTGTGTTATAATATAATGTTAAAAGAAAAATTCGAGAGACTGTCTCAACTTCTGCGATTCACGCCAGCAATCTAAGTAGTTTGGGAGGCCGACGTGGGCGGGTTTCCTGAGGTCATGAGTTCGAGGTCAGCCTGACCATTCTGATGGAAACCCCCTTTAAATAATAGAAGAGAGAGAGAGGAAAAAAAAAACGTAATCAGACGGATGACTGTGTGCAATTGCAACAAAAGGGAATGACCGGAGACTCCATCCCCAGAACAGCCTTTCTTTATTACGTGCAGTATACATCTTGTCACCAACGGTGGAGTGCAACAGTGTGATCTTTGCTTATTGCAACACCTGCCTTTTAAGTTCAAGTGATTGTCATCCCAATGCCATTCAAGTAGCTGGTGTCGCAGTGGTCTACAACACCAGGTCCAGGTAACTTTCTAATTTTATTTCTCTGTACCACCAATTTATCTTTATTTGACTTCCACAAAGCGATCACAACCAAGAAATAAAATACAAAAAGCTGCACACCTGTGCGTGTAATTTTTAAGCTACGACCAAGCTGGCCTTCTGTGTAGGGTCCCAATTCTAGTGAAGGTGCTGCTGAAGCGAGCACATGCCGAGCACAGGACAGCTTTTTTTATGCTTTTCTGTTTCTCTGTTTTACATTGGGAGCAGACTACGCTGTGTCCTTCGAGGCCAGTCTCGAACCTGTGAGTTCAGCATCCGCCTGCCTGGGCATTCTTTGTGCTGGGCCAACAGGCTTCAGCCGCGGAGCCCATCCCAAATTGTGTTTTTGTTTTAAAGACAGGATATCAAAAGTTTGTTCGGGCGGGTCTTGAAAGCCCAACTTCTCATGATCCGCCCGCCTCGATTTTTGAGGCGAAAGAATGACGGGCTGCCGTGAGCCACCCTTTCTGAATGTTGTCACATTTTGTCAAAAAGTCAATCAGAGTGACTGCCGGGTGCTGCCAGTCACACATGCAATCTAAGCACTTTGAAAGGCCGAGTTGAGCGAGTATCCTGAGGTCACGAGGTCCAGGTCAGCCTCTGCATTTTGGTGATAACACACTTCACATATTAAGAGGGAAAGAATAAAGGAAAGGTAATCGATCAGACTGATGAATGTGTGCAATTTAAACAAAACGTGGTGCCCGGAGACTCCACGCCCAGAAACGTCTTTTTTTATTAGGTAGATTTTCCCTCTGGTCACAAAGGCTGGAGTGCAACAGTGCGATCTTTGCTTATTTCAGCACCAGCCTTTTAAGTTCAAGTGTCTTTCATGCCAATGCCGTTCAAGAAGCTGGGGTAGCAGGTGTCCACACCACCAAGGACAGGTAACTTTCTGTTTTTATTTTAGTATACCTCCAATTTATCTTTATTTGATTTCCACAAAGCAGTCACTACCAAGAAATAAAATACGAAAAGCTGCACACCTCTGCGTGTAATTTTTCCGCTTGGATGACGCCGGCATTCTTTGTAGCGTGCCAATTCTTGTGTAGGTGCTGCTGAAGAGAGCACATGCGAAGCCCAGCTGACGGTTTTTAGAATTTTCTGCTTTTTGCTTTTTATATGGAGCGGGCTACGCTGTTTACTTCGAGGCCAGACTCGATCCTGTGACTTCAGCATCCGCTTGCCTCGGCATTTTTTGTGTTGGATCAACAGGCTTCAACCTCGGAGCCCAACAAAAATTGTATTTTCGTTTTATTTTATTTATTTATTTATTTATTTATTTATTTATTTATTTATAAGTATACTTATTTATTTGTTTATATTTTGAGGCAGAGTTTCGCTGCTGTTACCCAGGCTAAAGGGCAAAGGCGCGATCTCGGCTCACCACCACACCCGCCTCCTGGGTTCAGGAAATGCTTCTGCTTCAGCCTCCCGAGTAGCTGGGATTACCGGCTCGCGCCACCAGGCCCAGCTAATATTTTGTAATTTCTCTAGAGACGGGGTTTCACCATTTTGACCAGGATGGTCTCAATTTATTGACATCGTGATCCACCCGACTCAGCCTCCCAAAGCGCTGGGATTACAGGCTTGAGCCATCGCGCCCGGCGTGTTTTTGTTTTAAAGACCGGGTTTCATCATGTTGGTCGGCCGGGTCTCAAACCGCCAACTTCTCGTGATTTACCCGCCTTTAGCTTTCAGGCGTCTGAATTACAGGCTGCTGTGAACCACTGTGCCGGTGTGTTAAAATGTGTTGTTAAAAGAAAAACTAGAGAGACTGTGCCAGGTTCTGCCATACACACCATCTATCTAAGTAGTTTGGATGGCCGACGTGGGCGGGTTTCCTGAGTTCAGGAGTTTGAGGTCAGCCTGACCATTCCAATGCAAACCCACTTTACATAATAGAAGAGAGAGAGAGAAAAAAAGGTAATCAGGCTGATGATTGTGTGCAATTGCAACAAAAGGAAATGCCCGGAGACTCCACCCCCAGAACAGCCTTTCTTTATTACGTGCAGTATACCTCTTGTCACCAAGGGTGGAGTGCAGCAGTGCGATGTTGGCTTATTGCATCACCTGCCTTTTAATTTCAAGTGATTTTCATCCCAACACCATTCAAGTAGCTGGTGTTGCAGTTGTCCACACCAGCAGGTCCAGGTAACTTTCTAATTTTATTTGTGTCTACCTCCAATTTATCTTTATTTGACTGACTTCCACAAAGCAGTCATAACCAAGAAATAAAATACGAAAAGCTGCACACCTGTGCGTGTAAATTTTAAGCTACGATCACGCTGGCCTTCTGTGTAGCGTCCCAATTCTAGTGTAGGTGCTGCTGAAGCGAGCACATTCTGGGCCCAGCTCCGCTATTTTTATGCTTTTCTGTTTTTGGGTTTTCCTTTGGGAGCAGACTACGCTGTGTCCTTCGAGGTTAGTCTTGATCCTGTGAGTTCAGCATCCGCCTGCCTCGTCATTCTTTTTGCTGGGTCAACAGGCTTGAGCCGCAGAGCCCAACCCAAATTGTGTTTTTGTTTAAAAGACAGGATATCACAAGGTTGGTTGGGCGGGTCTCGAAAGCCCAACTTCTCGTGATCCGCCCGCCTTGATTTTTGAGGCGAAAGAATGACAGGCTGCCGTGAGCCACCGTTTCTGAATGTTATCATATTTTGTCAGAAAGTCAATCAGAGAGACTGTGCCGGGTGCTGCCAGTCACACATGTAATCTAACCACTTTGAAAGGCCGAGGTGAGCGAGTATCCTGAGGTCACGAGGTCGAGGTCAGCCTGTGCATTTTGGTGATAACCCTCTTTACCTATTAAGGGAGAAAGTAAAAAAAAGGTAATCAGACTGATGACTGTGTACAATTGCAACAAAAGGAAATGCCCGAAGACTCCATCCCCAGAACCGCCTTTCTTTATTACGTGCAGTTTACCTCTTGTCACCAAGGCTGGAGTGCAACAGTGCGATCCTTGCTTATTGCGACACCCGCCTTTTAAGTTCAACTGATTGTCATCCGAATGCCCTTAAAGTGGCTCGGGTTGAAGGTGTCCACATCACCAGGTCCGGCTAACTTTCTATTTTTATTTTTCTGTACCTCCAATCTATCTTTATTTGATTTCCAAAAAGCAGTCACAACGAAGACGTAAAATACGAAAAGCTGCACACCTGTGCGTGTCAGTTTTAGGATACGACCACGCCCCCCTTCTGTGCAGCATCCCAATTCTAGTGTAGGAGATGATGAAGGGAGCACATGCCGAGCCCACCTCAGCATTTATATGGTTTTCTGTTGTTTGTTTTGTTTTGTTTTGTTTTATTTTAGGGAGAGGACTACGCTGTGTCCTTCGAGGCCAGTCTCGAACCTGTGACTTCTGGATCCGCATGCCTCAGCATTCTTTGTGCTGGGACAAAAGGCTTGAGCCGCGGAGCGGTACCCAAGTCGTGTTTTTGTTTTAAAAACAGGATTTCAAAAGGTTGGTCGGGTGGGTCTCGAAAGCGCAGCTTCTTATGATCCGCCCTCATTGATTTTTGAGTCGACAGAATGACAAGCTGCCTTGAGCCACCGTGCCTGGGTGTTATAATGTATTGTCAAAAATTATATCAGAGAGACTCTGCAGGGCGCTGCCAGTCACACAAGCACACTAAGCACTTAGAAAGGCCGAGGTGGGTGGGTATCCTGAGGTCAAGACTTCGAGGTCAGCCTGTTCAATTTGTTGAAATCCCACCTAACATAATAAAAGAGAGAGAGAAAAAAATGAAAGGTCATCAGACTGATGAGTGTGTGCAGTGGAAACAGAACGAGGTGCCCGGAGAGTCCACGCCCAGAAACGCTTTTCTTTATTAGGTAGAGTTTCCCTCTGGTCACAAAGGCTGGAGTGCAACAGTGCGATCTTTGCTTATTGCAGCACCAGCCTTTTAAGTTCAAGTGATTTTCATGCCAATGCCGTTCAAGAAGCTGGGGTAGCAGGTGTCCACACCAACAAGGCCAGTTAAGTTTCTGTTTTTATTTTTCTATACCTCCAATTTATCTTTATTCGATTTCCAAAAAGCAGTCACAACGAAGAAATAAAATACGAAAAGCTGCACACCTCTGCGTGTAACTTTTACGCTTGGATGACGCCGGCATTCTGTGTAGCGTGCCAATTCTTGTGTAGGTGCTTCTGAAGAGAGCACATGCCAAGCCCAGCTCACGGTTTTTAGACTTTTCTGCTTTTTGCTTTTTATATGGAGCGGGCTACGCTGTTTCCTTTGAGGCCAGTCTCGATCCTGTGACTTCAGCATCCGCTTGCCTCGGAAATCTTCGCGCGGGATCAACAGGTTGAGCCGCGGAGCCCAATCCAAATTGTGTTTTCGTTTTACTTTATTTACTTATTAATTAATTAATTTTTTATTTACATATAAATATATTTATTTATTTATATTTTGAGGCAGAGTTTCCCTGCTGTTACCCAGGCTAAAGGCCAAAGTCGCGATCTCGGCTCACCACTACCTCCGCCTCCTGGGTTCAGGCAATGCTTCTGCTTCAGCCTCCCGAGTAGCTGGGATTACCGGCTGGCGCCCCCAGGCCCAGCTAATTTTTGTAAATTTACTAGAGACAGGGTATCACCATTTTGACCAGGATGGTCTCAATCCATTGACATCGTGATCCACCCGACTCAGCCTCCAAAAGTGCTGGGATTACAGGCTTGAGCCATAGCGCCCGGCGTGCTTTGTTTTAAAGACGGGGTTTCATCATGTTGGTCGGCCGGGTCTCAAACCGCCAACTTCTCGTGATTTACCCGCCTTTACATTTCAGGCGTCTGAATGACAGGCTGCTGTGAACCACTGTGCCGGTGTGTTATAATGTATTGTTAAAAGAAACGCCAGTGAGACTGTGCCAGGTTCTGCAATACACGCCAGCAATCTAAGTAGTTTGGGAGGACGACGTGGGCGGCTTTCCTGAGTTCATGAGTTCGAGGTCAGCCTGACCATTCCAATGCAAACCCACTTTACATAATAGAAGAGAGAGAGAGGGAAGAAAAAAACGGTAATCAGACTGATGACTGTTTGCAATTGCAACAAAAGGAAATGCCCGGAGACTCCACACCCAGAACAGCCTTTCTTTATTACGTGCAGTATACCTCTTGTCACCAACGGTGGAGTGCAACGGTGTGATCTTTGCTTATTGCAACACCTGCCTTTTAAGTTCAAGTGATTGTCATCCCAATGCCATTCAAGTAGCTGGTGTCGCAGTTGTCCACACCACCAGGTCCAGGTAACTTTCTAATTTTATTTCTCTGTACCACCAATTTATCTTTATTTGACTTCCACAAAGCGATCACAACCAAGAAATAAAATACAAAATGCTGCACACCTGTGCGTGTCATTTTTAAGCTACGACCAAGCTGGCCTTCTGTGTAGGGTTCCAATTCTAGTGAAGGTGCTGCTGAAGCGAGCACATGCCGAGGCCAGCACAGCTTTTTTATGCTTTTCTGTTTCTCTGTTTTACATTGGGAGCAGACTACGCTGTGTCCTTCGAGGCCAGTCTCGAACCTGTGAGTTCAGCATCCGCCTGCCGCGGCATTCTTTGTGCTGGGCCAACAGGCTTCAGCCGCGGAGCCCATCCCAAATTGTGTTTTTGTTTTAAAGACAGGATATCACAAGGTTGGTCGGGCGGGTCTTGAAAGCCCAACTTCTCGTGATCCGCCCGCCTTGATTTTTGAGGCGAAAGAATGACGGGCTGCCGTGAGCCACCCTTTCTGAATGTTATCCTATTTTGTCAAAAAGTCAATCAGAGACACTCTGCCGGGCGCTGCCAGTCACACATGAAATCTAAGCACTTTGAAAGGCCGAGTTGAGCGAGTATCCGGAGGTCACGAGGTCCAGGTCAGCCTCTGCATTTTGGTCATAACACACATCACATATTAAGAGGGAAAGAAAAAAGGAAAGGTAATCGATTAGACTGATGATTGTGTGCAATTTAAACCAAACGTGGTGCCCGGAGACTCCACGCCCAGAAATGCCTTTTTATATTAGGTAGATTTTCCCTCCGGTCACAAAGGCTGGAGTGCAACAGTGTGATCTTTGCTTATCGCAGCAGCAGCCTTTTAAGTTCAAGTGACTTTCATGCCAATGCCGTTCAAGAAGCTGTGGTAGCAGGTGTCCACACCCCCAGGTCCAGGTAACTTTCTGTTTTTATTTTTCTGTACGTCAAATTTATCTTTATTTGACTTGCACAAAGCGGTCACAACCAAGAAATAAAATACGAAAATCTGCACACCTCTGCCTGTAATTTTTAAGCTACGACCAAGCTGGCCTTCTGTGTAGCGTCCAAATGCTAGTGTAGCTGCTGCTGAAGCGAGCACATGCCGAGCCCAGCTCAGCTTTATTCATGCTTTTCTGTTTTTCTGTTTTTCATTGGGAGTAGAATGTGCTCTGTCCTTCGAGGCCAGTCTCGAACCTGTGAGTTCAGGATCCGCTTGCCTCGGCATTCCTTGTGCTGGATCAACAGGCTTGAGCCGCGGAGCCCAACCCATAATGTGTTTTGGTTTTACACACAATGTTTGGTTTTAATCACAATGTTTGTCGGGCGGGTTTCAAAAGGCCAATTTCTCGTGATCGGCCCGCCTTGATTTTTGAGGCCAACGAATAACAGGCTGCCGTGACCCACCGTTTCTGAATGTTATCGTATTTTGTCAAAAAGTAAATCACAGAGACTCTGCCAGGCGCTGCCAGTAACACAAGCACTCTAAGCACTTTGAAAGGCCGAGGTGGGTGGGTATCGTGAGGTCAAGAGTTCGAGGTCAGCCTGTTCATTTTGTTGAAATCCCACCTAACATAATAAAAGAGAGAGAGAAAAAATGAAAGGTAATGAGACTGATGAGTGTGTGCAATGGAAACAGAACGAGGTGCCCGGAGGCCCCACGCCCAGAAACGCCTTTCTTTATTAGGTAGAGTTTCCGTCTGCTCACACAGGCTGGAGTGCAACAGTGCGATCTTTGATTATTGCAACACCAGCCTTTTAAGTTCAAGTGACTTTCATGCCAATGTTGTTCAAGAAGCTGGGGTAGCATGTGTCCACACCACCAGGTCCAGGTAACTTTCTGTTTTTAATTTTCTGTACCTCCAATTTATCTTAATTTAATTTCCACAAAGCAGTCACAACCAAGAAAAAAAATACGAAAAGCTGCACACACGTGCGTGTAATTTTTACGCGGGATCACGCCGGCCTTCTGTGTCGCGTCTCAATTCTTGTGTAGGTGCTGCTGAAGAGAGCACATGCCAAGCCCAGCTCACCGTTTTTACACTTTTCTGTTTTTTGCTTTTTATATGGAGCGGGCTACCCTGTTTCCTTCGAGGCCAGTCTCGAACCTGTGACATCAGCATCGGCTTGCCTCGGCATTCTTTGTGCTGGATAAACAGGCTTGAGCCGCGAAGCCCAACCCAAATTGTGTTTTCGTTTTAAATTATGGATAGATAGATTGATTGATTTTATTTTATGAGGCGGAGTTTCGCTGCTGTTACCCAGGCTGGAGGGCAAAGGCGCGATCTCGGCTCACCAAAACCTCCGCCTCCTGGGTTCAGGCAATTCTCCTGATTCAGCCTACCGAGTTCCTGGGATTTCAGGCACGGTCCACCATGCCCAGCAAATGTTTTGTATTTTTACGAGAGACGGGGTTTCACCATTTTGAGCAGTATGATCTCGATCCATTGACATCGTGATCCACCCGCCTCAGCCTCCCAAAGTGCAGGGATTACAGGCTTGGGCCATCGCGCTTGGCGTGTTTTCGTTTTAAAGACGGGGTTGCACCATGTCTGTCGGTCGGGTCTCGAACCACCCACTTCTCGAGATTTACCCGCCTTGACCTTTGAGGCGTCTGAATGACAGGCTGCTGTGAGCCACTGTGCCGGTGTGTTATAATATAATGTTAAAAGAAAAATTCGAGAGACTGTCTCAGCTTCTGCGATTCACGCCAGCAATCTAAGTAGTTTGGGAGGCCGACGTGGGCGGGTTTCCTGAGGTCATGAGTCCGACGTCAGCCTGACCCTTCTGATGGAAACGCTCTTTACATAATAGAAGAGAGAGGGAGGGAAAAAAAACGTAATCAGACGGATGACTGTGTGCAATTGCAACAAAAGGGAATGACCGGAGACTCCATCCCCAGAACAGCCTTTCTTTATTACGTGCAGTATACCTCTTTTCACCAACGGTGGAGTGCAACAGTGTGATCTTTGCTTATTGCAACACCTGCCTTTTAAGTTCAAGTGATTGTCATCCCAATGCCATTCAAGTAGCTGGTGTCGCAGTGGTCCACACCACCAGGTCCATGTAACTTTCTAATTTTATTTCTCTGTACCACCAATTTATCTTTATTTGACTTCCACAAAGCGATCACAACCAAGAAATAAAATACAAAAAGCTGCACACCTGTGCGTGTAATTTTTAAGCTACGACCAAGCTGGCCTTCTGTGTAGGGTCCCAATTCTAGTGAAGGTGCTGCTGAAGCGAGCACATGCCGAGCACAGGACAGCTTTTTTTATGCTTTTCTGTTTCTCTGTTTTACATTGGGAGCAGACTACGCTGTGTCCTTCGAGGCCAGTCTCGAACCTGTGAGTTCAGCATCCGCCTGCCTGGGCATTCTTTGTGCTGGGCCAACAGGCTTCAGCCGCGGAGCCCATCCCAAATTGTGTTTTTGTTTTAAAGACAGGATATCAAAAGTTTGGTCGGGCGGGTCTTGAAAGCCCAACTTCTCATGATACGCCCGCCTTGATTTTTGAGGGGAAAGAATGACGGGCTGCCGTGACCCACCCTTTCTGAATGTTGTCATATTTTGTCATAAAGTCAATCAGAGTGACTGCCGGGCGCTGCCAGTCACACATGAAATCTAAGCACTTTGAAAGGCCGAGTTGAGCGAGTATCCTGAGGTCACGAGGTCCAGGTCAGCCTCTGCATTTTGGTGATAAAAAACTTCACATATTAAGAGGGAAAGAAAAAAGGAAAGGTAATCGATCAGACTGATGAATGTGTGCAATTTAAACAAAACGTGGTGCCCGGAGACTCCACGCCCAGAAACGTCTTTTTTTATTAGGAAGATTTTCCCTCTGGTCACAAAGGCTGGAGTGCAACAGTGCGATCTTTGCTTATTTCAGCACCAGCCTTTTAAGTTCAAGTGATTTTCATGCCAATGCCGTTCAAGAAGCTGGGGTAGCAGGTGTCCACCCCACCAAGGACAGGTAACTTTCTGTTTTTATTTTTCTATACCTCCAATTTATCTTTATTTGATTTCCACAAAGCAGTCACAACCAAGAAATAAAATACGAAAAGCTGCACACCTCTGCGTGTAATTTTTCCGCTTGGATGACGCCGGCATTCTTTGTAGCGTGCCAATTCTTGTGTAGGTGCTGCTGAAGAGAGCACATGCGAAGCCCAGCTGACCGTTTTTAGAATTTTCTGCTTTTTCCTTTTTATATGGAGCGGGCTACGCTGTTTCCTTCGAGGCCAGTCTCGATCCTGTGACTTCAGCATCCGCTTGCCTCGGCATTTTTTGTGTTGGATCAACAGGCTTGAGCCGCGGAGCCCAACCCAAATTGTGTTTTCGTTTTATTTATATATATATATATATATATATATATATATATATATATATATATGTATATTTATTTATTTGTTTATATTTTGAGGCAGAGTTTCGCTGCTGTTACCCAGGCTAAAGGGCAAAGGCGCGATCTCGGCTCACCACCACATCCGCCTCCTGGGTTCAGGAAATGCTTCTGCTTCAGCCTCCCGAGTAGCTGGGATTACCGGCTCGCGCCACCAGGCCCAGCTAATATTTTGTAATTTCTCTAGAGACGGGGTTTCACCATTTTGACCAGGATGGTCTCAATTTATTGATATCGTGATCCACCCGACTCAGCCTCCCAAAATGCTGGGATTACAGGCTTGAGCCATCGCGCCCGGCGTGTTTTTGTTTTAAAGACCGGGTTTCATCATGTTGGTCGGCCGGGTCTCAAACCGCCTACTTCTCGTGATTTACCCGCCTTTAGCTTTCAGGCCTCTGAATTACAGGCTGCTGTGAACCACTGTGCCGGTGTGTTAAAATGTATTGTTAAAAGAAAAACTAGAGAGACTGTGCCAGGTTCTGCAATACACGCCAGCTATCTAAGTTGTTTGGAAGACCGACGTGGGCGGGTTTCCTGAGTTCAGGAGTTTGAGGTCAGCCTGACCATTCCAATGCAAACCCACCTTGCATAATAAAAGAGAGAGAGAGAAAAAACGGTAATCAGACTGATGATTGTGTGCAATTGCAACAAAAGGAAATGCCCGGAGACTCCACCCCCAGAACAGCCTTTCTTTATTACGTGCAGTATACCTCTTGTCACCAAGGGTGGAGTGCAACAGTGCGATGTTGGCTTATTGCATCACCTGCCTTTTAATTTCAAGTGATTTTCATCCCAACAACATTCAAGTAGCTGGTGTTGCAGTTGTCCACACCACCAGGTCCAGGTAACTTTCTAATTTTATTTGTGTCTACCTCCAATTTATCTTTATTTGACTGACTTCCACAAAGCAGTCATAACCAAGAAATAAAATACGAAAAGCTGCACACCTGTGCGTGTAAATTTTAAGCTACGATCACGCTGGCCTTCTGTGTAGCGTCCCAATTCTAGTGTAGGTGCTGCTGAAGAGAGCACATTCTGGGCCCAGCTCCGCTATTTTTATGCTTTTCTGTTTTTGCGTTTTCCTTTGGGAGCAGACTACGCTGTGTCCTTCGAGGTTAGTCTTGAACTTGTGAGTTCAGCATCCGCCTGCCTCGTCATTCCTTTTGCTGGGTCAACAGGCTTGAGCCGCAGAGCCCAACCCAATTTGTGTTTTTGTTTAAAAGACAGGATATCACAAGGTTGGTTGGGCGGGTCTCGAAAGCCCAACTTCTCGTGATCCGCCCGCCTTGATTTTTGAGGCGAAAGAATGACAGGCTGCCGTGAGCCACCGTTTCTGAATGTTATCATATTTTGTCAGAAAGTCAATCAGAGAGACTGTGCCGGGTGCTGCCAGTCACACATGCAATCTAACCACTTTGAAAGGCCGAGGTGAGCGAGTATCCTGAGGTCACGAGGTCGAGGTCAGCCTGTGCATTTTGGTGATAACCCTCTTTACCTATTAAGGGAGAAAGTAAAAAAAAGGTAATCAGACTGATGACTGTGTACAATTGCAACAAAAGGAAATGCCCGAAGACTCCACCCCCAGAACCACCTTTCTTTATTACGTGCAGTTTACCTCTTGTCACCCAGGCTGGACTGCAACAGTGTGATTTTTGCGTATTGAAACACCTGCCTTTTACATTCAAGTGATTGTAGTCCAAACGCCGTTCAATTTGCCGGGCTTGCAGGTGTCCACACCACCAGGTCCAACTAATTTTCTATTTTAATTTTTCTGTACCTCCAATTTATCTTTGTTTGATTTCCACAAAGCAGTCAATACATAGAAATGAAATAGGAAAACCTGCACACCTGTGGTGTCATTTTTACGGTATGAACACGCCGTTTTATTTTTTGTGACACGGCCCAATTTTAGTGTAGGTGCTGCCGAAGCGAGTAAATGCCAAGCCCAGCTCAGGTTTTTATGTTTTTCTGTTTTTTTCTTTTTTTCTTTCTTTCTTTCTTTCTTTTTTTTATGGTGAGCTGGCTACGCAGTGTTTATCGAGGCCAGTCTCGAACCTGTGACCTCACGATCCGCCTGCCTAGAAATTCTTTTGTGCTGGGACTACAGGCTTGAGCCGCGGACTCCAAGCCAAATTGTGTTTTTGTTTTCAATAAGCGGTTTCACCATTTTGGTCGGGCGGGTCTCGAAAGCGCAACTTCTCGTGATCCGCCCGCCTTGACTTTCAGGCGACTCAATTACAGGCTGCCGTGAGACACCGTGCGGAGCTGTTATAATGTATATTTTAAAAGGAAATCAGAGAGACTCTCTGGGGCGCTGCCACTCACGCAAGCATTTTATGCACTTTGAAAGGCCGAGGTGGGTGTGTTCCCTGAGGTCCCGAGTACAATGTCAGAATGTGCATTCAGGTGGAAACCCACCTTACATAATAAAAGCAAGGTAATGAGACTGATGAGGGTGTGCAATTGAAACCAAACAAAGTTCCCAGAGACTCCACCTTAAGAAACGTCTTTCTTTATTATGTGCAGTTTCCCTATTGTCACCAAGGCTGGAGTGCAACAATGCTATCTTTGCTTATTGCAACACCTGCAGTTATAATTTAAGAGATTGTCATCTCAGTGCCGTTCGAGTAGCTGGGGTTGCCGTCGTCCACACCACCAGGTCCTACTAACTTTCTATTTTTAGTTTTCTGGACCTCCAATCTATCTTTATTTGCTTTCCAAAAAGCAGTTAATACGTAGAAATAAAATAGGAAAAGCTGCACACCTGTGGTGTCATTTTCACGCTCAGACCATGCCGGCCTTTCGTGAATCGTCCCAATTTTAGTGTAGGTTCTGCTGAAGCATGTACATGCCAGGTTCAGCTCAGCTTTTTTATGTTTTTCTGTTTTGTTTTGTTTTGTTTTGTTTTGTTTTTTATAGGGAGCTGGCTATGCGTTTTCCTTCGAGGCCAGTCTCAAATCTGTGACGTCATGATCCGTATGCCATGGCATTCTTTTGTGCTGGCACTACAGGCTTGAGCCGCGGAGCGCAACCCAAATTCTCTTTTGGTTTTAAGAACGCGGTTTTACCATTTTATTCGGTCGGGTCTCGAATGCGCAACTTCTCATAATCCTCCCGCCTTGATTTTTTAGGCGACTGAATGATACGTTGCCGTGAGCCACCCTGCCGGGCTGTTATAATGTATTGTTAAAAAGAAAATCAGAGAGACTCTGCAGGGTGCTGCCACTCACACAAGCAATCTAAGCACTTTGAAAGACCGAGGTGGGTGGGATTTTTAAGGTCACGAGTTCGAGATCAGAATGTGCATTCCGGTGAAAACCCACCTCACATAATAAAAGAGAAAATAAAAGAAAGGTAATCAGACTGATGAGTGTGTGCAATTGAAACAAAACGAATCTCCGGAGACTTCAGCTTAAGAAACACCTTTCTTTATTACGTGCAGTTTCCCTCTTGTCACCAAGGCTGGAGTTCAACAGTGCGATCTTTGCTTATTGCAACACCTGAAGTTTTAGTTCAAGAGATTGTCATCCCAATGAATTCAAATAGCTGGGGTTGCAGGCGACAACACCATCATGTCCAACTACCTTTGTATTTTAGATTTTTTGTACCTCCATTCTATCTTTATTTGGTTTCCACAAAGCAGTCAATACGTAGAAAGAAAATACGAAAAGCTGCACACCTGTGGTGTCATTTTTAGGGTGCGACCACGCTGGCTTTTTGTGTAGCATCCCAATTTTAGTGTACGTGCTGCCGAAGCGAGTACATGACAAGACCAGCTCAGCTTTTTTGTGTTTCTTTGCTTTTCTCTTTTTTATAGGGAGCTGGCTACGCTGTGTTCTTTGAGGCCACTCTCCAACTTTTGACCTCACGATCTGCCTTCTTTGGCATTCTTTTTTGCTCAGACTACAGGCTTGAGCCGCGGAGCCCAACCCAAATTCTCTTCTCGTTTTAAGGACGCGATTTCACCATTTTGGTCGGGTGGGCTTCCAACGCCCAACTTCTCGTGATTCACCCGCCTTGATTTTTGAGGCGACTGAATGATATGCTGCCGTGAGCCACTGTACCGGGATGTTATAACGTATTGTTAAAAAGAAAATCAGAGATACTGTGCCATGCGCTGCCACTCACGCAAGCAATCTAAGCACTTTGAAAAGTCGAGGTCGGTGGGATTTCTAAGCTCACGAGTTCCAGGTTAGAATGTGCATTCCAGTGAAAACCCACCTCACATAATAAAATAGAAAATAAAAGAGAGGTAATCAGACTGATGAGTGTGTACAATTGAAACAAAATGAAGTTACCGGAGACTCCACCTTAAGAAACGCCTTTTTTATTACATACAGTTTCCCTCTTTTCACCAAGGCAAGGATGCAATTGTGCGATCTTTGCTTATTGCAACACCTGCAGTTTTAGTTCAAGAGATTGTCATTCCAATGCCTTTCAAGTAACGGGTTGCAGGCGTCCAAACAACCAGGTCAAACTAACTTTCTATTGTTAGTTTTGTGTACCTCCAATCTATCTTTATTTGATTTCCACAAAGCAGTCAATACATAGAAAGAAAATACGAAAAGCTGCACACCTGTGGTGTCATTTTTACGCTGCAACCACGCCGGCATTTTGTGTAGAGTTTCAATTTTAGTGTATGTGCTGCTGAGGTGAGTACATGCCAAGCCCAACTCAGCATTTTTATGTTTTTCTGTTTTTTTAATTTGTTTGTTATTAATCCTGAGGGTGCTACGCTGTGTTCTTCGAGGGCAGTCTCGAACCTGTGACCTCACAGTCTGCCTTCTTCGGCTTTCTTTTGCGATGGGACTACAGGCTTGAGCCACGGAGCCAAACCCAAATTGTCTTTTTGTTTTAAAGACGTGGTTTCACCATTTTGGTAGGGCGAGTCTCAAAAGCGCAACTTCTCGTAATCCGCCCAAATGGAATTTTAAGGCGACTCAATTACAGGCTGCCGTGAACCACGGAGCCGGGCTGTTATAATTTACTGTTAAATAAGAAATCAGAGAGAATATGTCGCGTGCTGCCTCTCACGCTAGCAATCTCAGCAATTTGAAAGGCCGAGGTGAGCCGGTTTCCTGAGGTCGCGAGTTCGTGGTCAGCCTGTGCATTCTGGTGAAAACCCACCTCAGATAATAAAAGAGAGAAAAAAATGTAAGTTAATCAGACTGATGTGTGTGTGCAATTAAACAAAGGGACGTGCCCGAATACTCTACCTTCAGAACAGTCTTTTTTTTTCTTTTTGAGACCAAGTTTCACTCTTGTTACCCAGGCTGGAGTGCAATGGCGTGACCTCGGCTCACCACAACCTCCGCCTCCTGGGTTCAGGCAATTCTCCTGTCTCAGCCTCCTGAGTAGCTGGGATAACAGGCACGCGCCACCATGACCAGCTAATTTTTTGTATCTTTAGCAGAGATGGGGTTTCACCATGTTGACCAGGATGGTCTCGATCTCTTGACCTTGTGATCCACCCGCCTCGGCCTCCCAAAGTGCTGGGATTACAGGCTTGAGCCACCGCGCCCGGCCAGAACAGTCTTTTTGATTACGTACAGTTTCCCTCTTGTCACCAAGGCTGGACTGCAACAGTGCGATTTTTGCTTATTGAAACACTTGCCTTTAACGCTCAAGAGATTGTCATCCAAATGCCGTTAAAGTAGCTGAGGTTGCAGGTGTCCACACCACCAGGTCCAACCAACTTTCTATTTTAATTTTTCTGTACCTCCAATCTATCTTTGTTTGACTTCCACAAAGCAGTCAATACGTAGAAATAAAATACGAAAAGCTGCACGCCTGTGGTCTCAGTTTTATGCTACGAACACGCTGCCCATTTGTGATGGGACCCAATTTTAGTGTAGGTGCTGCCAAAGCAAGTACATGCCAAGCTCAGCTCAGCTCAGCTTTTTTATGTTTTCTGTTTTTCTGTTTTTTATAGGGAGCTGGCTACGCTGTGTCCTTCGAGGCCAGTCTCGTACCTGTGACCTCACAATCTGCCTGCCTCGGCATTCTTTTGTGCTGGGTCTACAGGCTTGAGCCACAGAGCCCAACCCAAATTGTCTTTTTGCTTTAAGGACACGATTTCACCATTTTGGTCGGGCGGCTCTCCAAAGCGCAACTTCTCATGATTCGCCCGCCTCGATTTTTGAGGCTAGTGAATGATACGCTGCCGTGAGCCAAGGTGCCGGGTGGTTATAACATATTGTTAAAAGGAAAATCAGAGAGACTATGCGGGGCGCTGCCACACACGACAGCAATATAAGAACTTTGAAAAGCCGAGGTGGGTGGAATTTCTAAGGTCACGAGTACCAGGTCAGAATGTGCATTCCGGTGAAAACCCACCTCACATAATAAAAGAGAAAATAAAAGAAAGGTATTCAGACTGAACAGTGTGTGCAATTGAAACCTAACAAAGTTCCGGGAGACTCCACCTTAAGATCGCCTTTCTTTTTTACGTGCAGTTTCCCTATTGTCACCAAGGCTGGAGTGAAATAATGCGATATTTGCTTATTGCAACAACTGCCGTTTTAGTTCAGGAGATTGTCATCCCAATGCCGTTCAAGTAGCTGGGGTTGCAGGCGTGCAAACCACCAGGTCAAACTACCTTTCTATTTATAGTTTTCTGTACCTCCAAACTATCTTTATTTGATTTCCACAAAGCAGTCAATACATAGAAAGAAAATTTGAAAAGCTGCACGCCTCTGGTGTCACTTTTACGCTAGGAACATGCCGCCCCTTTGGGACGGGGCCCAATTTTAGTGTAGGTGTTGCCGAAGCGAGTACATGCCAAGGCCAGCTCAGCTTTTTTATGTTTTTCTGGTTTTTTTGTTTGTTTGTTTGTTTTTAATCCTGAGCGGCCTACGCTGTTTTTCTCGGCCAGTCTCGAACCTGAGACCTCAAACTCTGCCTTCTTCGGCATTCGTTTGTGCTGGGACTGCAGGCTTGAACCACGGAGCCAAACCCAAATTGTCTTTCTGTTTTAAGGATGCGATTTCACCATTTTGGTGGGGCGGGCTTCCAACGCCCAACTTCTCGTGATTCGCCTGCCTTGATTTTTGAGGCGACTGAATAATATGCTGCCGTGAGCCACTGTACTGGGATGTTATAACGTATTGTTAAAAAGAAAATCAGAGACACTGTGCCGTGGGCTGCCACTCACGCAAGCAATCTAAGCACTTTTAAAAGCCGAGGTCGGCGGGATTTCTAAGCTCACGCGTTCCAGGTCAGAATGTGCATTCCAGTGAAAACCCACCTCACATAATAAAATAGAAAATAAAAGAGAGGTAATCAGACTGATGAGTGTGTGCAATTGAAACAAAACGAAGTTACCGGAGACTCCACCTTAAGAAACGCCTTTTTTATTACATACAGTTTCCCTCTTTTCACCAAGGCAAGGATGCAATAGTGAGAACTTTGCTTATTGCAACACCTGCAGTTTTAGTTCAAGAGATTGTCATCCCAATGCCTTTCAAGTAACTGGGGTTGCAGGCGTCCAAACAACCAGGTCAAACTAACTTTCTATTGTTAGTTTTGTGTACCTCCAATCTATCTTTATTTGATTTCCACAAAGCAGTCAATACTTAGGAAGAAAATACAAAAAGCTGCACACCTGTGGTGTCATTTTTACGCTGTGACCACGCCGGCCTTTTGTGTAGCGTTTCAATTTTAGTGTATGTGCTGCCGAGGCGAGTACATGCCAAGCCCAACTCAGCTTTTTTATGTTTTTCTGTTTTTTTTTTTTTTTGTTGTTGTTTGTTTGTTATTAATCCTGAGGGTGCTACACTGTGTTCTTCGAGGGCAGTCTCGAACCTGTGACCTCACGATTTGCCTTCCTCGGCCTTCTTTTGTGATGGGACTACAGGCTTGAGCCGTGGAGCCAAACACAAATTGTCTTTTTGTTTTAAAGACGTGGTTTCACCATTTTGGTAGGGCGAGTCTCAAAAGTGCAACTTTTCATAATCCACCCAAATGGAATTTTAAGGCGACTCAATTACAGGCTGCCGTGAGCCACCGAGCCGGGCTGTTATAATTTACTGTTAAATAAGAAATCAGAGAGAATATGCCGGGCGCTGCCTCTCACGCTAGCAATCTCAGCAATTTGAAAGGCCGAGGTGAGCCGGTTTCCTGAGGTCGCGAGTTCGTGGACAGCCTGTGCATTCTGGTGAAAACCCACCTCAGATAATAAAAGAGAGAAAAAGATGTAAGTTAATCAGACTGATGTCTGTGTACAATTAAACAAAGCGAGGTGCCCGGATACTCTACCTTCAGAACAGTCTTTTTGATTACGTACAGTTTCCCTCTTGTCACCAAGGCTGGACTGCAACAGTGCGATTTTTGCTTATTGAAACACTTGCCTTTAACGCTCAAGAGATTGTCATCCAAATGCCGTTAAAGTAGCTGAGGTTGCAGGTGTCCACACCACCAGGTCCAACCAGCTTTCTATTTTAATTTTTCTGTACCTCCAATCTATCTCTGTTTGACTTCCACAAAGCAGTCAATATGTAGAAATAAAATACGAAAAGCTGCACGCCTCTGGTGTCACTTTCATGCTACGAACACGCCGCCCCATTTGTGATGGGACCCAATTTTAGTGTAGGTGCTGCCAAAGCAAGTACATGCCAAGCTCAGCTAAGCTTTTTTATGTTTTTTTTTTTTCTGTTTTTTATAGGGAGCTGGCTACGCTGTGTCCTTCGAGGCCAGTCTCGTACCTGTGACCTCACGATCCGCCTGCCTCGGCATTCTTTTGTGCTACAGGCTTGAGCCGCGGAGCCCAACCCAAATTGTCTTTTTGCTTTAAGGACACGATTTCACCATTTTGGTCGGGCGGCTCTCCAAAGCGCAACTTCTCATGATTCGCCCGCCTCGATTTTTGAGGCTAGTGAATGATACGCTGCCGTGAGCCAACGTGCCGGGCTGTTATAACGTATTGTTAAAAGGAAAATCAGAGAGACTATGTGGGGCGCTGCCACACACGAAAGCAATATAAGAACTTTGAAAAGCCGAGGTGGGCGGAATTTCTAAGGTCACGAGTACCAGGTCAGAATGTGCATTCCGGTGAAAACCCACCTCACATAATAAAAGAGAAAATAAAAGAAAGGTATTCAGACTGAACAGTGTGTGCAATTGAAACCTAACAAAGTTCCGGGAGACTCCACCTTAAGATCGCCTTTCTTTTTTACGTGCAGTTTCCCTATTGTCACCAAGGCTGGAGTGCAATAATGCCATATTTGCTTATTGCAACAACTGACGTTTTAGTTCAGGAGATTGTCATCCCAATGCCGTTCAAGTAGCTGGGGTTGCAGGCGTGCAAACCACCAGGTCAAACTACCTTTCTATTTATAGTTTTCTGTACCTCCAAACTATCTTTATTTGATTTCCACAAAGCAGTTAATACGTAGAAAGAAAATACGAAAAGCTGCACACCTGTGGTGTCACTTTTCGCTGTGACCATGCTTGCCTTATGTGTTGTGTCCCAATTTTAGAATACGAGCTGCCAAAGTGAGTACATGCCAAGCCAAGTTCAGCTTTTTTATGTTTTTTCTCGGGTTTGTTTGTTTGTTTTTAATCCCGAGCGGGCTAAGCTGTGTTTTTCTTGGCCAGTCTCGAACCTGTGACCTCACGATCTGCCTTCTTCCGCATTTTTTTTTTTTGTGCTGGGACTACAGGCTTGAACCTCGGAGCCAAACCCAAATTGTCTTTTTGTTTTTAAGATGTGGTTTCACCATTTTGGTATGGCCTGTCTCGAAAGCGCAACTTCTCTTGATCCGCCCAACTGGAATTTTGAGGCAACTCAATTACAGGCTCCTGTGAGCCACTGTGCCGGGTTGTTATAATTTATTGTTAAATGAGTAATCAGAGAGAATCTGCCGGGCGCTGCCTCTCACGCTAGCAATATAAGCAAATTGAAAGGCCGAGGTGGGCGGGTTTCCTGAGGTCACGAGTTCGAGGTCAGTCTGTGCATTGTGGTGAAAACCCACATCATAAAATAAAAGAGAGAGGGAAAAAAAAGGTAATCAGACTGATGTGTGTGTGGATTTATACAAAGTGAGGTGCCCAGATACTCCACCTTCAGAACAGTCTTTTTTGATTATGTACAGTTTCCCTTTTCTCACCAATGCTGGACTGCAACTGTGCGATTTTTGCTTCTTGAAACACTTGCCTTTTACGTACAAGTGATTGTCATCCAAATGCCATTCAGGTAGCTGTGGTTGCAGGTGTCCACATCACCAGGTAAAATGAACTCTCTATTTTAATATTTCTGTACCCCTAATCTATCTTTGTTTGATTTCCACAAAGCTGTCAATACTTAGAAATAAAATAGAAAAAGCTGCATGCCTGTGATGTCACTTTTACGCTACGAACACGCTGCCCTTTTGTGACGGGACCCAATTTTAGTGTAGGTGCTGCTGAAGCGAGTACATGCCAAGCCCAGCTCAGCTTTTTTATGTTTTTCTGTTTTTGTTTTGTTTGTTATTAATCCTGAACGTGCTACGCTGTGTTCTTCGAGGCCAGTCTCGAATCTGTCAACTTACAGTCTGCCTTCTTTGGCTTTCTTTTGTGCTGGGACTGCAGGATAGAGCCTCGGAGCCAAACCCAAATTGTCTTTTTGTTTTAAAGACGTGGTTTCGCCATTTTGCTCTGGCGTGTCTCGAAAGTGCAACTTCTCGTGTTCCGCCCAACTGGAATTTTGAGGCGACTCCATTACAGGCGGCTGTGAGCCACCGAGCCGGGCTTTTATAATTTATTGGTAAATAAGAAATCAGAGAGAATTTGCTGGGCTCTGCCTCTCACGCTGTCAATATAAGCAATTTGAAAAGCCGAGGTGGGTGTGTTTCCTGATGTCGCGAGTTCGAGGTCAGCCTGTGCATTCTGGTGAAAACCCACCTCAAATAATAAAAGAGAGAAAAGAATGTAAGCTAATCTGCCTGATGTGTGTGTGCAATTAATCAAACGAGGTGCCTGGATACTCCACCTTCAGAACAGTCTTTATTGATTACGTACATTTTTCTTCTTGTCACCAAGGCTGGACTGCAACAGTGCGATTTTTGCTTATCGAAACACTTGCCTTTTACGTTCAAGTGATTGTCATCCAAATGCCATTCAAGTAGCTGGGGTTGCAGGTGTCCACACCATGAGGTCCAAGGAACTTTCCATTTTAATTTTCTGTACCTCCAATCTATCTTTGTTTGATTTCAACAAAGCAGTCATTACGTAGAAATAAAATACAAAACCTGCACGCCTCTGGTGTCACTTTTATGTTACGAACACGCCACCCTTTTGTGAGGAGACCCAATTTTAGTGTAGGTGCTGCCGAAGCGAGTACCTGCCAAGACCATCTCAACTTTTTTATGTTTTTCTGTTTTTCTTTTTTTTATAGGGAGCTGGTTATGCTGTGTTCTTCGAGGCCTGTCTCGAACCTGTGACCTCACGATCCGCCTGCCTAGGCATTTTTTTGTGTGTGTGTGCTGGGTCTACAGGCTTGAGCCGCGGAGCCCAACCCAAATTGTCTTTTTGTTTTAAGGATGCGATTTCACCATTTTAATCGGGCATGTCTTTAAAGCGCAACTTCTTGTGACTTGCCAACCTTGATTTTTGAGGCAAGTGAATGATATGCTGTCGTGGGCCACCGTGCCGGGCTGTTACAATTTATTGATAAAAAAAAATCAGAGAGACCATGCGGGGCTCTGCCAATCACGCAAGCAACGAATGCACTTTGAAAGGCCGAGGTGGGTGGAATTTCTAAGGTCACGAGTTCCAGGTCAGAATGTGCATTACGGTGAAAACGCCCCTCACATAATAAAAGAGAAAATAAAGGAAAGATAATCATACTGATGAGTGTGTGCTACTAAAACAAAACGAAGCTTCCGGAGACACCACCTTAAAAAACGCCTTTCTTTATTACGTGCAGTTTCCCTCTTGTCACCAAGGCTGGGGTGCAACAGTGCGATCTTTGCTTATTGCAACACCTGCCGTTTAAATTCAAGAGATTGTCATCCAAATGCCATTTATGTAACTGGGGTTTCAGGCGTCCAAACCACCAGGTCAAACTAACTTTCTTTTTTTAGTTTTCTGCATATCCAATGTATTTTTATTTGATTTCCACAAAGCAGTCAATACATAGAAAGAAAATTCGAAAAGCTGCACGCCTCTGGTGTCACTTTTACGCTAGGAACATGCCGCCCCTTTGGGACGGGGCCCAATTTTAGTGTAGGTGCTGCCGAAGCGAGTACATGCCAAGGCCAGCTCAGCTTTTTTATGTTTTTCTGTTTTTTTTTGTTTGTTTGTTTTTAATCCTGAGCGGCCTACGCTGTTTTTCTCGGCCAGTCTCGAACCTGAGACCTCAAACTCTGCCTTCTTCGGCATTCGTTTGTGCTGGGACTGCAGGCTTGAACCACGGAGCCAAACCCAAATTGTCTTTCTGTTTTAAGGATGCGATTTCACCATTTTGGTGGGGCGGGCTTCCAACGCCCAACTTCTCGTGATTCGCCTGCCTTGATTTTTGAGGCGACTGAATAATATGCTGCCGTGAGCCACTGTACCGGGATGTTATAACGTATTGTTAAAAAGAAAATCAGAGACACTGTGCCGTGGGCTGCCACTCACGCAAGCAATCTAAGCACTTTTAAAAGCCGAGGTCGGCGGGATTTCTAAGCTCACGCGTTCCAGGTCAGAATGTGCATTCCAGTGAAAACCCACCTCACATAATAAAATAGAAAATAAAAGAGAGGTAATCAGACTGATGAGTGTGTGCAATTGAAACAAAACGAAGTTACCGGAGACTCCACCTTAAGAAACGCCTTTTTTATTACATACAGTTTCCCTCTTTTCACCAAGGCAAGGATGCAATAGTGAGAACTTTGCTTATTGCAACACCTGCAGTTTTAGTTCAAGAGATTGTCATCCCAATGCCTTTCAAGTAACTGGGGTTGCAGGCGTCCAAACAACCAGGTCAAACTAACTTTCTATTGTTAGTTTTGTGTACCTCCAATCTATCTTTATTTGATTTCCACAAAGCAGTCAATACGTAGGAAGAAAATACAAAAAGCTGCACACCTGTGGTGTCATTTTTACGCTGTGACCACGCCGGCCTTTTGTGTAGCGTTTCAATTTTAGTGTATGTGCTGCCGAGGCGAGTACATGCCAAGCCCAACTCAGCTTTTTTATGTTTTTCTGTTTTTTTTTTTTTTTTTTTTTTTTTTTTTTTGTTGTTTGTTTGTTATTAATCCTGAGGGTGCTACGCTGTGTTCTTCGAGGGCAATCTCGAACCTGTGACCTCACGATCTGCCTTCCTCGGCCTTCTTTTGTGATGGGACTACAGGCTTGAGCCGTGGAGCCAAACACAAATTGTCTTTTTGTTTTAAAGACGTGGTTTCACCATTTTGGTAGGGCGAGTCTCAAAAGTGCAACTTTTCATAATCCACCCAAATGGAATTTTAAGGGGACTCAATTACAGGCTGCTGTGAGCCACCGAGCCGGGCTGTTATAATTTACTGTTAAAAAAGAAATCAGAGAGAATATGCCGGGCGCTGCCTCTCACGCTAGCAATCTCAGCAATTTGAAAGGCCGAGGTGAGCCGGTTTCCTGAGGTCGCGAGTTTGTGGACAGCCTGTGCATTCTGGTGAAAACCCACCTCAGATAATAAAAGAGAGAAAAAAATGTAAGTTAATCAGACTGATGTGTGTGTACAATTATACAAAGCGAGGTGCCCGGATACTCTACCTTCAGAACAGTCTTTTTGGTTACGTACAGTTTCCCTCTTGTCACCAAGGCTGGACTGCAACAGTGCGATTTTTGCTTATTGAAACACTTGCCTTTAACGCTCAAGAGATTGTCATCCAAATGCCGTTAAAGTAGCTGAGGTTGCAGGTGTCCACACCACCAGGTCCAACCAGCTTTCTATTTTAATTTTTCTGTACCTCCAATCTATCTCTGTTTGACTTCCACAAAGCAGTCAATACGTAGTAATAAAATACGAAAAGCTGCACGCCTCTGGTGTCACTTTTATGCTACGAACACGCCGCCCCATTTGTGATGGGACCCAATTTTAGTTTAGGTGCTGCCAAAGCAAGTACATGCCAAGCTCAGCTAAGCTTTTTTATGTTTTTTTTGTTTTTCTGTTTTTTATAGGGAGCTGGCTACGCTGTGTCCTTCGAGGCCAGTCTCGTACCTGTGACCTCACGATCCGCCTGCCTCGGCATTCTTTTGTGCTGGGTCTACAGGCTTGAGCCGCGGAGCCCAACCCAAATTGTCTTTTTGCTTTAAGGACACGATTTCACCATTTTGGTCGGGCGGCTCTCCAAAGCGCAACTTCTCATGATTCGCCCGCCTCGATTTTTGAGGCTAGTGAATGATACGCTGCCGTGAGCCAACGTGCCGGGCTGTTATAACATATTGTTAAAAGGGAAATCAGAGAGACTATGTGGGGCGCTGCCACACACGAAAGCAATATAAGAACTTTGAAAAGCCGAGGTGGGCGGAATTTCTAAGGTCACGAGTACCAGGTCAGAATGTGCATTCCGGTGAAAACCCACCTCACATAATAAAAGAGAAAATAAAAGAAAGGTATTCAGACTGAATAGTGTGTGCAATTGAAACCTAACAAAGTTCCGGGAGACTCCACCTTAAGATCGCCTTTCTTTTTTACGTGCAGTTTCCCTATTGTCACCAAGGCTGGAGTGAAATAATGCGATATTTGCTTATTGCAACAACTGCCGTTTTAGTTCAGGAGATTGTCATCCCAATGCCGTTCAAGTAGCTGGGGTTGCAGGCGTGCAAACCACCAGGTCAAACTACCTTTCTATTTTTAGTTTTCTGTACCTCCAAACTATCTTTATTTGATTTCCACAAAGCAGTTAATACGTAGAAAGAAAATATGAAAAGCTGCACACCTGTGGTGTCATTTTTCGCTGTGACCATGCTGGCCTTATGTGTTGCGTCCCAATTTTAGAATACGTGCTGCCAAAGCGAGTACATGCCAAGCCCAGTTCAGCTTTTTTATGTTTTTCTCGTTTTTTTTTTTTTTTTTTTGTTGTTGTTTGTTTGTTTTTAATCCTGAGCGGGCTAAGCTGTGTTTTTCTTGGCCAGTCTCGAACGTGTGACCTCACGATCTGCCTTCTTCCGCATTTTTTTGTGCTGGGACTACAGGCTTGAACATCGGAGCCAAACCCAAACTGTCTTTTTTATTTTAAGATGTGGTTTCACCATTTTGGTATGGCCTGTCTCGAAAGCGCAACTTCTCTTGATCCGCCCAACTGGAATTTTGAGGCAACTCAATTACAGGCTCCCGTGAGCCACTGTGCCGGGTTGTTATAATTTATTGTTAAATGAGTAATCAGAGAGAATCTGCCAGGTGCTGCCTCTCACGCTAGCAATATAAGCAAATTGAAAGGCCGAGGTGGGCGGGTTTCCTGAGGTCACGAGTTCGGGGTCAGTCTGTGCATTCTGGTGAAAACCCACCTCATAAAATAAAAGAGAGAGAGAGAAAAAGCTAATCAGACTGATGTGTGTGTGGAATTATACAAAGCGAGGTGCCCAGATACTCCACCTTCAGAACAGTCTTTTTTGATTATGTACAGTTTCCCTTTTCTCACCAAGGCTGGACTGCAACTGTGCGATTTTTGCTTCTTGAAACACTTGCCTTTTACGTACAAGTGATTGTCATCCAAATGCCATTCAGGTAGCTGTGGTTGCAGATGTCCACACCACCAGGTAAAATGAACTTTCTATTTTAATATTTCTGTACCTCTAATCTCTCTTTCTTTGATTTCCACAAAGCTGTCAATACTTAGAAATAAAATAGAAAAAGCTGCATGCCTGTGGTGTCACTTTTAGATTATGAACACGCTGCCCTTTTGTAACGGGACCCAATTTTAGTGTAGGTGCTGCTGAAGCGAGTACATGCCAAGCCCAGCTCAGCTTTTTCCTGTTTTTTTTTTTTTTTTTTTTTTTTTTTTTTTTTTTTTTTTTTTTTTTAATAGGGAGCTGTCTATACTGTGTTTATCGAGGCCAGTCTCGACCCTGTGAACTCACGATCTGCCTGCCTCGGCATTCTTTTGTGTTGGGTCTACAGGCTTGAGCCGTGGAGCCCAACCCAAATTGTCTTTTTGTTTTAAGGACGCGATTTCACCATTTTGGTCGGGCGGTTCTCCAAAGCCCAACTTTTCGTGATTCCCCGGCCTCGATTTCTGAGGCGACGGAATGATACGCTGCCATGAGCCAACGTGCCGGTCTGTTATAACGTATTGTTAAAAATAAAATCAGAGAGACTCTACAGGGCGCTGCCACTCATGCAAGCAATCTAAGCACTTTGAAAGGCCGAGGTGGGCGGGATTTTTAAGGGCACGAGTTCGAGGACAGAATGTGCATTCCGGTGAAAACTCACCTCACATAATAAAAGAGAAAATAAAAGAAAGGTAATCAGACTGATGAGTGTGTGCACTTGAAACAAAAGGAAGCTCCCAAAGACTCCACCTTAGGAAACGCCTTTTTTTATTACGTGCAGTTTTCCTCTTTTCACCAAGGCTGGAGTGCAACAGTGCTATCTTTTCTTATTGCAACACGTGCCGTTTTAGTTCAAGAGATTGTCATCCCAATGAATTCAAATAGCTGGGGTTGCAGGCGACCACACCACCATGTCCAACTACCTTTGTATTTTAGTTTTCTGTACCTCCAATCTATCTTTATTTGATTTCCACAAAACAGTCAAAACCTAGCAAGAAAATACGAAAAGCTGCACACCTGTGGTGTCATTTTTATGCTGCGACCACGCTGGCGTTTTGTGTAGTGTCCCAATTTTAGTGTACGAGCTGCCGAAGCGAGTACATGCCAAGCCCAGCTCAGCTTTTTTATGTTTTTCTGTTTTTTCTTTTTTTAGTTTTTTATAGGGAGTGGGCTATGCTCTGTTCTTCGAGGCCAGTCTCGAACCTGTGACCTCACCATCTGGCTTAATCGGCATTCTTTTGAGCTTGGCTACAGGCTTGAGCAGCGGAGCCAAATCAAATTTTCTTTCTCTTTTAAAGATGCGGGTTCACCAATTTGGTCAAGCGGGTCTCGAAAGCTCAACTTCTTGTGATCCGCCCGCCTTGGTTTTTGAGGCGACTCAATTATAGGATGCCTTTAGCCACCGTGCCGGGCTGTTACAATGTACATTTAAAAGGGAAATCAGAGAGACTCTGCGGGGCGCTGCCACTCACGCAAGCAATCTAAGCACTTTGAAAGGCCTAGGTGGGTGGGTTTCCTGAGGTCAAGAGTTCAATGCCAGAATGTGCATTCCGGTGAAAAACCCACCTCACATAGTAAAAGAGAAAATAAAAGAAAGGTAATCAGACTGATGAGTATGTGCAATTGAAACCAAACAAAGTTTCCGGAGACTCCCACCTTACGATCGTCTTTGTTTATTACATTCAGTTTCCCTATTGTCACCAAGGCTGGAGTGCAATAATGCGATCTTTGCTTATTGCAACACCTGCAGCTTTATTTTAACAGAATGTCATCTCAATGCCGTTCGAGTAGCTGGGGTTGCAGTCGTCCACAACACCAGGTCCTACTAACTTTCTATTTTTAGATTTCTGGACCTCCAATCTATTTTTATTTGATTTCCACAAAGCAGTCAATACATAGAAATAAAATACAAAAAGCTGCACACCTGTGGTGTCATTTTTATGCTTCGACCACGCAGGTCTTTCGTTTAGCGTCCCAATTTTATTGTAGGTCCTGCCGAAGCATGTACATGCCAGGCCCAGCTCAGCTTTTTTATGTTTTTCTTTTTTCTTTTTTTTTTTTTTATAGGGAGCTGGCTACACGGTGTCTTTTGAGGCCAGTCTCGAACCTGTGACCTTACAATCCGTCTGCCTTGGCATTCTTATGTGCTGGGACTAGAGGCTTGAGCCGCTGAGCGCCACCCAAATGGTCTTTTAATTTAAAGACACGGTTTTACTATTTTGGTCAGGCGAGTCTCAAAAGCGCAACTTCTCGTGATCCGACCGCCTTTATTTTTGAGGCGACTGAATGATATGATGCGGTGAGACACCGTGCCGGGCTGTTATAATGTATTGTTATAAAGAAAATAAGAGAGACTCTTCCGGGAGCTGCCACTCACGTAAGCAATCTAAACACTTTGAAATGCCAGGGTCGGCGGGTTTTTTGTGGTCACACGTTCGAGGTCAGAATGTGAATTCCTGTGAAACCCCTTGTCACATAATATAAGAGAAAAAAAAAGAAAGGTAATCAGACTGATGAGTGTGTGCAATTGAAACAAAATGAAGTTCTTGGAGACTCCACCTTATGAAAAGCCTTTATTTATTACGCGCGGTTTCCCTCTTTTCACCAAAGCTGGAGTGCAACAATGCGATCTCTGCTGATTGCAACACCTGCCGTTTTAGTTCAAGAGATTCCAGTGCCGTTCAAGTTGCTGGGGTTGCAGGCATTCAGACCACCAGGTCCAAGTAAATTTCTATGTTTATATTTCTGTACCTCCAATCTATCTTTATTTAATTTTCAAAAAGCAGTCAATATGTAGAAATAAAGTACGAAAAGCTGCACACCTGTGGTGTCATTTTTACGCTATGACCACCACGGATTTTGTGTAGCATCCCAATGCTACTGTAGGTGCTGCCGAAACGTGTACATGCCAAGCCCAGCTCAGATTTCTAATGTTTTTTTGCTTATTTTTGTTTTTAATAGGTAGCATGCTACACTGTGTTCCTGGAGGCCAGTCTCCAACCTGTGACCTCACGATCTGCATTCGTTGGCATTCTTTTGTGATGGAACTAAAGGCTTGAGCCGCGGATCCAAAACCTTGTCTTTTTGTTTTATGGACGTAGTTTCACCATTTTGGTCTGGCGCGTTTCGAAAGCGCAACTTCTCGTGATCCGCCTGCCTTAGTTTTTGAGGCGACTCAATTTCAGGATGCTGTGAGCCACCGTGTGGAACTGTTATAATGTACAGTTAAAAAGGAAATCAGAGAGACTCTGCGAGGCGCTGCCACTCACACAAGCAATCTAAGCACTTTGAAAGGCCGAGGTGGGCGGGTTTTTTGAGGTCACGAGTTCGAGGTCAGAATGTGCATTCCGGTGAAAACCCACCTCATATAATAAAAGAGAAAATAAAAGAAAGGTAATCAGATTGAGGAGTGTGTGCAACTGAAACCAAACAAAGTTCCCAGAGACTCCACCTTAAGATCGCCTTTCTTTATTACGTGCAGTTTCCCTATTGTCACCAAGTCTGGAGTGCAATAATGCAATCTTTGCTTATTGCAACACCTGCCGTTTTAGTTTAACAGAATGTCATCTCAATGCCCTTCGAGTAGCTGGGTGTGCAGTCGTCCACACCTTCAGGTCCTACTAACTTTCTGTTTTTAGATTTCTGGATCTCCAATCTATCTTTATTTGATTTCCACAAAGCAGTCAATATGTAGAAATAAAATACGAAAAGCTGCACAACTGTGGTGTCATTTTTACGCTGCGACCATGCCGGCATTTCGTGTGGCGACCGAATTTTAGTGTAGGTCTTGCCGAAGCGTGTACATGCCAGGCCCAACTTTCCTTTTCTGTTTTTTTTTTTGGGGGGGGGGGTTGTTGTTTGTTTGTTTCTTATGGGGAGCTGGCTACGCGGTGTTTTTCGAGGTTATTCTCGATCCTGTGACCTCACGATCCATCTGCCTCGGCATTCTCATGTGTTGGGACTACAGGCTTGAGCCACTGAGTGCAACCCAAATGGTCTTTTAGTTTTAAAGATGCGGTTTTACCATTTTGGTCGGGCGGGTTTCGAAAGCGCAACTTCTCGTGATCCGCCCGCCTTGATTTTTGAGGCGACTCAATGATACGCTGCCGTGAGACACCGTGCCGGGCTGTTACAATGTATTGTTAAAAAGAAAATCAAGGCCGGGCGCGGTGACTCAAGCCTGTAATCCCAGCACTTTGGGAGGCCGAGGCGGGTGGATCACGAGGTCAAGAGATCGAGACCATCCTGGTCAACAACGTGAAACCCCGTCTCTACTAAAAATACAAAGAAATTAGCTGGGCATGGTGGTGCGTGCCTGTAATCCCAGCTACTCAGGAGGCTGAGGCAGAAGAATTGCCTGCACCCAGGGGGCGGAGGTTGCGGTGAGCCGAGATCGCGCCATTGCACTCCAGAGTGGGTGACAAGAGCGAAACTCCATCTCAAAAAAAAAAAAAAAAGAAAAGAAAAAAAATAGAAAAGAAAATCAGAGAGAATCTGCCAAGCGCTGCCACTCACGTAAGCAATCTCAGCACTTTGAAAGGCCGAGGTGGGCGGGTTTCTTGAGGTGATGAGTTCAAGGTCAGAATGTGCATTCTGGTGAAACCCCACCTCACATAATATAAGAGTAAAAAAAGAGAAAGGTAATCAGACTGATGAGTGTGTGCAATTGAAACAAAACAAAGTTCCTGGAGACTCCACCTTTAGAAATGTTTTTCTTTATTAGGTGCAGTTTCCCTCTTGTCACCAAGGCTGGAGTGCAACAGTGCGATCTCTGCTGATTGCAACACCTGCTGTTTTACTTTAAGAGAATATCATCTCAATTCCGTTGGAATAGCTGGGGTTGCAGTCGTCCACAACACCAGGTCCTACTAAATTTCTATTTTTAGTATTCTGGACATCCAATCTATCTTTATTTGATTTCCACAAAGAAGTCAATACTTAGAAATGAAATACGAAAAGCTGCCCACCTGTGGTGTCCTTTTTAATGCTAGGACCACGCTGGCATTTCATGTATCCTCCTAATTTTAGTGTAGGTCCTGCCCAAGCGTGTAGGTGCCAGGCCCAAATCAGCTTTTTATGTTTCTCTCTTCTCTTGTTTTTTAGAGGGAGCTGGCTACGCGGTGTCCTTCGAGGCCAGTCTCGAACCTGTTACCTCACGATCCGACTGCCTCGGCATTCTTATGTGCTGGGACTATAGGATTGAGCCGCGGAGCACACCCCAAATTGTCTTTTTCTTTTAAGGACGCAGTTTTACCATTTTTGTCGGTCGGGTCTCAAAAGCTCAATTTCTCGAGATCCGCCCGCCTTGATTTTTCAGGCAACTGAATTAAAGGCTGCCATGAGCAACCGTGCACATCTGTTATAATGTATGTTTAAAAAGGAAATCAGAGAGACGCTGCGGGGTGCTGTCACTCACACAGGCAATCTAAGCACATTGAAAGGCCTAGGTGGGTGGATTCCCTGAGGTCATGAGTTCGATGTCAGAATGTGCATTCCAGTGATAACCCACCTCACATAATAAAAGAGACAGAGGAAAAAAGAAAGGTAATCAGAATGATGAATGTGTGCAATTGAAAGAAAACGAGGTGCCCGGAGACTCCACACCCAGAACCACCTTATTTGATTACCTACAGTTTCCATCTTGTCACCAAGGCTGGACTTCCACAGTGCGACGTTTGCTTCTTGAAACACCTGCCTTTTACGTTAAAGTGATTGTCGTCCAAATGCCTTTCCAGTAGCTGGGGTTGCAGTCGTCCACACAACCAGGTCCTACTAACCTTCTATTTTTAGTTTTCTGGATCTCTAATCTATATTTATTTGATTTCCACAAAGCAGTCAATACGTAGAAAAAAAATATGAAAATCTGCACACCTGTGGTGTCATTTTTACGCTACGAACACGTCGTTCTTTTGTGATGCATCCCAATTTTAGTGTAGGTGCTGCTGAAGCGAGTACGTGCCAAGCCCATCTCTGCTATTTTATGTTTTTCAGTTTTTTTTTTTTTTTTTTTTTTATAGGAAGCTGGCTACGGTTTGTACTTCGAGACCAGTCTCGAACCTGTGATCTCACGATCCACCTGCCTTGGCATTCTTTTGTGCTGGAACTACAGCCTTGAGCCGCGGAGCCAAACCCAAATGGTCTTTCTGTTTTAAAGACGCGGTTTCACCATTTTTATCGGGCGGGTCTGGAAAGCGCAACTTCTCCTGATCCGCCCGCCTTGATTTTTGAGGCGACTCAATTTACAGGCTGCCGTGAGCCACCGTGCCGGGCTGTTGTAATGTATTGTTAAATAAGAAATCAGAGAGACTCTTGTGGGTGCCGCCACTCACGCAACCAATCTAAGCACTTTGAAAGGCCAAGGTGAGCGGGTTTCCTGCGGTCGCGAGTTCGAGCTCAGGCTGTTCATTCTGGTGAAATCCCACCTCACATCATAAAAGAGAGAAAAAAAGAAAGGTAATCAAACTGATGAGTATGTGCAATTGAAACCAAACGAGGTGACCGGAGACTCCAACCCCAGAACCGCCTTTTGTGATTACGTACAGTTTCCCTTTTGTCACCAAGGCTGGACTGCAACAGTGCAAATTTTGCTTATTGAAACACCTGCCTTTTACATTCAAGTGATTGTCATCCAAATGCTGTTGAAGTTGCTGGGCTTCCAGGTGTCCGCACAATTAGGATCAGCCAATTTTCTATTTTAACTTTTCTATACCTCCAATCTATCTTTGTTTGATTTACACAATGCAGTCAATACGTAGAAATAAAATACGAGAAGCTGCACACCTGTGGTGTCATTTTTACGCCGTTTTTTTGTGACGCGTCCCAATTTTACTTTAGGTGCTGCCGAATCCAGTACATGCCAAACCCACCTCTGGTTTTTATGTTTTTTTCTCTCTCTTTTTTTTTTAATAAGGAGCTGACTACGCTGTGGTTATCGAGACCAGTCTCGAACCTGTGAAATCACGATCTGGCTTCTTTGGCATTCTTTTGTGCTGGTACTAAAGGCTTGAGCCGCAGAGCCTAACCAAAATTGTCTTTCTGTTTCAAAGACCCAGTTTCACCATTTTGATCCAGCGGGTCTCGAAAGTGCAAATTCTCTTGAACCGCAGGCCTTCATTTATGAGGCGACTCAATTACAGGCTGCTGTGAGCCACTGTGCCGGACAGTTATAATGTATTGTTAAATAAGAAATCAGAGAGACTGCCGGGTGCTGCCACTCACGCTTGCAATCAATGCACTTTGAAAGGCCGAGGTGGGCGTGTTTTTTGAGGTCACGAGTTTGAGGTCAGAATGTGCATTCCGGTGAATCCCCACCCCACATAATGTAAGAAAAATAAAAAACAAAGGTAATCAAACGGATGAGTGTGTGCAATTGAAACAAAACAAAGTTTTCAGAGACTCCACCTTAAGAAACACCTTTATTTTTTACGTGCAGTTTCCCCCTTGTCACCAAGGCTGGAGTGCAACAGTGGGATCTCTGCTGATTGCAACACCTGCCGTTTTAATTCAAGAGATTGTAATCCCAATGCCGTTGAAGTAGCTGAGGTTGCAGTCGTCCACAACACCCGGTCAAACTACCTTACGGTTTAAATTTTTCTGTACCTCCAATCTATCTTTGTTTGATTTCCACAAAGCAGTCAATATGTAGAAATAAAATACAAAATGCTGCACACCTGTGGTGTCATTTTTAACACTACGAACACGTCGTTCTTTTGTGATGCGTCCGAATTTTAGTGTAGGTCCTGCCGCAGTGAGTACATGGCAAGCCAATCTCAGTTTTTTGTTTTTCAGTTTTTTTTTTTTTTTTTTTTTTTTTGTAGGGAGGTGGCTACTCTATGTATTTCATGGCCAGTCTCGAACCTGTGACGTCACGATCCACCTGCCTTGGCATTCTTTTGTGCTGGAACTACAGCCTTGAGCCGCGGAGCCAAACCCAAATGGTCTTTCTGTTTTAAAGACGTGGTTTCACCATTTTTATCGGGCGGGTCTGGAAAGCGCAACTTCTCCTGATCCGCCCGCCTTGATTTTTGAGGTGACTCAATTTACAGGCTGCAGTGAGCCACCGTGCCGGGCTGTTATAATGTATTGTTTAATAAGAAATCAGAGAGATTCTGGCGGGAGCTGCCACTCACACAAGCAATCTAAGCACTTTGAAAGGCCAAGGTGAGCGGGTTTCCTGAGGTCGCGAGTTTGAGGTCAGCCTGTGCATTCCGTTGAAAACCCACCTTACATAATAAAAGAGAAAAAAAGGAAGGTAATCAGACTGATGAGTGTGTGCAATTGAAACAAAACGAGGTGCCCGGAGACTCCACCCCCAGAACCGTCTTTTATAATTACATACAGTTTCCCTTTTGTCACCAAGGCTGGACTGCAACAGTGCGATTTTTGCTTCTTGAAACACCTGCCTGTTACGAACAAGTGATTGTCGGCCAAATGCCCTTCAATTAGCTGGGGTTGAAGGTGTCCACACCACCATTTCCAACTAACGTTCTATTTTAATTTTTCTGTACCTCCAATCTATCTGTGTTAGATTTCCGCAAAGCAGTCAATACGTAGAAATAAAATACGAAAAGCTGCACGCCTGTGGTGTCATTTTTACGCTACGAACACGCCGTCCTTTTGTGACGCATCCCAATTTTAGAGTGGGTGCTCCCGAAGCGAGTATATGCCAAGCCCAGCTCAGTTTTTTATGTTTTTCTGGGTTTTGTTTTGTTTTATAGAGAGCTGGCTACACTGTGTCCTTCGAAGCAAGTCGAACCTGTGACCTCACGATCCGCCTACCTCGGCATTCTTTTGTGCTGGGATTACAGGCTTGAGCCGCGGAGCCCAAGCCAAATAGTCTTTTTCTTTTAAAGACGCTGTTTCACCAATTTGGTCTGGCGGGTCTCGAAAGCGAAACTTATAGTGATCTGCCCGCCTTGATTTCTAAAGCGACTGAATGATACGCTGCCATGAGCCTCCGTGCCGGGCTGTTATAATGTAGTGTTTAAAAGAAAATAAGAGAGATTCTTTGGGGCGCTGCCACTCACGCAAGCAATCTAAGCACTTTGAAACGCCGAGGTTGCATGATTTCCTGAGGTTACGAGTTCGAGGTCAGAATATGCATTCCGGTGAAACCCCACCTCACATAATAAAAGAGAAAAAAATAGAAAGGTAATCAGATTGATGAGTGTCTTCAATCGAAACAAAACGAAGTTCTCAAAGACTCCAACTTAAGAAACGCCTTTATTTATTACGTGCAGTTTCCCTGTTGTCACCAGGGCTGGAGTGCAACAGTGCTATCTCTGCTGATTGCAACACCTGCCGTTTTAGTTCAAGAGATTTTAATCCCAATGCCGTTCAAGAAGCTGGAGTTGCAGGCGTCCACAGAACCAGGTCAAACTCACTTTCTATTTTTATTTTTCTGTACCTCCAATCTATCTTTATTTGATTTCCAAAAAACAGTCAATACGTAGAAATAAAATACGAAAAGCTGCACACCTGTGGTGTCACTTTTACGCAATGACCAAGCCAGCCTTTTGTGTAGTGCCTCATTGTTAGTGTAGGTGCTGCTGAAGCGAGAACATGCCACGCCCAGCTCAGGTTTTTATATTTTTCTGTTTTTCTTTTTTTTTTCTGTTTTTAATAGGGAGGGGCTATGATGTGTTCCTTGAGGCCAGTCGCGAACCTGTGACCTCAGGATCTGCATTTTTTCAGCATTCTTTTGTGCTGGTACTAAAGGCTGGAGCCGCGGAGCCCAATCCAAATTGTCTTTTTGTTTTAAAGATGCGATTTCACCATTTTGATCGGGCGGGTCTCGAAAGCGCAGCTTCTCGTGAACCGCCCGCCTTGATTTTTGAGGCGACTCAATTACAGGCTGTTGTAAGCCACCGAGCCGGGCTATTATAATGTATTTTTAAATAAGAAATCAGAGAGACTCTGCCGGGTGCTGCCACTCACGCAAGCAGTCTAAGCACTTTGAAAGGCCGAGGTGGGCAAGTTTTCTAAGGTCGCCAGTTCGAGGTCAGCCTGTGCATTCTGGTGAAAACCCACCTCACATAATAAAAAAAAAAAAGAAAGGTAATCAGACTAATGAGTGTGTGCAATTGAAACAAAACGAGGTTCCAGGAGACTCCACCCTTAGAACCGCCTTTTTTGATTATGTACAATTTCCTTTTTGTCACCAAGCCTGGACTGCAACAGTGCGATTTTTGCTTATTGAAACACCTGCCTTTCACCTTCAAGTGATTGTAGTCGAAATGCCGTTCAAGTAGCTGGACTTGCAGGTGTCCACACCACGAGGTCCAACTAACTTTCTATTTTAATTTTTCTGTACCTCCAATCTATCTTTGTTTGATTTCCACAATGCAGTCAATACGTAGAAATAAAATACAAAACGCTGCACACCAGTGGTGTCATTTTTAAGCTACGAAAACGCTGTCCTTTTGTGACGCGGTCATATTTCAGTGTAGGTGGTGCCAAAGCGAGGACATGCTATGTCCAGTTTAGCTTTTTTCTGTTTTTCTGTTTTTTATGGTTGTTGTTTTTTATAGGGAGCTGTCTATGCTGTAATTTTCGAGGCCAGTCTCGAACCTGTGACCTCACGATCCACCTGCCTTGGCATTCTTTTGTTCTGGGACTACAGGCTTGAGCCGTGGAGCCCAACACAAATTGTCTTTTTTTTCTAAAGATGCGGTTTCACCATTTTGATAAAGCGGATCTCGAAAGCGCAACTTCTCGTGAACCGCCCGCCTTGATTTTTGAGGCGACTCAATTACAGGATGTTGTAAGCCATTGAGCCGGGCTGTTATAATGTATTTTTAAATAAGAAATCAGAGAGACTCTGCCGGGTGCTGCCATTCATGCAAGCAATCTAAGCACTTTGAAAGGCCGAGGTTGGCGGGTTTCCTGAAGTCACCAGTTCGAGGTCAGCCTGTGCATTCTGGTGAAAACCCACCTCACATAAAAAAAAAAAAAAAAAAAAAAAAAGTAATCAGACTGACGAGTGTGTGCAATTGAAACAAAACGAAGTTACCGGAGACTCCAACTTAAGAAACGCATTTCTTTATTACATGCAGTTTTCCTCTTGTCACCAAGGCTAGGGTGCCACAGTGCGATCTTTGCTTATTGCAACACCTGCCGTTTTAGTTCAAGAGATTCTCATCCCAATGCCGTTCAAGTAGCTGGGGTTGCAGACGTCCAAACCACTAGGTCCAAGTAACTTTCTATTTTTAGTTTTCTGTACCTCCAGTCTATCTTTATTTGATTTCCACAAAGCAGTCAATACATAGAAAGAAAATACGAAAAGCTGCACGCCTGTGGTGTCACTTTTATGCTACGACCACGCCGGCCTTTTGTGTAGCGTCCCAATTTTAGTGTATATGCTGCAGAAGCGAGTACATGCAAAGCCCAGCTCAGCTTCTTTATGTTTTTCTGGTTTTGTTTGTTTGTTTTTAATTTGAAGCAGACTATGCTGTGTTCTTTGAGGCCAGTCTCGAACCTGTGACTTTATGATCCACCTTCTTCTGCTTTATTTTATGCTGGGACTACAGGCTTGAGCCGCGGAGCCAAACCCAAATTGTCTGTTAGTTTTAAAGACGTGGTTTCACCATTTTTTCAGGCGTTTCTCCAAAGCGCAACATCTCGTGATTCGCCCACCTCGATTTTTGAGGCGACTGAATGATACGCTGCGGTGAGCCACCGTGCGTATTATAATATATTGTTAAAAAGAAAATCAGAGAGACTATGCGGGGCTCTGACACTCACGCAAGCAAAGTAATCCTTTGAAAGGCCAAGGTGGGCGGGATTTCTAAGGTCAAGGGTTGGAGGTCAGAATGTGCATTCCGTTGAAAACCCAACTCACATAATAAACGAGAAAATAAAGGAAAGGTAATCAGACTGATGAGTGTGTGCTATTGAAACAAAACGAATTTCCCAGAGACTCCACCTTAAGAAACGCCTTTCTTTATTACGTGCAGTTTCCCTCTTGTCACAAAGCCTGGGGTGCAACAGTGGGATCTTTGCTTATTGCAACAGCTGCCGTTTTAGTTCAGGAGATTGTCATCCCAAGGCCATTCAAGTAGCTGGGGATGCAGGCATCCAAACCACCAGGTCCAACTAACTTTCTCTTTTTAGTTTTCTGTACCTCCAATCTATCTTTATTTGATTTCCACAAAACAGTCAATACGTAGAAAGAAAATACAAAAAGCTGAACACCTGTGGTGTCATTTTTCGCTGCGACCAAGCCGGCCTTTTGTGTAGCGTCCCATTTTTAGAGTACATGCTGCCGAAGCGAGTACATGCCAATCCCAGCTCAGTTTTTTCTGTTTTTCTGTTTTTTATTTTATTTTAGTTTTTATAGGGAGTGGGCTACCCTGTGTTCTTCGAGGCCAGTCTTCATCCTGTGACCTCACGATCTGCCTTCGTCGGCTTTCTTTTGTGCTGGGACTACAGTCCTGAGCTGCGGAACCAAACCCAAATTGTCTTTTTGTTTTAAAGACGTGGTTTCACCATTTTGTTTGGGCGGATCTCGAAAGCGCAACTTCTCGTGATCCGCCCAACTGAAATTTTGAGGTGACTCAATTAAAGGCTGCCGTGAGCCAACGTGGCGGGCAGTTATAATTTATTGTTAAATAGGAAATCAGAGAAAATCTGCCAGGCGCTGCCTCTCACGCTAGCAATATAAGCAATTAGAAAGGCCAAGGTGGTCGAATTCTCTGAGGTCGCGAGTTCGAGGTCAGCCTGTGCATTCTGGTGAAAACCCACCTCACATAATAAAAGAGAGAAAAAAAAATAAGCTAATCAGACTGATTTGTGTGCAATTAAACAAAGCGAGGTGCCCAGATACTCCATGTTCAGAACAGCCTTTTTTGATTACCTACAGTTTTCCTCTTCTCACCAAAGCTGGACTGCAACAGTGTGATTTTTGCTTATTGAAACACTTGCCTTTTACGTTCAAGTGATTGTCATCCAAATGCCGTTCAAGTAGCTGGGGTTGCAGGTGTCCACACCACCAAGTCCAATTACCTTTCTATTTTAATTTTTCTGTACCTCCAATCTATCTTTGTTTGACTTCCACAAAGCAGTCAATACATAGAAATAAAATAGAAAAAGCTGCACACCTGTGGTGTCACTTTTACACTACAAACACGCTGCCCTTTTGTGACGGGACCCAATTTTAGTGTAGGTGTTGCCGAAGCAAGTACATGCCAAGCTCAGCTCGGCTTTTTTCTGGTTTTTTTTTTTTTTTTTTTTTAATAGGATGCTGGCTACGCTGTTTTTATCCAGGCCAGTCTCCAACCTGTGACCTCAGGATCCACCTGCCTCAGCCTTCTTTTGTGCTGGGTCTACAGGCTTGAACCGTGGAGCCCAACCCAAATTGTCTTTTTGTTTTCAGGACGCGATTTCACTATTTTGTTCGGGCGGTTCTCCAAAGCGCAACTTCTCAGGATCCGGCCGCCTTGATTTTTGAGGCACTGAATGATTCGCTGCCCTGAGCCACCATGACAGGCTGTTATAATGTATTGTTAAAAAGAAGATCAGAGCTTTTCTTTATAAATTACCCAGCCTTGGTGTTTCCATGATGGCATCATAGAGGCGACTTGAAATTGCAGCTCTCGGTGAAGGTGCAGAGAATAAGTCCTAGCCGCCTTCTCGAATGCACCTTTTTTCCCACAGAGCATTGAAAGTACCAGGTGTGGGAGAGACAGGGGACGTGAGTGCAAGTGGCTCACGTGGCTGGTTTGGCAGGCACTGTAGTGCACCGGAACCCGGCATGGAACTCACCGGTTCAGCTGCCCAGTTAAACTGGCAACCTGAGATTTGAAAGGACAGATTGGCATGTCCATCTGATTGAACGGGACTTAGAAATGAGACAGAATAGGAGATTCCTGGGAAACGTGATCTGAGCTGGTGCAGTGGGCAGCAGCATGGGAGAATGCACAGATCCCAGTGCCCAATCAGCAGGCTACTGGGGTGCCAGTGAGAGTGTCAACCATGCAGCTTGGAGAGAGGGAGAGAGAGAGAGAGGACAGACTCTGAGGCAGGGAGCTGGGTGATTGGGCTCAGTGGTCCCTCCCTCAGGGGGATGGGCAGGGTGGTGATTAGAGGTGCTTGGGTCTGAGAGTTTTGCTGCTGGCATCTAGGATGGTGCAGCCTGGTGGGGGAGGGGCGTCCACCACTACGGATGCAATTCGCCCCTACTGAAGTACTGCCCAGGGCTGACGCAGCCTGCCATTGCCAAGGCAACCTGCCATAACAGAGAGCACTCCACAGCAGAACAGAGCCTTGCTGCAGCAGGGCAGACCCACGCTAGCAGGGCAGAGCCCCAGCAGGCAAATAGTGAATTGACTGCCTCCTAGTGGGGGCAGGACAGGGCAACAGATACTCATAAAGACAGCCCCAACTCCCTGACACAGAGCATCTAAGGGTAAAAAAAAGGGGGGATTTTATGAGTTCTGTTGCAGCAGACATAAACACATCCTCCCAACAACTCTGAATGAATAACAGAGCTCACAGCTCAGCACTGGAGTTTCTATATAGCACAGACCGTCTCCTCAAGCAGGTCCCTGACCCGTGTATATCCAAAGAGTCACCCCAAAAAAGGACTAATCAGACTGACATTTGGTGGGCATCATTCTGGAACAAAGATAGCAAAAGAAGAAACTGATAGCATCCCTCACTGTCCCGCAGCTGCTACAGATGTACCCCAGAAAAGCAGGGCCTGGAGTGGACCTCAGCACTCGTACAGCACAGAAGCTAGACCATTAGAAGGAAAACTAAGTAACAGAAATACTTCATCCACAACAATCTGGGCATCCACACAGAGACCCAATTGAAAAATCAGCAACTACTAAGATGACAGGTGGATAAATCGATAAAAATGAGAAGAAACAAGTGCAAAAAGGAGGAAAACACCCAAAATCAAAACACCTCACCTCCTACAAAGAACCAAAACTCCTCACCAGCAAGGGCACAAAGCTGGAAAAAGAATGAGTGTGATGAAATGATGGAATCAGACTTCAGAAAGTGGATAATGAGAAACTTCAGTGAGCTAAAAGAACATGTTCTAAATCAGTGCAAAGAAACTAAGAACCTTGAAAAAAGATTTGAGGAAATGATAACAAGGATGGACAACTTAGAGAGGAATATGAATAAATTGAAAGAGCTGAAAAACACAACACGAGAACTTCGCGAAGCATGCACAAGTTTCAAAAGCCGAATTGGCCAAGCAGAAGAAAGAATATCAGAAGTCGAAGATCAACTAAATGAAATAAAATGAGAAACCAAGATTAAAGAAAAGCACAAAAAGGAATGAACAAAATCTCCAAGAAATGTGGGACTATGTGAAGAGATCCAATTTACATTTGATAGGTGTACCAGAATGTGATGAAGAGAATGAATCCAAGCTGGAAAATACTCTTTAGTATATTATCCAGAAAAATTTTCCCAACCTAGCAAGACAGGTCAATACTCAACTCCAGGAAATAGAGAGAACACCACAAAGATACTCCGCAAGAAGAGCAACCCCAAGGCACATAATCGTCAGATTCACCAGGGTTGAAATGAAGGAGAAAATACTAAGGGCAGCCAGAGAGAAACGTCGGGTCACCCACAAAGGGAAGCCCATCAGACTCACAGAAGATCTCTCAGCAGAGACTCTACAAGCCAGAAGAGAGTGGGGGCCAATATTCAACATCCTTAAAGAAAAGACCTTTCAACCCAGAATTTCATATCCAGCCAAACTGAGCTTCATAAGTGAAGGAAAAATAAAATCCTTCTCGAGCAAGCAAGTACTCAGAGATTTTGTCACAATTAGGCCTGCTTTACAAGAGCTCCGGAAAGAGGCACTACACATAGAAAGAAACAACCAGTACCAGCCATCCTAAAAGCATACCAAATGCTAAAGAGCATCAACAAAATAAAGAATCTATATGAACCAATGGGCAAAACAGCCAGCTAGCATCAAAATGGCAGTATCAAATTCACACATAACAATATTAATCCTAAATGTAAATGGGCTAAATACACCAATCAAAAGACACAGACTGGCAAATTGGATAAAAAACCAAAACCCATTGGTGTGCTGTATCCAGGAAACCCACCTTACATGCAAGGATACACAAAGGTTCAAAATAAAGGGATGGAGAAAGATTTACCAAGCAAATGGAGAGCAAAGAAAAGCAGGAGTTGCAATTCTCATCTCTGATAAAACAGACTTTAAAGCAACAAAGATTAAAAGGGACAAAGAAGGTCATTACATAATGGTAAAAAAAATGATACAACAAGAAGAGCTAACGATTCTAAATATATATGGACCCAATGCAGGAGCACCCAGATATATAAGGCAAGTTCTTAATGACTTACAAAGAGACTTAGACTCCTACACAATAATAGTGGGAGACTTTAACACTCCATTGTCAATATCAGGCAGATCAACCAGACGAAAAATAAACAAGGATATCCAGGACTTGAACTCAGACCTGGAACAAGCACCCTGATAGACATTTACAGAACTCTCCACCCCAAATCCACAGAATATGCATTCTTCTCAGCACCACATCACACCTACTCCAAAATTGACCACATAATTGGAAATAAAGCACTCCTCAGCAAATGCAAAACAACTGAAATCATAACAAAAAGTCTCTCAGACCATAGTTCAATCAAGTTCAAACTCAGAATTCAGAAACTAACTCAGAACCGCACAGCTTCATGGAAACTGAACAACTGGCTCTTGAATGTTGATTGGATAAACAAAGAAATGAAGGCAGAAATAAAGAAGTTCTTTGAAACCAAGGAGAATGAAGACACAACATATCAGAATCTCTGGGACACATTTAAAGCAGTCTGCAGAGGAAAATATATAGCAATAAGTGCCCACATGAGAAGAGTGGAGAGATCCAAAATTGACACCCTATTGTCAAAATTGAAAGAGCTAGAGGAGCAAGATCAAAAAAGCTCAAAACCTAGCCAAAGATAAGAAATAACTAAGATCAGAGCAGAACTGAAGGAGATAGAGACAAGAAAAACCCTTCAAAAATCAATAAATCTAAGAGCTGGTTTTTTGAAAAGATCAACAAAATAGACAGACCACTAGCCAGACTGGTAAAAAAAGAAAAGAGAGAACAACCAAATAGATGCAATAAAATACGATAAAGGGGAAATCACCACAGATTCCACAGAAATTCAAACCATTATCAGAGAATACTACAAACAACTCTATGCACATAAACTAGTAAACCAGGAAGAAATGGATAAATTCCTGGACGCCTGTGTCCTCCCAAGCCTAAACCAGGAGGAAGCTGAAACTATGAATAGACCAATAACAAGGTCTGAAGTTGAGGCATCAATTAAGAGCCTACCACACAGAAAAAGCCCAGGTCCAGATGGGTTCACAGTCGAATTCTACCAGACACACAAAGAGGATCTGGTACCATTTCTTCTGAAACTATTCCAAATAATCCAAAAAGAGGGAACCCTTCCCAAATCATTTTATGAGACCAACATCATCCTTATACCAAAACCCAGCAGAGATTCAACAAGAAAAGAAAACTGCAGGCCAATATCCATGATGAACATAGATGCAAAAATCTTCAATAAAATACTGGCAAACCGATTGCAACAGCACATTAAAAAGCTTCATCATCATGATCAAGTAGGATTCATCCCGGGGATGCAAGGCTGGTTCAACATATGCAAGTCTATAAATGTAATTCACCACATAAACAGAAGCAAAAACAAAAACCACATGATTATCTCAATTGATGCAGAGAAGGCATTTGACAAAATTCAACAGCCCTTTATGCTTAAAACCCTCAATAAACTTGGTATTGATGGAACATATCTCAAAGTAATAAAAGCTATTAATGACAAACCAACAGCCAATATCATACTTAATGGGCAAAAACTGGAAGCATTCCCTTTGATATTCGGCACTAGACAAGAATGCTCTCTCTCACCACTCCTATTCAATATAGTACTGGAAGTTCTAGCCAGAGAAATCAGGCAAGAAAAAGAGATAAAGGGTATTCAAATAGGAAAGGTGGAAGCCAAGTTGTCTCTATTTGCAGACGACATGATAGTATACCTAGAAGACCCCATCACCTCAGCCCAAAAGCTCCTGCAACTGATAAGCAACTTCAGCAAAGTCTCAGGATATAAAATCAATGTGCAAAAATCACAAGCATTCCTATACACCAATAACAGACTTAAAGAGAACTAAATCAAGAACGAACTGCCATTCAGAATTGCTACAAAGAAAATAAAATACCTCCTTTTGGCCGGAACCGCCATCTTCCAGTAGTTCGCCAAAATGATGAACACAAAGGGAAAGAGGAGAGGCACTGGATACATGTTCTCTAGACCTTTTAGAAAACATGGAGTTGTTCCTTTGGCCACGTATATGCGAAGCTATAAGAAAGGTGATATTATAGACATCAAGGGAATGGGTACTGTTCAAAAAGGAATGCCCCACAAATGTTACCATGGCAAAACTGGAAGAGTCTACAATGTTACGCAGCATGCTGTTGGCACTGTTGTAAACAAACAAGTTAAGGGCAAGATTCTTGCCAAGAGAATTAATGTGCATATTGAGCACATCAAGCACTCTAAGAGCCGAGATAGCTTTCTAAAACGTGTGAAGGAAAATGATCAGAAAAAGAAGGAAGCCAAAGAGAAAGGTACCTGGGTCCAACTGAAGTGACAGCCTGCTCCACCCAGAGAAGCACACTTTGTGAGAACCAATGGGAAGGAGCCTGAGCTGCTGGAACCTATTCCCTATAAATTCATGGCATAATAGATGTTAAAAAAAATAAAAGACCTCTAGACTGTAAAAAAAAAAAAAGAAAAAGAAAAAGAAAAAGAAAAGAAAAGAAAATACCTAGGAATACAACTCACAAGGAACGTAAGGGACCTCTTTAAGGAAAACTACAAACCACTGCTCAACAAAATAAGAGAGGACACAATCAGATGGAGAAACATTCCATCTTCATGGTTAGGAAGAATCAATATCGTGAAAATGGCTATACTGCCCAAAAAAATTTACACAATCAATGCTATCCCCATCAAACTACCACTGAATTTCTTCACAGAACTGGAAAACACCACCATGAATTTCATATGGAACCAAAAGAGAGCCCGCATAGCCAAGTCAATTCTAAGCAAAAAGAACACAGCGGGAGGCATCACACTACCAGACTTTAAACTATACTACAAGGCTACGGTAATCAAAACAGCATGGTACTGGTACCAAAAAAGAGATATAGACCAATGGAACAGAACAGAAGCATTGGAGGCAACACAACATATCTACAACCATATAATCTTTGATAAACCAGAAAAAAAACAAGCAATGGGGAAAGGATTCCTTATTTAATAAATGGTGTTGGGAAAACTGGCTAGCCATGTGCAGAAAGCAGAAACTGGACCCCTCACTGACACCTTACACTGAAGTTAAGTCCAGATGAATTAAAGACTTAAACATAAGACCTGACACCATAAAAACCCTAGAAGAAAATCTGGGCAAACCATTAAGGACATAGGAGTAGGCAAGGACTTCATGAACAAAACACCAAAAGCATTGGCAACAAAAGCCAAAATAGACAAATGGGACCTAATCAAACTCCACAGCTTCTGCATGGCAAAAGAAAGAGTCACTAGAGTGAATCGGCAACCAGCAGAATGGGAAAAAATTTTTGCAGTTTGCGTATCTGACAAAGGGCTGATATCCAGAATTTACAAAGAACTCAAACAGATTTACAGGAAAAAAACAAACAAGCCCATTCAAAAATGGGCAAAGAATATGAACAGACACTTTACAAAAGAAGACATACATGAGGCCAACAAACACATTAAAAAATTCTCATCATCACTGGTCATTAGAGAGATGCAAATCAAAACCACATTGAGATACCATCTCACGCCAATTAGAATGGTGATCATTAAAAAATCTGGTGACAGCAGATGCTGGAGAGAATGTGGAGAAATAGGAACACTCTTACACTGTTGGTGGGAGTGTAAATTAGTTCAACCATTGTGGAAGACAGTGTGATGATTCCTCAAAGACCTGGCTATTTAGTTCAAGTGATTGTCATCCCAATGTCGTTCAAGTAGCTGTGGTTGCAGTCGTCCACACCACCAGGTCCAACTAACTTTCTATTTTTAGTTTTCTGTACCTCCAATCTATCTTTATTTGATTTCCACAAAGCAGTCAATACGTAGAAAGAAAATACGAAAAGCTGCACACCTGTGGTGTCATTTTTACGCTGCGACCACACCAGCCTTTATGTGTAGCGTCCCAATTTTAGTGTACATGCTTCCAAAGCGAGTAGATGCCAAGCCCAGCTCAGTTTTTTTATGTTTTTCTGGTTTTTGTTTGTTTGTTTGTTTTCTTTTTTATAGGGAGCAGGCTACGCTGTGTTCTTTGAAGCCAATCTCGAATCTGTGACCTCAGGATCTGCCATCTTCGACATTCTTTTTGCTCGGACTACAGGCTTGAGCTGCGGAGCCAAAACCAAATTGTCTTTTTGTTTTAAAGACGTGGTTTCACCATTTTGGTCGGTCGGGTTTCCAAAGCGCAACTTCTCATGATTCGCCCAACTGGAATTTTGAGGCGACTCAATTACATGCTGCCATGAGCCACCGTGCTTGGCTGTTATAATTATTTTTAAATAAGAAATCAGAGAGAATCTGCAGGGCGCTTTTTCTCACGCTAGCAATACAAGCCATTTGAAAGGCCAAAGTGGGCGGGTTTCCTGAGGTCGCGATTTCGAGGTCAGCCTGTGCATCATGGTAAAAACCCACCTAATATAATATAAGAGAGAGAGAAAAAAAAGCTAATCAGTCTGATATGTGTGTGCAATTAACAAAAAGCAAGGTTCTCGGAGACTCCACCTTAAGAAACGCCTTTCTTTATTACGTGCAGTTTCCCTATTGTCACCAAGGCTGGAGTGCAACGGTGCAATCTTTGATAATTGCAACACCTGCCATTTTAGATCAAGAGATTGTCATCCCAATGCCGTTCAAGTAGCTGTGATTGCAGTCGTCCACACCACCAGGTCCAACTAACTTTCCATTTTTAGTTTTCTGTACCTCCAATCTACCTTTATTTGATTTCCACAAAGCAGTCAATACGTGGAAAGAAAATACGAAAAGCCGCACATCTGTGGTGTCATTTTTACGCTGCGACCACGTCGGCCTTATGTGTAGCCTCCCAATTTTAATGTAAGTGCTGCCAAAGCGAGTAGATGCCAAGCCCAGATCAGCTTTTTTACGTTTTTCTTTTTCTTTTTTTTTTGCCAATCAATGAGAGCTTGTAAGGTTGCTGAGGTTGGTTGGCCTTGAACTCTTGGCCTCGCCTTCACAAGCGCCACGACATCCGGCCGTAGCCACTTTGGGTCCCCTGCTTGTTTTTTATAGGGAGCGGGCTACGCTGTGTTCTTCGAGGCCAGTATGGAACCTGTGACCTCACGATCTGCCTTCTTCAGCATTCCTTTGTGCTGGGACTACAGGCTTGAGCCACGGAGCAAATCCCAAATTGTCTTTTTGTTTTAAAGACGCGATTTCACCATTTTGGTCGGGCTTGTCTTGAAAGTGCTACTTCTCGTCATCCGCCCAACTGGAATTTTGAGGCGACTCCATTACAGGCTACCGTGAGCCACCGTGCTGGGCTGTTATTATTTACTGTTAAGTAAGAAATCAGAGAGAATCTGCCTGGTGCCACCTCTCATGCTAGCAATATAAGCAGTTTAAAAGGCCGAGGATGGCGGGTTTTCTGAGGTCGCGAGTACGAGGTCAGCCTATGCATTCTGGTGAAAACCCACCTCACAAAATAAAAGAGAGTAAAAAGAAAGCTTAAAAGACTAATGTGTTTGTGCAATTAAAACAAAGTGAGGTGCCTGGATACTCCAACTTCAGAACCGCCTCTTTTCATTACATACAGTTTTCCTCTTGTCACCAAGGCTGGACTGCAACAGTGCGATTTTTGCTTATTGAAACACTTGCCTTTAACGTTCAAGTGATTGTCATCCAAATGGCGTTCAAGTAGCTGTGGTTGCATGTGTCCACACCACCAGGTGCAACTAACTTTCTATTTTAATTTTTCTGTAACTCCAAACTATCTTTGTTTGATTTCCACAAAGCAGTCAATACGTGGAAATAAAATACGAAAAGCTGAACACCTGTGGTGTCATTTTTATGCTACAAACAAGCAGCCCTTTTGTGACGCGACCCCATTTTAGTTTAGGTGCTCCCGAAGAGAGTACATGCCAAGCCCAGCTCAGCTTTTTTACGTTTTTCTGTCTTTTTTTTTTTTTTTTTTTTTTGTTGTTTATTATAGGGAACAGTCTATGCTGTGTCCTTCGAGGCCAGTCTCGAACGTGTGACCTCAGGATCTGCCTTCCTCCACATTCTTTTGTGCTGGCACTACAGGCTTGAGCCGCGGAGCCAAACCCAAATTGTCTTTTTGTTTTAAAGACGTGGTTTCACAATTTTAGTCGGGCGGGTCTCCAAAGCGCAACTTCTCAAGATTCGCCCAACTGGAAATTTGAGGCGACTCAATTACAGGCTGCCGTGAGCCACCGTGCTGGCCTGTTATATTTTATTGTTAATAAGAAATCAGAGAGAATCTGTGGGGCGCTGCCTCTCATGCTAGAAATATAAGCAATTTGAAAGGCCGAGGTGGGTGGGTTTCCTGAGGTCGTGATTTGGAGGTCAGCCTGTGCATTCTGGTAAAAACCCACCTCACATAATAAAAGAGAGAGAAAGAAAAGCTAATCAGACTGATATGTGTGTGCAATTAACACAAAGTAAGGTTCCCGGATACTCCACATTCAGAACCGCCTTTTTTGATTACGTAGAGTTTCCCTTTGTCACCATGGCTGGACTGCAACCGTGCGATTTTTGCTTATTGAAACACTTGCCATTTATGCTCAAGTGATTGTCATCCAAATGGGGTTCAAGTAGCTGGGATTGCAGGTGTCCACACCACCAGGTCCAACTAACTTTATATTTTAATTTTTCTGTACCTCCAATCTATCTTTGTTTGATTTCCACAAAGCAGTCAATATGTAGAAATAAAATACAAAAAAGCTGCACGCTTCCGGTGTCATTTTTACGCTACGAACATGCTGCCCGCTTGTGACGCGACCCAATTTTAGTGTAGGTGCTGCCGAAGCGAGTACATGCCAAGACCAGCTCATCTTTTTTATGTCTTTCTGGTTTTTTTTTTTTTTATATATATTTTTATAGGGAGCTGGCTTCGCTGTGTCCTTCGAGGCCAGTCTCGAACCTGTGATCTCACGATTCGCCTTCCTCAGCATTCTTTTGTGCTGGGTCTACAGGCTTGAGCCGTGGAGCCCAACCCAAATTGTCTTTTGTTTTAAGGACGCGGTTTCAACATTTTGGTCGGGCGGGTCTCCAAAGGGCAACTTCTCGTTATCTGCCCGCCTTGATTTTTGAAGTGACTGAATGATACGCTGCCGTGAGCCACCGTACCGGGCTGTTATAATATATTGTTAAAAAGAAAATCAGAGAAACTCTGCGGGGTGCTGTCACACATGCAAGCAATCTAAGCAATTTGAAAGGACGAGGTAGGCGGGGTTCCTAAGGTCACGAGTTCCAGGTCAGAATGTGCATTCCGGTGAAAACCCATCTCACATAATAAAAGATAAAATAAAAGAAAGGTAATCAGACTGATGAGTGTGTGCAATTGAAACAAAACGAAGTTCCCAGAGACTCCACCTTAAGAAACGGCTTTCTTTATTACCTGCAGTTTCCCTCTTGTCACCAAGGCTGGAGTGCAACAGTGCGATCTTTGCTTATTGCAACACCTGCAGTTTTAGTTCAGGAGATTGTCATCCCAACGCCGTTCAAGTAAGTGGGGTTGCACTCGTCCACACCACCAGGTCCAACTAACTTCATATTTTTATTTTTCTGTACCGTCAGTCTATCTTTATTTCATTTCCACAAAGCAGCCCATACGTAGAAAGAAAATACGAAAAGCTGCACACCTGTGGTGTCCTTTGTATGCTGCGACCACGTCGGCCTTATGTGTAGCGTCCCAATTTTAGAGTACGTGCTTCCAAAGCGAGTAGATGCCAAGCCCAGCTCACTTTTTATATATTTTTTAGTTTTTTTTTTTTTAATACGGAGTGGTCTATGCTGTGTTCTTTTAAGCCAGTCTCGAAACTGTGGCCTCACGATTTGCCTTATTTGGCATTTTTTTGTGCTGGGACTACAGGATTGAGCCGCGGAGCCAAACCCAAATTGTCTTTTTGTTTTAAAGACGCCGTTTCACCATTTTGGTCGAGCGCGTCTCGAAAGCGCAACTTCTCGTGATTCGCCGAACTGGGATTTTGAGGCGACTCAATTGCAGGCTGCCGTGAAGAACTGTGCCAGGCTGTTATAATTTATTTTTCAATAAGAAATCGGAGAGAATTTGCCGGCCGCTGCCTCTCACGATAGCAATATAAGCAATTTGAAAGGCTGAGGTGGGCGGGTTTCCTGAGGTCGCGAGTTCGAGGTCAGCCTGTACATTCCGGTGAAAACCCAACTCACATAATAAAAGAGAGAAAGGCCCAAAGTGGCTCCAGCCGGATGTCGTGGTGCTTGCAAAGGCGAGGCCAAGAGTTCAAGGCCAAACAACCTCAGCAACCTTACAAGCTCTCATTGATTGGAAAAAAAAATAAATAAAAATAAATAAATAAAAGAGAAAAAAATAGAAAGCTAATACGACTGATGTGTGTGTGCAGTTAAAACAAAGCGAGGTGCCCGGATACTCCACGTTCAGAACAGCCTTTTTTGATTACATATAGTTTTCCTCTTTTCATTAAGGCTGGACTGCAACAGTGCGATTTTTGCTTATAGAAACACTTGCCTTTTACGTTCAAGTGATTGCCATCCAAATGCCGTTCAAGCAGCTGGGGTTTCAGGTGTCCACACCAGCAGGTCCAACTAACTTTCTATTTTAATTTTTCTGTAACTCTAATCTATCTTTGTTTGATTTCCACAAAGCAGTGAATATGTAGAAATAGAATATGAAATGCTGCACGCCTGTGGTGTCACTTTTACGCTACGAACACGCTGCCTTTTTGTGACACGACCCAATTTTAGTGTATGTGCTACCGAAGCGAGTACATCCCAAGCCCAGCTCAGGATTTTATGTTTTACTGTTTTTTTTTGTTTTGTTTTGTTTTGTTTTTAATTGTAGGGAGCTGGCTACGCTGTGTCCTTGGAGGCATGTCTCGAACTTGTGGCCTCACGATCTGCCTGCCTCGGCATTCTATTGTGCTGGGACTACAGGCTTGAGCCGCGGACCCAAACCCAAATTGTCTTTTTGTTTTAAAGATGCGGTTTCACTATTTTGGTCGGGGGAATCTCCAAAGCGCAACTTCTTGTGATCCGCACGCCTTGATTTTTCAGGCGACTCAATTACAGGCTGCCGTGAGCCACGGTGCCGCGCAGTTATAATGTATTGTTAAAAAGAAAATCAGAGAGACTCTGCGGGCACTGCCACTCACGCAAGCAATCTAAGCACTTTGAAAGGCCGAGGTGAGCATTATTTCTAAGATCACGAGTTCGAGGTCAGAATGTTCATTCTGGTGAAAACCCACCTCACATAATAAAAGAGATAATAAAAGAAAGGTAATCAGACTGATGAGTGTGTGTAATTGAAACAAAACGAAGTTCCCGGAGACTCCACCTTAGGAAACGCCTTTCTTTATTACCTGCAGTTTCCCTCTTGTCACCAAGCCTGGAGTGCCACAGTACAATCTTTGCTTATTGCAACACCTGCCGTTTCAGTTCAAGAGATTGTCATCCCAATGCCATTCAAGTAGCTGTGGTTGCAGTCGTCCACACCACCAGGTCCAACTAACTTTCTATTTTTAGTTTTCTGTACCTCCAATCTATCTTTACATGATTTTTACAAAGCAGTCAATACGTAGAAAGAAAATACGAAAAACTGCACACCTGCGGTGTCATTTTTAATATGCGATCACGCCGGTCTTTTGTGTAGGGTCTCAATTTTAGTGTACGTACTTCCAAAGCGAGTACATTCCAAGCCCAGCTCAGCTTTTTTAGGTTTTTCTGTTGTTGTTGTTGTTGTTGTTTGTTTATTTGCTTGTTTATTATAGGGAGTGGGCTACGGTGTGTACTTCGAGGCCAGTCTCCAAATTGTGACATCACCATATGCCTTCTTCAGCATTCTTTTGTCATGGGACTACAGGCTTGAGCCACGGAGCCAAATTTAAATTGTCTTTTTGTTTTAAAGACGTGGTTTCACCTTTTTGGTCGGGCGGGTCCCGAAAGCGCAACTTCGAGTTATCCTCCCCACTGGAATTTTGAGGCGACTCAATTACAGGGTGCCCTGAGCCAACATGCCGGGTTGTTATAATTCATTGTTAAATAAGAAATCAGAGAGAATCTGCCGGGCGCTGCCTCTCACGCTAGCAATATAAGCAATTTGAAAGGCCAAGTTGGGCGGGTTTCCTGAGGTCGAGAATTCGAGATCAGTTTTTGCATTCTGGTGAAAACCCACCTCAAATAATAAAAAAGAGAGAAAAAAAGAAAACTAATCAGACTGATGTGTGTGTGCAGTTAAAACAAAGCGAGGTGCCTGGATAGTCTCACTTCAGGACCGCCTTTTTCGATTTCGTACATTTTCCTTCTTGTCAACAATGCTGGACTGCAAGAGTGTGATTTTTGCTTATTGAAACAGTTTCCATTTACATTCAAGTGATTGTCCTCCAAATGCTGTTCAAGTAGCTGGGGTTGCAGGTGTCCAAACCACCAGGTCCAACGAACTTTCTATTTTAAATTTTCTGTACCTCCAATCTATCTTTGTTTAATTTCCACAAAGCAGTCAATACGTGAAAATAAAATACGAAAAAGCTGCACGCCTCTGGTGTCATTTTTACGCTATGAACACACCGCCCTTTTTTGACACGACCCAATTTTAGTGTAGGTGCTGCCGAAGCGAGTACATGCCAAGCCCAGCTCAGCTTTTTTATGTTGTTTTTTTTTTTTTTTTTTTTTTTTTTTTTTTGTGTGTGTGTGTGTGTGTGTGTGTGTTTTATAGACACCTGGCTGGTGTCCTTCGAGGCCAGTCTAGAACCTGTGACCTCATGATCCACCTGCCTCAGCATTCTTTTGTGCTGGGTCTACAGGCTTGAGCCGTGGAGCCCAACCCAAATTTTCTTTTTGTTTTAAGGACACGGTTTCACCATTTTGTTCAGGCGGGTCTCCAAAGCGCAATTTCTCATGAACCTCCCGCCTTGGTTTTTGAGGCGACTGAATGATACCCTGCCCTGAGCCACCGTGCTGGGCTGTTATAACGTATTATTAAAAAGAAAATCAGAGAAACTCTGCGGGGCGCTGCCACTCACGCAAGCAATGTAAGCACTTTGAAAGGCCGAGGAGGGCAGGATTTATAAGGTCACGAGTTCGAGGTCAGAATGAGCATTTCGATGAAAACCCACCTCACATAATAAAAGAGAAAATAAAAGAAAGGTGATCAGACTGATGAGTGTGTGCATTTGAAACATAAGGAAGCTCCCGGAGACTGCACCTTAAGAAACGCCTTTCTTTGTTACGGGGAGTTTTTCTCTTGTCACCAAGTCTGGAGTTCAACAGTGCGATCTTTGCTTATTGGAACACCTGCCGTTTTAGTTCAAGAGATTGTCATCCCAATGCCGTTCAAGTAGCTGGGGTTGCAGGCGTCCAAACCAACAGGTCCAACTAACTTTCTATTTTTAGTTTTCTGTACCTCCAATCTATCTTTATTTGATTTCCACACAGCAGTCAATACATAAAAAAAAAAAAAATACAAAAAACTGCACACCTGTGGTGTCATTTTTACGCTGCGACCACGCTGGCCTTTTGTGTAGCATCCGTATTTTAGTGTACGTGCTGCCGCAGCGAGTACATGCCAAGTCCAGCTCAGTTTTTTTTATGTTTATCTGTTTTTTTGTTTCTTTGTTTTTTATAGGGAAAGGGCTACGATGTGTTCTTCGAGGCCAGTCTCCAACCTGTGACCTCACGATCTGCCTTCTGCATTCTTTTGTGCTGGGACTACAGGCTTGAGCCACAGAGCCAAACCCAAATTATCTATTTGTTTTAAAGACACGGTTTCACCATTTTGGTCGGGCTGGTCTCAAAAGCGAAACTTCTCTTGATCCGCCCAACTGGAATTTTGAGGCGAATCAATTACAGGCGACCGTGAGCCACCGTGCCGGGCTGTTATAATTTATTGTTAAATAAGAAATCAGAGAGAATCTGCCGGGCGCTGCCTCTCACGCTAGCAATATAAGCAATTTGAAAGGCCAAGGTGGGCGGGTTTCCTGAGGTTGCGAGTTCGAGGTCAGCCTGTGCATTCTGGTGAAAACGAACCTCACATAATAAAAGAGAGACAAAAAGAAAGCTAATAAGACTGATGTGTGTGTGCAATTAAAACAAAATGAAGTGCCCAGATACTCCATCTTCAGAAAAGCCTTTTTTGATTATGTAGTTTCCCTCTTGTCACCAAGGCTGGACTGCAACAGTGCGATTTTTAATTATTGAAACATTGCCTTTTACATTCAAGTGATTGTCCTCCAAATGCCGTTCAAGTAGCTGGGGTTGCAGGTGTTCAAACCACCAGGACCAACTTTTTATTTTAATTTTTCTGTACCTCCAATCTATCTTTGTTTGATTTCCACAAAGCAGTCAATACGTAAAAATAAAATTCGAAAAGCTGCACACCTGTGGTATCATTTTTATGCTACAAACGTGCCGCCCTTTTGTGACGCGACCCCATTTTAGTGTAGGTGCTGCCGAAGCGAGTACATGCCAAGCCCAGCTGCGAGTACATGCCAAGCCCAGCTCAGCTTTTTTATGTTTTTCTGTTTTTTTCTTTTGTTTTTATAGGGAGCGGGCTATGCTGTGTTGTTTGAGACCAGTCTTGATCCTGTGACCTCACAATCTGACTTCTTTGGCATTCTTTTTTGCTGGGACTACTGGCTTGCGCTGCGGAGCCAAACCCAAATTGTCTTTATGTTTTAAGACGCAGTTGCACCATTTTGGTCGGGCGGGTCTCGGAGAAGTTAAGCGCAACTTCTAGTGATCCGCCCAACTGGAATTTTTAGGCGACTCAATTACAGGCTGCCGTGAGCCACCGTGCCAGGCTGTTATAATTTATTGTTCAATAAGAAATCAAATAGAATCTGCCGGGCGCTGCCTCTCACGCTAGCAATGTAAACAATTTGAAAGGCCGAGGTGGGCGGGTTTCCTGAGGTCGCGAATTTGAGGTCAGCCTGTGCATTCCGGTGAAAACCCACCTGACATAATAAAGGAGAGAAAAAAAAGAAAGCTAATCAGACTGACGTGTGTGTGCAATTAAAAGAAAGAGAGGTGCCCGGACACTCCAACTTCAGAAATGCCTTTTTTCATTACATGCAGTTTCCCTCTTTTCACCAAGGCTGGATTGCAACAGTGCTATTTCTCCTTATTGAAACAATTGCCTTTTACGTTCAAGTGATTGTCATCCAAATGCCGTTCAAGTAGCTGGGGTTGCAGGTGTCCACACCACCATGTCCAACTAACTTTCTATTTTAATTTTTCTGTACCTCCAATCTATCCTTGCTTGATTTTAACAAAACAGTCAATACAAAGAAATAAAATACGAAAAGCTGCATGCCTGTGGTGTCACTTTTACGCTACGAACACACTGCTCTTTTTTGACACAACCCAATTTTAGTGAAGGTGCTGCTGAAGCGAGTACATGCCAAGCCCAGCTCAGCTTTTGTATGTTTCTCTGTTTTTTTTCGTTTGTTTTTTATAGGGAGCTGTCTGCCCTGTGTCCTTCGAGGCCAGTCTCGAACTTGTGACCTCACGATCCGCCTGCCTCGGCATTCTTTTGTGCTGGGTCTACAAGCTTGAGTCCCGAAGCCCAACTCAAATTGTCTTTTGGTTTTAAGGACCTGGTTTCACTATTTTGGTCGGGTGTGTCTCCAAAGCGCAACTTCTCCTGATCCGCCCACCTTGATTTTTGAGCCGACTGAATGATAGGCTGCCATGAGCCACCATGCCGCGCTGTTAAAATGTATTGTTTTTTTTTTTTTTTTGCCAATCATTGAGAGCTTGTAAGGTTGCTGAGGTTGGTTGGCCTTGAACTCTTGGCCTCGCCTTCCCAAGCGCCACGACATCCGGCCGGAGCCACTTTGGGCCCCCTATAATGTATTGTTAAAAAGAAAATAAGAAACTCTGCGGGGCGCTGCAACTCACCCTAGCAATCTAAGCACTTTGAAAAGTCGAGGTGGGTGGGATTTCTAAGGTCCCGAGTTCGAGGTCAGAATGTGCATTCCGGTGAAATTCCACCTCAAACAATACAAGAGAAAATAAAAGAAAGGAAATCAGACTGATGAGTGTGTGCAATTGAAACTAAGCGAAGCTCCCGGAGACTCCATCTTAAGAAACGCCTTTCTTTATTATGTGCAGTTTTCCTCTTGTCACCAAGACTGTGGTGCAACAGTGCGATCTTTGCTTATTGCACCACCTGCCGTTTTAGTTCAAGAGATTGTCATCCCAATGCGGTTCAAGTAGCTGGGGTTGCAGTCGTCCAAACCACAGGGTCCAACTAACTTTCTGTTATTAGTTTTTTGTAACTCCAATCTATCTTAATTTGGTTTCCACAAAGCAGTCAATACGATACACGAAAAGCTGCACACCTGTGGTATCATTTTTACACTGCGACCACACCGGCCTTTTGTGTAGTGTCCCAATTTTAGTGTATGTGCTGCCAAAGCGAGTACATGCCAAGCCCAGCTCAGATTTTTTATGTTTCTTTTTTTTTTTGCTTATTTTTGTTTTTAATAGGGAGCATGCTACACTGTGTTCCTCAAGGCCAGACTCGAACCTGTGACCTCACGATCTGCCTTCTTCAGCTTTCTTTTGTGCTGGGACTACAGGCTTGAGCCACGGAGCCAAACCCAAATTGTCTTTTTGTTTTCAAGATGCCCTTTCACCATTTTGTTCAGGCGGGTCTTGAAAGCGCAACATGTCGTGATCCACCCAACTTGAATTTTGAGTCGACTCAATTACAGGCTGCCATGAGCCACCGTGCCAGGCTGTTATAATTTATTGTTAAAAAAGAAATTAGAGAGAATCTGCTGGGTGCTGCCTCTCACGCTACCAATATAAGAAATTTGAAAGGCCGATGTGGGCGGGTTTCCTGACGTCGCGAGTTCGAGGTTAGCCTCTTCATTTTGGTGAAAACCCATCTCATATAATAAAAGAGAAAAAAAAGAAAGCTAATCAGTCTGATTTGTGTGTGCAATTAAAACGAAGCGAGGTGCCTGGATACTTCACCTTAACAACAGCATTTTTTGACTACGTACAGTTTCCCTCTGGTCACCAAGGCTGGACTGCAAGAGTGCAATCTTTGCTTATTGAAACACTTGCCTTTTACTTTCAAGTGATTGTCATCCGAATGCCATTCAAGTAGCTGGTGTTGCAGGTGTCCACACCACCAGGTCCAACTAACTTTCTATTTTAATTTTTCTGTACCTCCAATTTATCTTTCTTTGATTTCCACAAAGCAGTCAATACATAGAAATAAAATATGAAAAGCTGCACGCCTGTGGCGTGACTTTTATGCTAAGAACACACCGCCATTTTGTGACGGGACCCAATTTTAATGTAGGTGCTGCCATAGCGAGTACATGCCAAGCCCAGCTCAGCTTTTTTATGTATTTCTGTTTTTCTGTTTTTTTATAGGGAGCTGGCTATGCTGCATTTTTTGAGGACAGTCTCGAACCTGTAACCTCACAATCCACCTGCCTCGGCATTCTTTTGTGCTGGGCCTACAGGCTTGAGCCACAAAGCCCAACCCAGATTGTCTTTTTGATTTAAGAACACAATTTCACTATTTTGGTCAGGAGGGTCTCCAAAGTGCAACTTCTCGTGATCCACCCACCTTGATTTTTGAGGCGACTTAATGATATGCTGCCGTGAACCACCGTGCTGGCCTGTTATAATGCATTGTTAAAAAGAAGATCAGAGCTTTTTTTTATAAATTACCCAGCCTTGGCGGTTGCAAGATGGCGTCGTAGAGGCCACTTGGAATTGTAGCTCTCAGTGAAGGTGCAGAGGGTGAGTTCTCGCCGCATTCTCTGATGAACCTTTTTTGCCCACAGAGCATTGAAAGTCCCAGATGTGGGAAAGATACAGGAGGTGAGCACAGCTGGCTTGCACAGTTGGTTCAGCAGGCGCCATAGGGCAGCAGTATCCGGCACAGAACTCACCGCTTCGGGTGCCATGTTAAACAAGCAATCTGAGATTTGGAAGGGCAGATTGGCATGTCCATCTGATTGAACAGGACTTGGAAAATGAGACAGACCAGGAGATTCCTGGGAAATGTGATCTGAGCCGGTGCAGTGGGCAGCAGCACGGGAGAATGCATGGATCCCATTGCCCTATTGGCAGGCTACTGAAGCGCCAGTGAGAGTGTCGACCATTCAGCTTGGGGAGAGAAAGAGAGAGAGAGAGATGACGGACTCTGAGGCAGGGAGCTGGGTGATCGAGTTTGGCAGTCCTGCCCTCATGGGGATGGGCAGGGTGGCGATTAGAGGCAATTGGGTCTGAGAGTTTTGCTGCCGGCATCTAGGATGATGCAGCCCAGTGGGGGGGAGGCATCCACCACTATGGACAAAATCTGCCTTTACTGATGTACCGCCCATGGCTGATGCAGCCTGCCATTGCCAAGGCAACCTGCCATAACAGAGAACGCTCCACAGCAGAACACAGACTTGCCGCAGCAGGGCAAACCCATGCTAGCAGGGCAGAGTCCCGGCAGGCAAAAAGTGAATTGACTTCCTCTTAGTGGGGCAGGACAGTGCAACAGATACTCATAAAGAAAGCCCCAACTCCCTGAGACAGGGCATCTAAGGGGAAAAAAAGGGGGGGAGGTTATGAGTTCTGTTGCAGCAGACATAAACACATTCTCCCAACCATTCTGAATGAACAACGGAGCTCACAGCTCCGCACTGGAGCTTCTATAAAGCACAGACCATCTTATCAAGCAGCTCCCTGACCCCTGTATATCCAAAGATTCACCCCAAAAAAGGACTAATCAGACTGACATTTGGTGGGCATCATTCTGGAACAAAGATAGCAGAAGAAGAAACTGATAGCTTCCCTCACTGTTCTGCAGCTGCTACAGGTGTACCCCAGAAAAGCAGGGCCTGGAGTGCACCTCAGCACTCATACAGCACAGAAGCTAGACCATTAGAAGGAAAACTAAGTAACAGAAATACTTCATCCACAACAATCTGGTCGTCCACACAGAGACCCAATTGAAAAATAGCAACTACTAAGATGACAGGTGGATAAATCCATAAAGATGGAAAGAAACCAGCACAAAAAGGAGAAAAACACCAGAAACCAAAACACCTCACCTCCTAAAAAGGACCAAAACTCCTCACCAGCAAGGGAACAAAGCTGGATGGAGAATGAGTGTGACAAAATGATGGAATCAGACTTCAGAAAGTGGATAATGAGAAACTTCAGTGAGCTAAAAGAACATGTTCAAATCAGTGCAAAGAAATTAAGAACCTTGAAAAAAGATTTGAAAAAAGATTTGAGGAATTGATAACAAGAATGGAAAACATAGAGAGGAATATGAATGAATTGAAGGAGCTGAAAAACACAACACGAGAACTTCACAAAGCAGGCACAAGTTTCAACAGCCGAAAGGACCAAGTAGAAGAAAGAATATCAGAAGTTGAAATCAACTCAATGAAATAAAATGAGAAACAAAGATTAAAGAAAAAAGCACAAAAAGGAATGAACAAAATCTCCAAGAAATGTGGGACTATTTGAAGAGACCCAACCTAATTTTGATAGGTGTACCAGAATGTGATGAAGAGAATGAATCCAAGCTGGAAAATACTCTCCAGGATATTATCCAAGAAAATTTCCCCAAGTTAGCAAGACAGGTCAATACTCAACTCCAGGAAATACAGAGAACACCACAAAGATACTCCGCAAGAAGAGCAACCCCAAGAAAAATAATCGTCAGATTCACCAGGGTTGAAATGAAGGAGAAAATACTAAGGGCAGCCAGAGAGAAAGGTCGGGTCACCCACAAAGGGAAGCCCATCAGACTCACAGCAGATCTCTCAGCAGAGACTCTACAAGCCAGAAGAGAGTGGGGGCCAATATTCAACATCCTTAAAAAAAAGAACTTTCAACCCAGAATTTCATATCCAGCCAAACTGAGCTTCATAAGTGAAGGAAAAATAAAATCCTTCACGAACAAGGAAGTACTCAGAGATTTTGTCACCACTAGGCCTGCTTTACAAGAGCTCCTGAAAGAGGCACTACACAAAGAAAGATACAACCAGTACCAGCCATCCTGAAAGCATACCAAATGATAAAGAGCATCAACAAAATGAAGAATATACATGAACCAATGGGCAAAACAGCCAGCTAGCATCAAAATGGCAGTATCAAATTCACACATAACAATATTAACCCTAAATCTAAATGGGCTAAATGCAGCAATCAAAAGACACAGACTGGCAAATTGGATAAAAAACCAAAACCCATTGGTGTGCTGTATCCATGAAACTCACCTCACATGCAATGATACACAAAGGCTCAAAATAAAGGGATGGAGGAAGATTTACCAAGCAAATGGAGAGCAAAAAAAAAAAAGCAGGAGTTCCAATTCTCATCTCTGATAAAATAGACTTTAAAGCAACAAAGATCAAAAGGGACAAAGAAGGTCATTACATAATGGTAAAAGAATTGATACAACAAGAAGAGCTAACGATCCTAAATATATATGGACGCAATGCAGGAGCACCCAGATATATAAGGCAAGTTCTTAATGACTTACAAAGAGACTTAGACTCCCACACAATAATAGTGGGAGACTTTAACACTCCACTGTCAATATCAGACAGATCAACCAGACAGAAAATTAACAAGGATATCTAGGGCTTGAACTCAGACCTGGAACAAGCAAACCTGATAGACATTTACAAAACTTTCCACCCCAAATCCACAGAATATACATTCTTCTCAGCACCACATCACACCTACTCCAAAATTGACCACATAATTGGAAATAAAGCACTCCTCAGCAAATGCAAAACAACTGAAATCATAACAAAAAGTCTCTCAGACTATAGTGCAATCAAGCTGAAACTCAGAATTCAGAAAATAACACAAAACCACACAGCTTCATGGAAACTGAACAACTGGGTCTTGAATGTTGATTGGATAAACAATGAAATGAACACAGAAATAAAGAAGTTCTTCGAAACCAATGAGAATGAAGACACCACATACCAGAATCTCTGGGACACATTTAAAGCAGTCTGTAGAGGGAAATACATAGCAATAAGTACCCACATGAGAAGAGTGTAGAGATCCAAACTTGACACCCTATCATCAAAATTGAAAGAGCTAGAGGAGCAAGATCAAAATAGCTCAAAACCTAGCCGAAGACAAGAAATAACTAAGATCAGAGCAGAACTGAAGGAGATAGAGACAAGAAAAACCCTTCAAAAAATCAATAAATACAAGAGCTGGTTTTTTGAAAAGATCAACAAAATAGACAGACCTCTAGCCAGACTGATAATAAAGAAAAGAGAGAACAATCAAATAGATGCAATAAAAAACGATAATGGAGAAGTCACCACAGATTCCACAGAAATTCAAACCATCATCAGAGAATACTACAAACAACTCTATGCTCATAAACTAGTAAACCAGGAAGAAATGGATAAATTCCTGGACGCCTGTGTCCTTCCAAGCCTAAACCAGGAGAAAGCCGAAACTATGAATAGACCAATAACAAGGTCAGAAGTTGAGGCAGCAATTAAGAGTGTACCACACAAAAAAAGCCCAGGTCCAGATGGGTTCACAGCCGAATTCTACCAGACACACAAAGAGGATCTGGTACCATTCCTTCTGAAACTATTCCAAATAATTCAATAACAGGGAACCCTTCCCAAATCATTTTATGAGACCAACATCATCCTGATACCGAAACCCGGCAGAGACTCAACAAGAAAAGAAAACTGCAGGCCAATATCCATGATGAACATAGATGCAAAAATCTTCAATAAAATAAAGGCAAACCGATTGCAACAGCACATTAAAAAACTTATCCATCATGATCAACTAGGATTCATCCCGAGGATGCAAGGATGGTTCAACTTATGCAAGTCTATAAATGTAATTCACCACATAAACAGAAGCAAAAACAAAAAACCGCATGATTATCTCAATTGATGCAGAGAAGGCATTTGACAAAATTCAACAGCCCTTTATGCTTAAAACCCTCAATAAACTTGGTATTGATGGAACATATCTCAAAGTAATAAAAGCTATTAATGACAAACCAACAGCCAATATCATACTTAATGGGCAAAAACTGGAAGCATTCCCTTTGAAATCCGGCACTAGACAAGGATGCCCTCTCTCACCACTCCCATTCAACATAGTACTGGAAGTTCTAGCCAGAGCAATCAGGCAAGAAAAAGAGATAAAGGGTATTCAAAAAGTAAAGGTGGAAGCCAAATTGTCTCTATTTGGAGATGACATGATAGTATACCTAGAAGACCACATCACCTCAGCCCAAAAGCTCCTGTAACTGATAAGCAACTTCAGCAAAGTCTCAGGATATAAAATCAATGTGCAAAAATCACAAGCATTCCTATACACCAATAACAGACTTAAAGAGAACCAAATCAAGAATGAACTGCCATTCACAATTGCTACAAAGAAAATAAAATACCTAGGAATACAACTCACAAGGAATGTAAGGGACCTCTTTAAGGAAAACTACAAAGCACTCCTCAACAAAATAAGAGATGACACAAACAGATGGAGAAACATTCCATGTTCGTGGTTAGGAAGAATCAATATTGTGAAAATGGCTATACTTCCCAAAGGAATTTACACAATTAATGCTATCCCCATCAAACTACCATTGAATTTCTTCACAGAACTGGAAAAAACCACCATGAATTTCAAATGGAACCAAAAAAGAGCCCGCATAACCAAGTAAATTCTAAGCAAAAAGAATACAGTGGGAGGCATCACACTACCGGACTTCAAACTACACTACAAGGCTACAGTAATAAAAACAGCATGGTACTGGTACCAAAACAGACATATAGACCAATGGAACAGAACAGAGGCATCAGAGGCAACACAACACATTTACAACCATATAATCTTTGATAAACCAGAAAAAAAAAGCAATGGGGAAAGGATTCCCTATTTAATAAATGGTGTTGGGAAAACTGGCTAGCCATGTGCAGAAAGCAGAAAGTGGACCCCTTTCTGACACCTTACACTAAAGTTAACTCCAGATGGATTAAAGACTTAAACATAAGACCTGACACCACAAAAAGCCTAGAAGAAAATCTAGGCAAAACCATTCAGGACATAGGAGTAGGCAAGGACTTCATGACCAAAACACCAAAAGCATTGGCAACAAAAGCCAAAATAGACAAATGGGACCTAATCAAACTCCACAGCTTCTGCACGGCAAAAGAAACAGTCACTAGAGTAAATCAGCAACCATCAGAATGGGAAAAAGTCTTTGCAGTTTACACATGTGACAAAGGTATGATATCCAGAATTTACAAAGAACTCAAACAGATTTACAGGAAAAAAACAAACAAGCCCATTCAAAAATGGACAAAGGGTATGAACAGACACTTTACAAAAGAAGACATACATCAGGCCAACACATTAATAAATGCTCATCATCACTGGTCATTACAGAGATGCAAATCAAAACCACATTGAGATACCATCTCACGCCAATTAGAATGGTGATTATTAAAAATCTGGAGACAGCAGATGCTGGAGAGGATGTGGAGAAATAGGAACACTCTTACACTGTTGGTGGGAGTGTAAATTAGTTCAACCATTGTGGAAGACAGTGTGGCGATTCCTCAAGGACCTAGAAATAGAAATTCCATTTGACCCAGCAATCCCATTACTGGGTATCAATCCAACGGACTATAAATCGTTCTACTATAAGATCAAATGCACACGAATGTTCATTGCAGCACTGTTAACAATAGCAAAGAACTGGAACCAACCCAAATGCCCAAAGATTATAGACTTGACTGGAAAATGTGGCACATATACACCATGGAATATTATGCAGCAATCAAAAATGATGAGTTTGTGTCCTTTGTAAGGACATGGATGAATCTGGAGAACATCATTCTCAGCAAACTGACACAAGAACAGAAATAGAAGTACCGCATATACTCACTCATAGGTGGGTGAGAAAAATGAGAACACATGGACACAGAGATGGGGTCTACTACACAAGGGTATATTGGGGGGAATGTGGGAGGGACAGCGGGGGGGGACTGAAGATAAATAGCCTGGGGATGAATGCCAAGTGTGGGAGAAGGGGAGGAAGGCATCAAAACACACTGCCATGTGTGTACCTATGCAACTATCTTGCAGGTTCTCAACATATACCCCCAAACATATAATGCAATAAAAATTAAAAAAAAAAGATTAGAGAGACTCTGTGGGGCACTGCCACTCACGCAAGCAATCTAAGCACTTTGAAAGGCAGAGGTGGGCAGGATTTCTAAGGTCACGAGTTTGAGGTCAGAATGTGCATTTTGGTGAAAAGCCACCTCACATAATAAGAGAGAAAATAAAAGAAAGGTAATCAGACTGATGAGTGTGTGCAATTGAAACAAAACGAAGTTCCCGGAGACTCCACCTTAAGAATCGGCTTTGTGTACTACGTGCAGTTTCTCTCTTGTCACCAAGGCTGGGGTGCAACAGTGCGATCTTTGCTTATTGCAACAACTGCCGTTTTAGTTCAAGAGATTGGCATCCCAATGCCGTTCATGTAGCTGCAGTTGCAGGCGTTTAAACCACCACGTCCAAGTAACTTTCTATTTTTATTTTTCTGTACCTCCAATCTTTCTTAATTTGATTTCCACAAAGCGGACAATACGTAGAAATAAAATACGAAAAGCTGCACACGTGTGGTGTCACTTTTATGCTGCGACCACACTGGCGATTTGTGTAGCATCCCAATTTTAGTGTACGTGCTGCCAAAGCGAGTACATGCCAAGCCCAGATCAGCTTTTTTATGTTTTTCTGCATTTTTGTTTGTTTGTTTGTTTGTTTTTCATAGGGAGAGGGCTATGCTGTGTTTTTCGAGGCCAGTCTCGAACCTGTGACCTCACGATCTGCATTCTTGGGCATTCTTTTGTGCTGGGAATACAGGCTTGAGCTGCGGAGCCAAACTAAAATGGTCTTTTTGATTTAAAGACGCGGTTTCACCATTTTTGGCGGGCGGGTCTCGAAAGCGAAACTTCTCGTGATCCGCCCAACTTGAATATTGAGGCGACTCAATTACAGGATGCCGTGAGCCACCGTGACGGGCTGTTGTAATTTATTGTTAAATAAAAAATCACAGAGAATCTGCCGGGCACTGCCTCTCAAGCTAGCAATCTAAGCAATTTGAAAGGCCGAGGTCTGCAAGTTTCCTGAGGTTGCGTGTTCAAGGTCAGCCTGTGCATTCTGGTGAAAACCCAACTCACATAATAAAAGAGAGAGAGAAAAAAAGAAAGCTAATCAGACTGATGTGTGGGTGCAATTAAAACAAAGTAAGGTTCCCGAATACTCCAACTTCTGAACCACCTTTATTCATTATGTAAAGTCTCCCTCTTGTCACCAATTCTGGACTGCAACAGTGCAATTTTTGCTTATTGAAACACTTGCCTTTTACGTTCAAGTGATTGTCATCCAAATGCCATTCAAGTAGCCGGGGTTGCAGGTGTCCACACCACCAGGTCCAACTTACGTTCTTTTTAAATTTTTCTGTACCTCCAATCTATCTTTCTTTGATTTCCACAAAGCAGTCAATACGTAGAAATGAAATAGAAGAAGTTGCACACCTGTGGTGTCACTTTTACGCTATGAAAACCCCGTCCTTTTGTGACGCGACCCAATTTTAGTGTTAATGCTGACGAAACGAGTACATGCCAAGTTCAGCTCGGCTTTTTAATGTTTTTTTTTCTTTTTCTGTTTTTTTTTATACGGAGCTGGCTACGCAGTGTCCTTCGAGGCCAGTCTCGAACCTGTGACTTCACGATCCGCCTGCCTTGGCATTATTTTGTGCTGGGTCTACAGGCTTGAGCCGCGGAACCCAACCCAAATTGTTTTTTTAACTTAAGGACGCGGTTTCATCACTTTGATCTGCCGGGTCTCCAAAGCGCAACTTCCCGTGATCCTCCCGCCTTGATTTTTGAGGCGACTGAATGATAGGCTGCCTTGAGCCACCTTGCCAGGCTGTTATAATGCATTGTTTAAAAGAAAATCCCAGATACTCTGCCGGGCGCTGCCACTCACGCAAGCAATCTAAGCACTTTGAAAAGCCGAGGTGGGTGGGATATATAAGGTCACGAGTTCGAGGTCAGCATGTGCATTCTGGTGAAAACCCACCTCATATAATAAAAGAGAAAATAAAACAAAGGTAATCAGACTGATGAGTGTGTGCATTTGAAACAAAACGAAGTTTCCAGAGACTCCACCTTAAGAAACGCCTTTCTTTATTATATGCAGTTTCCCTCTTGTCACCAAGGCTAGGGTGCAACAGTGTGATCTTTTCTTATTGCAACTCCTGCCGTTTTAGTTCAGGAGATTGTCATCCCAATGCCGTTCAGGGAGCTGGGGTTGCAGGCGTTCAAACCACCAGGTCCAACTAACTTTCTATTTTTAGTTTTCTGTACCGTCAATCTATCTTTATTTGATTTCCACAAAGCAGTCAATACGTAGAATTAAAATACGAACAGCCGCACACCTGTGGTGTCATTTTTACGCTGCAACCATGCCGGCTTTTTGTGTAGCGTTCGAATTTTAGTGTACTGCTGCCGAAGCGAGTACCTGCCAAGCCCATCTCAGCCTTTTTATGTTTTCTTTTTTTATTATTATTTGTTTGTTTTTTTGCGGGGAGCGGGCTACGAAGCGGACTTCGAGGGCAGTCTCGAACCTGTTACCTCACGATCTGCCTTCTTTGGCATTCTTTTTTGCTGGGACTACAGGCTTGAGCCTCGGAGCCAAACCCAAATGGTCTTTTTGTTTTAAAGACGCAGTTTCACCAATTTGTATGGGCGGGTCTCGAAAGGGCAACTTCTAGTGATCTGCCCAACTGGAATTTTGAGGCGACTCCATTACAGGCTGCCATGAGCCACCGTGCCGGGCTGTTATAATTTATTGTTAAATAAGAAATCAGAGAGAATCTGCCGGGCACTGCCTCTCACGTTAGCAATATAAGCAATTTGAAAGGCCGAGGTGGGAGGGTCTCCTGAGGTTGAGAGTTCGAGGTAAGCATGTGCATTCTGGTGAAAACCCACCTCACATACTAAAAGAGAGAAAAAAAAGAAAGCTAATCAGACTGATGTGTGTGTGCAATTAAAACAAAGCGAGGTGCCCGGATACTCCAACTTCAGAACCTCCCTTTTTCATTACCAACAGTTGCGCTATTGTCACCAAGGCTGGACTGCAACAGTGCCGTTTTTGCTTATTGAAACACTTGCATTTTACGTTCAAGTGATTGTCATCCAAATGCTGTTCAAAAAGCTGGGGTTGCAGGTGTCCACACCACCAGGTCCAACTAACTTTCCATTTTAATTTTTGTGTAATTCCAATCTATCTTTGTTTGATTTCCACAAAGCTGTGAATACGTAGAAATAGAATATGAAAAGCTACACACCTGTGGTGTCATTTTAAACCTACAAACACGCCACCCTTTTTGACGAGTCCCAGTTTTAGTGTAGGTGCTGCTGAAGCAAGTACATGCCAACCCCAGCTCAGCTTTTTTCTGTTTTTCTGTTTTTTGTTTGTTTGTTTGTTTGTTTTTTATATGGAGCGGGCTATGCTGTGTCTTTCGAGACCAGTCTCAAACCTGTGACCTCATGATGCACATCCCTCCGCATTCTTATGTGCTGGGACTACAGGCTTGACCCTCGGAGCCCAACACAAATTTTCTTTTTGTGTTAATAATGCGATTTCACCATTTTGGTGGGGCGGGTTTTGAAAGCACAACTTCTCGTCATCTACGCACACTGATTTTTGAGGCGGCTGAATTATACGCTGCCATGAGCCACCGTGCCGAGCTGTTATAATGTATTGGTAAAAAGAAAATCAGAGAGACTCTGCGGGCACTGCCACACACGCAAGCAATCTAAACCCGATGAAAGGCCGAGGTGGGTGGAATTCCTGAGGTCACGAGTTCGAGGTAAGATTGTGCAATTAGGTGAAAACCCACCTCACATAATAAAAGAGAAAATAAAAGAAAGGTAATCAGACTGATGAGTGTGTGCTATTGAAACCAAACGAAGTTCCCAGAGACTCCACCCTAAGAAACGCCTTTCGGTATTACGTGAAGTTTCCCTCTTGTCACCAAGGCTGGGGCGCAACAGTGCGATCTTTGCTTATTGCAACACCTGCCATTTTAGTTTAAGAATTGTCATCCCAATGCCATTTAAAAAGCTGGGGTTACAGGCGTCCAAACCAGCAGGTCCAACTAATTTTGTATTTTAATTTTTCTTTACCTCCAATCTATCTTTTTTGATTTCCACAAACTGTCAATACAAAGAAATCAAATACGAAAAGCTGCACACCTGTGGTGTCATTTTTACGCTACGCACACGCCGCCCTTTTGTGAGGCGACCCAATTTTAGTGTAGATGCTGCCAAAGCGAGTACACGCCAAGCCCAGCTCAGCTTTTTTATGCTTTTCTTTTTTTCTGCTTTTTATATCGAGCTGTGTCCTTAAAGGCCAGTCTCGAACCTGTGACCTCATGATCCGCCTGCATCGGCATTCTTTTGTGCTGGGTCTACAGGCTTGAGCCCCGGAGCCCAACCCAAACTGTCTTTTGGTTTTAGGGACGCATTTTCACCATTTTGGTTGGGTGTGTCTCCAAAGCGAAACTTCTCGTGATCCGCCCTCCTTGATTTTTGAGCCGACTGAATGATAAGCTGCAATGAACCACCGCGCCAGGCTGTTATAATGTATTGTTAAAAAAAAAAAATCAGAGATTCTGCAGGATGCTGCCACTCACGCAAGCAATCTAAGCACTTTGAAAAGCCAAAGTGGGCGGCTTTCCTGAGGTTGCCTGTTCGAGGTCAGCCTCTGCATCCTGGTGAAAACCCGCCTCACATAATAGAAAAGAGAAAAAAAGTAGGCGAATCAGACTGATGTGTGTGCAATTAAAACAAAGCGAGGTTCCCGGATACTCCACCTTCAGAACAGCCTTTTTTGATTACGTAAAATTTCCCTCTTGTCACCAAGACTGGACTGCAACAGTGCGATTTTTGCTTATTGAAACACTTGCCTCTTACGTTCAAGTGATTGTGATCCAAATACCATTCAAGTAGCTGGGGTTGCAGGTGTCCACACCACCAGGTCTAAAGAACTTTCTATTTTAATTTTTCTGTGTCTCCAATTTATCTTTGTTGGATTTCCACAAAGCAGTCAATACGTAGAAATAAAATACAAAAACCTGCACGCCTGTGTTGTCACATTTAGGCTACGAATATGCCGCCCTTTTGTGACAGGACACAATTTTAGTGTAGGTACTGAGGAAGCGAGTACATGCCAAGCCCCGCTCAGCTTTTTTATGTTTTTCTTTCTTTCTTTCTTTCTTTTTTATAGGGAGCTGGCAACACACTGTCCTTTGAGGACAGTCCGGCACCTGTGACCTCACGATCCGCCTGCCTCGGCATTCTTTTGTGCTGGGTCTACAGGCTTGAGCCGCGGAGCCCAACCCAAATTGTCTTTTTGTTTTAAGGAAGCGATTTCACTATTTTGGTCGGGCGGGTCTCCAAAGCCCAACTTCTCGTGATTCCCCCACCTTAAATTTTGACGCGACTGAATAATACGCTGCCATGAGCCACCGTGCTGGGTTGTTATAATGTATTGGTAGAGAACAAATTAGAGAGAATCAACGGGGCTGTGCCACTCACGCAATCAAAGTTAGCACTTTGAAAGGCCGAGGTGGGTGAGATGTCTAAGGTCACGAGTTCGAGGTCAGGAGTTCGAGGTTACAATGTGCATTCCGGTGAAAACTCACCTCGCATAATAAAAGAGAAAATCAAAGAAAGGTAATCAGACTGATGAGTGTGTGCTATTGAAACAAAACTAAGTTCCCGGAGACTCCACCTTAAGAAACGCCTTCATTATTACGTGCAGTTTTCCTCTTGTCACCAAGGCTGTGGTGCAACAGTGCGATCTTTGCTTATTGCAACACCTAGCGTTTTAGTTCAAAAGATTGTCATCCCAATGCCGTTCAAGTAGCTGGGGTTGCAGGCGACCAAACCACCAGGTCCAACTAACTTTCTCTTTTTTGTTTTCTGTACCTCCAATCTATCTTTATTTCATTTCCGCAAACCAGTCAATCCGTAGAAAGAAAATACCAAAAGCTGCACACCTGTGGTGTGACTTTTACTCTGGGACCACGCCAGCCTTTTGTGTAGCATCCCAATTTTAGTGTATGTGCTGCCGAAGCAAGTACATTCAAAGCCCAGCTCAGCATTTTTATGATTTTCTGTTTTTTCCTTTTTTTTTTTTTAATAGGGAGCTGGCTACACTGTGTTCTTCGAGGCCAGTATCGAACCTGTGACCTCACAATCTCATTTCTTTGACATTCTTTTGTGCTGGGACTACAGTCTCCAGCCGCGGAGCCAAACCCAAATTGTCTTTTTGTTTCAAAGTCGTGGTTTCCCCATTTTGCTCTGGCGGGTCTCGAAAGCGTAACTTCTGGTGATCCGCCCAATTGGAATTTTGAGGGGACTCAATTACAGGCGGCCGTGAGCCACCGTGCCGGGCTGTTATAATTTTTTGTTAAATAAGAAATCAGAGAGAATCTACCGGGCACTGACTCTCACGCTAGCAATCTAAGCAATTTGAAAGGCTGCAGTGGGCGGATTTCCTGAGGTCGCGAGTTTGAGGTCAGCCTGTGCATTCTGGTGAAAACCCACTTCACATAATAAAAGAGAGAAAAATAAAGAAACCTAATCAGACTGATGTGTGTGTGTGTGTGTGTGTGTGTGTGTGTGTGTAATTAAACAAATCGAGGTGCCCGGATACTCCACGTTCAGAACAGCCTTTTTTGATTATGTACAGTTTCCCTCTTGTTACCAAGGCTGGACTGCAACAGTGCGATTTTTGCTTATTGAAACACTTGCCTTTTACGTTCAAGTGATTGTCATCCAAATGCCGTTCAAGAAGCTGCGGTTGCAGGTGTCCACACCACCAGGTCCAATTAACTTTCTATTTTAATTTTTCTGTACCTTCAATCTATTTTTGTTTGATTTCCACAAAGCAGTCAATACGTAGAAATAAAATAAGAAAAGCTGCACGCCTGTGGTGTGACTTTTACGCTACAAACACGCCTCCCTTTTGTGACGGGACCCAATTTTAGTGTAGGTGCTGCAGAAGCAAGTACATGCTAAGGACAGCTCAGCTTTTTTATGTTTTTCTGTTTTTTATTTTTATTTATTTATTTTTAAATTTGTATTGCATTATAGGTTTTGGGGTACATGTGCAGAACATGCAAGATAGTTGCCTAGGTACACACATGGCAGTGTGTTTTGCTGCCTTCCTCCCCTTCACCCACACTTGGCATTTATCCCCAGTCTATCCCTCCCCACCCCCCTCACTGTCCCTACCCCATTCCTCCCAATAGACCACAGTGTGTAGTAGATCCCCTCTGTGTGTCCATGTGTTCTCATTTTTCTCACCTGCCTATGAGTGAGTATATGCGGTATTTCTTTTTCTGTTCTTGTGTCAGTTTGCTGAGAATGATGTTCTCCAGATTCATCCATGTCCTTACAAAGGACACAAACTCATCATTTTTGATTGCTGCATAATATTCCATGGTGTATATGTGCCACATTTTCCCAGTCCAGTCTATCATCATTGGGCATTCGGGTTGGTTCCAGTTCTTTGCTATTGTAAACAGTGCTGCAATGAACATTCGTGTGCATGTGTCCTTACAGTAGAATGATTTATAGTCCTTTAGATAGATACCCAGTAATGGGATTGCTGGGTCAAATGGAATTTCTATTTCTAGGTCCTTGAGGAATCGCCACACTGTCTTCCACAATGGTTGAACTAATTTACACTCCCACCAACAGTGTAAGAGTGTTCCTATTTCTCCACATCTTCTCCAGCATCTGCTGTCTCCAGATTTTTTAATGATCACCATTCTAACTGGTGTGAGATGGTATCTCAATGTGGTTTTGATTTGCATCTCTGTAATGACCAATGATGATGAGCATTTTTTCATATGTTTCTTGGCCTCATGTATGTCTTCTTTTGTAAAGTTTCTGTTTATATCCTTTGCCCATTTTTGAATGGGCTTGTTTGTCTTTTTCCTGTAAATCTGTTTGAGTTCTTTGTAAATTCTGGATATCAGCCCTTTGTCAGATGTGTAAACTGCAAAGATTTTTTCCCATTCTGATGGTTGCCGATTCACTCTAGTGACTGTTTCTTTTCCCGTGCAGAAGCTGTGGAGTTTGATTAGGTCCCATTTGTCTATTTTGGCTTTTGTTGCCAATGCTTTTGGTGTTTTGTTCATGAAGTCCTTGCCTACTCCTATGTCCTGAATGGTTTTGCCTAGATTTTCTTCTAGAGTTTTTATGGTGTCAGGTCTTATGTTTAAGTCTTTAATTCATCTGGAGTTAATTTTAGTGTAAGGTGTCAGGAAGGGGTCCATGTTTTTCTGTTTTTTATAGGGAGCTGGCTACGCTGTGTTTTTTGATGCCAGTCTCAAACCCGTGAACTTACGATCCATCTGCCTCGGCATTCTTTTGTGCTGGGTCTTCAAGCTTGAGCCGCAGAGCCCAACCCAAATTGTCTTTTTGTTTCAAGGATGCGATTTCACCATTTTAGTCGGGCAGGTCTGCAAAGCGCAACTTCTCGTGATTCGCCCGCCTTGATTCTTCAGGCAACTGAATGATAAGCTGGCGTGAGCCACGGTGCTGGGCTGTTATAATGTATTGTTAAAAAGAAAATCAAAGAGACTATGCGGGGCTCTGCCGCATATGCAAGCAAAGTAAGCACTTTGAAAGGCCGAGGTGGGCGTTATTTCTAAGGTCACGAGTTCGAAGTCAGAATGTGCATTCCGGTGAAAACCCACCTCACATAATAAAAGAGAAAATAAAAGAATGGTAATCAAACTGATGAGTGTGTGCTATTGAAACAAAACGAAGTTCCCGGAGACTTCACCTTAAGAAACGCCCTTCATTATTACGTGCACTTTCCCTTTTGTCACCAAGGCTGGAGTGCAACAGTGCAATGTTTCCTTATTGCAAAACCTGCCGTTTTAGTTCAAGAGATAGTCATCCCATTGCCATTGAATTATCTGGGGTTCCAGGCGTCCAATCCACCAGGTCCAACTAACTTGCTATTTAGAGTTTTCTCTACCTCCAATCTATGTTTATTTGATGTCCAGAAAGCAGTCAATACGTAGAAAGAAAATACAAAAAGCTGCACACCTGTGGTGTCATTTTTACGCTGCGACCATGCCGGCCTTTGTGTAGCGTCCCAATTTTAGTGTATGTGCTGCCAAAGCGAGTACATGCCAAGCCCAGCTCAACTTTTTAATGTTTTTCTGTGCTTTTTCTTTTTTTAATCCGGATCAAGCTACACTGTGTTCTTCAAGGCCAGTCTCGAACCTGTGACCTCACGATCTACCTTCTTTGGCATTCTTTTGTGCTGGGACTACAAGCCTGAGCCGCGGAGACAAACCCAAATTGTCTTTTGGTTTTAAAGTCATGGTTTCACCATTTTGGTCGGGCGAGTCTCGAAAGCGCAACTTCTCGTGATCCGCTCAACTGGAATTTTGAGGTGCCTCAATTACAGGCTGCCGTGAGCCACCATGCTGGGCTGTTATAATTTATTGATAAATAAGAAATCAGAGAGAATCTGCCGGGCGCTGCCTCTCATGCCAGGAATCTAAGCAATTTGAAAGGCCGAGGTGGGCAGCTTTCCTGAGGTAGCGAGTTCGAGGTCAGCCTCTGCATCCTGGTGAAAACCCGCCTCACATAATAGAAGACAGAAAAAAGTAGGCTAATCAGACTGATGTGTGTGTGCAATTAAAACAAAGTGAGGTTCCCGGATACTCCACCTTCAGAACAGCCTTTTTTGATTACGTACAGTTTTCCTCTTGTCACCAAGGCTGGACTGCAACAGTGCGGTTTTGCTTATTGAAACCCTTGCCTTTCACGTTCAAGTGATTGACATCCAAGTGCCATTCAAGAAGCTGGGGTTGCAGGTGTTCACACAACCAGGTCCAAAGAACTTTCTATTTTAATTTTTCTGTACCTTCAATTTATCTTTGTTGGATTTCCACAAAGCATTCAATACATAGGAATAAAATAGAAAAAGCTGCACGCCTGTGGTGTCACTTTTAGGCTACGAATATGCCGCCTTTTTGTGACGGGACCCAATTTTAGTGTAGGTACTGCCGAAGCGAGTACATGCCAAGCCCAGCTCAGCTTTTTTATGTTTTTCTGTTTTTTTTTTTTTTTTTTTTTTTTTTTTTTTTTTTATAGGAAGCTGGCTACGCAGTGTTTTCCGAGGCCAGTCTGGAACCTGTGACCTCGCGATCCACCTGCCTCGGCATTCTATTGTGCTGGGTCTACAGGCTTGAGCCGCGGAGCCCAACCCAAATTGTCTTTTTGTTTTAAGGATGCGGTTTCACTATTTTGGTCGGGCGGGTCTCCAAAGCGCAACTTCTCGTGATCCGCCCTCCTTGATTTTTGAGGCGACTCAATTACAGGCTGCTGTGAGCCACCGTGCGGGCTTTTATAACGTATTGTTAGAAAGATAATCAGAGAGAATGTGCGGGGCGCTGCTGCTCATGCAAGCATTCTAAGCACTTTGAAAGGCCGAGGTGGGAGGGATTTCTAAGGTCACGAGTTCGAGGTCAGAATGTGCATTCCGGTGAAAATCCAACTCACATAATAAAAGAGAAAATAAAAGAAAGGCAATCAGACTGATGAGTGTGTGCAATGGAAACAAAACGAAGTTCCCGGTGACTCCACCATAAGAAACGCCTTTCTTTATTACGTGCAGTTTCCCTCTTGTCTCCAAGACTGGAGTGCAACAGTGCGATCTTTGCTTATTGAAACACCTGCCGATTTACTTCAAGAGATTGTCATCCCAATGACGTTCAAGCATCTGGGCTTTCAGGCGTCCACACCACGAGGTCCAAATAACTTTCTATGTTTAGTTTTCTGTACCTCCAATCTATCTTTATTTGATTTCCACAAAGCAGTCAATATGTAGAAAAAAAATACGAAAAGCTGCACACCTGTGGTGTCACTTTTACGCTGCGACCACGCTGGCCTTTTCTGTAGTGTCCCAATTGTGGTGTACGTGCTTCCAAAGCGAGTAGATGCCAAGCTCAGCTCAGTTTTTTTTTTTTAATGTTTTTCTGTTTTTTGTTTGTTTGTTTGTTTTTTATAGGAAGCTGGCTACGCTGTGTTCTTCAAAGCCAGTCTTGAACCTGTGACCTCACCATCTGCCTTCGTTGGCATTCTTTTGTGCTGGGACTACAGGCTTGATCTGCGGAGCCAAACCCAAATTGTCTTTTTGTTTTTAAGATGCCATTTCACCATTTTGGTCGGGCGGGTCTCGAAAGTGCAACTTCTCGTGATTTGCCCAACTGGAATTTTGAGGCGACTCAATTACAGGCTCCTGTGAGCCACTGTGCTGGGCTGTTATAATTCATTGTTCAATAAGAAATCAGAGAGGATCTGCCGGGTGCCTCCTCTCACCCTAGCAATATAAGCAATTTGAAAGGCCGAGGTGGGCGGGTTTCCTGAGGTCACGAGTTCGAGGTCAGCCTGTGCATTCTGGGAAAAACCCACCTCACATAATAAAAGAGAGAAAAATAAGAAAGCTAATCAGACTGATGTGTGTGTGCAATTAAAACAAAGCGAGGTGCCCGAATACTCTACCTTCACAACTGCCTTTTTTGATTACGTACAGTTTCCCTCTTGTCAGCAAGGCTGGACTGCAACAGTCCGATTTTTGCTTATTGAAACCCTTGCGTTTTAGATTCAAGTGATTGTCATCCAAATGCCATTGAAGTAGCTGGGTTTGCAGGTGTCCACACCACCAGGTCCAATTAACTTTCCATTCAAATTTTTCTGTAACTCCAATCTATCTTTGTTTGCTTTCCACAAAGCAGTCAATACATAGAAATAAAATAAAAAAGCTGCACGCCTATGGTGTCATTTTTATGCTACGAACCCTCCACCCTTTTGTGACACGACCCAATTTTAGTGTAGGTGCTTCCGAGGCGAGTACATGCCAAGCCCAGCTCAGCTTTTTTCTGTTTTTCTGTTTTTTTTTTTTGTTTTGTTTTTTATAGGGAACTGGCTACGCTGTGTTATTTGAGGCCAGTCTCGTACCTGTGACCTCACGATCCGCCTGCCTCGGCATTCTTTTGTGCTGGGTCTACAGGCTTGAGCCGCAGAGCCCAACCCAAATTGTCTTTTTGTTTTAAGGACGCGATTTCACTATTTTGGTCGGGCGGGTCTCCAAAGCCCAACTTCTCGTGATTTGCCCACCTTGATTTTTGAGGCGACTGAATGATATGCTGCTGTGAGCCACCGTGCTGGGTTGTTATAATGTATTGGTAAAGAAAAAATCAGAGAGAATCAACGGGGCTGTGCCACTCACGCAATCAAAGTTAGCACTTTGAAAGGCCGAGGTGGGTGAGATGTCTAAGGTCACCAGTTCGAGGTCACAATGTGCATTCCGGTGAAAACTCACCTCGCATAATAAAAGAGAAAATCAAAGAAAGGTAATCAGACTGATGAGTGTGTGCTATTGAAACAAAACTAAGTTCCCGGAGACTCCACCTTAAGAAACGCCTTCATTATTACGTGCAGTTTTCCTCTTGTCACCAAGGCTGTGGTGCAACAGTGCGATCTTTGCTTATTGCAACACCTAGCGTTTTAGTTCAAAAGATTGTCATCCCAATGCCGTTCAAGTAGCTGGGGTTGCAGGCGTCCAAACCACCAGGTCCAAATAACTTTCTCTTTTTTGTTTTCTGTACCTCCAATCTATCTTTATTTCATTTCCACAAAGCAATCAATCCATAGAAAGTAAATACAAAAAGCTGCACACCTGTGGTGTGATTTTTACTCTGGGACCACGCCGGCCTTTTGTGTAGCGTCCCAATTTTAGTGTATGTGCTGCCGAAGCGAGTACATTCCAAGCCCAACTCAGCATTTTTATGTTTTTCTGTTTTTTCTTTTTTTGTTTTTTTTATAGGGAGCTGGCTACACTGTGTTCTTCGAGGCCAGTATCGAACCTGTGACCTCACAATCTCATTTCTTTGACATTCTTTTGTGCTGGGACTACAGTCTCCAGCCGCGGAGCCAAACCCAAATTGTCTTTTTGTTTCAAAGTTGTGGTTTCAGCATTTTGCTCTGGCAGGTCTCGAAAGCACAACTTCTGGTGATCCGCCCAACTGGAATTTTGAGGGGACTCAATTACAGGCGGCCGTGAGCCACCGTGCCGGGCTGTTATAATTTTTTGTTAAATAAGAAATCAGAGAGAATCTGCCGGGTGCTGACTCTCACGCTAGCAATCTAAGAAATTTGAAAGGCCACGGTGGGCGGGTTTCCTGAGGTCGCGAGTTTGAGGTCAGCCTGTGCATTCTGGTGAAAACCCACTTCACATAATAAAAGAGAGAAAAATAAAGAAACCTAATCAGACTGATGTGTGTGTGTGTGTGTGTGTGTGTGTGTAATTAAACAAATCGAGGTGCCCGGATACTCCACGTTCAGAACAGCCTTTTTTGATTATGTACAGTTTCCCTCTTGTTACCAAGGCTGGACTGCAACAGTGCGATTTTTGCTTATTGAAACACTTGCCTACCTATGAGTGAGTATATGCGGTATTTCTTTTTCTGTTCTTGTGTCAGTTTGCTGAGAATGATATTCTCCAGATTCATCCATGTCCTTACAAAGGACACAAACTCATTATTTTTGATTGCTGCATAATATTCCATGGTGTATATGTGCCACATTTTCCCAGTCCAGTCTATCATCGTTGGGCATTTGGGTTGGTTCCAGTTCTTTGCTATTGTAAACAGTGCTGCAATGAACACTCGTGTGCATGTGTCTTTATAGTAGAATGATTTATAGTCCTTTGGATAGATACCCAGTAATGGGATTGCTGGGTCAAATGGAATTTCTATTTCTCGATTCTTGAGGAATTGCCACACTGTCTTCCACAATGGTTGAACTAATTTACACTCCCACCAACAGTGTAAGGATGTTCCTATTTCTCCACATCCTCTCCAGCATCTGCTGTCTCCAGATTTTTTAATGATCGCCATTCTAACTGGCGTGAGATGGTATCTCAATGTGGTTTTGATTTGCATCTCTCTAATGACCAGTGATGATGAGCATTTTTCATATGTTTCTTGGCCTCATGTATGTCTTCTTTTGTAAAGTTTCTGTTTATATCCTTTGCCCATTTTTGAATGGGCTTGTTTGTCTTTTTTCTGTAAATCTGTTTGAGTTCTTTGTAAATTCTGGATATCAGACCTTTGCCAGATGTGTAAACTGCAAAGATTTTTTTCCATTCTGATGGTTGCCGATTCACTCTAGTGACTGTTTCTTTTCCTGTGCAGAAGCTGTGGAGTTTGATTAGGTCCCATTTGTCTATTTTGGCTTTTGTTGCCAATGCTTTTGGTGTTTTGGTCATGAAGTCCTTGCCTACTCCTATGTCCTGAATGGTTTTTCCTAGATTTTCTTCTAGGGTTTTTATGGTGTCAGGTCTTATGTTTAAGTCTTTAATCCATCTGGAGTTAATTTTAGTGTAAGGTGTCAGGAAGGGGTCCATGTTTTTCTGTTTTTTTATAGGGAGCTGGCTATGCTGTGTTTTTTGAGGCCAGTCTCGAACACGTGACCTCACGATCCACCTGCCTCGGCATTCTTTTGTGCTAGGTCTTCAGGCTGGAGCTGCGGAGCCCAACCCAAATTGTCTTTTTGTTTCAAGGATGCGATTTCACCATTTTAGTCGGGCGGGTCTGCAAAGCGCAACTTCTCATGATTCGCCCGCCTTGATTCTTCAGGCAACTGAATGATAAGTTGGCGTGAGCCACGGTGCCGGGCTGTTATAATGTATTGCTAAAAAGAAAATCAGGGAGACTATGCGGGGCTCTGCCACCAACGGAAGCAAAGTAAGCACTTTGAAAGGCTGAGGTGGGCGTTATTTTTAAGGTCACGAGTTTGAAGTCAGAATGTGCATTCTGGTGAAAACCCACCTCACATAATAAAAGAGAAAATAAAAGAAAGGTAATCAAACTGATGACTGTGTGCTATTGAAACAAAACGAAGTTCCCGGAGACTCCACCTTAAGAAATGCCCTTCGTTATTACGTGCACTTTCTATTTTGTCACCAAGGCTGGAGTGCAACACTGCAATGTTTCCTTATTGCAAAACCTGCCGTTTTATTTCAAGAGATTGTCATCCCATTGCCTTTGAAGTAGCTGGGGTTTCATGCGTCCAAACAACCAGGTCCAACTAACTTTCTATTTTAAGTTTTCTCTACCTCCAATCTATGTTTATTTGATTTCCAGAAAGCAGTCAATATGTAGAATGAAAATATGAAAAGCTGCACACCTGTGGTGTCATTTTTACACTGCGACCATGCCGGCCTTTTGTGTAGTGTCCCAATTTTAGTGTATGTGCTGCCGAAGCGAGTACATGCCAAGCCCAGCTCAGCTTTTTTATGTTTTTCTGTTTTTTTTTTTTTTTTTTTTTTTTTTTTTTTAATCCGGATCAGGCTACACTGTGTTCTTCAAGGCCAGTCTCGAACCTGTGACCTCACGATCTGCCATCTTTGGCATTCTTTTGTGCTGCGACTACAGGCTTGAGCTGCGGAGACAAACCCAAATAGTCTTTTTGTTTTAAAGACACGGTTTAACTATTTTGTTTGGGCGAATCTCCAAAGCACAACTTCTTGTGATCCGCACAATTTGATTTTTGAGGCGACTCAATTACAGGCTGCTGTGAGTCACGGTGCTGGGCTGTTATAATTTATTGTTAAAAAGAAAATCAGAGAGACTCTGCAGGGCGCTTCCACTCATGCAAGCAATCTAAGCACTTTGAGGGGCCGAGGTGGGCGGGATTTCTAAGGTCACGCATTCCAGGTCAGAATGTGCATTCCGGTGAAAACCCACCTCACATAATAAAAGAGAAAATAAAAAAAGGTAATCAGACTGATGTGTGTGGCAATTGAAACAAAACAATGTTCCTGGAGATTCCATCTTAAGAAACGCCTTTCTTTATTACATGCAGTTGCCCTCTTGTCATCAAGCCTGGTGTGCAACAGTGCGATATTTGCTTATTGCAACACCTGCTGTTTTAGTTCAAGAGCTTATCTTCTTAATGCCGTTCAAGTAGCTGGGTTTTCAGGCGTCAACACCACCAGGTCCAACTAACTTTCTATTTTTAGTTTTCTGTACCTCCAATCTATCTTTATTTGATTTCCACAAAGCAGTCAATACGTAGAAAGAAAATATGAAAAGCTGCACACCTGTGGTGTCATTTTTACACTGCGACCAAGCCAGGTTAGGTGTAGCATCCCAATTTTAGTGTACGTGCTTCCAAAGTGAGTAGATGCCAAGCCCAGCTCAGTTTTTTTAATGTTTTTCTGTTGTTTCTTTCATAGAGAGCGGGCTACGCTGTGTTCTTTGATGCCAGTCTCGAACCTGTGACCTCACCATGTGCCTTCTTCTGCATTATTTTTTGCTGGGACTACAGACTTGAGCCACGTAGCCAATCCCAAATTGTCTTTTTGTTTTAAAGATGCAGTTTCACCATTTTGGTCGGGCGGGTCTCCAAAGCGCAACCTCTCATAACTCTCCCAACTGGAATTTTGAGGCGTCTCAATTCCAGGCTGCCATGAGCCACTGTGCCGTGTTCTTATAATTTATTGTTCAATAAGAAATCAGAGAGAATATGCCAGGCGCTGCCTCTCACACTAGCAATATAAGCAGTTTGAAAGGCCGAGGTGAGCGGGTTTCCTGAGGTCGTGAGTTCGAGGTCAGCCTGTGCATTCTGGTAAAAACGCACCTCACATAATAAAACAGAGAGAAAAAAAGGCTAATCAGACTGATATGTGTGTACAATTAACACAAAGCAAGGTTCCCGGATACTCCACCTTCATAATCACCTTTTTTGATTACATATAGTTTTTCTTTGTCACCAAGGTTGGACTGCAACAGTGCGATTGTTTCTTATTGAAACACTGGCCTTTTACTTTAAAGTGATTGTCATCCAAATGGCGTTCAAGTAGCTGGGGTTGCAGGTGTCCACACCACCAGGTCTAACTAATTTTCTATTTTAATTTTTCTGTACCTCCAATCTATCTTTGTTTGATTTCCACAAAGCAGTCAATACGTGAAAAAAAAAAATATGAAAAGCTGCACACCTGTGGTGTCATTTTTATGTTACAAAAATGCTGCCCTTTTGTGACGTGACCCAATTTTAGTGTAGGTGCTGCCGAACCGAGTACATGCCAAGCCCAGCTCACCTTTTTTATGTCTTTTTGTTTTTTGTTTTTTATAGGAAGCTGGCTTTGCTGTGTCCTTCTTGGCCAGTCTCGAACTTGTGAACTCAGGATCCAGCTGCCTCAGCATTCTTTTGGGCTGGGTCTAAAGGCTTGAGCCGTGGAGCCCAACCCAAATTGTCTTTTTGTTTTAAGGACGTGGTTTTACCATTTTTGTCATTTGGGCCTCCAAAGCGCATGTACTCGAGATCCACCCGCCTTGATTTTTGAGGCGACTCAATTACAGGCTGCAATGCACCACCGTGCCGGGTTATTTTTTTTTAATTTTTATTGCATTATAGGTTTTGGGGCACATGTGCAGAACGTGCAAGATAGTTGCATAGGTATACACATGGCAGTGTGCTTTGCTGCCTTCCTCCCCTTCACCCACACTTGGAATTTATCCCCAGGCTATCCCTCCCCAGTCCCCCCCACTGTCCCTCCCTCTTCCCCCCAATAGACCCCAGTGTGTAGTAGACCCCCTCCCTGTGTCCATGAGTTTTTTTTTCTCACCCGCCTATAAGTGAGAATATGCGGTATTTCTTTTTCTGTTCTTGTGTCAGTTTGCTGAGAATGATGTTCTCCAAATTCATCCATGTCTTTACAAAGGACACAAACTCATCATTTTTTATTGCTGCATAATATTCCATGGTGTATATGTGCCACATTTTCCCAGTCCAGTCTATCATCGTTGGGCATTTGGGTTGGTTCCAGGTCTTTGCTATTGTAAACAGTGCTGCAATGAACATTCGTGTGCATGTGTCCTAATAGTAGAACGATTTACAGTCCTTTGGATATATACCTGTAGGGAGCTGTATCCATTTTGAGAATCTAGTAAGCTATCTTGTGACCCTGTTGCCTAAGAGCCCACATCCTCTTTATCTAAATCCTACATTTCCTCTGAGTTGCAAGATCAGCCGGTGGTCTCATTACCATAGTTACCCTTTGACATCAGCCCTCAGATTTTCCCGCCTTTACTTGTTTATAAGCAGCTGCATTGGGCCTAATAAACGAGACTTGATCAGATTCTTGACTTGTCTCCATTCTTTGTGTCTCCTGTCTCTCTCTCAATCCCCACTCCCTCCCTAGGGTCCCCGTTGTTTGTCCCACAGGCCCGGACAAAATTGGCGCCCAACACGGGGTGACTGGTACAAGGGAAATCGTGAGGGACGCCGCCGAGATCAGGCAGCAGAGAGGAATCAAGAAACCCGGAGGAAAGAGCGTCCTGGGAGCCTGCCACGGACTTATGCTCTGGTAAGCGGACAGCGAATATGGGACAGGAAATCAGTAAGCATGAGTTGTTTGTAGAGAGTTTAAGTAAAGCTTTAAAGGTGCGGGGAGTAAAGGTGAAAGTAAAACAATTGTGTAAATACTTTGACTATATTAAGGATGTCTGCCCCTGGTTCCCCCAGGAAGGAACCATAGATCAAAAATGACGGAAAAGGGTATGCCTTGAAAGATTATTATAGTACTTTTGGACCAGAGAAGGTCCCAGTGACTGCCTTTTCATATTGGAATTTAATAGATGAAATTTTAAGTCAGAGACGTCAAGATCCCCTTGTTGCTAATGTCGTCTCTCAGGGAGAGTCTATATTAAAAGGAGGAAAAGAGAAATCTGAAACTCCAAAAACTAGTGGGGAGACTTGTTCTTCTCCAGAAACTATGCCAGAACAGGATTTAATGTCCTTTGATAGTGACTCTGAAAAGGGCGCCTCCCAGGAGCATAAATATCCAGATTTGCCTCTCATGAAAGAAAGCTGTCAGCCACAAAAGAAAAGCTTACCCGAAACTGCAGATAAACTCTCTTAACAAAAGGATAAAATTAGACATAAGTGTGGGATGCACACTCGCTTATCAGGGTGGCTTATAGAAAGTGCAAATAATTCAGAAGATGAAGGCATAGAAGAGGGAATAGGTTGGGAGGACGTACAGGAGGAACTAGCCAGATATAAAAAAGACAACTGGCCCTCCGAGAGGCCGTGGCCTCCGCCCTCGGCACCTACAATGACATTTCCCGTTTATGATCCTCAAAAAGAACTACAGGATAAGATTAATTTCTTAAAACAGCAGATAAGGCTCGAAGTAGAACATCAGGATCTCATTGAGCAGTTAGAGAAAATCAAGATAGGGAAGGTTAGGAATGAAACAAAAACTTCCGCCCCTTCTTTTGGCGGTAACCCTCGCCTGGGAACTGCCATGAGGCAGCCTGCCCCAACTAACTCTTCATTGGAGTCAGGCGACCCTAATGTTTATCCAGTCACCGAAACTGTAGATCAAAATAATGCTGCGTGGCGACATCATGTCGGTTTTGATTTCAAAATTATCAACGAATTGAAGACTGCTGTGGCACAATATGGTGCTACTGCTCCGTATACCACTGCAATTTTGGAATCAGTAGCTGAGAATTGGCTTACTCCAGGGTATTGGCAAACTCTAGCCCATGCTACCTTATCTGGCAGAAACTTCCTGCTTTGGAAGTCTGAGTATTATGAGTGCTGCAAAGAAACCGCCCGCTGTAATGAAATGTTGTTGGCTAACAACAATTGGAGCTTTGATATGTTAGTTGGAGAAGGCAATTACGCCACCAGTGATGCCCAGATGCAGTATGATGCTGGACTTTATGCTCAAATTCAGGCTGCAGGAACAAAGGTTTGGAGAAAGCTGCCCACTAAGGGAGATCTCAGCTCCTCTCTTACTAGTATCAAGCAGGGGCCAGATGAGCCGTTTTCAGAATTTGTTCACCATCTCCTTACAGCAGCGGGGAGAATTTTTGGTGATCCACAGGTCGGCCAAGACTTTGTAAAGCAACTGGCATTTGAAAATGCCAACGCCACTTGTCAGGCCGCTATTCGTCCTTATAAAAAGAAGACAGATCTCTCGGGCTATATTCGCCTGTGTTCAGACATTGGGTCTGCCTACCAACAGGGACTGGCTATGGCTGCTGCCTTGCAAGGCTATACAGTGAGGCAATTTCTATCAAATCAGTCAAGAAATAAGTGCTTTCAATGTGGTGCTAGTGGTCACTATGCTAAAGATTGCAATGTTGATAAGAAACCCTCCTTCAACATAAAAGCCCCTAGCCTATGCCCACGGTGTAAGCGTGGCAAGCATTGGGCTAATGTGTGCAAGTCTAAGAAAGATGCCCAGGGCAACCTCCTTTCTCCCCATCAGGGAAATGGGATGAGGGGCCAGCCCCAGGCCTCCAAACCAAAACAGATCTATGGGGCAGTCAGCTTTGTTCCCCCAAACAACAATCCATTTCAAGCCTCTGCCGAGCAACGGCAGGAAGTGCAGGATTGGACCTCTGTTCCACCTCCCACGCAGTATTAACACCTGAGATGGGAGTTCAGGCCCTGCCTACAGGAGTCTTTGGGCCTCTACCTGAGGGCTCTGTTGGACTTATTCTAGAGCACAGCAGCCTCACCCTACAGGGATTACAAGTTCTCCCCGGGGTGATAGACAATGACTATACGAGAGAGATTAAAGTTATGGCATCCTCTCCTCGAGTGATAAGTACTGTTTCCCCAGGACAAAGATTTGCACAGCTCCTACTTTTACCCCTTCACAAAACCAAGAATAAGGCTGTCAAAGGGAATAGGGGCGCTGCCGGTTTTGGCTCTTCAGATGTTTATTGGGCAGAAATTATATCTTCCAGCAAGCCCATGATGACATTATTGTTAGATGAGAAAAAATTTACTGGGTTAGTAGATACCAGGGCTGATGTAACTATCATCAGCAAAACCCAGTGGCCTCAGACGTGGCCTACAGAGGCTACAATCACTCATCTAACTGGGATTGGTCAAAGTAGAAATCCAGAAAGAAGCAGTAAATTGCTGACCTGGAAAGATGAGAAGGGACATCATGGACACATTCAGCCCTATATAGTCGCAGGTCTGCCTTTTAACCTGTGGGGCAGGGACCTGCTGGCTCAAATAGAAATGGTCATTGGCAGTCCTAATGATATTGTTATGGCTCAAATGCTAAAAAAATGGCTAGGTGCCAGGAACGGGACTGGGAAAAAATCAAGACGGAATCCTAGACCCCATTCATACCAAATCAAAGACAGACAGAACTGGGCTTGGCCATTTTTAACAGGGGTCATGGTCTGTCCTGTAATCCATGCAGACAAAATCACCTGGAGATCTGATGACGCTGTCTGGGTTGATCAGTGGCCCCTCTCTTCAGAAAAGCTAGCTGCCACCCAACAACTGGTACAGGAACAGTTACAGGCAGGACATATAGAGCCTAGTAATTCTCCTTGGAACATGCCAATCTTTGTCATAAGAAAGAAATCAGGAAAATGGCGATTGTTACAAGACCTTAGAGAGGTCAATAAGTCTATGGTCCTCATGGGAGCCCTACAACCTGGACTCCCCTCTCCCATCACCATACCTTTAGACTACTATAAAATAGTTATTGATTTGAAAGACTGTTTCTTTACCATTCCATTACATCCAGATGATCAAAAACGTTTTGCCTTTAGTGTGCCCTCTACCAATTTTAGGGAACCTATGAAAAGATACCACTGGAGAGTGTTACCTCAGGACATGGCTAATAGTCCAACCTTGTGCCAATATTTTGTTGCTTCAGCTATTCAACCTATTAGAAACACCTGGACAGAAATTTATATTATCCATTACATGGATGACATTCTTATAGCAGGGAAGGATGGGCAAAATGTTTTATCTTGTTTTAAGACTTTACAGACATCTCTTACACAACATGGCCTATTAATAGCTCCTGAAAAGGTGCAACTTACTGATCCCTACACGTATTTAGGCTTTCAGCTAAGAGGAAATCAGGTTACTACACAGAAGGTACAACTTAGGCTAGACAAACTTAAGACGCTGAATGATTTTCAAAAATTATTGGGAGATATCAATTGGCTTCTACCTTATTTAAAACTATGCAAAGCAGACCTCAAACCACTTTATGATATCCTAAATGGAGACCCAAACCCCACGTCACCTCAAGAGCTAACCTCTGAAGGCCTACAGGCTATTCAGACTGTAGAACATGCCATCAATCATCAAACCATTACCTTTGTAGACTATAATAAGCCACTCCAATTTATTATTTGTCAGACCTCATTATCACCCACTGCCGTGTTTTGGCAAACCGCACCATTAATGTGGGTGCATCTCCCTAACACACCAAAAAGAATCCTTGAACCATACTACCTCATGGTTGCAAATCTAATTATCCAAGGTCGAGCTATGGGCAGAGAGTATTTTGGTTATGAACCATCTTTAATTGTCCAACCATACAGTAAAGAGCAAGTTCAATGGCTTATGCAAACTACTGAGGCTTGGCCTATAGTATTAGCTTCATTTTCAGGACAATTGGATAACCATTACCCTCCCAACAAACTAATTACCTTTGCAAACAGACATGAATTTATTTTCCCAAAGGTTGCAAAATCTGAGCCTCATTCCTGATGGACTCGTAGTGTTCACTGATGGCTCGTCCACAGGCATAGCTGCCTATGTCAGTCAAGGCCATACCGTACAGTTTCAAACCCAGTCATCCTCAGCTCAGCTTACTGAATTACAAGCAGTCATAACAGTATTCTCTGCTTTCCCTAATCACTCTCTGAACATTTATACTGACAGTGCAAATATTGCTCAGTCTGTACCTAATTTAGAGACAGCTCTCATCATTAAACATACCTCTTCAGCTGCAGTATTATTTAAACAACTACAACAGTTCATTGTTAACAGAACTCATCCTTTCTTTATTGGGCACCTACAGGCCCACTCAGAATTACCTGGACCACTGTCACAAGGTAATCAACAAGCTGACTTAGCCACTTGCATTTTTCATGCATATACTGCAGAAACCAAAGATCTGTTATCTCAAGCTCAACACACACACAGCCTACATCACCTTAATGCTCACTCTCTTAGATTATTACATCACATCACCAGAGAACAAGCCAGACAAATAGTTAAGGAATGCACACAATGTGCTACACACCTACCTGTACCCCATCTGGGAGTTAACCCTAGGGGTCTAGTCCCCAATGCACTCTGGCAAATGGATGTAACCCATATTTCAGAATTTGGCAACCTTAAATATGTTCATGTATCTGTTGATACCTTTAGTGGATATGTATTTGCCACACTCCAGACAGGAGAAGCCACCAAGCATGTCATTGGACACCTACTATCTGCTTTTGCCACCCTTGGCTGTCCACAAAAAATCAAAACTGATAATGGGCCAGGATATACCAGCACTGCTTTTGCTCGATTATTTTCCCAATTAAACATACAACACATAACTGGCATCCCTTATAACCCTCAAGGCCAAGGAATAGTTGAGAGAACCCATCTCACCTTAAAAATTACCCTCAAAAAAATAAAAAATGGGGTATGGTACCCCATTAAGTGGTCCCCCAGAAACCTCATAGAACACTCACTATTTATACTTAATTTTTTAACTCTGGACAAAGACGGACACTCCACTGCAGAACACCACTGGCAAGCAGAAACTCAAACAAAGTTTGCATCTGTAATGTGGAAAGATCCTATGACTGGCTCTTGGCATGGGCCTGACCCCGTATTAATTTGGGGAAGAAGATCAGTGTGTGTATATGCAAAAGAAGCAGATTCTGCCAGATGGCTGCCAGAAAGACTGGTAAAACAAGTAGATAGTAAAGGAACAGCAGGGTATGAAGATAATAACCCCTCCCAGGGAATATGCTAAGCCCTGAGGATTATCCCCACTTTTTTTCCTTTTTCTTCAGAAGCATGTGGACCCTAGTACTGATATCCCTAATAACCACTCTCATACCAAAGACTGACAGCGAATTCGGAGCACGGTATGATGTACAGCAAGTTTTGAAGAGCATATATGGTGAGCCCTGTGAATGTAAATTAGGTACTATATCCTCCCCACCCTCAACCTTTTCTAGCCAAATCAACTGTATAACCAAAACGGCATACCTTACTTATGGCAGTGACAAAAAGCCAGGCTATAAATGTGTTGCCAAACCACCTATAACAATAATTCCCCCAGGATCTCCCCAACCAGTCTGTAACTGCTCTGCTACAATATACCAGTCCATTCATAACAGCTGCTATAAGCAATATGCCACCTGCACCAGGAATAATAAAACTTACTTTACAACCTGGATCACTTATGCCCGATCCGGCTCTTTTGGGGGTGACTGGGCCTCCAGCTCACCGCTGGGTATTACCTATAAATATGCTTTAGCTCCTTGTCCAGAACCAAAAGGGCAGCCCATTTGTTGGGAAAGCAGCCCCACCATCGGTGTCAGCGATGGAGGAGGCCCACATGACCAGATGAGGTCTCATCACGTTAAGGAAGTGTTAAAAATGCTGTTTCCTACTTTATCTTATCACCCCTTAGCCTTACCTAAGCCTCGCCAATTGGAACTAGATGTCCAAACCCAAAACCTTGTTAAGGCAGTCCACAGTTTCCTCCTACACAGTAATTCCTCTTTAGCTAACAACTGCTGGATCTGCATGCCCCTAGGGACACCCATGCCTTTGGCCTTGCCTGCGATTGCCAATTACAGTACTAAGGGGACCCTTCATCTCCCTTTTGCAGTTCAGCCCTTGTCAAGCCTCTGTGTCAATGTCACTTGTTACCAAAGACCTTTCATGAATACCTCCTATGACATTGATGTTGGCTCAATCACAGACTCTTGTAATTGTGCTAGGGTTTTAAATGCCACCATTGACATGTATGCCCCTGTTGGACAAAGTTTTGTTTGTGGAAACAACATGGCTTTCTCTTATCTTCCTAAGAATTGGACGGCAATCTGCATGGTAGCTTCCCTATTTCCTGATGCCAGCATAGTTTCAGGGGACGACCCTATTCCCCTTCCCAGTTTTGATGTTATAGCAGGGAGAAGCAAAAGGGCAGTTCAATTCATTCCTTTGTTAGCTACCTTCAGAATTACCACTGCCTTTACCACAGGAACTGCAGGTTTAGGTTATTCCTTACATTCTTACCATCAACTTTCTCTACAGTTAATTAATGATGTTGATTTACTCTCATCCACCATACAAGTTATTCAAGACCAACTTGACTCCCTAGCCGAAGTAGTCCTACAGAACCGCTGGGGCCTAGATCTGCTCGCCGCTGAAAAGGGAGGACTGTGCCCTGCATTAGACGAGAAGTGCTGCTTCTATGCTAACCATTCTGGTGTTGTTAGAGATAAGATAAAAAGCCTACAAGAAGACTTGGCTAAAAGAAGACAAGCGCTCTATGATAACCCCCTGTCGGGGGGGATTAAATGGACTTCTCCCCTATCTCCTCCCCCTCCTCGGTCCTTTTGTTGCCTTTCTCCTACTCCTCACTGTTGGGCCTCTTATCATCAACAAGATCATGGCTTTTGTTAAACAACAGATTGATGCCATAAAAATGCAGCCCCTACAGGTTCATTATCATAAGCTGGAAATGGCCGACAGAGAGATGGAGATGAATCAAGGCTGTGGTGAAAACTTGACCTGTATCACTTACCATCTCTGATATTGCCTGGTGAGATGGACCAGTTAGCCAATGATGGGCAACCTGAGAGCCTGACAGTAAGATGCTCCCACCTAAGACAGGGACCAGGACTTGAATCCTGCACCCTATGACGGGTAAGGGTAAAAGCATCACTGCAGGTGTGTCTCTTGACCTAAGACAGGCATGGTCCCCATAGGCAATCGGTCACTCAAAAATAATAAAAATAAAAAGGAGGACCTGTAGGGAGCAGTATCCATTTTGAGCACCTAACAGCCATCCTGTGACTCTGTTGCCTAAGAGCCCACATCCTCTTTGTTGTATCAAACCGAGCACAGAAATTCAACACCAAGACAAAAGTATGCCAAATTGCAGGGCTTATTGCTGGCGACCACGGAGGACTCAAGTCTCTCCAACCCGTGGCCCCGAAAGAAGGGTGACAAGACCTTTTATACCTGCAAAACCACCTTGGGAGTGGGGGTGAAGATTGGAGATGGGAATGAAAGCTGTCAATCATTTCCTAGGCTGAGATGAGATTGAGGGGGGCTCTGGGCCAGGGGACTTTTGTCATTCCAATTGCCACTTAAGTGGTTTACAGAGGTTGAGATAAACATTAGCTTATATATTATTTGGACAGGTGTGGGGTCCACAGATTTTTCAGTTGCTTGGCACCAGGATGGAATTGTCTGGGGGTGCTTACTCTGGTAAACAAAGTCCAGCGACTCTGGCCTTCACAGATAAGAGAAGGTATGCAGCTTTACCTCAATTTGCATCCTGCAAATAATCTAGCAGTTTACAGAAACCAAGGTTAGCAGTCACTGTGAGGAGAATGGAAACATTTTTGTTCTTTACAAAATGACATTGTACAGGTTCTAACTCTAGGCCATCTATATCACATTCCCCCCTGTTCTTATAACATGTATTAAATCTTTAATAAGTGTCCTCTTCTTGACACAGGGGTGCATAGTTAGATCTTAGAACCATTAATTTTACCGAATCTATTCTTTCTTGGATAAATTTGCAGAGCATGTTTAAAAGGCATGGTCCAAATGTCAACCCTAGGACCACTAACATTAAGGGTCCTGCTAATCCAGTGAGCAGGGATGTCAGCCAGGGGGACCAAGAGAACAGTTTTTGGTACCAATTTCCTGAGGCCTCTCTGAGGTGTTTCCTTGTTTCTAAGTTTTTCCTAACTAGAGCAAGGCTGTCTCAGATAATTCCAGAGTTATTTGCATAGAAGCAACATTGCTCACCGAGAGCCGCGCACAGTCCCCCCTCCCTCAAGAACAACAAATCTAACCCCCTTCTATTTTGTAATACCATTTCAGCCAAGGAGTCCACTTGTTCAGCTAATTTGGTGATGGAATTTTCCAGATGGGTGATATCTGCATCTATTTGGTGTGAAAGAGTTTTGAAGTTCTGGTCCCCAGTGACTAAGGCAGAGATTCCTATAGCAGTGGACCCTGCTATTCCAAGTCCCACTAATAGGGGTACAATTATGGGGGCCCGTCTCCAATGTCTGTCTGTTTCGGGTGCCATGAGAATTTCACCTTGGGGTCCACTATAAACATTTGCCCGGGGCAGTATATGCACGGGGATACAAAGAATGGGTTTTGAGGAGTTGCTGAACTGGTAGGTGGAAATACAGCTCGTGAGGCCAAAAGTACAGGCAAACCAGACCGAATCTGGGGCTGTGTAGTAAAAACTTGTTTGACTATAACTTAAAATGAGGGTATTTTTTCAGAAACGTCGGTACGGGGAGCTGGTTAGATTATAATTAGGGGAGTGGTAACATCTGCCTTCTTCCTCTAGATCACCTAGTGTTATGTGGAACTGCCTTACAGTACATGAGGTATTTGAGGGGGCTATATCAGGTTGGGCTGCTAGGCCTATGTAAAATGGTGGCTGTGGATTTAAACATAGCCATCAATCTTTTCCTAGGTCTGGATTTGTCTGGTTGAGCAGGTGGTGTGTGGAGGACAACATGTTTAGAAGGTTCAAGCCTTCTATGTCTGGGGGGGCTTCTGTGAACAGGTTCGGAATGGAGATAGCAGAGCCAGGAGTGGGGGATAGATTGGGAGTAACAGGGCTAAGACTGGGGGCTATCTGGACTTTGGAGATGATTTCTGGGGGCCTTAGGACAGAACTAGGAGTAGAGGATAGATTGGGAGCAACAGGGCTAGGACTGGGGGCTATCTGGACTTTGGGGATGATTTCTGGGGGCCTTAGGACCTCAGCAATGGATCCCACTGGGCGGTCAGTTCTGGGCAATGGTATACGCTGGATGGTAAAGATGTTTCCTTTATTCCATCCACTCATATATACCCTAAGACCCCAGGTTTGCCCTGTTGCCCATCTCGCATCTGGATACAGAACTGTTATTTTGAGTGGGTTACAAGAACCGGTGTGGCAAGGGCTCGGGTGAGAGTCTCGGGTAAATGAGATGAAAGTGTTTCTGTTTGTAGTATATCCTGTTATAGTGTAGATAGACTCACAGCCCCAATAGGGGCAGAAAAACTCATCTAAGTTTCCACAATTCCATCTCTTATCTGGTGTGGACCCTGGGCATAGATATAGCCCCATTGTCTGAAGCCGTTTTTTGGCCCCCACATTACACACCCGGGTTTTGTTACATATAGGGTTGTTACTCTGCCTCCCCAAGCGAAGCCTGCCCTTTTTCTTCTGACACCTGTTCCTCCCTGGTTGAGAGTCGCTCCCAGGAGGGTGCAAAGGTCCAGGGAAAAGGTTATGGGGTGTCTGGGAACATATTCTAGGGTTACATTGACAAGGGTGGATCCCCTTTCAGTTTTAGAACTAATATATCCACCAGTGGCCCCTTCAGTAAGGATCCATCGGTAATAGGTGGGCATCAAGGGGGGGTCCCCTCTGAAGGGCTACACCAGGAATCAGGGGGGCAAGGAAGGTTACTGTGAGGAGCTCGAAAGTCTTAGCTTTAGGTGGTCTGCTGAAGCTGAGGTCACTCTCCATTGTGCATCTGGGGGGGCAGTCTTGACATGTGAGTGGTGAAACCAGGCAGTTAGTCCGTCCACCTTGACAGCCGTGAGGGTGACCAGAATCACAGTGTAGGGTCCCTTCCATCGAGGAGTCAGGCCTGCGGTGGTGAATCTCTTTATCAGGACTTCGTCCCCCGGCTGGAAGGGGTGTAACGGCTGGTCAGTGAGGTCCCCTGAGGTAGGTTGAGCTCCCCTGATGAGTGAATGCACCTGGGACTGAACAGACTGGAGTGCCTGCAAGGACTTAAGGAGTGTATGGTTATGGATTTCTGCATGTATGGTGTCTGCAAGTTTGGGGAGTAAGGGAGGGGGCCTCCCAAACATAATTTCAAAAGGAGTAAAGCCTTATAGGGAGTACATCGGGTATGGAGGAGAGCAAAAGGAAGCAGGTTGACCCAGTTTTCACCGGTCTCTAGGATAAATTTTGTTAAAGTTTCCTTTATGGTCCGGGTCATCCTTTCAACCTGCCCCGAACTCTGGGGACGATAGGCACAGTGTAGCTTCCAGGATATGCCTAGGGCCTTGGTCAGGCCCTGAGAAACTTGTGCCGTAAAGGCAGGGCCATTATCTGATCCCAGTGTCAGGGGCAAGCCAAACCGAGGAACCAGGTCCTGTAATAATCTTTTTGTTACCACCAGTGCGGTTTCTGACTTGGTAAGAAAAGCCTCGACCCATCCAGAGAAAGTGTCCACAAAAACAAGGAGGTATTTATAGCCACATGCTGGGGGCTTTATTTCAGTAAAATCTACCTCCCAGTGTTCCCCTGGGCTGGCACCCCTAAGTCTTATTCCTGCCTGACTAGCCTTACTGGCTCCTGGATTTACTCTGGCACATACATCACAACGAGTAGAAGTTTCCTTAACAATCTCATATAAATGTGGAATGTAGTATCTGGTCCTCAGGAGTTCAGTTAGTTTTGTTTGCCCTAAGTGGGTAGCCTGATGTATATCCTTAACTAGAGCCCTTCCTAGAGCCTCGGGGAGCACAATCCTTGGGTCTGGTAGAATCCACCATCCTGTGGAATCTTGCCCTCCCCCCTGTTCTTTAGCAAAGTTTTCTTCCTCAGGCGAGTACGTTGGGGTAGGAGGCAGGTTTGGGGCTGGCAGAGTCACAAGAAGAGGCAGAGATTTTACTGGTCCCAAGGCTGCCTGTCTGGCTTGCAGGTCAGCTGCCCTATTTCCCCTTGCCTCTGGTGAATCTTCCTTCTGGTGTCCTTTGCAGTGTATTAATGCCACTGCCTTAGGCTTCCATATGGCTTCTAGCAAGGCTAGAATTTCCTCTTTGTTTTTGATGATTTTTCCCTCTGAGGTAAGCAGCCCTCTTTCTTTATAAATGGCTCCATGTACATGGGCCGTAGCAAAGGCATATCGACTATCCATGTAGATATTAACAGTTTTTCCCTCTGTCCAGTCCAAGGCCTTTATCAAAGCTATGAGTTCTGCCTTCTGGGCTGAGGTCCCATGTGGGAGAGCCTGGGCCCAGATAACCTGCTCTAAGGTGATCACAGCTGCCCTGGCATACCTCACTCCATTGACCATGAAGCTGCTTCCATCTGTATACAATACCTCTTCTGGGTTCTGCAGGGGGATGTCAGTGAGATCTGGTCATGCAGCATGGAGGACATCTATTGTCTGTGGCAGTCATGTAAGGGCTCCTCTGGCTTGCTGTCAGGTAGCAATGTAGCAGGGTTTAAAACTGTGGTTTTTAAAAACTTTATGCGGGGCTGATCCAAAAGTAAGGCCTGATATTGAACTATGCTGGTGTTTGACATCCATTTTCTGGGGGCTCCATGGAGTAGTGACTCCACCGTGTGGGGAGCTACTAGATTTAACTCTTGCCCCAAAGTCAGCTTATCCACCTCCTTGACTAATAAGGCTGTGGCCACCACCGCTCTTAGGCATGCTGGCCATCCGGAGGCTATGGGGTCAAGTTTTTTTTGAGAGGTAGGTGACTGGCCAGGACCAGGGTCCCAGAGTTTGGGTGAGCACCCCCTTAGCCAAGAGTAAGTCATCCACGTATTGGAGCAGGGTACATTCTGGGAACTCAGCTCAGAAAGCTGCAAGGTCTTGGCTCAATGCTTCATCAAACAGCGTAGGGGAATTTTTGAAGCCCTGTGGCAGTCTCGTCCAAGTGAGTTGCCCAGAAACCCCTGTGTCTGGGTCAGTCCATTCAAAAGCAAATATGGGCTGGCTGACCAGAGTCAGTGGTATACAGAAGAATGCGTCTTTTAGGTCCAGGACTGTGTAGTGGAAGTGGTCCGGGGGCAATAGACTCAGGAGGGTGTATGGGTTCAGAACTGTAGGATGAACAGTTTCTACTCATTTGTTTACCTCCCTCAAGTGCTGTACAGGTCGATAGTCCTGTGTGCCTGGTTTTAAGATGGGGAGTAAGGGAGTATTCCAGGGGGACTTACAGGTAGTAAGGATTCCTCCTTTCAGAAGTCTGGTTATATGTGGTGCAATTTCCCATCTAGCTTCCTGGCTCATGGGATATTGTCATACCTGGACTGGAGTTGCCGTTGCAAGTAGCTGGACCATGACTGGGGTACGGTGGCTTGCCAAGCCTGGGGGATTTGTCTTAGCCCACACTCCAGGTACCTTTTCTTGAAACTGGTGGAGGAGGTCTGATGTTGGTGGTTGATCTTCCTCTGAGGATAAAGCTTCCTGCAAGAGATACTCGTCTGACAGAGCACAGGTAATGAGGATTTGCTGAGGTGGCCCTGATGTCAAGGGAGGAGGAATTGAGAGGCAAGCCTGACTCTCACAAAAAGAAATACTTGCTTGAAGTTTGTGGAGTAAATCACGTCCTAGGAGTGGGTATGGACACTCTGGAATAAGCAGAAAAGAGTGGGTGACAGTACCGTTTCCCAGATCAATGAGTTGGTTGGTGGTCCAAGGGCTTGATGTGGTTTTTCCTGTAGCTCACTGGATAATTGTTTTTCTGTAGGACAGTGGTCCCAGTGGCTGAGTAAGGACTGAGTGGGCCGCGCCAGTGTCGACTAAGAAACTGACTGGTGTGCCCCCAACTTTCAAAGTGACCCTGGGCTCCTCAGGGCTTAGTTGATAAGAGGCCGGGGTCTGTCAGTCCTGGGTTTCTAAGCTGAGAATGGCCCTTGGCTGTCTCTCCTGTATTACCCCTCTATTCCTTCTTTCTGGACATTCCCTCTTCCAGTGTCCCTCTCTTCAGCAGAATGCACATTGGTTAGGCCCTAGCTGGGGCCTCTGTCTCCTAGGGCCTCTCCACTGGATTTCTGGTCCCCTTGGGATAACTCGGGTTTCCTGACCTCCATAGGTTTCCTGGAGAGCTGCTATTACTGCCTTAGAAAGTCTCTTATCCTGGTTGGCCTCTAAAGTGCCTCTATTGTTAAAAACTTTTTGGGCAGTCTCCAACAACTGAGTTAGATTCATTCCCTGGAACCCCTCTAATTTCTGCAACTTTCTTTTGATGTCTGGAGCAGACTGGGAAACAAAGGCCAGATTTATGGCCCACTGATTCTCTGGGGCCTCAGGGTCAATAGGGGTGTAGGTGTGGTAGGCGTCCTGTAGGTGCTCAAGGAAAGCAGCTGGAGGCTCCTGTGGACCCTGGGTTATGGTTCCTACCTTGGAGAGGTTGGTGGGTTTTTGGGCTGCCCCCCAACCGCTTCTATTAAGTACCAGTGAAAATTGTTCAAAGCCTAAATGCCTGCTGGGGAGTTTGTGTCCCATTGGGGCCTGGTGGAAGGGAAAAGTTCATTTATTTGTTCCTGATGGTCTTGTACTGACCCTCTCCCCATCCCAAGTATTGCTTTATAGGCTTCTTGTCTAATCCTACTTCTCTCCTCTGTGGTAAACAATACCAGGAGCAGCTGCTGACAATCATCCCAGGTTGGATGGTGAGTTTGTAAAACTGACTCCAGGAGTCCTGTGAGTGCCTGGGGCTTTTCAGAAAATGGAGGGTGTTGCACCTTCCAGTTATACAAGTCACTAGAAGAAAAGGGGATATGAACAAAAAAAGAGCAGCCCCGGCTACTGCCATCTGCGGGAGGTGCCTCCCAGAGGGGCAACAGTTCTGGCGGGTGTGGGGCCCTGCTTTGTGTGTGGAGAGGAGACAAGGGCTGGTCATTAGTACTGTCTGGGGAGGGGTGCCAGAACCCCACCCCTGAGGGCCGAGGATATGGCAGAGGTAACTCTTGGTCTTCGGCAGGGCCTGGAAGAACAGCAGGTGCTGAGGGACCCTTCTTAGGGCCTGCTAGCATAACCTGAAGTCCAGCATGCTTTATACATTTTTCAGGCCAAGGAGGGGGGTGCTGGTTCAGCCTCAGCCATTGATCTATGTATGGGAATTGATCAGGGTGGCCTGGGGACCCTGACACTATGTTCCAGACTGCCTGAGTTATCTTGGGGTCATATGTCCCCGTATCTGGCCAGCCTACCCAAAAAGCCGGCCACTACAGCTCACAAAGGGTCTGAAGCCTCTTTGGGGTTAGCTTAACACCATACTGGTCAGAGAACCCTAATTTGAAGTTTTCCGTCATGCATCAGAGGGGGGTGCACGGTCGGGGCTGTGATGAGCCCATTTGGTCATTTCCTTTCAGTTCTAAATTTTTCCTTGAGAGATTTTTACTAGTTTAAAACTGGCTTTGTTGAGGACTTGAACTAACAATCTTGCAGTCTGCAGCCCCCCACCACCACCTTAATTGCTGTGCTAACAAATAATTTGCACTACAAAGAGTTAGAAAGCTGTTCTTAAAGCCAGTTTTTAGGTGCAAATGCTACACTCTGAGGCAGTGTGGCCTGCCTGAAAGCCGGGTGGGGCTGGCAGCTGGCAGAGAGGGGGAAAAAAGTGCTTTTTGTGTCAGTTTAAAACTGAGCTCCAAGCTGCTGGGCCAGCTGCAAATTCCCTGCCCCTACAGCTTTTGGTCACCTTGACACAGGGACCCTGAAAAGTATTTAATTCCTGTCTCTCTTTTTATTTATTTATTTTTTTCTCTTCTCTCTTTATTTCTTTTCTCTTCTCACTTACTCTCTCTCTCTCTCTCTTGCTTTTTCTCTCCTCTCTCTTTCCTTATTTCCTTTCTCTCCAGACTTTTGCTTACTACTTGTGTCTTTCCTTTTCTGTGGTATAGCCAGTTTTGGAAAGCCTCCAATTCAAATTTTGCCCTCTCTAAAGCAGGTTTTAGTAGGGCTTCTGCAGCCAGGTCCCACAAGGACCAGACAAGTGAATTGGTGGGTCTGTCTCTAGTCCTATCCAAAGGAACAGGGGGTAAGGGCCAGAGTGAGGTGGCACTCTCTCTGCAAACCACAGCTGGTAAGAATAAGCTCTATGGAGGTTTAGTGCTGGTCGGGCATAATCCTCCCAATTATAGGCTCTCCTGTCCAAAGCCCATGGAAAAGTGGGGATATGGCAAAAGAGATGCACTAACAGATCTACTGCATGTGTATTCTGTACCCACCACACTGCATAGAGTGAGCAAAAAAATTGCCAGTCTGTCTTCAGTGGTTTATGGCACCCAAATTCCCAGCAATTAGGATGATGCCAGTATGCCTCCCTGTGATACACCACCAGGCACTGCCCATAACAGCAGTGGACACTTTTCTGACAGAATAGGCAGTCACCAGTTTTCCATCTCAACTTGACAAAGAGCTCCTGTAGACCCTGATCTAGGACTTTGTTTCCTACAAACTCAAAGAATGTGTTTCCAAGGTGCCGAGGGCACAACTGCCTTCCCGACTTGGGCTCAGACCCAGAACGGGCAAAAATACTCCTTTCCCGGTGGAGGTGGCTGGGAGAATTTACAGGCCACAATGATCATAACAAGGAAGAGAATTAAAGCAAGTATAGTTAAGACTATTTGCCACATGGCAGAAGAAGAAAAATGAGGCCTCAGTGAGAGAAGAAAAACATGAGAAAGAAGGAGAAGAGAGTAATCTCTGCAGGGGTATAATCAATAAAGGTTTCCTTAATCCAGTGGTTCATCAACCACTGTAAAATATCTTGTACCTCAAGGGAAGATGGTCTGAACCAGTGTATGTCTGCTAGCAGGAGTCTAACAAAGCTGACAAATTTACAGATGAGACAGGACCACATAAGAGTAATGGACAAAGGGTGGGAGCCTCCCAACAGGAGACCACTCAGTTGCCTGCCCAGCCACGCCCCCAGAGGGGTATTTCAGGTGCGTCTTGGCTAAGGTGTACCCGTATAACCCCCAGGCCTGGTCACTTCAGGATGGAAGTCCGAGTAGAACAGCTCTGAGGTGAATCACCGTTATGCCTTATGACACTCCCGTGGAACCGAGAGTGGAGGCCCCCTCAAGTCCCATAGCTTTCAGCCGTGGGACTACATAAATACACACACACTCTCTCACTCATACAGAGGCTACGGAATACAATCAAATGCTGATGTCCACTATGCCAGCTACCAGAAGACTGCCACCCACTATGACAGCCACCAGAAGGCTGGCACCCACTATGCTAGCCACTCGATGCTGATATATCCACAATACCAGCTACCAGGCTGGCACCCACTATGCCAGCTACCAGAAGCATCAAGCGATGTCTCGGTGAGGCTTGCCAGGTCAGAGTTGCAGTGACTTGTCAGTCCCCCGACACAGGCCCTTTTCCCTTGACCTAGTTCCCAGATCCAAACCAAACTTACCTCCAGAGGCTTTTATGACCCTGAAGAATTTTTGGGTGAACATCGGCCGGTTGGGGACTCTTCTGCAGTGGCACTCTGGGGCCCTGAGACAACTCAGGGGGCACCTCCCCTAGACGCTCCCGAGGAGGGAGCAGCCACCTGGGCAAGACTCTGAGATGGCTTTTGTCTGGTGATGAAAAATAAAAGATCTCGGTGGGACCTCCAAAATGTTGTATTGAACTGAGCACAGAAAATCAACACCAAGACAAAAGTATGCCAAATTGCAGGGTTTAATGCCAGCGACCACGGAGGACTCATGTCTCTCCAACCCGTGGCCCCGTAAAAGAGGGTGACAAGACCTTTTATACCCGTAAAATCACCTTGAGGGTGAGGGGCTTCATACATTCCGAGGGCCAATGGATTCAAATCACCTTCTGGGTGGAGATGAGGGTGAGGGGGTTCTGAATTTTTTGAGGGCCAGGGGACTATTTAACATTCTGATTGTTATTTAAGGGGTTCACAGATGCTGAGATTAACATTCGTTTACACATCGTCTGGGTGGGGGTGGGATTCATAGATTTTTATTTACTTGGCGCCAGGATGGAATTGTTTAGGGGTGCTTACTCTGGTAAACAAAGGCCAGCGACTCTGGCATTCACAGATAAGGGAAGGTATGCAGCTTTACCTCAATTTGCATCCTGCAAATAATCTAGCAGTTTACAGAAACCAAGGTTAGCAGTCACTGTGAGGAGAATGGAAACAGTTTTGTTCTTTACAAAATGACATTGTACAGGTTCTAACTCTAGGCCAGCTATATCACAAATGTGCCTTTAATCCCAGCTACTCAGGAGGCTGAAGCAGGAGAATTGCCTGAATCCAGGAGGCGGAGGTTATGGTGAGCTGAGATCATGCCATTGCACTCCAGCCTATGTAACAAGAGCGAAACTCCATCTCAGAAAAAAAAAAAGAATAAAAGTAAGGCAAGTTTTTTCCTTTTTTAAAACAAATTTTTCCATTTCTAACAAGACACAGACTATCTGCCTGAAGCATGATGTATCTACTTCCACTTACCTGCTTCCCACACCCCTATTCTTACTCTTCTCCAGAATGGAGGTCTGAGAAGAAAAAAAAATATGCCACATTTTATCTCCTTGCTTCACACCCAGCAATACTTCTACTCTTAACAGCTGGAGCCTTTGCACTGTGAACAAAAGTCAGTTTGTGTGGAAGTAAAGCCAGCTGTTTCAGGTGCAGACCCCAGAGGCAGAATGCAGAGGAGAAAGAGTCAATGAAGTTGTGTCTTCAAAAATTACATAATCAGGGGGCTGGCCGCGGTGGCTCACGCCTGTAATCCCAGCACTCTGGGAGGCCGAGGCAGGTGGATCACAAGGTCAAGAGATTGAGACCATCCTGGTCAACATGGTGAAACCCTGTCTCTACTAAAAATACAAAAAAATAGCTGGGCATGGTGGTGCGTGCCTGTAATCCTGGCTACTCAGGAGGCTGAGGCAGGAGAATTGCCTGAACCCAGGTGGTGGAGGTTGCAGTGAGCCGAGATCACGCCATTGCACTGCAGCCTGGGTAACAAGAGCGAAACTCCATCTCAAATAAAACAACAACAACAGCAACAAAAATTACACAATCGGAATTTGCTTAAGAGTTTACTTTTCAGGGTGGGAGATGGAAAAGAGGAAGAAATCTTAGGTTTCTTTAATGTTGGGTTTGGGAAAAGGAAGGAAAATCAAAAACTGCAGACTTTGTCCACAAATGTTAGTGCTGGAACCCCACTCTAAGAACTTTGTTCCTTTGGAAACCATACTTCCCTTCACCCTGCAAAAACAAAACAATCAAAACCCAAACACAGGATGAGCATGGAGTAGTCCTGAAAGACATGACAATATCACCACACCCGAGAAGAAGCTAAAGAGCCAGAGGAAAAAAGTCAGAAGTTGACTGCCTGGGAGGAGGGATAGACAAGAGACCAAACTGAAGGGAACTAAGGTAGGGGCTGAAAACAAGTATCATTCTGAAGATTAACTGATGACTGTGTTGTGTTTTACTATGACTTTAGAGTGAATCAAAGAAGAAAATGGAGCTAGTTGAAATTTATGCTTAAACTAGACAGACTTTGAGACACCAAGTTATCTCAAATCAAGAAATCTCCCCAATGAGAATTTTAATAAACTCAGAAACTGAAGGTGCACTCATTTTTTTTTCTTTTGAGACATAGTCCTTCTCTGTCACCCAGGCTGGAGTATAGTGGCATGATATTGGTGCACCTCAACCTCTGCATCCTGGGTTTAAGGGATTCTCCTGCCTCAACCTCCCAAGTAGTTGTGACTACAGGTGCCCCCTCACCATGGACAGCTAATTTTTGTATGTACATGTATTTGTATATACATATATATGTATGTGTGTGTGTGTGTATTATGTTATACTGGACCGATCATAGAAAGTCAACACCAGGACAAACGTATGCCAAATTGCAGGGTTTATTGCCAGCTGACCATGGAGGACTCACATCTCTACAACCCGTGGCAGAGAAAGAAGGGTGACAAGACCTTTTTATACCATAAAACCACCTTGGGAGTGGGGGTGAGGAGCGGAAACGGGGATGAAAGACTTCAGATATTTCGAGGGCTTAGTAAGTTCTGTAAATCACCTTCTGGGCAGAGATGAGGGTGAGGGGCTTCTGGACATTCAGAGGGCAAGGGGACTATTTGACATTCTGATTGTTACTTAAGCTAAGTTCACAAAAGCTAAGATTAGATTTACATATTGTCTGGGTGGGGGGGGTCACAGTCCTTAATTACTTATTCACATTTGGGTTATAGATAGCAGTTTCAACAGAAAGCTGAGGTATGGTTGAGGTATGCAATTTTAAGGGGCTTCATATATATATATATATATGTATGATTTTTTTTTTTTTTTTTTTTTTTTTTTTTTTTTTTTTTTTTTTTTTTTTACTAAGAGTCTTGCTCTGTTGCTGGGCTGGAGTGCAGTGGCATAATCTCAGCTCACTGCAATCTCTCCCTTTCAGATTCAAGAGATTCTCCTGCCTCAGTCTACAGAATAGCTGGGACAACAGTCACCACCACCAGCCCAGCTACTTCTGTATATTTAGGAGAGACAGAGTTTCACCGTATTGACCAGGGTGATCTCAACCTATGACCTCATAATCTGCCTGCCTCGACCTTCCAAAGTGCTGAGATTACAGGCATGAGCCACTGCACCTGGGCTATTTATTTTTAAAATATTAAAGTTTTATCCCTTTCCTGTTGAACCATTCCTCATTTAAAAGGTTGAAATGTGGTGAATCTAGAAGTATTTATTGCTGGGTTTGTCTTCAAGGTCCCCTTTGCCCGGTTTTCCAGTCCCCCCCAGTCTGGGTTACTGCACCATTATTTTGCATTACAATGGCCTTGGTGAGACTGGCAGAGGGGATTAACTGAGAATTCACAATGGTCGGTTGGAGGAGGGTGTGCTCACCAGGAGGGCTGGGTCTAAGGTGATAGAGCTTTCATTATAAATCTAGAGCCTCCAGGATGTTAAGGTTTTGCTAGTCTCAGCTGGTTGCCTCCAGTTACTGTGGAGGTGACTCGCTTTATTCCGACTTCCTGATACTTTTCTTCTGGAGGTCATATTTCTCTAAAATCTTCCAGAAAAAAAAAAAGTCTTAAGGCTGCCTTAGTCTTTTTTCCAGTCCACGTCTTACATTTTTTTCTCCTCTTTCACAATAATAACATGAGTATGGATCCAGTTTGTTCACAAAGCCTACCTTGCTTTGAAGTATCTGACTGTGGAGAATCTTCACCTATGCCTGTGATTTGTGAGCCTGAAGAAAATTATCCATCCTTCCAAATGTGTTCTGCTGAGATGCCTCACACAGAGACTGGTAAGAAACAAGTTTATACTTTTTCTATTTTCAAGAGATGGGATTTTTGCCATGTTGACCAGGCTGATCTTGAACTCCTGACCTAAGGTGGTCATGCACCCCAACCTCCCAAAGTGTTAAGTTCTAGGATTACTGGGTGAGCCACTCTGCCTGGTGGAAACAAATTTATCCTTGAAAGGCCAAGGTCCTTAAGGGAAAAGAGGAGAAAATTAAGAGATCATTTCCCTCTTGAGCAATAATACCCCATCACTAATAAGCAAGTGATATTATCAACCAGTCTTCTGGAAACCCCCCTTTCAATTGTAACTTGGTGGCACCTGCTCTTTGAACTATGACCCAGATCTCAGGAGTGTGCACTGAGTTGAAAGACAGAATTAGGCAGCTGAGCAGTGTACTGTAAATATGAGAACCTATGGGCTTAGGCATGGGGGAAACAAAAATGTATCATCATAGTTAAACAAGGTTGATGCGTACATCATCACATAGCACTGGGCACACAGTTACAGCAGATGTTATTGCCAATTAACCTTAAGACCTGACATCACAGCTCTGGGATGAGCATCATGTTTTTGTTTTGCCAAAAATGGCAAGGGAAATTATGGTGAGATTTATGTAATTCATATGTAGTTTATGTAATTACATTCTTTCTGTCAGTAATGGCTGGCTCTCCTCTATTCTCTGGGTTTGTGGAAGTTACTGGACAGCTCTGAGTTTGGGAGCACCTCCCATGTTTACTTCTCCTAAGTCCCTGGAAAGTGTTGACCCACCTTTCTGGTAAAGATTAATTCCAGAAAGCTTGATCTGCTTACACTCAAATATTACGTAGCTAGAAGTCAAATTTGACTTCAAGACCTGTGCTGGTACTCATGCTTCTGACGGTAGCAGCAATGGGTGAGGAATACTCATAAAAATGCTACCACTTTCTTGAAAATTTTTCAGAGGTTTTAACAAATTTAAAAGTAAACCAGCTTCACAAAGAATGTCTTTGGTAACATTGATGCTACAAAATAACTTAAAAATGGGGAGGGGGGCACACTAAAAGAAACAGCTTAAAAACTGCATTTACATTATGAATTCACTTGTAAAGAGTAGGTTGTGGGAGAGGAATAAATAAACACGATTGCTGTATTTGTGCCTGAGATTTGAATGTCACCTTGTTTTTCTCTTTTTATTTTATTTTATTTATTTATTTATTTTTTTTTTGAGAGAGAGTTTTGCTCTTGTTGCCCAGGCTGGAGTGCAATGGCTCAATCTTGGCTCACTGTAATCTCTGCCTCCCAGGTTCAAGTGATTCTCCTGCCTCAGACTCCCAAGTATCGGTGATTACAGGCATGCATCACCATGCCTGGCTAAGTTTTTGTATTTTTTAGTAGTGAAAGGGTTTCGCCATCTTGGCCAGGCTGGTCTCAAACTCCTGACCTCAGGTGATCCACTCACCTCGGCCTCCCAAGGTGTTGGGATTACAGGCTTGAGTCACTGTACCTAGTCATCTTTGGAATTTAAAGTGTTAAAAATACAGGACTGGGTTTGGGAATAAGCAAGGGGGCATGTTTTCTTTAGCACACACCAAGTGACAGTTTGTATAGCTTGTTAATATTTAGGATTTTCACCAATTCTAATAATCAGTTGAAGACTTTCTCTGCTTTTCAGATCTACTTGTAAGAGGCAAAAGATTGACTTTTCTCTGTTTTAGAGCCTGTCCATTTGCTCTATGAGTGCAGGATAGCACTGAGAGTTGAACCTTAAGATCACCGCAGAGAAATTAAGTATTTAAGTGATGACTAAGTCTAAGTATTATAGAAAATTAATTTCTAGTTACAAAATCAGTATATGCCAGGAACCAGCTAGACAATTGTAATTGGTTACCTCATTTTCATAAATAATGCTGGAGATGAGGTCAGATAGCTAGTAAAGAGATTGAAACAGAAGCCCATCCAAATTCACATCTGCTGCTAGTCCCAGCATTGTAAGCTGGGCAGTCAGTTGCTGGTTTTGGTTTTCATTTTTGATTTTAATTGTTTAATTTTTATTTTTTGCCTCACCCACCCTTTATTTTTAATTTTTGAGACATAATCTCACTCTGTCACCCAGGTTGAAGTGTAGTGGTGCAATCTCCACTCACTGCAATCACTGCCTCCCGGGTTCAAGTGATTCTCTTGCTTCAACTGCCCAAAAGCTGAAATTACAGGCTTGTGCCACCACTCCTCACTAATTGTTGTAATTTTTAGTAGAGATAAGGTTTTGCCATGTTGGCCATGCTGCTCTTGAACTTCTAACCTCAAGTGATTTGCCTGCCTGGACCTCCCAAAGTTCTGGGATTGCAGGTGTGAGCCACCACAACAATCGTGTCATTTAAACAATCATGTAGGTGGTGATGAAGATCATTAAACAAAGTGATTTAGGGTTAGATGCAGTAGGTGGAAATTGGTGGATCTCTATTGTGACCTGTTAACAGCCAATGTGGGGGCTTTTTAGCATCAGTTGAAAGTAAAAAGTGGTATCACCAGCAGGGAAGGGTGACTCATGCTTGTAATCTCAGTCCTTTGGGAGGTTCAGGTGGGCAGATCACCTAAGGTTGGGAGTTCTAGACCAGCCTGACCAACATGGAGAAACCCTATTTCTACTAAAAATACAAAAAAAAAAAAAAAAAAAGCTGGTGTTGGTGGTGTTGCATGCCTGTAATCCCAGCTATTTAGGAGGCTGAGGCAGGAGAATCACTTGAACCTGGGAGGTTGAGGTTGCAGTGAGCCGAGATTATGCCATTGCACTCCAACCTTGGCAAAAAGAGCAAAACTCCATCTTTCTTTTATCTTTTTTCTTTTCTTTCTGGAGACCATACCAAGTAAGCGAAACTCCATCTCAAAAAATAAAATATTAATACATTTTCTGGCCACTGCTCCTGTCTAGCTGTTATTGTGGCCAAAACCTTTAAAGAAAAAAATATATATTAATACAGAAACCAGTCAGGCATGGTGTACCCTGCCTGTAATCCCAGCTACTCAGAGACTGAGGCTGGAGAATTGCTTAAACCCAGGAGGAGAAGGTTGCAGTGAACTGAGATGTCACCTCACTCCAGCCTGGGCAACAGAGCAAGACATTGTCTCAAAATAAAATAAAAATAAATATAGTGAGGAGGGAGACCCAGGCATTTGGGATTCCCTCCCACTCTATCTTCCACTGTGCATCTCAATAGAAGAGAGAGTAGGCCAGCTGGTGCCTCCTGAATCTCTTTCCTGAAAACAACAGGCTAGGCCTTGGGGAAACTCTTCAGAAGGCACTAGTTTTTACAATAGTAAGAGAAGATTATGCAAAAACAATAGTATAAATTGATGTGCCAGGCTCTGCTTTTCATATCTCTTCCTTTCCTTAGGAAATTTTGCTTTCTTCATTTTTCTCCCAAAAGGAGGTGTGTTACTTCCAATATTATATTTTAGCAACTTTACCATATTTTAGTCTTTAAAATTCATTTCCTTGATTTTTCAGCTTCCATTTCCATTTCAGTTTGTACCTGACAGAAGCATTGATTAAATTTGCTTGGGTTTTTTGAATTCCATAATATAAATTCAAAGCTCAGAAGTGGGAGGAATACAGACCTTGTTTAGTGAATTTCAAGCACCCAGTTCTCGGGGTAAAGGACAAGGTTAATTATACTATAAACAATCCTACCATTCAGAAAACCTGGTGTGTCTACAGGTAAAAAAAACAGGCTGTGACTACAAACCTAAAAGTAAAGGCAAGCAACTGCTAGACAGGCAGGAAAACAGGGGAGGCCCTTAGTAAATATTACATGTCTCTTGAGGGCCCCATGGGCTTTGACTCATGGAGGAGATGAAGAGAATTTGTTAAAGAAAGAATAAAACTGGGACAGACAAAAGCTTCTGGCACAGAAAGTTAGTTCGACTAAGGCTACGGAAATGTAGGAATTTGAATGGGTTCCTGGGTGTGAGGTTGAAGGGAAACTTGATTGAAAAGAAGCTGCTGGTGGTGAGTCTCTCCTTAAACTGTTCCTGCCTTCTCAGTATTTGGTGTAAACTCAGGCAGGTACCCAAAGAAAATGTTCCTGAGAGTTTTAAAAGGTTAAGCACCTGGGAAATTGCTTCAGTGCAATGGTAGCACTACCTCCGATGATACTACCAAGCAAGCTATTACAAAACAGAAAAGCTCACAGATCAAATCTAGATGCTACAATCTTATGAAATCAAATATGTAACAAAACACAGGCAAAAAGATGAGATACATGAATCCATTAGAATAAGGTGCATATGGGGTAGAAAGGGTAGCAATGTTTATATATTCTCAGAGTCACAACAGCTAAGGACAGGAACCAACAATGACAATTTACGATTTGTTTAGTGCCCGGGATCTGCAGAACAGATGTACCTGGAACACAGGTGTAAGTTTGCTCTTACCAGAGAGACAAAGGAACAGGTATTCCTGGACACAAAAGTAGTTCTTTTTGGTCCATTTGCAGGCCAGGCATGGTGTCTTATGCTTGTATTTCTAGTACTTTGGGAGGCCAAGGTGGGTGGATCACATGATGTCAGGAGTTTGAGACCAGCCTGGCCAACATAGTGAAACCCCATCTTTACTAAAAATACAAAAAGTAGTCAGGTGTGGTAGTGGGTACCTATAGTTCCAGCTACTCAGGAGTCTGAGGCAGAAGAATTGCTTGAACCTGGGAGGCGGAGGTTGCAGTGAGCCGAGGTTGCACTATTGCACTCCAAGCTAGGAGACAGTGAGACCCTGTCTCCAAAATAAAATAAACAAAATAGTAAAAAAAAAAAAAAAAAAGAGTTCCAATTTGGGAGTAAATACCTTTAAGAGTACTTTAGGGCTGGGAGCGGTGGCTCACACCTATAATCCGAGCACTTTGTGAGGCCAAGGTGGGTGGATCACGAGGTCAAGTGATCGAGATCGAGACCGTTCTGGTCAACAAGGTGAAACCCCGTCTGTACTAAAAATACAAAAATTAGCTGGGGATGGTGGTATGTGCCTGTAGTCCCAGCTATTTGGGAGGCAGAGGCAGGAGAATCACTTGAACCTGAGGGGTGGAGGTTGCAGTGAGCCTCAGGAGCTCACGCAGCATGCCAAAGGTGATACTGGTTGTGATTATATGAAGTAAAATCTGGATTCAAGCCCTTAATTTCTTGACTCCAAAGCCCCAGATATTTTTCTCTGTTGTACTATGTTATATAGCTTTGAAATCTATGTAGTTTGATGCAGAGTAAACACGCCTCTTCGAGTCTGATGTCTTACCAGACCTCATATGTGAGAACTTGGAGTGAACTCCTCGCTTCCCTCAAGAATGTTAACATCAAATTTGATCAGACCCAATCCCAAAGGTGGGCATTTTGACCTCAACTACTGAACTTCAAAAATACATGTAAACACAAGACGTTTACAGACACTTTGAGAGCTTAGGCAGTAGCAGAGATGTTTTGTTGACTCCTTCTCAGAAGATCAAGAGTTCATGCTACAGGAGGGGAAGGAAGCTCATGAGCCTGTGATCCCAACACTTTGGGAGGCCCAGATAGATGGATTGATTGAGACCAGCCTGGGCAGCATTGTGAGGCCCCAGCTCTAGAAAAAAATACAAAAAGAAAAATACAGCCAAGTGTGGTTGTGTACATCTGTGGTTCTAGCTACTCTGAAGGTGGAGACAGGGTGATCCCTTGAGCCCAGGATCTGGAGGCTGCAGCCGTGAGCTATGATTGCACCACTGGACTCCAGCCTGTGCACAGAGGAAGCCTCTTGTTTATTTTTCATTCTTTTGTTTTTGTTCATTAAATGAGTGTGTACTCTAACATGCTGCACTCTGCTCTCAGCCCTCTTGCAGCCCCTGAGAGCTCAGGCTGCAACAGGAAGATACTCTATTAGCCTCTAAGCTAATCTTTTCTTTTCTTTTCTTTTCTTTTCTTTCTCTTTCTTTCTTTCTTTCTTTCTTTCTTTCTTTCTTTCTTTCTTTCTTTCTTTCTTTCTTTCTTTCTTTCTTTCTTTCTTTTCTTTCTTTCTCTCTCTCTCTTTCTCTCTTTCTTTCTTTCTCTCTGTCCCTCTCTTTCTCTTTCTTTCTCTCTTTCTTCAGACTCTCTCTCTCAGCCAGGCTGGAGTACAGTGATACAATCTTGGCTCACTATAACCACTGCCTCCCGGCTTCAACAGATTCTTGTGCCTCAGCCTCGAGAGTAGCTGGGGATTACAAGTGCATGCCACCATGCCTGGCTAGTTTTTGTATTTTTAGTAGATACGTAGTTTTACTATGTTGAACAGGCTAGTCTCGAACCACTGACCTTGTGATCCGCATGCCTCTGCCTTCCAAAGTTTTGGGATTATAGACCTAAGCCACCAGGCTTAGCTTCTTCTTTTCCTTTTTTTTTTTTTTTTAGACAGAGTCTCACTCTGTCTCCCAGGCTAGAGTGCCATGGAACATCTCTGCTCACTGCAACCTCTGCCTCTTGGGTTCAAGAGATTCTCCTGCCCCAGCCTCCCGAGTAGCTGGAATTTTACAGGCACCTGCCAACATGCCCGGCTAATTTTTGTATTTTTAGTAGAGATAAGGTTTCACCACATTGGCCAGGCTGGTCTTGAACTCCTGACCTCGAGATCTGCCCATCTCAAATTCCCAAAGTACTGGGATTACAAGAGTGAGCCATTGCTCCTGACCTTTTTCTTTTCTTTTCTTTTCTTTTCTTTTCTTTTTTTTTTTGATATGGAGTCTTGCTCTGTCTTCCCAGGCTGAAGGGCAGTGGCTCACTGTAACCTCTGCCTTCCAGGTTCAAGCAGTTCTCCTACCTCAGCCTCCTGAGTAGCTGGGATTACAGGTGCATGCCACACTCAGCTAATTTTTGTATTTTTAATAGAAATGGGGTTTTGGCCAGGCACAGTGGCTCACACCTGTAATACCAGCACTTTGGGAGGTTGAGGCAGGTGGATTACCCGAAGTCGGGAGTTTGAAACCAGCCTGACCAACATGGAAAAAAATGCCATCTCTATTTTTTTAAAAAAAAACAGGGCACGGTGGCATACACCTGTAATCCCAGCACTTTGGGAGGCCAAGATGGGTGGATCACGAGGTCAAGAGATCAAGACCAACCTGGTCAACAAGGTGAAACCCGTCTCTACTAAAAATACAAAAAATTAGCTAGGCATGGTGGCGTGTGCCTGTAATCCCAGCTACTCAGGAGGCTGAGGCAGGAGAACTGCCTGAACCCAGGAGGTGGAGGTTGCGGTGAGCCGAGATTGTGCCATTGCACTCCAGCCTGGCTAACAAGAGTGAAACTCCCTCTCAAAAAAAAAACAGAAATGGGGTTTTGCCATGTTGGCCAGGTTGGCCTCCAACTCCTGGCCTCAGGTGATCCTTCCATCTTGGCCTCCAAAAGTGCTTGGATTATAGGCATGAGCCCCTGTGCCTAGTCCAAAGCTAATCTTTCAAGCCTGGCCTGTGACATGAGCATTGCTCTTTGCACTAAGGGGATTCACTTGTCATCTGGAATCTCCACTGCAGGAATCAAGCTAATTTCTCCCTAGGACCATTCATATTAAGGTATAACTCAAACGTTGATTAGACTTGACTTTACAAGAGGCCTGCTTTCATCCTAATTGAGCAACTGAATTTAATAATTTTGAAACTCAAGAAAAAAAGAAAAGAATGAAAATGAATAATAATTTTGGAATTCATTCACTATGAAACTAACGTACCTTATCTATTTAAATATAGTTAATGCTTCAACATCAATTGACTATTGAGTACATTCCCTGTCAGGTTTGTTCACATTATTCTCCCTCCTTAAAAACATTGTGAGCCTAATAAAAAAATTCTCTTTGTGCTGTGCTTGGTGGCTCATGCCTGTAAATCCCAGCACTTTGGGAGGCTGAGGCAGGTGGATGGATCATTTGAGGTCAGGTCTTGGAGACCAGCCCGGCCAACATGATGAAACCCCATTTCTACTAAGAATACCAAAAAAATTAGCTGGGGGTGATGTGGTGGTGGTGCACACCTGAAAGTAATACCAGCTACTCAGGAGGCTGAGGCAGTAGAATCCTTTGAACCTGGGAGGCACAGATTGCAGTGAGGAGAGATGGTGCCACTGCAGCGCAGCCTTGGAGACAGACCAAAATTCTGTCTCAAAAAAAAAAAAAAGAAAAAGAAAAAGAAAAAATTATCTTTGGATGATTCATGAAATCATACTCTTTTTTTTTTTTGAGATGGAGTTTTGCTCTGAGGCCGAGGCTGGAGTGCAGTTGCTGAAACTCTGCTTGCAACAACCTCTGCCTCCCAGGTTCAAATAATTCTCCTGCATTAGTCCCCTGAGCCGCTGGGATTACAGGCACCCATCACCATGCCCAGCTAATATTTTTGTACTTTAGTGGAGACAGGAGTTTTACATTATTTGCCAAGCTGGTCTCAAACTCCTGATCTCAAGTGATCCACCCGCCTAGACCTCCCAAAGTTATAGGATTACAGACATGAGCCACCGGTCTGGCTGTGAAATCATACTTTGATCATCTCCTTATTTCTGTCATTTACAATACACTGTTTCCCAATGAATCCTAATCTAGGCCTTTATAAATAGGCATAATCATTACAATAGACTAATCTACGATATTGCTTTCTTCCAATTTCTTCCTGTAGTACAGGGACAGCAATCTAACATGCAAATTTAAATATGTTACTTCTCAAAGATTTTAAAGGCTCACGTTTGCCTCTCCTATATCAGTGTTTCTCTAATTTACCATCTTGTATCATCCTCCCTCTACTTTTTTTTTCAAGATGGTTGAAAGCTCTCTCTGTCACCCAAGTTAGAGTGCAGTGTTGTAAACCTGGTTTAAACAATTCTCCCACCTCAGCCTCTCAAATAGCTGGAACCATAGATGTATATACCATCATGCCCCGCTAACTTTTACATTTTTTGTAGAGACAGGTCTTGCCATGTTGGCTAAGCTGATCTCAAACTCCTGGCTTCAATCAATCCACTTGCCTTGGCCTCCCAAAGTTTTGAGATAACAGATATAGGCCACTGTGCCTGGCTCAGGTATACCACCCTAATCAAAATGATATTTGAAGGTCTTTTTTCTTCTTCAACAACTATGTTAGATATCTAGAAGTTTTGTTTTGTTTTGTTTTGAGACGGAGTCTGTCGCCTGGACTGGAGTGCAATGGTGGATCTCAGCTCACTGCAACCTCCACCTCCCAGATTCAAGTGATTCTTCTGCCTCAGCCTCCTGAGTAGCTGGGATTACAGGCACACGCCACCATGCTCAGCTAATTTTTTGTATTTTTAGTAGAGACGGGGTTTCACCATGTTGACCAGGACGGTCTCAATCTCTTGACCTCATGATCCACCCGCCTTGGCCTCCCAAAGTGCTGAGATTACAGGTGTGAGCCACCGCACCCGGCCCTTGGGTTGGAATTTTCAACAGTGCTTCCCATCCAGTGACTAGGTGGCTTTGGAAGAACACTAGGAGAAGTTGGATCACTGAACTTTGCCCCAGCATAATTTTCCTTTTGGCTAACTTCAGTTAGAAATACTGATTTCTTCAAATGTGTATTTTTAATGTTCTCGGTATTTTTAAAAGGCTTTTTTTTCCGCTTCTCGGATGAAGTCTGTCAGATGAAACAGAATCTTGCCAAAAGCTGTTTTCATTTCTTTCTGCAGAGGTGATCTTGGTTAGTGGCAAATTATATTTGCTTTTCTGTCTGTTTATCTTTGGTTGTTCATACAAGTGTATACCATGAACAAGCTGGCCGTGGGGAAGGGCAATTTTCTCTGATTTTCCCATCATTGGTTTTAAAACCTCTTTCCTGAGCTGGCGTTGATCCGGCGCCGTGGGCCACAGTGGGGCAAGGTCGGGCTGGCTCCTTCCATGCGGGTTGCTGCTGCAGAACTTGGGGCCAAGAGGGCTGCCGGGCCCGGGACCTCCTGCGCTCTGCTTGGGCCAGTCGCCGGGCTCTGGCCGCCCTCCAGACTCGGCCGGTGCTGCTGGTACTGGTGGAAGCGGCTGGGCAGCTGCCCTGCAGGGCTGGTCAGCACCTTCTTCTTTCGCCGCTTCTTCTTCTTCGGCACTGCTCCAGGGGTGCATCCAGCCGCAGAGAGGCTGCGGTTGGGCAGAGCTGCTGGAGCGCGAGGCTGGGGGGTCAGACACAGGCCATCTCCCTCTAGGAGAAGTGAGGGAGGAAAATGGTCGGGGGCAGTGCCCAGGGATCCGGGATCTGGGGTAAAGGCGGCGGAGCCCTGGTCCCCATGGGGAGGGCCCCGAAGTAACCGTGCTAGGAAAATCCAAGCGTCGCAAGGCAGCCACCCAGGACGAGCGGCTCCCGCTGCGGAACGGAGTCGATGGTCGTAGCGCTAGGAAGCCTGTGCCTCAGCAACAAGGAGAAAAGGAGAAAGTGAAGCCTGTGAAGATGGAGTAGCGGCGGCGGATGCTGCTAGGAGAGCCAGAGAAGATTTCGGAACTTGACTCTGGCGGTGGAACGGCAACAAATCCTTTTTTTTTTTTTTTTTTTGAGAGGGAGTTTCACTTCTGTTCCCAGGCTGGAATGCAGTCTTGTGATCTCGGCTCACTGCGGCTGCAACCTCTGTCTGCTGAGTAGCTGGGATTATAGGTTCAAGCTATTCTCCTGTCTTAGCCTCCTTTGGGATTGCAGGCACGCACCACCATGCCCAGCTAATTTTTGTACTTTTACTAGAGACAGGGTTTCACCATGTTGGCCAGGCTGGTCTCGAACTCCTGACCTCATGATCCACCCACCTCAGCCTCCCAAAGTGCTGGGATTACAGGTGTGAGCCACTTTGCGAAGCCGAAACTAATTTTTGTGCACTATACAAACTCAGCCTATTATTGTCTTTAAAAAAATTACTCAAAATGAAGGTGCCACCATCTTTGGAAAATGGAGGCTCTCATTGGGGCGTTTTTTTTTTTTTTTTAGACGGAGTTTCGCTGTTGTTACCCAGACTGGAGTGCAATGGCACGATCTCGGCTCACTGCAACCTTTGCTTTCTGGGTTCAGGCAATTCTCCTGCCTCAGCCTCCTGAGTAGCTGGGATTTCAGGCACGTGCCACCATGCCCAGCTAATTTTTTTTGCATTTTTAGTAGAGAAGGAGTTTCACCATGTTGACCAAAATGGTCTCAATCTCTTGATCTACCTGCCTTGGCCCCCTAAAGTGCTGGCATTACAGGCATTAGCCACCGTGCCCGGCTTTTTTTTTTTTTTTTTTTAGACAGCTTCTTACTCCGTCACTCAGTCTGGTGTGCAGTGGCTGGATCTTGGCTCATTGCAACCTCTGTCTCCTGGGATTCAAGCTATTCTCCTGCCTCAGTCACCCAGGTAGCTGGGATTATAGGTGCCTACCACCACACCCAGCTCATTTTGTTTTTGTACAATTGGTTGTTGGTCCACTTTACACGTTGGCCATTTCTCTAGAATTGGCCATTTCTCCAAGAAGCCTTGGTTACTTTTAGCAAGGAATAATATTTACAGATCAAACCTGATCACTGGTGTTGCTATGATTAAGGGCAGTTACAGATATTGGCTTTATTGCAGAAAATTGAAAAGCCAGAAAAATCTGAAGTCTCTGACTTTGTTTCACATATTATCCAAAATTAATGTAAGCCCATGGTTAAACTAACAAATTTGGCAAGGCAAATGAGATCATCACAATTAACCTTCCACAGCTGGGTATAGTGGCACACATCTATAATCCCAGTATTTTGAGGGGCCAAGGTTGAAGGATCACTTGAGGCTTAGAGTGTAAGACCAGCCTGGTCAACATAGTAAGATTCCATGTCTACAGAAATGTTTTAAAAATTAAGCAGGTGTGGCCAGTCACGGTGGCTCATGCCTGTAACCCCAGCACTCTGAGAGGCTGAGGTGGGCAGATCACCTGAGGTTGGGAGTTCAAGACCAGCCTGACCAACATGGTGAAATCTCATCTTTATATATATATTAAAAAAATTAGCCAGGTGTGATGGTGGGTGGCTTTGGTTCTAGCCAGTCAAGAGGCTGAGACAAGAAGATTTCCTGAGCACAGGAGTTTGAGCTTGCAATGAGTTATGATTGTGCCACTGTACTCCAGCCTGGGTAACAGAGGGAGATGCTGTCTCTTAAAAAATAAGAGCCAACGTTAGTTTAGATCACATATTATTAGTTAGAAAAATAGGCCCTATGCGGTGGCTCATGCCTGTGATCCCAGCACTTTGGGAGGCCAAGGTGGGTGGATCATGAGGTCAGGAGTTTAAGACCAGCCTGGCCAACATGGCAAAACCCCATCTCTACCAAAAATACAAAAATTAGCTGGGTGTGATGGTACACACCTGTAGTCCCACCTATTTGGGAGGTTGGGTCAGAAGAATCACTTGAACCCAGGAGGCAGAGGCTGCAATCAGCTGAGATTTCACCACTGCACTCCAGGCTAGTCTTGAACTCCTGACCTTCCAAAATTCTTGGGATTGCAGGCATGAGCTGTAATTCCTAGTAACTGAGACTTCCCGGTAGCTGAGACTACAGGCCCATGCCACTATGTCCAGCTAATTTTTGTATTTTTAGTAGAGACGGGATTTCACCATGTTGGCAAAAATGGTGTCAATCTCTTGACCTCATGATCCGCCCACCTTAGCCTACCAAAGTTTTGGGATTACAGGCATGAGCCACTGCACCCGGCCCTACCTCCAGTCTTTAGGAGTAGTTCGCAGTCCAACACTTGTGCAGGTGACATAAGCTAGTCATTTTGGGTTAAAATCTTGATGTTGTAAATATTACGTTGTAGAAATTTTGGATTCTATTTGGTTCTTCTGGGGATTTTGTATTTTTCCCCTAGTAGGCATAAACATTATCTTCCCAGCAGTGTGCAACAGCGGATCTCTCTATTCTGATCTGTAGTTTCCTCTGCTGCTTTTTGGCCTGCAGACTTACCTGTGCCTTCAAAATTCATTGTTCGGCAAGGAATTTTGGCAGAAAGTATGATTAGACTTTTAGAAATGACTTGCTCTATGTTTCCCTCTGCCACAAATTTTTAAGTTGTTTTTGGTAGGATTCACTCCTAATTTCAAACTGCTTTGTTGGTGTTGGGCACTTCCAGCCATAAAATTTGAGTTTTCTGCACAAGGCCCTGGGTTCATTCCTCAGCACCACCACCAAAAGAAAAAAATGATTTCCATTTTCTGTAGGCTATGGAGGAGTGAGGAATACATTCAGCTTTTAAATCATATTATTATTATTTTATTAATTTTTGTTTTTATTTTTTAAAGACAGGGTTTCACCATGTTGGTCAGGCTGCTCTCGAAATTCCAACCTTAGGTGATCTGCCTTCCTCAGCCTCTCAAAGTGCTGGGATTACAGGCGTGAGCCACTGCACCCGGCCTAAATCACATTATTTTTTATCATTGCTTTTTTTTATTTCACATTTACATGAGCATTTAAATTTATTTTATTATTATCATTATTATTTTGAGACAGGGTCTGGCTCTGTTACCCAGGCTGGAGTGCAGTGCTGTGATCCTAGTTCACCCCAACCTCAAACTCCTGGGCTCAAATTATTCTCCTGCATCAGCCTCTCCAGTGGCTAGAATTACATGCACCACTACACTGATGTTTTTATAAAATAATTTATTTATTTTGTAGAGACAGGGGTTTTGCTATGTTGTCCAGGCTGACCTCCAACTCTTGGTCTCAAGCTATTGTCCTGCCTTGACCTTCCAAAGAGCTGGGATTATAGGCATGAGCAACAAGGGCTGGTCAAAACTTAGTCTATTGTGTTTGTCTTTCCCAGGCTGGAGTACAGTGATGCTGTCATAGTTTGCTATCACTGCAGCTTCCAACTCCTGGGTTCAAGTGATCCTCCCACCTCAGTCTCCCGAGTAGCTGGGATTATAGCGTGCACCACCATGCCCAGCTAATTTTTTTTTAGACTGTGTCTCCCACTGTCCCCGAGGCTGGAGTGCAGTGGGGTGATCTCAGCTCACTGTAACCTCTGCCTCCTGGGTACACGTGATTTTTCTTCCTCAGCCTCACAAGTAGCTGAAATTACATGTATGTGCCATGACACCTGGCTAATTTTTGTGTATATATATATTACTTTTTTATTTTTATAATATATATATTATATTTATATAAATATATTTATATAATTAATATATAATATATATTTATGTAATTAATAAATATAATATATTATATATACATATTATATATACATATATAAAGATATATATATAAAGATATATATATATATATATATATATATATATATATATATATATATATATAACTTTTTCATTTTTATAATAAAGACGGGGTTTCACCATGTTGGTCAGGCTGGTCTTGAACTCCCGACCTCAGGTGATCTGCCTGCCTTGGCCTCCAAAGTGCTTGGATTACAGGCGTGAGCCACCATGCCCGGCCTGTATTTTTTTGCTTTGTTACCCAGGCCTGGAGTGCAATGGCGTGATCTCAGCTCACAGCAACCTCCGCCTCCTGGGTTCAGGCAATTCTCTTGCCTCAGCCTCCTGAGTAGCTGGAATTACAGGCACATGACACCATGCCAAGCTAATTTTTTGTATTTTTATTAGAGACGAGGTTTCACCATGTTGACCAGGATGGTCTCGATCTCTTGACCTCGTGATCCACCTGCCTCAGCCTCCCAAAATGCTGGGATTACAGGCTTGAGCCACCATGCCTGGCCATTTTTGTATTTTTAATAGAGATGGGGTTTCATCCTTTTGGCCAGGATGGTTTCTATCTCCTTACCTCATGATCTGCCTAACTTGGCCTTCCAAAGTGCAGGGATTCCAGGTGTGAGCCACCAAGTCCAGCCAATTTTTATATTTTTAGTAGAGATGGAGTTTCTCCGTGTTGCCCAAGCTGATCTAGAACTTGTGGGCACAAGTGATAAATCCACTTTGGTCTCTCAAAGTGCTGGGATTACAGGAGCAAGCCACTGTGCCCAGCCTGACTATAAGATTTATGAAGTTTAACCCTGCCTAAATTTATGGGTTTCTGCTTCTACCATGAAGGTCCTACTTTCCCTGCTTTTCTCAGTGTTCCTACCTTTCAAAAATAATAAAACAATTGCCGGTTGGTTGTCGTGGCTCACACCTGTAATCCAAGCACTCTGGAGGCCAAGGCAGGTGGATCACCTGAGGTCAGGAGTTCAAGACCAGCCTGACCAACATGGTGAAACCCCATCTTAGAACAACAACAAAAAGAAAACAATTGCCTGGCTACAGTGCCTCACACTTGTAATTCCAGCATTTCGGGAGGCCAGTGTGGATGGATCATTTGAGGCCAGGTGTTCAAGAGCAGCCTGGCCAACATGGTGAAACCCCATCTTTACAAAAATACAAAAAGTAGCAGGGCATAATGGCGGGTGCCTGTTATCCCAACTGCTTGGGAACTTAAGGCAGGAGAATTTCTTGATCACAGAACGCAGAGGTTGCAGTGAGTGGAGATCATACCATTGCACTTCAGCTTGAGTGACAAAGTGAGACTCCATCTCAAAAAAATTAAAAACAAATAAATAGGCTGGGCATGGTGGCTCATGCCTATAATGCCAGCAATTTGGGATGCCGAGGCAGGTGGATCATCTGAGGTCGAGAGTTCGAGACCAGCCTGACCAACATGAAGAAATCCTATCTCTATAAAAAATAAAAATTAAAATAAATAAATAAAATAAAAGTTAAATGTGATCATCTTTTTCTTTTTTTTTTTTTTTGAAAAGCTTATTTCATTATTATCAGCTTTCTACTTTGTATTGCTTTTTCTGTCTTTCTTCTCTTTCCAACTCCTCTGCTTTTTTAAAGGTAGTTGGTCATGTGGTGTGTGCCCGTAATTTCAGCTACTCAAGAGGTGGAGGCAGGAGGATTACTTGAGCTTAGAATTCAAGTCCAGCCTTGGCAACATGGTGAGACCCCATCTTTTTTTTTAATTTTTATTTTCATGACCAGGAAATATTTATGAGACCTCATCTCTTAACAAACAAAAAAAAATAGCTGGTCGGTTTGTTTTTCTTTACATAGTCATTTTTTCTCCATGTAAAATAGTTGGAATTTATCATTTCCAAGTCTTATTCATTTAACAGTGATTGAATTCAAGTGATTTTTATGTCTCAGCCTCTTGAGTAACTAGAATTACAGGTGTACACCACCACGCCCAGCTAATTTTTTTTGAGACACAACCTTTCTCTTTCACCCAGATTGAAGTGCAGTAATGCAGTCTCAGCTCACTGCAACCTCCTTCTCCCAGGTTCACATGATTCTCCTGCCTAATCCTCCTGAGTATCTGGGATTACAGGCACATGCCACTATGCCCAGCTAATTTTTTAGATTTTTTGTTTGTTTGTTTGTTTTGATATGGAGTCTCACTCTGTCATCCACGCTGGAGTGCAGTGCGTGATCTCAGCTCACTGCAACCTCCACCTCCTGGGTTCAAGCCATACTCTTGTCTCAGCCTCCTGAGTAGCTGGGACAACAGGTGTATGCCACTGTGCCTGACTAATTACTTTTTGTATTTTAGTAGAGATGTGGTTTTGCCATGTTGGCCAGACTGGTCTCAAACTCTTCACCTCAAGTGATTTGTCTGCTTTGGCCTCCCCAAATTCTGGGATTACAGATGTGAGCTACCAATCCTGGCCAAGTTTTTTTTTTTAGATGGAGGTTTTTTTTATTTGAGATGGAGCTCTTGTTGCCCAGGCTGGGGTGCAATGGCACCATCTCAGCTCACTGCAACCTCTACCTCAAGGGTTCAAGTGATTCCCCTGCCTCAGCCTCTGGCTAATTTTGTATTTTTAGTAGAGACAGGGTTTCTCCATGTTGGTCAGGCGAGCCTTGAACTCCCGATGTCAGGTGATCCACTCATCCCAGCCTCCCAAAGTGTTGGAATTACAGGTGTGAGCCACTGCTCCCAGCCTAATTTTTTGTATTTTTAGTAGACGGGTTTTGCCATGTTGACCAGGCTGGTCCGGTACTCCTGACCTCAGGTGATCCATCCACTTCTACCTTTCAATGTGCTGGGATTTCAGACAAGAGCCACTGCTCTTCACCTTTTATTTTATAATTTTGACTACTTTGAACTCTGAGTTGAACTTGCATTCCTCCAGAAAAGATTGATGTTTGCTTCTTAGTTGTTTAGGACCTGTACTAACCTAGAACTGGTTTAAGTTATGTTTCCCATTTGTAGTTTTTTAGTCACACAGGTAGCATAAAATCAGACAACAAAACTGCATGAGGACCAATATGTAGCTAAGGATTCTTGGGCCAGGTATAGTGGCTCACACCCATAATCCCAGCACTTTGGGAGGCTGAGGTGAGTGGATCACCTGAGGTCAAGAGTTTGAGACAGGCCAGGTGCAGTGGCTCAAGCCTGTAATCCCAGCACTTTGGGAGGCCAAGGCGGGTGGATCATGAGTTTGAGAGATCAAGACCATTCTGGTAAACATGGTGAAACCTTGTCTCTACTAAAAATACAAAGAAATCAGCTGGATATGGTGGCATGTGCCTGTAATCCCAGCTACTCAGGAGGCTGAGGCAGGAGAATTGCTTGAACCCAGGAGGCAGAGGTTGCGGTGAGCCGAGATCATGCCATTTCACTCCAGCCTGGGTAACAAGAGTGAAACTTCATCTAAAAAAAAAAAATTAATTAATTAAAAAATAAAAGAGTTTGAGACAACCCTGGCCAACATGGTGAAACCCTGTCTTTACTAAAAATACAAAAGTTAGCTCGGCTTGGTGGCAGGTGCCTGTAATCTCAGCTATTCCAGAGGCTGAGGCAGGAGAATTGTCTGGACTTCGGAGGCAGAGGTTGCAGTGAGCCAAGATTGAGCCATTATAATCCAGCAAAGCTGAGGAGGGCAGATCATGAGATCAGAAGTTCAAGACCAGCCTGACCAAACATGGTGAAACTCCGTCTCTACTAAAAATACAAAAAAAAAAAAAAAAAAAAAAAAATTTGGTGTGGTGTTATGCACCTGTAATTCCAACTACTTAGGAGGCTGATGCCGGAGAATTGCTTGAACCCTGAGGTAGAGGTTGCATGGGCCGAGATCACACCATTGCACACCAGTCTGGGCGACAGAGTGAGACTTTATCTCAAAAAAATAAAAAATAAACAGGAATTTTTAGTGAGATTTTTTTCCTCCTCTGTTCAGCACCAAAGTCAAAAAGCAAAAGAGAACTGCTGCCTTCTTCTGAACCATGTGTGTATCTCTCTTATTCATCCTTCATGCAGGAATCTCCTTTTAGACTACCTAGACTTTATCTTTCAGCCCCTATGCTCTGTGAAGCCTTCCTGGGAAAAGTCCAAGATCAATGAATCTTCTTAAATATGTGAAGAAGAAAAAAGCTACAATGTTTTAAAAAGAGAGATAATTGCTAGGCAAGGTGGCTCATGCCTGTAATCTCAGCACATTGGGAGACCGAAGTGGGTAAATCACAATGTCAGGAGTTCGAAACCAGCTTGGCCAGAGTGGTGAAACCCCATCTCTACTAAAAATACAAAAAAATTAGTCAGGCATGGTGGTGCGTGCCTACTACTCAGGAGTCTGGGGCAGAACAATTGTTTGAACCCAGGAGGTGGAGGTTGCAGTAAGCTGAGATTGTGCCACTGCACTCCAGCATTCTGGGTGACAGAACGAGATTCCATCTCGATCAATCAATCAATAGATGATTGAGAATTTTCTAAATTTTTGTTGTGTGTATGTACGTTTTCAAAAGTAAAATATACTCACCGAAAATATTTAAAAACCACAAGATGGAAAAAATTGAAAAGTAAAGATCTTCTCAATAAAATTTCTTTGCATTATTCAGAGGTAATCATTATTAACCATTTATTCAATATCCCTCCAGAAACTCTCCAGGCTTACCTAAGCCTACATAAGTAAGATTGCTTTTCTTGTCTTCCTTTTTTAAATTTTAACAAATGGGGTCATATTGAAAATTTATTCTCTAACTTGTTTTCTTTACTCAGTGATATAGATATTATAACATAGCAGCACAAAATAGGTACCCAATTATGCAGAGAATCTGCATAGCATTATGTTACATGAATGTTTAAAAATTTATGTTTACCAGTTTTCTATCAGAAGGTATTTTGGTTTTACATCTTTTCTTTTATATTTTGAGATAGGGTCTCCTTCTGTCACCCAAGTTAGAATGCAGTGGCGTGACCTCAGCTAACTGCAATCTCTGCCTCCTGGGCTAAAGCGATCCTTCTGCCTCAGTCTTTCCAGTAGCTGAGACCAGAAGCATGTGCCACCACACCTGGCTAAATTGTAATTTTTTTGTAGAGATGGGGTTTCCCTATGTTGCCTAGGCTGGTCTTGAACTTCTGGGCTCAAGAGACAATCCTGCTTCGGCCTCCTGAAGTGCTGTCATTACAGGCATGAGCTGCCACATTTGGCCTTCCCTGTGTTTTCACCACCTCCTCTTCCCTTCCAAGACCACCAGTAAATCTATCTTCTTTCTCACTGTAGAATGGCCTATGATGGAAATCTCACATAAATTGAGTAATAGAATATGTGGTCTTTTTTATCATTATTATTATTATTATTTATAAGACAGAGTTTTGCTCTTGTTACCCAGGCTGGAGTACAATGGCATGATCTTGGCTCACCGCAACATTCACCTTCTGGGATCAGGCAATTCTTCTGCCTCAGCCTCCTGAGAGGTGGGATTACAGGCACACACCACCAAGCCCAGCAAATTTTTTTTTTTTTTTTTTTTTTAGTAGAGACGGGGGTTTCACCATGTTGACCAGGATGGTCTTGATCTGTTGACCTCTTGATCCACCCGCCTCGGCCTCCCAAAGTGCTGGGATTACAGGCATCAGCCACCATGCCTGGCCTTATAATATGTGGTCTTTTATGACGAGCTTCTTTCACTTTGTTTGTTTGTCTGTCACCCAGGCTGGCGCACCGTGGCAAGATCTTGGGCCACTGCAACCTCTGCCTCCCAGGTTGAAGCAATTCTCCTGCCTCAGCTTCTCAAAGTGCTGGAAGAACAGGCTCAAGCCTGACCAATTTTCTTATTTGAAAACATAAAATTAGGGCTGAGAGCAGAGCAGTAGCTCACGCCTGTAATCCCAACACTTTGGGAGGCCAAGGTGGATGGATCACAAGGTTAGAAATTCAAGTCCAACCTGGCCAGGATAAAAAATTTGCTTGGTGTGGTGGCATTTGCCTGTAATCCAGCTACTCAGGAGGCTGATACAGGAGAATTGCTTGAACCCAAGAATTGGAGGTTGCAGTGAGCCAAGATTGTACCACTGCACTCCAGCCTGGAGACAGAGTGAGACTTCATATAAAAAAGAAAGAAAGAAAGAAAGAAAGAAAGAAAGAAAGAAAGAAAGAAAGAAAGAAAGAAAGAAAGAAAGAAAGAAAGAAAGAAAGAAAGAAAGAAAGAAAGAAAGAAAGAAAGAAAGAAAGAAAGAAAGAAAGAAAGAAAGAAAGAAAGAAAGAAAGAAAGAGAAAGAAAGAAGAAAGAAAGAAAGAGAAGAAAGAAATAAATTTGAATGTTATCCCTGAAATGTATCCCAACTCAGAATTCACCTCTATCAAGTAACACAGCCTAGATCAATTCAGAAAGGGCAGTTTAATTCACTGACCTGCATTTGAAGCCTGCCTTTGAAAGTAGGTCAAGGTTGCTGGGTTCCAGGTATATCCTTGGTCATAGAAAAGAATATTGGTAATCATGAGCAAAACAATGTAAGAATGACAGGGTTCTGTGGCTGCCCAAGTCTGCACAGTGAAGCGGACTCTTGGGGAGCAAGTGAGGCCCAGGCCCTGCCTTTTTATTTTTTACTTTAATTATTTTAATAAATGAGAGGTTGTTATGTTGCCCAGGCTGGCCTTGAATGCATAGCCTTGCCTCCTCAAGTGCCAGGATAAGCCACTGAGGCTCCAGCCCCCTTTTTTTTGCAATGAAGTCACCCAGGCTAGAGTGCAGCATTGCAATCTCAGTTCACTGTAACTCTGCCTCCCATGTTCAAGCAATTCTCCTGCCTCAGTCTCCTGAGTAGCTGAGACTACAGGCATGTGCTGCCACAACTGGCTTTTTGTATTTTTAATAGAGATAGGGTTTCACCATGTTGGCCAGGCTGGTCTTAAACTCCTGGCCTTCTGATACTCCCACCACGGCTTCCCAAAGTGCTGGGATTATGGGTGTAAACCATTGTGCCCGGCCAGGCACAGCCTTTTGCAGGGTCTTCAAGTCTGGGGCTGCTGGGCTTAGGCTCAGTGCTCTCTGGGGGCAGGGTGGTGAAGGGGAGGAAGAGGGTGAAGGTTGTTAAGAACTGCAGTTTCAGCCAAGTCAGTGCATGGAAGACCCCTGATTATAAAGACAGATTTGTTACTAGATGATTTCATAGGTGCCATTCTTTGGGTATCCACAGCTAGTGATGATAGAGGACAGCATGATGAAGGCCCACAGTGTGGAGCCAGAGCTGAAGCCACAGAGGACTGTGAAAGCCTCATAGGCAGTCTGGCTACAATAGCATCTTGTGGATATGAAACTCCAGGCCCAGAGGCACTCCCTCAAACCTATTTTTTTTGGTCTCACTTACCTTTCACTAGGCAGGAGATCCCTAGCTGAACCTCCACTTGGGGAATCCTGGCCAAGTTTCTTCCACCAACACTTGATTCCAAAAAAAAAAAAAAAAAAACTAAACACAAAAGGAAGGAGGGGGTTGTTGGCATGGGGGACGAGTTTTAACTTAAAATTTTTTTGAAAGCCCAGGTGGCTTTGAAAGTTGTGGAAGGGGGACAACCTCTCAACCAAAACCCACTGTTACCTACCCATCCATCTAACACTTACTGTGCTAGTTATCAATATATTTTCTGTCAGCTCCAAATTCATCCTCAATACCTCCTTTTAAATGAATGGAATTCCTTTAAGCATTTCTTTTTTAGAGTACTAAGGACAAGGCTTTCTCAGAAGATGGTCTGGAAGGGTATTGCAGGATGAAGGTGGGGTTCTAGTGCTGGTTCCAGTGTCTGCACCATAGATCAACACTGTAGATGAGAGAAAATTTAGTGGTGACCTGTCCCAGGCACACTCTGCCCTGGTGGTCACTTTCTACAGGGATGCCACACTCCAGGCCTCCTTCCTCTTTGTGCCTAAACTCCCTCTGCACATATGCATGTCTGGTCACCAGCTGTGTGTTCCCTGTTTGTCCAGGGACTGGACACCAGCACTGGCCTGGGCAAACCTCCAAACTTCTCTGCTATCTGGTGGTCTGTGACTCTGCATTCTCCAATACAGTGTGCACCTTAGTTTTGAAGAGATGGCAGTGGCCTTCCTTCCAAGTATGTCCTTTCTTAGATAATCTCCCTCAGCCCTAGGAAACAGCATCTTCTGTTACTTCTTACAGTTACTTTTATTGTAGCTTGATATTCTTTATATTAACCTCTCTTTGTAAAAAAAAAAATAAAAAGTGTGATTTTTTCTTTTTTTTTTTGAGATGGAGTTTTGCTCTTGTTACCCAGGCTGGGGTGCAATGGCATGATCTTGGCTCACTGCAACCTCTGCCTTCTGGGTTCAAGCAATTCTCCTGCCACATACTCCCGAGTAGCTGGAATTACAGGCGTGCACCACCGTGCCCAGCTAATTTTTGTATTTTTAGTAGAGACAGGGTTTTACCATGTGGACCAGAATGGTCTCTATCTCTTGACCTTGTGATCCACCTGCCTCGGCCTCCCAAAGTGCTGGGATTATAGGCATGAGCCACTGTGCCTGGCCTTCTTTTTTTTTTGGAGAGAGAGTCTTGTTCTGTTGCCCAGGCTGTAGTGCAGTGACGTGATCTTGGCTCACTGCAACCTCCTTTTCCTGGGTTCAAGCAATTCTCTTGCCTCAGTCTCCTGAGTATCTGAGATTACAGGCATACATCACCATGCCCAGCTAATTTTTCTATTTTTAGTAGATAAAGGATTTCACCATGTTGGTCAGGCTGGTCTTGAATTCCTGACCTTAGATGATCTGCCCACCTCGGCCTCCCAAAATTCAGGGATTACAGGCATGAGCCACTGAACCTGGCCAGATGGCCAGATTTTTGTCTTCTGATAAGACTCAGATTGATATACTTACTTAACCTCAATTAGGCCAGGTGTGGTGCCTCATGCCTGTAATCCTAGCACTTTGGGAGGCCAAGGTGGGTGGATCACCTGAGGTTAGAAGTTTGAGACCAGCCTGGCCAACATGGTGAAACTCCCTCTCTATTAAAAATAGAAGTTACCCAGGCATGATGAACTGCATCTGTAGTCTCAGCTACTCGGGAGGCTAAGGCAGAACTTTTTGAATCTGGGAGGCAAAGGTTGCAGTGAGCCAAGATCATGCCACTGCACTGTAGCCTGGGCAACACAATGAGACTCTTGTCTCAAAAAACACAAAAATCCCAAATGAAAAGCACAACAACAAGAACCACAGAAAAAAAGCCAATTAGGCCAGGCGCAGTGGCTCCTGCCTGTAATCCCAGCATTTTGGGAGGCAAGGTGGGTGGAGCACCTGAGGTTGGGAGTTCAATATCAGCCTGACCAGCTTGGAGAAACCCAGTCTCTACTAAAAATACAAAATTATCTGGGCATAGTGGCACATGCTTGTAATACCAGCTACTCCAGAGGTGAAGGCAGGAGAATCGCTTGAACCTGGGAGGCGGAGGTTGTGGTGAGACAACATTGCACCGTTTTACTCCAGCCTGAGCAACAGGAGGAAATCTCTGTCTCAAAAAACTGTCAGTTAAATGTTAGGCAGTGTTCTAGGCATGAACAAGATGGAAAAATTATGCTTCTTATGCTTATATTTTACAGAAGTTAAACTAAGACCTAACTTCCAAGATAGATTCAGTCAGGAAAAATTGAGGCAGAATATTTCAAGCACTAGGGAACATGTGCAAAAATAACCTAAGTGATAACAAATTTGATGTATATGATAACGGGAAAGACCAATGGGGCTGACTTAGGTATACAAGGAGGATAACAAGAGATGAAATTGAAGAGGCAAGCCTTTAGGTAGGTTAACTGTAATGGCAATTTTGAAAATGAATCAAGGCAATTTAAACTGGGACCTATGGTCCCTAGATTTGTTAGTCATGGTGAAGAAGTCTGGATATGATTTTAACTGGTAAGATGTGATTGGAAGGCTTTAGGCAGAGAGTGAAATGATTCAATTCTAAAAGATTATTCTGGGCTGGGTGAGGAGGCTCACAAATGTAATCCTAGCATTTTGGGAGGCTGAGATGGAGGGATCACTTGAGGTCAGGTGTTCCAGATTAGCCTGGCCAACATGGTGAAACCTCATCTCTACTAAAAATACAAAAATTCGCAAGGTGTTGTGGCACATGCCTGTAGTCCCAGCTATTCAGGAAGCTAATGCAGGAAAATTACTTGAACCCCAGAGGCGTAGATTGCAGTGAGCCAAAATCCTGCCACTGCACTCCAGCCTAGGTGACACAGCTAGACTCCATCTCAAAAAAAAAAAAAAATCTGGTATACAAAGAATAAATTATATGAAAGTAATGGTGGAAGAAAGGGAGCTATGACAATTATGGAGAGGCCAGGTACAGTGGCTCACATGTATAATGCCAGCCCTTTGAGAGGCCAGTGGGAGGATCACTTGAGCTCAGGTGGTTTTAGATCAGCCTGGAAATGCACAGCAAGATGTCATCTCTACTAAAAACTAAATTAGCTGGCCATGGGTATTGTGGTACTCCTCTGTAGTCCCAGCTAATGGGGAAGCTGAGGTAAGAGGATCCATTGAACCCAAGAGGTCATGGTTGCCAGTGAACTGTAACATTCCACTGTACTCCATCCAGGGTGATAGAATGAGACCTTGTCTCAAAAAAATGATAATAATTGTGTACTCACCAGGCCGTTTTGAGACAGTTAGGGTATTTTATTTTTTTATTATTTCCTTCTCTCTTTTGACATGGAGTTTCACTCTTGTTGCCCAGGCTGGAGTGCAATGGTATGATCTCAGCTTACTGCAACTTTTGCCTCCCAAGTTCAAGTGGTTCTCCTGCCTCAGTCTCCCCAGTAGATGGATTAAAGGCATGGGCATCACACCCAGCTAATTTTTTATGTTTAGAAAAGATGAGGTTTTTTCATTTGGTCAGTTTGGTCTCAAACTCTCGACCTCAGGTGATCTGCCCACCTTGGCCTCCCAAAGTGCTGTGATTACAGGCATGAGCCACCTTGCCTGGCCTCATTCTCTCTAATATACACAATTTCACAGTGTTAGGAACATTTTAAGAATATGAAAGGCTTTATGGAGCACAAGACTGGGATAAATAGAAATAGATAAAGTGGCTCCTCAAATATATTCACTGTGTGTAATGTCAGAACTTATGAATGAAGGCATGGAGGTATAAATAAATGTTTATTTATTTATTTATTTATTTATTTTTGAGATGGAGTTTCGCTCTTGTTACCCAGGCTGGAGTGCAATGGCATGACCTCGGCTCACCGCAACCTCTGCCTCCTCAGTTCAGGCAATCCTCCTGCCTCAGCCTCCTGAATAGCTGAGATTACAGGCATGTGCCACCATGCCCAGCTAATTTTTTGTATTTTTAGTAGAGACAGGGTTTCACCATGTTGACCAGGATGGTCTCGATCTCTTGACTTTGTGATTCACCTGCCTCGGCCTCCAAAAGTGCTGGGATTACAGGCTTGAGCCACTGCACCTGGCCCTTTTTTTTTCTTGAGACAGAGTTTTGCTCTTGCTACCCAGGCTAGTGTTCAATGGTGCCATTTTGGCTCACAGCAACCTCCACCTCCCAGATTCCAGCAATTTTCCTGCCTCAGTCTCCCAAGTAGCTAGGATTACAAACACATGACACCATGTCTGGCCATTTTTTTTGTATTTTTTTTTTTAGTAGACAAGGTTTCACCATATTGGCCAGGCTGGTCTTGAACTTCTGACCTCAAGTGATCCACTCACCTCAGTCTCCCAAAAGGCTGGGATTACTGGCATGAGCCACTGTGCCCAGCTGGGAAGCTGTTTTGTATAAATAGGAGCTAAGAAATAAATGGTTTAAGTCAAACTGAAGAGGTAGCAGAGATCTTTTCTTAGAGGGATTACATGATCCACTAGGGGGCTTGTTTTTTTTTGAGGTGGAGTTTTACTATTGTTGCTTAGGCTGGAGTGCAATGGCATGACCTCGGCTCACAAGCCTCCAACTCCCAGGTTCAAATATTTCTTGTGCCTCAACCTCCTGATTAGATGGGATTACTGGAAATCAAACACCACAAGTTCTCACTCATAGATGGGTGTTGAACAATGAGAACACATGAACACAGAGAGAGAAGCATCACAAACTGGGGTCTGCCAGAAGGAAATAGGGGAGGGAGTTGGGGAGAGATATTATGGGGATAAATGGCAGATATACATGATGTGGAGAAAGGCAGCACATGACACTGCCATGTGTGTACCCATGCAACAATCTTGCATGTTCTTCACATGTACCCCAAAACGTAAAATGCTATTAAAAAAAGTAAAAAAAGTAAAAAAGAAACATATGACATTAATTTTAATCATGTATTTTGTGTAACCCAATATATTTAACCATAAATGGCTTGGTGGGGTACACTTATGATTCCAGCTACTGAATACAGCAAGTCAGATGCGTAACATGGCAAGTCAGACAAGGAACACAGCAGGTCAGAGGCATCACACAGCAGGTGTGGAACACAGCAATTCAGATGCGGAACACAGCAGGTCAGACTTGGAACACAGGTCAGATGTGGAACACAGCAGGTCAGACTTGGAACACAGCAGGTCAGATGCAGAACAGAGCAGGTCAGAAGCAAAACTGAGCAGGTCAGATGCGATACAGAGCAGGTCAGTCGCAGAACACAGCAGGTCAGACTTGCAACACAGCAGGTCAGACTTGGAACACAGCAGGTCAGACTTGGAAAACAGCAGGTTACACGTGGAACACAGTAGGTCACACGTGGAACACAGCAGGTCACACGCGGAACACAGCATGTGGTACAGAGCCAGTCAGATGCGGAACACAGCAGGTCAGATGTGGAACATGGCAGGTCAGACTTGGTACACGGCAGGTCAGATGTGGAACACAGCATGTCACACGTGGAACACAGCAGGCCAAACACGGAACACAGCAGGTCACACGTGAAACACAGCAGGTCACGCATGGAACACAGCAGGTCACGCATGGAACACAACAGGTCAGACGCAGAAAACAGCAGATCAGACGTGGAACACAGCAGGTCTGACGCAGAAAACAGCAGGTCAGATGCGGAACACAGCAGGTCTGACGCGAAACACAGCAGGTCAGACGTGAAACACAACTGGTCAGATGCGGAATACAGCTGGTCAGACTTGGAACACAGCAGGTCACACGTGGAACACAGCAGGTCACACGCGGTACAGAGCAGGTCAGGCTTGGAACACAGCAGGTCAGATGTGAAACACAGCAGGTCAGACTTGGAACACAGCAGGTCAGATGTGAAACACAGCGGGTCAGATGTGAAACACAGCAGGTCACACACAAAACACAGCAGGTCACACGTGTAAAACAGTAGGTCACACGTGGAAAACAGCAGGTCACACGTGGAACACAGTAGGTCAGACGGGGAACACAGCAGGTAAGACTTGGAACACAGCAGGTCAAATGGGGAACACAGCAGGTGACACGAGGAACACAGCAGGTCACACAAGGAACACAGCAGGTCAGACTTGCAACACAGCAGGTCAGACGTGGAACACAGCAGTTCACATGTGGAACACAGCAGGTCACACGCGGAAAACAGCAGGTCACATGCGGAAAACAGCAGGTCACACATGGAACACTGTTGAGTTTTGTGTCTGTGTGAGGATTGTGCTATGTGGAATGTGTGTGTGAAGTGTGTATTAAGTGGTGTGTGACTGTGTGGTGTATGCACTGTAGAGTGTGTGTGTGGAGTGTGTGGTAAGTGGTGTGTGTCTGTGTAAACTGTCTGCACTTTGGATTGTGTGTGCAGTAGGTGGTGTGTCTGTGTGAGGTGAGTGCACTGTGTAGTGTGGTAAGTTGTATGTCTGTGTTTGGTGTCTGCATTGTGGACTGTGTGTTTGGTGAGTATTGTGTGTCTGTGTGAGGTGTGTGCACTGTGTAGTGTGTGTGTATGGTGAGTAGTGTGTGTTTGTGTGAGGTGCTCGCACTGTGCAGTTTGTGTGTTTGTGTGGTGAGTGGTGTGTGTCTGTGTGAGGTGTGAGCACTGTGGAGTGTGTGTGTGTTGTCAGTGGTGTGTGTCTTTGTGAGGTGTGTTCACTGTGCAGTGTGTGTTTGTGGTGAGTGGTGTGCCTGTGTGAGGTGTCTACACTGCAGAATGCTTGTGTGCTGAGATTTGTGTGTCTGTGTATAATGTATTTACTGTGTAAGGTGTGTGGTCAGTTGTGTGTCTGTAGGTTTTCTCAATGTGGAGTGTGTGTGTCCTGAGTGGTGTGTGTGTGAGAGGAGTGCACTATGGAGTGTGTGTGTGTGAGTGCTGTGTGTATTTGTGAGTTGTGTGAACTTTGGAGTGTGTGTTTGGTGAGTGGTGTGTGCCTGTGTGAGGTGTGTGCACTGTGAAATGTGTGTGTGGTGAGTGTTGTGTGTCTGTGTCAGGTGTGTTTTCTGTGTAGTGTGGGTGGTCAGTCTTTTATCTTTGTGAGGTGTCTTCACTGTAAACTGGGTGTGTCATGAGTAGTGTGTGTCTGTGTGAAATGTGTGCACTCTGGAGAGTTATGTGTGTGGTGAGTCATGTGAATGTCGGTTGTTTTCACTCTTTAATGTGTGAGTGGTGCATATCTGTTTAAGGTATGTGCACTGAGTAGTATGTGTGTGAAGTGTGTGTGGTGACTGGTTTGTGTCTGTGTGAAGTGTCTGCACAATGGAGTGTGTGTTTCTTGAGTTGTGTGTGCCCGTGTGAGGTGTGTAAACTGTGTAGTTTGTTTTTGATGAGTGGTGTGTGTCTGTGTGAGATGTGTGCACTGTGTAGTGAGTGTGTATGGTGAGTGGTGTGTGTTTGTCTGATGTGTGTGCACTGTGCAGTTTGTATGTTTTTGTGTGGTGAGTGGTGTGTTTCTGTGTGAGGTGCATGCACTGTGGAGTGTGTGGGTGTGGTCAGTGGTGTGTTTCTTTGTGAGGTGTGTTCACTGTGCAGTGTAAGTTTGTGGTGAGTGGTTTGCCTATCTGAGTTGTCTGCACTGTGGAATGTGTGTGTCGTGAGTGTTGTATGTCAGTGTAAAATGTATTTACTGTGTAGTGTGTTTGGTCAGTCGTCTGTCTGTAGAAGGTTTCTTCAATGTGGAGTGTGTGTGTCGTGAGTGGTGTGTGCCTGTGTAAGGTTTCTGCACTGCAGAAAGTGTGTGTGGTGAGTGCTGTGTGTGTGTGAGGTGTGTTTTGTGTGTAGCATGTGTGATCAGTCTTGTGTCTGTGTGAGGTGTCTTCACTGTTAAGTGTGTTTGTCGTAAGTACTGTGTGTCTGTGAGAAATGTATGCACTGTGGAGTGTTATGTATGTGGTGAGTGGTGTAAATGTGTGAGTTGTGTTCAATCGTTAATGTGTGACTGGTGCATGTCTGTTTAAAGTGTGTGCACTGTAAAGTATGAGTGTGGAGTGTGTGTTGTGACTCGTGTGTGTCTGTGTGAGTTGTGTGAACTGTGGAGTGTGTGTTTGGTGAGTGGCATGTGTCTTTGTAAAATGTGTCCACTGTGGAGTGTTATGTTTGTGGTGAGTGGTGTGTATGTGTGAGTTGTGTGCACTCTAATGTGTGAGTGGTGTGTGTGTATAAGGTGTGTGCACTGTGGAATATGTGTGTGGACCCTGTGTGGTGACTGGTGTGTGTCTGTGTGAGGTGTCTGCACTGTGGAGTGTGTGTGTAGGTAGTGCTGTGTGCCTGTGTGAGGTGTGGGCACAGTGGAGTGTGACTGTACAGTGTGTGTGGTAAGTGGTGTGTGTCTGCATGAGGTGTGTGCATGCTGGAGTGTGTGTGTGCTGATTGGTGTGTGTCTGTGTGAGGTGTGTGCACTGTGATGAGTGTGTGTCATGAGTGACTTGTGTCTGTGTGAGGTTTTGCACTGTGCAGAGTGTGTGTGGTGAATCTTGTGTGTCTGTGTGAGGTGTGTGCACTGTGTAGTGTGTGTGTATGGTGAGTGGTGTGTGTTTGGGTTAAGTGTGTGCACAGTACAGTGTGTGTGTTTGTGTGGTGTGTGGTGTGTGTGTGTGGTGTGTGCACTGTGGAGAGTGTGTGAGGTCAGAGGTGTCTGTGCCAGGTGTGTTCACTGTTGAGTGTGTAATTGTGGTGAGTGGTGTGCCTTTGTGAGGTGTGTGCACTGTGGAATGTGTGTGTGCTGAGTGTTCTCTGTCTCTGTTAGGTGTGTTTACTGTGTATTGTGTGTGGTCAGTAGTGTTTCTGTATGAGTGTCTTCACTGTAAAGTGTGTGTGTTGTGAGTGCTGTGTCTGTGTGAGGTGTGTGCACTGTAGAGTGTGTGGGTGGTGAGTGGTGTGTGTCTTTGGGAGGTGTGTGCACTGTGTAATACATGTGTCTGGAGAGTTGTGTGTGTCTGTGTGAAATGTGTGCAATGTGGACTGTGTGTGTTATGCAATGTGTTTGTGTAAAATCTGTGCACCGTGGAGTGTGTGTGTGGTGGATGGTGTGTGTCTGTGTAAAATGTGTGCACTGAGTTTGTGTGTTGAGTGTGTGTGTTGACTGGTGTGTGTCAATGTGAGGTGCCTGCATTGTGAATAGGGAGTGAGGTGATTGGCATGTGTTTGTGTGATATGTGTGCATTTTGGTGTGTGTGTGTGTGAAATTTGTGTGGTGCATGCTGTAATGTCACTGTGACATGTGTGTTTTAGAGTTTGTGTGATAAGTGGTGTGTGTCTGATATATGTGCACTGTGGATTATATGTGGAGTCCATGGACTGGGTGGTGTGTGTCTGTGTGTGGTGTGTGCACTGCGGACTGTGTGTGATGAGTGGTGTGTGTCTGTGTGAGGTGTGTGCACTGTAGAGAGTGTGTGTGTGCAGTATGTGTGGTGAGTGGTGTCTGTGTGGAGTGTCTGCACTTTGGATTGTGCAGTGGGTGGTATGTGTCTGTGAGGTGAGTGAACTCTGTAGTGTGTGTGGTGAGTGGTATGTCTGTGTTAGGTGTCTGCACTGTGTAGTGTGTGCTTGGTAAGTGGTATGTGTCTGTGTGAGGTCTGTGCACTGTGTGTGTATGTTGAGTGGTGTGTGTTTGTGTGAGGTGCATGCACGGTTCAGTTTGTGTGTGTTTGTGTGGTGAGTGGTGTGTGTGTGTAAAATGTGTGCCCTGTGAAGTGTGTGGTCAGTGTTGTGTGTCTTCGTGAGGTGTGTTCACTGTACACTGTGTGTTTGTGGTTAGTGGTGTGACTGTGTGAGGTTTCTGCACTGCAAAATGTGTGTGTGGTGAGTGTTGTCTGTCTGTAAAATGTATTTACTGTGTAGTGTGTGTGGTCAGCTGTGTGCCTGTATGAGGTCTGGTCAATGTGGAGCATGTTTGTCGTGAGTGGTGTGTGTGAGGTGTGTGCACAATGGAGTCTGGGTGTGTGGAGACTGCTGTGTGTCCGTGTAAGTTGTGTGAATGTTGGAGTGTGTGTTTGTTGATTGGTGTGTGTCTGTGTGAAATGTGTGCACTATAAAGTGTTGTGTGTAGTGAGTGGTGTGTGTGTGTTGTCTGCACTGTGTAGTATGCATGTGATGAGTTGTGTGTGCCTGTGTGAGATGTATGCACAGTGCAGTGTGAGTTTTCAGTGTGTGTGGTAAGTCATGTGTGTCTGTGCTAGGTGTCTTCACCCTGTAGTGTGTGTTGCATGTTGTGTGTCTGTGTGAGGTGTGTGCACTATGAAGTGTGTTCATTTTAAGTGGTGTGTGTCTGTGTGACGTATGTGCACAGTGCAGTGTGTGTGCTGATTGGTGTGCATCCCTGTGAGGTGTGTGCACTGTGGATTGTGTGTGTGCCACAAATGGTGTGTGTCTGTGTAAGGTGTGTGGACTGTGAAGAGTGTGTGTAGTGAGTGACTTGTGTCTGTGTGAGGTTTTTGCACTGTGCAGTGTGTGTGGTGAGTGGTGTCTGTCTGAGGTTTGTACACTGTGGAGTGTGTGTGGTAAATTTGTGTGTCTCTGTGAGGTTTGTGCACTGTGTAGTGTGTGTGTATGGTAAATGGTGTGTGTTCAGTTTAGGTGTGTGCACAGTGCAGTGTGTGTTTGTGTGGTGTGAAATGTGTGTCTGTGTGTGGTGTGTGCACTCTGGACTGTGTGAGTTGTCAGAGGTGTGTGTCTCTGTCACATGTGTGCCCTCTGGAGTGTGTGTTTGTGGTGAGTGGTGTGCCTGTGTGAGGTGTGCACACTGTTAAATGTGTGTGTTGTGAGTGTTCTGTGTCTCTGTTAGGTGTTTTCACTGTGTAGTGTGTGTGGTCATTAGTGTTTCTCTATGAGGTGTCTTCACTGTGGAGTATGTGTGTCGTGAGTGGTGTGTGTCTGTCTGAGGTGTGTGCAGTGTGGAGAGTGGGTCTGTTGAGTGGTTTGTGTCTTTTTTAGGCATGTGTACTGTGTAGTATGTGTGTCTGGAGAGTTGTGTGTCTGTTTGAGGTGTGCACTGTGGAGAGTGTGTATTCTGCAGTGTGTGTTTGTGTGAGGTTTGTTCATCATGAAGGATGTGAGTGGTGAGTGGTGTGTAACTGTGGAAAATGTGTGCACTGAGTGTGTGTGTTGAGTGTGTGTGGTGACTGCTGTGTAACAGTGTCAGGTGTCTGCATTGTGCCTAAAGTGTCAGGTGACTGGTGTTTGTCTCTGTGATGGGTTTGCATTGCGGTGTGTGTTTGTGGAGTTTGTGTGGGGCGTTATGTGTGTCTTTGTGAGGTGTTTGTACTCTGGAGTGTGTGTTAGTGTGGTGAGTGGTGTATGTCTGAGGTATACCCACTGTGAATTGGGTGTGAAGCATGTAGAGTGCATGGTGTGTCTGTGTATGGTGTGTACACTGTGGAGTGTGTGTGTGGTGAGTTGTGTGTCTGTGTGAGGTGTGTGCACTGTGAAGAGTGTGGGTATTGAGATTTGTGTCTGTGTGAGATTTGTGCTATGTAGAGTGTGTGTGAAGTGTGTGTATTAATTGGTGTGTGTCTGTGTGAGGAGTATGCACAGTGGAGTCTGTGTGTTGAAAGGTGTGTGTGTGGAATGTCTGCACTTTGGATTGTGTGTGTACTGGGTGGTGTGTGTTTCTGTGTGAGGTGTGGGCACAGTGGAGTGTGTGTGCTGATTGGTGTGTGTCCCTGTGAGGTGTGTGCACTGTAGAGTGTGTGTGTGGTGAATGGTGTGTCTGTGTGAGGTGTATGCACTGTGAAGAGTGTGTGTTGTGAGTGACCAATATCTGTGTGAGGTTTTTGCACTGTGAAGAGTGTGTGTGGTGAGTGGTGTGTGCCTGTCTGAGATTTGTGCACAGCAGAGTGTGCCTGTGGTGAATCTTGTGTGTCTGTGTGACGTGTGTGCACTGTGTGGTGTGTGCACTGTGTAATGTGTGTATATGGTGAGTGGTGTGTGTTTGCATTAGTGTGTGCACGGTGCAGTGTGTGTGGTGTGTGTGTGCAGTGTGTGCACTGTGGAGTGTGTGTGGTCAGAGGTGTGTGTTGTAGTCAGGTGTGTGCATTGTAGTGTGTGTATGTGGTGAGTAATATGACTGTGTGAGGTGTGTGCACTGTGGAATGTGTGTGGTGTGTTCTCTGTCTCTATTAGGTATATACACTGTGTAGTGTGTTTGGTCAGTTGTGTTTGTGTATGAGATGCCTTCACTGTGGAGTGTGTGTTTGGTGAGTGGTGTGTGTTTGTGTGAGGTGTGTGCAGTGTGGAGTTGTGTGTGGTGAGTGGTGTGTGTCTTTGTGAGGTGTGTGCACTGTGTAGTATGTGTGCCTGGAGAGTGGTGTGTGTCTTTGTGAGGTGTGTGCACTGTGGAGTCTGTGTTCTGCAGTGTGTTCTTGTGTGAGGTCTGGGCACTGTGCAGTGTGTGCAGTGAGTGTTGTGTGTCTGTGTAAAATGTGTGCACTGACTGTGAGTGTTGTGTGTGTGGTGACTGGTGTGTGACAGTGTGAGGTGCTTGCATTGTGGATAGGGTGTGAGGTTATTGGTGTGTGTCTGTGATTGTGTGCATTTTGGTGTGTGTGTGGAATTGGTGTGGTGCATGCTGTGTGTCTCTGTGAGTTGTGTGTTGTGGAGTTTCTGTGTGATGGGAGGTGGTTGTCTGAGTTATGTGCACTATGGATTATGTGTGCAGTCTGTGAAATGCGTGGTGTGAGCCTGTGTGAAATGTGTGCACTGTGTAGGGTGAGTGTGTGGTGAGTGGTGTGTGACTGTGTGAGGTGTGTGCACTGTGGAGTTTGTGTGTGATGAGTGGTGTGTGTCTGTGTGAGGTGTGTGCACTGTGGAGAGTGTGTGCATGGTGAGTTTTGTGTCTGTGTGTGGTGTGTGCTTTGTGGAGTGTGTGCATTAAGTGTGAGTATTGAGTGGTGTGTATCTGTGAAGTGTGTGCACTGTGGAGTGTGTGAGATGAGTGGTGTGTGTCTGTGCAAGGTGTGTGCAGAGTGGAGGGTGAATGTGTGGTGAGTGGTGCGTGTCTTTGGGAGGTGTGTGCACTGTGTAGTATGTGTGTCTAAAGAGTTGTGTGTGTCTGCATGAGGTGTGTGCACTGTAAAGTGTGTTTGTGTTCTGCAGTGTGTGTTTGTGTGAGGTCTGTGCACCGTCTGGTGTGTGTGGTGAGTGGTGTGTGTCTGTGTGAGGTGTGTTCACTGTGGAGCTTGTGTGATGAGTGGTTTGTGTCTGTGTGAGGTATGTGCACTGTGGAGAGTGTGTGGTGAGTTTTGTGTCTGTGTGATGTTTGTGCTATGTGGAGTGTGTGTGTTAAGTGTGTGCATTGAGTGGTGTGCATCTGTGTGAGGTTTGTGCACAGCAGAGTGTGTGTGGTGAGTAGTGTGTGACTGTGGAGTGTCAACACTTTTGATTGTGTGTGTGATCAGGGGTGTGTGTTTGCATGAGGTCAGTGCACTGTGTAGTGTGTGGTGAGTGGTATGTCTGTGTTAGGTGTCTGCACTGGGAAGTGTGTGTTTGGTGAGTATAGTCTGTCTTAGTGCAGTGTGTGCACTGTGTAGTGTGTGTGTATGGTGAGTGGTGTATGTGTGTGTGAGGTGTGTGCACTGTGCAGTTTGTAAGTGTTTCTGTGGTGAGTGGTGTGTTTCTGTGTGAAGTGAGTGCACTGATGAGTGTGTGTGGTCAGTGGTGTGTGTCTTTGTGAGGTGTGCAAACAGTGCAGTGTCTGATTCTGGTGAGTTGTGTACCTGTGTGAAGTGTCTGCACTGTGGAAGGTGTGTGTGGTGAGTGTTCTGTCTGTGTGAGGTGTGTTTACTGTGTAGCGTGTGGTCAGTCTTGTGTCTGTGTGAGGTGTCTTCAGTGTAAAGTGTGTGTCATGAGTAGTGTGTGTCTGTTTGAGGTGTGTGCACTGTGGAGTCTCTGTGAATGGTATGTGGTGTGTGTCTGTGTGTGGCATGTGCATTGTGTAGTATGTGTGTGTTCTACAGTGTGTGTTTGTGTAAGATGTGTGCACTGTGGAGTATGTGTGCTGAGTGGTGTGTGTCTGTGTGAAATCTGTGCACTGAGTGTGTGTGTTGAGTGTGTGTGGTGACGTGTATGACAGTGTGAGGTATCTGCATTGTGGATAAGGTGTCAGGAGATTGGTGTTTGTGTGATGTGTGTGCATTGTGGTGTGTGTTTGTGGAGTTTGTGTAGTGCTTGTTGTATGTCACTTTGAGGTGTGTGTAGTCAGGAGAATCTGTGAGTGTGGCGAGTAGTGTATGTCTGAAAAATGTGCACTGTGTATTGCATGTTGAGTGTGTGGAGTGCATGGTGTGTCTCTGTGTAAAGTGTGTGTACTGTGGAGAATGTGTGTGTGATGAGCTGTGTTTATGTGTGAGGTGTGTGCACTGTGGAGGGTGGGTGTGATGAGCGGTGTGTGTCTGTGTGAAATGTGTTCACTGTGGAGAGTGTGTGTGTGTTGAGTTTTGTGTCTTTGTGAGGGTTGTGCTATGTGGATTTTGTGCATGAAGTGTGTGTATTAAGTGGAATGTGACTGTGAGGTGTATACCCAGTCGAATGTGTGTGTAGTGTGTTTGGTGAGTGTTGTGTGTATGTGTGGAGTGTCTGCACATTGGATTGTGTGTTCAGTGGGTGGTGTGTGTTTGTGTGATGTGAGTGCACTGTGTAGCATGTGTGGTAAGTTGTATGTCTGTGTTTGGTGTCTGCACTGTGGATTGTGTGTTTGGTGAGTGGTGTGTGTCTGTGTGAGGTGTGTGCACTGTGCAGTGTCTGTGTATGTTGAGTGGTGTGTGTTTGAGGTTTGTGGACTGTGCAGTTTGTGTCTGTTTGTGTGGTTAGTGATGTGTGTCTGTGTGAGATGTGGGCATTGTGGACTGTGTGTTTGGACAGTGATGTGTGTCTTTGTGAGGTGTGTTCACTGTGAAGTGTGTGTTTGTGGTGAGAGGTGTGCCTGTGTAAAGTGTCTGAACTGTGGAATGTGTGTGGTGATTGTTGTGTGTTTGTGTGAAATGTATTTACTGTGTAGTGTCTGTGGTCAGTCTTGTGTCTAAGGTTTCTTCAATGTGGAGTATGTGTGTATTGAGTGGTGTGTGTCTGAGCTGTGTTCACTATAGAGTGTGTGGTGACTGCTTTTTGTCTGTGTGAGTTGTGTAAATTGTGGAGTGTGTTTGTTGAGTGGTGTGTGTCTGTGTGATATGCATGCACTGTAGAGTGTTGTGTATGTGGTGAGTGGCGGGTCTGAGTTGTGTGCAATCTTTAATGTGTGAGTGGTGCATGTCTGTTTAAGGTGTGTGCACTGTGGAGTATTTGTGTGGAATGTGTGTGGTGACAGGTGTGTGTCTGTGTGAGGTGTCTGCACTGTGAAGTGTGTGTGTGGAGACTGGTGTGTGCCCATGTGATTTGCATGCACTGTGTAGTATCCGTGTGATAAGTGGTGTGTGTCTGTGTGACATGTATGTACAGTAAAAATTGAGTGTACAGTGTGTGTGAAATTGATGTGTGTTTGTGCAAGGTGTCTGCACTCTGGAGTTTGTGTGTTGTGTGATGTGTGTCTGTGTGAGGTGTGTGCACAGTGGAGTTTGTGTGCTGATTGGTGTGTGTCACTGTGATGTGTGTGCATTGTGGAGTGTGTGTGGTGAGAGGTGTGTCTGTGTGAGGCTTGTGCACTGTGAAGAGTTTGTGTGGTGAGAGACTGGTGTCTGTGAGATTTTTGCATGGTGCAAAGTGTGTGTGTGGTGAGCAGTGTGTTTTTGTGAGGTTTGTGCACTGTGTAGTGTGTGTGTTGATTCATATGTCTGTTTTAGGTGTCTGCACTGTGGAGTGTGTGTTTGGTGAGTATTGTCTGTCTGTGTGTGGTGTGTTCACTGTATAATGTGTGTGTATGGTGAGTGGTGTGTGTTTTTGTTAGGTGTGTGCACAATGTGGTGTGTGTGTTTGTGTGCTGTGTGGTGTGTGCAGTGGGTTCACTGTGGTGTGTGTGGTCAGAGGTGTGTGTCTCTGTCAGGTGTGTGCACTGTGGAGTGTGGGTTTTTGGTGAGTAATGTGCCTGTGTGAGGTGTCTGCATTGAGGAATGTGTGTGTGGTGTGTTCTTTGTCTTTTTTAGGTGTGTTCACTGTGTAGTGTGTGGTCAGTAGTTTGTCTTTATAAGGTGTCTTCACTGTGGAGTGTGTGCATTGTGAGTGGTGTGTGGTCTGTGTGAGGTGTGTGCAGTTTGGAGTGTGTGTGGTTAGTGGTGTGTGTTTTTGTGAGGTGTGTGTCTTTGTGAGGTGTGTGCACTGTGTAGTACCTGTGTCTGGAGAGTTGTGTGTGTCTGTGTGAAATGTGTGCACTGTGTAGTGTGTGTGTAATGAGTGGTGTGTGTCTGTGTGAGGTGAGTGCACTGTGGAGACTGTGCATGGTAAGTGGTGTGTGTCTGCATGAGGTGTGTCCCTGTAGGTGTGTGCACTCTGGAGTGTGTGTATTTGATGAGTGGTGGGTGTCTGTGTGAAATGTGTGCACTCTGGAGAGTGGGTGTGTGGTGAGTTTTGTGTCTGTGTGATGTGTGTGCTATGTGGAGTGTGTGGTTAAGGGTGTGTATTGAGTGGTGTGTGTCTTTGTCAGGTGTGTGCACAGTAAAGTGTGTGTGGTGAGTGGTGTGTGTGTGGAGTGTCTTCACTTTGGATTGTGTGTGCACTGAGTGGTGTATGTGTGTGAGGTGAGTGACTGTGTAGTGTGTGTGATGAGTGTTATGTCTGTGTTAGGCATCTGCACTGTGGAGTGTGGGTTTGGTGAGTATTGTCTGTGTGTGGTGTGTGCACTGTGTAGCATGTGAGTATGGTGAGTGGTGTGCATTTGTTTGAAGTGTGTTTACTCTGTAGTCTGTGTGGTCAGTCTTGTGTCTGTGTGAGGTTTCTGCACTGTAAAGTGTGTGTTTTTTGAATAGTGTGTGTCTGTTTAAGGTGAGTGCAATGTGGAATGTGTATGTGGTGAGTGCTGTTGGTCTGTGTGAGGTGTGTGCACTGTGTATTCTCTGTGCATGGTATATGGTGTGTGTCTGCGTGAGGTGTGTGCACTGTGGAGTGCATGTGCTTAGTGGTGTGTGTGTGTAAAATGTGTGCACTGTGTGTGTTTTGAGTGTGTGGTGAGTGGTGCGTAACACTGAGGTGTCTGCATTGTGGATAAAGTGTCAGGTGATTGGTGTGGTCTTTGTGATGTGTGTGCATTGTGATGTGTGTTTGTGCAGTTTGTTTGGTGCATGATGTGTCTCTGTGGGGTGTGTGTATTCTGGAATGTGTGTGAGTGTGGTGAGTGCTATATGTCTGAGGTATGTGCCCTGTGGATTCTGTGGGAAGTGTGTGGAGTGCATGGTGTGTCTCTGTGAAAGGTGTGTGCACTGTGAAGCGTGAATGTGTGGTGAGTTGTGTGTATGTGTGAGGTATTTTTACTGTTGAGTGTGTGTGTGATGAGTAGTGTGTGTCTATGTGAGGTGTGTGCAATGTGGAGAGTGTGTGGAGTTTTGTGTCTGTGTAATGTTTGTGCTACGTGAAGTGTTTGTGTGAAGTGTGTGTATTAAGTGGTGTGTGTCTGTGTGAGGTGTATGCACAGTGGAGTGTGTGTGGAGTGTGTGTTTTGTGTGGTGTCTGTACTTTGGATTGTGTGTGCAGTCGGTGGTGTGTGTCTGTGTGAGGTGAATGCACTGTGTAGTGTGTGTGGTATGTCTGTGTTTGGTGTCTGCACTGTGGATTGTGTGTTTAGTGAGTGGTGTGTGTCTGTGTGAGTTGTGTGCACTCTGTAGTGTGTGGGTACAGTGAGTGGTGTGTGTTTTTGTGAAGTGTGTGCACCATGAAGTTTTTGTGTCTTTGTGTCATGAGTGGTGTGTGTCTGTGTGGGGTGTGTTCACTGTGGAGTGTGAGTGTGTGGTCACAGTAGTGTGTCTTTGTGAGGTGAGTTCACTGTGCAGTGTGTGTTTCTGGTGAGTGGTGTGCCTGTGTGAGGTGTCTGCAATTCGGAATATGTATGTGGTGAGTGTTGTGTGTCTGTGTGAAATGTATTTACTGTGTAGTGTGTGTGGTCAGTCGTGTGTCTGTATGAGGTTTCTTCAATGAGTGTGTGTGTTGTGAGTGGTGTGCATGTGAGGTGTGTGCACTCTAAATTGTGTGTGTGTGCTGACTGCTGTGTGTATGAGTTGTGTAAACTGTGGAGTGTGTGTTGAGTGGTGTGTCTGTGTAAAATGTGTGCACTGTGGAGTGTTATGTGTGTGGTGAGTGGTGTGTCTGTGTGAGTTGTGTGCACTCATTGATGTGTGAGTAGTGCATGTCTGTTTAAGGTGTTTGCACTGTGGAGTATGTGTGTGGAGTGTGTGTGGTGACTTTTGTGTGTCTATGTGAGGTGCCTTCACCGTGGAGTGTGTGTGTGGAGAGTGGTGTGTGTCTGTGTGAGGTGTGTGCACTGCGTGTTATGCATGTGATGAGTGGTGTGGTTCTGTGTGACATGAATGCACAGTGGAGTGTGAGTGTGCAGTGTGTGTGGAAGTGGTGTGTGTCTGTGCTAGGTATCTGCACTCTGGAGTGTTTGTGTTGCATGGTGTGTGTATGTGTAAAGTGTGCACAGTTTGGATTTTGTGTGTGGTGAGTGGTGTGTATCTGTGTGAGGTGAGTGCACTGTGTAGTGTGTGTGGTGAGTGGTATGGCTGTGTTAGGTGTCTGCACTGTGAAGTGTGTTTTTGGTGAGTATTGCACTGTGTAGTGTGTGTGTATGATGAGTTGTGTGTGTTTGTGTGAGGTGTGTGCACTGTGAAGTTTGTGTGTGTTTGTGTGGTGAGTGGTGTGTTTCTGTGTGAGGAGTGTGCACTGAGGAGTGTGTGTGTGGTCAATGGTATGTGTCTCTGTGAGGTGTGCACACTTTGCAGTTTGTGTTTCTGGTGAGTCGTGGGTCTGCGTGAGGTGTCTGCACTGCAAAATGTGTGCATGGTGAGTGTTGTGTGTCTGTTTGAGGTGTGTTTACTGTGTAGTGTGTGGTCAGTCTTGCATCTCTGTGAGGTGTCTTCACTGTAAAGTGTGTGTCATGAGTAGTGTGTGTCTGTTTGAAGTGTCTGCACTGTGTAGTGTGTTTGTGGTGAGTGGTGTGCGCCTGTGTGTGGTGTGTGCACTGTGTAGTATGTGTATGATGAGTGGTGTGTGTCTGTGTGAGATGTATGTAACGTGGATAGTGAGTGAGCAGTGTGTGTGGTAAGTGGTGTACTGGTGCACTGTGGAATGAGTGTGTGGTGTTGTGTGCCTGTGTTTCTGTAGTTGGGTGACGTTCTCTAGAGTGACTGCTGTTGGGTAGGGTGCTGTATACTGACTGTCAGGTAGGGTCTCTATAGTGACTATTGTTGGGTATGTGCTCTATAGTAACTGTTGTTGACTGGGTGCTCTATAGTGACTGATGTTGTGTAGGTGCTCTTTACTGAGTGTTGTTTGGTCGTGTGCTCTATAGTGATTTTCCTGGTTAAGGTGATCTCATAGTGACTGCTGTTGGGTAGAGTGCACTCTAGTGACTTTTGCTGAGTAGAGGGCTCTACAGTGACTGTTTGTGTGTAGGTCTTCTATATTGACTGTTGTTGGGTAGGGTGCTCTGTAGTGATGGTTGTTGGGTAGGTGCTTTATAGTGACTGTTGTTGGGTATGTGCTCTATAGTGACTGTTGTTGGGTAGAATGCTCTATAGTGACTGTTGTTTCGTGTAGTGCTCTATACTGACTGTTGTGTAGGGTGATCTATAGTGACTGTTGCTGGGTAAAGGACTCTATAGTGTCTAATATTGGGTAGAGTGCTCTATAGTGATTGTTACTGTGTAGGGTGCTCTATAGTCACTGTTGCTGGGTAGGTAGTGACTGTTGTTGGGTAGGGTCCTCTATAGTTACTGTTGTTGGTATGGTGATCTATAGTGACTGCTGTTGGTTAGGTGCTCTATAGTGACTGGGTAGTGTGTTCTATAGTGGCTGTCATGGGTGGGGTGCTCTATAGTGAGTGTTGCTGTGTAGAGTGCCCTATAGTGACAGATGTTGGGTAGGTGCTCTATAGTGACTGTAGCTGGGTAGGATGCTCTATAGAGGCTGTTGTTCGATAGGTGCTCAATAGTGACTGTTGTTAAGTGGGGTGCTCTATAATGACTGTTGTTTGGTGACAGTGCTCTATAGGTGACTGTTGTTGGGTGGAGACTTTAAAGTGGCTGTTGTGTAGAGTGCTCTATAGAGACTGTTGTTGGGTAGAGTGCTCTATAGGTGACTGTTGTTGGGTAGGTGCTCTATAATAAATGTTGCTGGGTAGAGTGCTCTATACTAACCCTTGTTGGTAGGGTTCTCTATAGTGACTGTTGCTCGGTAGGGTTCTCTATACTGACTGTTGTTGGGTGGGGTTCTCTACAGTCACTTTTGCTGGGTAGAGTGCTATATAGTGACTGTTTCCGGGTAGGGTCCTCCATGGTAACTGTTGTTGGGTAGGGGCTCTATTTTGTGTGTTGCTGGGTAGGGTGCTCTATAGTGACTGTTTTTGGGTATACAAACAGACTGTGTTGTATAAAGACAGTTGGTGGGGTGCTCTAAGCTGACAGTTGTTGGGTAGGTGCTTTATAGTGACTTTTGCTGGGTATGGTGCTTTATATACTGTTGTTGGGTAGATTGCTCTAGTGACTGTTGCTGTGTAAGGTGCTCTTTAGTGACTACTGTTGGGTAGGTGCTTGATAGTGACTGTTGTTGGCTGGGGTGCTCTATAGTCACTGTTGTTGTGTAGGTGATCTATAGTGACTCTTGATGAAAAGGATATTCTATAGTTACTGTTGTTGGGTAGAGTGCTCTGTAGTGACTGTTGCTGGGTAGAGTGCTCTATAGTGACTATTGCTGGGTAGGGTGCTCTATAATGACTGTTGTTGGGTGGGGTGATTTATACTGACTGGTGCTGGTTAGAGTGCTCTATAGTGATTAGTGTTGAATAGGTACTCTATAGTGACTTTTTGGGTGCTTTATAGTAACTGTTGTTGGGTACGTGCTCTATAGTGACTGTTGTTCAGTAGAATGCTCAATATAGTCTTTTGTTTTGTATGGTGCTCTATGGTGACTGTTGTTGGTTGGAGTGCTCCATAGTGACTGTTGTTGGGTAGAGTGCTCTAGATAGTGACTGTTGTTAGGTAGGGTGCTCTATAGTGACTCTTGTTGTGTAGAGTGCTCTTTAGTGACTGTTCTTAAGTAGGGTGCTCAATAGTGACTGTTGTTAGGTAGAGTGCTCTATAGTAACAATTGTTTTGTAGAGGGCTTTATGGTAACAGTTGTTGCATAGGTGCTCTGTAGTGACTGTTGTGGGTGAGGTGCTCTTTAGTGTCAGTTGTTGGGTGGTGTGCTTTATACTGACCGCTGTTGGGTGGAGTGCTCAAAAGACACTGTTGTTGGGTAGGGTGCTCTATAGTGACTGTTGCTGGGTGGGATGCTCTATAGTTACTGTGGTTGGGTAGGGTTCTGTATAGTGGCTCTTGCTAGATAGAGGGCTCTATAGTGACTGTTCTTGAGTAGGTACTCTATAGTGACAGCTGTTGTTTGGGGTGCTCCATAGTGACTGTCGTTGGGTAAGTGCTCTATAGTGACTGTTGTTGGGTAGCGTGCTCTATAGTGATTGCTTTTGGTTAGGGTGCTCCATATTGACTGTTGTTGGGTGGAGTGCTTTATAGTGAATGTTTTTGGGTAGGATGCTCCATAGTGTCTGTTGTTGGGTAGAGTACTCTATAGTGACTGTTGTTGGGTAGAGAGCTCTATAGTGACTGTTGTTGGGTAGTTGCTCTATAGGGACTGTTATCGGGTAGGGTACTCTATACTAAGTTTTTTGGGTTGGTGCTCTATAGTGACTCTTGTTGGGTAGGTGATCTATAGTGACTTTTGTTGGGTAGGTGCTCTAAAGTGACTGTTGTGTAGGGTGCTCTATAGTGATTGTTGCTCGGTAGGGTGCTCTATAGTAACTATTGTTGGGTAGAGTGCTCTATAAGTGCTGTTCAGTGAAGGGCTCTATAGTGACTTGTTGTGTACAGTGCTCTATAGTGACTGTTGTTGGGTAGAGTGGTCTACAGTGACTGTTGTCAGGGTAGTTGCTCTACACTGACTGTTGTTGGGTAGGTTATCTATAGTGACTGTTGGGTACTGTTTTGTATATTGACTGTTGTTGGGTATGTGCTTTATAGGGACTGCTGTTGGTTAAGGTACTCTAAAGTAACTGGCATTCGGTAGCATGCACTATAGTGACTGTTCTTGGTTAAACTGCTCTATAGCATCTGTTGTTGGGTGGGATGCTCAATACTGACTGTTGCTGGGTAGGGTGCTTTATAGTGACTGTTTTTGGGTGGAATACTCTATATAGTGACTGTTTTGGAGTGGGTGCTCTATACTGACTGTTGTTTGGTAGGGTGCTCTATAGCAACTGTTGTTGAGTAGGGTGCTCTATAGTGACTCTTGATGTGTAGGGTGCTCTAGATACTGATGGTTATTGTGTATGGTGCTTTATAGTTATTCTTGTTGGGTAGAGTGCTCTATAGTGACTGTTTTTTGGTATAGAAATCTATATTTGCTGTTGCTTGGTAGGTGCTCTATAGTGACTGTTGTTGGGTAGGTGCTCTATAGTGACTGTTGTTGAGTAGAGTTCTCCACAGTGACTGTTGTTGGGTAGAGAGCTCTATAGTGACTGTTGCTGGGTAGTTGCTTAATACGGACTGCTGTTGGGTAGAGTGCTCTATACTGAATTTTTTTGGGTAGGTGCTCTATAGTGACTTGTTGGGTAAGTACTCAAAAGTGACTGTTGTTGGGTAGGTACTCTATAGTGACTGTTATTTTGTAGGGTGCTCTATAGTGACTGTTGTCCTGTAGGGTGCTCTATAATGATGGTTGTTGCATAGGTGCTCTATAGTGACTGTTGTAGGTGAGGTGCTCTCTAGTGACAGTTGTTGGGTAGTGTGTTTTATACTGACTGCTGTTAAGTGGAGTGCTCAAAAGACACTGTTGGTGGGTAGGGTGCTTTATAGTGACTGTTGCTGGGTAGGGTGCTCTATAGTGACTGTTGTTGAGTAGGGTTCTGTATAGTGGCTTTTGCTAGGTAGAGTGCTCTATAGTGACTGTTCTTGAGTAGGTATTCTATAGTGAGTGTTGTTGGGTAAGTGCTCTATAGTGCCTGTTGTTGGGTAGTGTGCTCTATAGTGATTGTTTTTGGTAGGGTACTCCATGTTGACTGCTGTTGGGTGGAGTGCTCTATAGTAACTGTTGTTGGGTAGGGTGCACTATAGTGTCTTGTGTTAAGTAGAGTGCTCTATAGTGACTGTTAATGGGTAGGGAGCTCTATAGTGACTGTTATTTGGTAGTTTCTCTATATGGACTGTTTTTGGGTAGGGTGCTCTATACTGAATTTTTTGGGTAGGTGCTCTTTAGTGACTCATGTTGGGTAGGTGCTCTATAGTGACTCTTGTGTGGTAGGTGCTCCAAAGTGACTGTTGTAGGGTAGGGTGCTCTATAGTGACTGTTGCTCGGTAGGGTGCTCTATAGTAACTATTGTTGGGAAGAGTGCTTCATAAGTGACTTGTTGGGTGGAACACTCTATAGTGACTGCTGTTTACAGTGATCTATAGTGATTGTTGTTGGGTACAGTGGTTTACAGTGACTGTTGTTGGGGTGGTTACTCTATACTGACTGTTGTTGGGTAGGTTATCTATAGTGACTGTTATTGGGTGGGTACTGTGCTCTATAGTGACTGTTGTTGGGTAGGGTGCTCTATAGGACTGTTGCTTGGTGGGGTGCTCTATAGTAACTATTGTTGGGAAGAGTGCTTTATAAGTGACTTGTTGGGTGGAATACTCTATAGTGACTGTTGTTTACAGTGATCTATAGTGATTGTTGTTGGGTACAGTGGTCTACAGCGACTGTTGTCAGGGTGGTTGCTCTATACTGACTGTTGTTGTGTAGGTTATCTATAGTGACTGTTGGGTACTGTGTTGTATATTGACTGTTGTTGGGTATGTGATTTATCGTGACTGCTTTTGGTTAAGGTACTCTATAGTAACTGGTGTTCTGTAGTGAGCACTATAGTGACTGTTCCTGGTTGGAGTGCTCTATAGCATCTGTTGTTGGGTGGTGTACTCAATACTGACTGTTGTTGGGTAGGGTGCTTTATATTGACTGTTTTTGGGTGGAGTGCTCTAGTGACTGTTTTTCGGTGGCTGCTCTATAGTGACTATTGTTTCCTAGGGTGCTCTATAGCAACTGTTGTTGAGTAGGGTGCTCTATTGTGACTCTTGATGGGTAGGAGGCTCTAGATACTGACGGTTATTGTGTATGGTGCTTTATAGTTATTCTTGTCGGGTAGAGTGCTATATAGTGACTGTTTTTTTGGTATAGGGCTCTATAATGACTGTTGTTTGGTAGGTGCACTATAGTGACTGTTGTGTAGGTACTCTATAGTGACTGTTGTTGGGTAGAGTGCTCTATAGTTACTGTTGTTGGGTAGAGAGCTCTATACTAACTGTTGTTAGGTAGCAGCTCTATACAAACTGTTATTAGGTAGGGTGCTCTACACTGAATTTTTTGGGTAAGTGTCTATAGTGACTTGTTGGGTAGGTGCTCTATAGTGACTTGTAGGGTGGGTGCTCTAAAGTGACTGTTGTTAAATAGGGTGCTCTTTAGTGACTGTTGCTGGGTAGGGTGCTCTATAGTAACTATTGTTGGGTAGGGTGCTCTATTAGTGACTGTTGTTGGGTAGAGTGCTCCACAGTTACTGTTGTCAGGGTGGTTACTCTATACTGACTGCTGTTGAGTAAGTTATCTATAGTGACTGTTGTTGGGTAATGTGCTCTATAGTGACTGCTGTTGGGTATGTGCTTTATAGTGACTGCTGTTGGTTGAGGTACTCTATAGTAACTGGTGATCAGTAGTGTGCACTATGGTGACTGTTATTGGGTGAAGTGCTCTATAGCATCTGTTGTTGCATGGGGTGCTCAATACTGACTGTTGCTGGGAAGGGTGCTTTATAGTGACTGTTTTTGGGTGGGTGCTCTATAGCAAGTGTTGTTGAGTAGGGTGCTCTATAGTGACTCTTGTTGGGTAGGGGGCTCTAGATAGTGATGGTTATTGTGTAGGGTGCTCTATAGTGATTCTTGTTGGGTAGGGTGCTCTATAGTGACTGATGCTGGGTAGGATGCTCTATAGTGACTGTTGCTCAGTAGGGTGATCTATAGTGACTGTTGTTGGGTAGGTGCTCTACAGTGACTTGTTGGGTGTGGTGCTCTATAGTGACTGTTGTTGGGTATAGTGCTCAATAGGTGACAGTTGTTGGGTGGAGTGCTCTATAGTGGGTATGGTTTGTAGAGTGCTCTATAATGACTGTTGTTGAATAGTGTTCTCTATAGTGATTGTTGTGGGGCAGAGTACTTTATAGTGACTGTTGTTTGGTAGGTGCTTTATAGTGATTGTATTTGGGTAGGATCTCTATAGTAACTGTTGTTGGGTAGGTTGCTCTATAGTGACTGTTGTTGGGTACAGTTCTCTATAGTGAATGTTGCTGGGTAGAGTTCTATATAGTGACTGTTGTTGGGTAGGTACTCTATAGTGACTGTTGTTGGGTAAGTGCTCTATAGTGACTGTTGTTGGGTACAGTGCTCTATAGTGACTGTTGCTGGGTAGAGTTCTATATAGTGACTCTGGGTAGGTGCTCTATAGTGACTGTTGTTAAGTAGGTGCTCTATAGTGACTGTTGTTGGGCACAGTGCTTTATAGTGACTGTTGCTGGGTGAATTTCTATATAGTGATAGTTTTTGGGTAGGTGCTCTAAAGTATTGGTTGTTGTGTAGGTGCTCTACAGTGACTATTGTTAAGTAGGGTGCGCTATAGTGACTGTTGTTGGGTAGAGGGCTCTATCTTGACTGTTGTTAGGTAGGGTGTGCTATGGTGACAGTTGTTGGGTAGGTTCTATAGAGTTAATGTTTTGGGGTAGGGTGCTCTATAGTAACTGTTGTTGGGTAGGGTGCTCTGTAGTGACTGTTTTTGGGTAAAATTCTTTATAGTGACTGTTGTTGGGTAGAGGGCTCTATAGTGACTGTTGTGGAGTAGGTGCTCAATAGTGACAGTTGTTGGGTAAGATTCTTTATAGTGACTGTTTGGCAGGGTGCTCTGTAGTCACTGTTGTTGGATAGAATGCTCTATAGTGACGGCTGTTAGGTAGGGAGCTCTATAGTGTCTGTTGTTGTGTAGGTGTGCTACAGTGTCTGTTGTTCATTAGTTGCTCCATAGTGACTGTTGCTGGATAGTGTGCTTTATAGTGACTGTTGTTGGCTGGGGTACTCAATATTGACTGTTGCTGGGTGAAGTGCTGTATAGTGATCTTTGTTTGGTAGGCATTCTACATTAACTGTTGTTTGGTGGGGAACTCTATAGTGACTGCTGTTGTGTAGGATGCTCTATAGTAACTGTTGTTGGATAGGTGCTCTACAGTGACTGGTGTTGGGTAGGATTCTGTATAGTGACTGTTTTTGGTAAGGTAATCTTTAGAAACTGTTACTGTGCAGGGTGCTCTATAGTGAGTGTTGTGTTTGGTGCTCTATAGTGACTGTTGTTGGGTAGGGTGCTTTATAGTGACTGTTGCTGGGTAAAGTGCTCTATAGTGACTGTTGCTGGATAGTGTGCTCTATAGTAATTGTTGTTTGGTAGAGTGCTCTATAGTGACTCTTGCTGGGTAGACTGCTCTGTAGAGACTGTTGCTGTATAGTGTGTTCTATAGTGACTACTGTTGGGTGAGGTGCTCTATACTGACTGTTCCTGGGTAGAGTGAACTATAGTGATTGTTGTTTGGTAGGTATTCTATAGTGAGTGCTGTTGGGTGGGGTGCTCTATTGTGAATGTTTCTGGAAAGGGTGCTCTATAGTGACTGTTGTTGGGTAGGGTTCTCTATAGTGACTGTTGTTGAGTAGAATTCTCTATAGTGACTGCTTCTGGGTAGAGGGCTCTATACTGACTGTTGTTGGTTAGGGTGCCATATACTGACTGTTGTTGGGTAGGGTGCTTTATATTGCCTGTTGCTGGATAGAATGCTTTATACTGACTGTTGTTCAGTGGGGTTCTCTATAGTGGCAATTGCTTTGTAGAGTGCTCTATTGTGACTGTTGCTGAGTAGGGTGCTCTAGGGTGACTGTTTTTAAGTAGGTGCTCTATAGTCACTGTTGCTGGGTAGGGTACTCTATAGTGACTGTTTTTTAGTAGATGCTGTATACTGATTGTTGGTGGGGTGCTCTAAACTGACAGTTGCTGGGTAGGTGCTCTATAGTGACTGATGCTGGGTAGGGTGCTCTAAGGTGACTGTTTTTAAGTAGGTGCTCTATAATCACTGTTGCTGGGTAGGGTACTCTATAGTGACTGTTTTTTGGTTGGTGCTGTATACTGCTTGTTGTTGGTGGGGTGCTTAAACTGACGGTTGCTGGGTAGGTGCTCTACAGTGACTTGCTGGGTAGGGTGCTCTATAGCCACTGTTGCTAGGTATGGTGCTCTACAGTGACTGTTGCTGAGTAGAGTGCTCTTTGGTGACTACTGTTGAGTAGGTGCTCTGTACTGACTGTTGTTGGGTGGGGTTCTCTATAGTGACTATTGTTGAGTAGAGTACTCTATAGTGAATGCGGCTTGGTAGTGTGCTCCATAGTGACAGTTGCTGGATAGGGTGCTCTATACTGAATGTCTTTGGGTGGTGTGCTCTATAGTGACTGTTATTGGGTAGGGTGCTCTATACTTACTGTTGTTGAGTAGGTACTCTTTACTGACTGTTGTTGGGTGGGGTCCTTTAAAGTGACTGTTTTTGGGTAGGTGCTCTATAGTGACTGTTGTTTGGTAGAATGCTTTATAGAGTCTGTTATTGGCTATGGTGCACTATAGTTACTGTTGTTGGATGGAGTTTTCTATAGTGACTTTTGTTGGGTACAGTTCTCTAAATATTGACTGTTGTTGGGTAAAGTGTTCTATAGTGACTGTTGTTGGGTAGAGTGCTCTATAGTGATTGTTGTTTTGTAGACTGCTCTATAGTGACTGTTCTTAGATAGGGTGCTCCATAGTCACTGTTTTGTGTAGAGTGCTCTATAGTGACTTTTATTGTAGAGGGCTTTATAGTGACTGTCGCGTAGGTGCTCTATAGTGACTGTTGTTGGGTAGAGTGCTCTATATTGAGTATTGTTGGATAAAGTGCTCTATAATGAGTGTTGCTTGGTAGAATGCTCTATAGTGACTTGTTGGTTAGGTACTCTATAGTGACTGTTGTTGGGTCAGGTGCCTTATAGTTACTGTTGTTTGGTAGGAGCGCTATTGTGACTGTATGTTGGTAGAATGCTCTATAGAGTCTGTTATTACGTATGGTGCCCTATAGTGACTGTTGTTGGGTGAAGTTATCTATAGTGACTGCTGTTGGGTAGAGTGCTATAGATAGTGACTTTTGTTGGGTAGGGTGCTCTTTAGTGACTGTTGTTAGTTACAGAATTGTCTAGTGACTTTTTTTGTAGCAGGCTCTGTAGTGTCTTTAGTTGGGTAAGTGCTCTATAGTAACTGTTGTTGGGTAGGGTGCTCTATAGTGACTCTAGTTCAGTAGTGGCTTGATAGTGACTGTTGTTATGTAGAGTGCATTATAGGTGACTGTTGTTGATTAGAGTTCTCTATAGTGACTGTTGTTGTGTAGGGTGCTCCACAGTGACTGTTGTTAGGTAGGTACTGTACAGTGACTTTTGTTGAGTAGGGTGCTCTATAGTGAGGTGCTCTAGATAGAGTGCTTTTAATGGGTAGGATACTCTGTAGTGACTGTTGTTGTGTAGGTTGGTTTATAGCGACTCTTGCTGGGTAGTGTGCTTTATACTGACTGTTGTTGTGTGGGGTCTCTATAGTGACTGTTGCTGGATAGAATGCTCTTTAGTGACTGTTGCTGGGTTGGGTGCCGTGTACTGACTGTTGCTGGGTATGTCTCTATAATGACTGCTTTTGGTAGGTGCTTTATAGTGACTTGTTGGTGGGGTGCTCTAAACTGATGGTTGCTAGGTAGGTGCTCTATAGTGACTGATGCTGAGCAGGGTGCTCTATAGTGACTGTTGTTGGGTGGGGTGCTCTAGAGTGCCTTTCATTGGGTTGGTGCTCTATAGTGACTATTGTTGGGTAGTATATTCTATAGTGACTGTTGTTTGGTGGAGTGCTCTATAGTGACTGTGGCTGGGTTGGGTGCTCTATACTGACTGTTGCTGGGTAGGGTGTTCTATACTAAAAGTGGCTGTGTGGCAGGGTTTATAATAACTGTTGCTGGGTAGAGTGCTCTAGAGTGACTGTTGTTGGGTAGGTACTCTATAGTGAATCTTGGGTGTGGTGTTTTATAGTGACTATTGTTGGGTAGGTGCTGTATAGTGACTGTTGTTTGGTAGAATGCTCTGTAGAGTCTGTTGTTGCGTATGGTGCACTATAGGGACTGGTGTTTTGGTGGAGTTCTCTATAGTGACTGTTGTTGGGTAGAGTGCTGTAGATGGTGACTGTTGTTGGCTAGGGTTCTTATAGTGACTGTTGTTGGGTATGCTGCTCTACAGTGACTGTTGTTAGGTAGGGTGCTCGTAGTGACTGTTGGTTATGCTGCTCTATAGTAACTGTTGTTTGGTAGAGTGCTTTATAGTGACTGATGTTGGGTAAGTGCTTTATAGTGACTCTTGCTAGGTAGGGTGCACTAAAGTGACTGTTGGGTAGATGCTCTACAGTGACTGATTTTGAGTGGGGTGCTCTATAGTGACTGTTGTTGGTTAAAGTGCTCTATAGGTGACTTGTTGGGTGGAGTGCTCTATAGTGGGCATTGTTCTGTAGAGTTCTCTATAGTGACTGTTGTTGGGTAGAGTGCTATCTAGGTACTGTGGTTGGGTAGAATGCTCTATAATGACTGATTTTGAGTATGTGCTCTATAGTGACGGTTGCTGGGTACAGTGCTCTGTAGTTTCTCTGCTGTGTAAAGTGCTTTATAGTGAGTGTTGTTGAGTGAATGCTGTAGAGTTACTGTTGCTGGGTAGGGTGCTCGATAGTGACTGTTTTTGGGTAAATGCTGTATAGTGACTGTTGTTTGGTAGAATGCCCTATAGAATCTGTGGTTGGGTATGGTGCACTATAGTGATTGTTCTTGACTGGAGTTTTCTCTAATGACTGTTGGTGTGTAGAGGGCCCTCCAGTGACTGTTGCTGGGTAGGCACTCTGCATTGACTGTTGTTGAGTAGGGTACTATAGAGTGCCTACCCAACAACAGTCACTATAGAGCACCCAAACCAATAACAGTAACTATAGAGAACTCTACCTAACAACAGTAACTATAGATCACCTACCCAATGACAGTCACTATAGAGCACTTACCCAACAAGAGTCACTGTAGAGCCCCTACCCAACAAATGTCAGTATAGAGCACCCAACCCAACAATAGTCCGTATAGAACAACTATCCAACAACAGTAACTATAGAGCACATACTCAAAATCAGTCATTATAGAGCACTCTACCCAATCACAGTACCTAGATAGCACTCTACCCAACAACAGTCACCACAGAGAACACTACCCAAACAGTGTCTATAGAGCACCTACTTAACAACAGTCACTATAGAGCACCCCACACAACATTCACTATAAAGTACCTACCCAAGTACAGTCACTATAGAGCACCCCATCCAGCAACAGTCACTATAGAGATTCCTACCCAACAGCAGTCAGTATACAGCATGCTTCCAACAACAGTCACTATAAAGCACCCTACATAACAACAGTCACTATAAAGCATTCTACCCAACTGCAGTCACTATAGAGCTCCTACTCAACAACAGTCAGCATGGGGCACCCTACACTACAACAGTCCATATACAGCACCTTCCCAAAAACAGTCACTATAGAGAACTCTACACAACAGCAGTCACTATGAACTACCCTACCCAAAACTGTCACTATAGAGTACTCCACCTAACCACAGTCATTATAGAGCTAACTACCCAATCACAGTAACTACAGTGGAACCTACTCAACAACAGTCACTATGGATTATGCTACCCAGCAACATTCAGTATAGAGTACCCTATGCAGCAACAGTCAGTATAGAGCACTCTGCCCAAGAACAGTCAGTATAGTGCACACTACTGAACAGCAGTTACCATACAGCACCTTAACCAACAACAGTCAGTATGAAGCACATACCCAACAACAGTCACTATAGAGCACCCTACCCAACAAAAGTCACTATAGATCACTTATGCAACAAGTGTCAGTATTGAGCAACCTTTCTGACAATAGTCACTGTAGAGCACACTACCCAGCAACAATCAGTATAGAACACTCCACCCAACAATACTCACTATATATCACTCCACCAAACAGCAGTCACTATAGAGCACCCCACCCAGCAACAGTCACTATAGAGCATGTACCAAACAACACTCACTATAGAGGCCCTTACCAGAGTCACTATAGAGCACTCTACCCAGCAAGAGTCAATATAGAGAACCCCACCCAAAAACAGTCACCTATAAAGCACTCTACCCAACCACAGTAACTACAGAGCACTCTACCCAACAACAGTTACTATAGAGCACTCTACACAACAACAGCCACTATAGAGCACTACACCCAACAACAGTCAATTATAGAGCACTCTAACCAAGAAAAGTAACTATAGGGCACCCCACCCAACTACAGTCAATATAGAGCACCTTACCCAACAACAGTCACTACAGAACACCTTCCCAACAACATCCAGTACAGAGAACCCTACCCAGCAACAGTCACTATAGAGCACTTACCAAACATCAGTCACTGGGGAGCACTCTACCTAGCAACGTTCACTATAGAGCAGTCAACACAAAACAGTCACTACAGAGCACCCTGCACAGCAGCAGTCACTACACAGCACCTAACCAACAATGGTTACTATGGAGTACTCTACCCAGCAACAGTCATTATAGAGCACCCCACCCAAAAACAGTCACTACAGGATACCCTATTCTGCAACAGTCACTATAGAGCACACTATCCAGCAACAGTCACTATAGAACACCATACCCAGCAACAGTCACTATAGAACACTCTACTCCACAACAATCAATATAGAGCACTGAACCCAGCAAGTCAGTATAGAGCATTCTACTCAACAACAATCACTATGGAACATTTTATTCAGTAACAGTCACCATATAACACCCTACCCAGCAACAGTCATTATAGAGCACCCATTTCATCAACAGTCACTATAGCGTGATCTACTCAACAACAATCACTATACAGCATCCTAGCCAGGAACAGTCACTATAAAACACACTACCCAGCAACAGTCACTATAGAGCACCCTACAAACAACTGTCACTATAGAGCACCTACTCAACAACAGTCAGTATAGAGCACCTATGCTACAACAGTCACTATGCAGCACCCTACCCACCAAAAGTCACCATAGAGTGCCCTACTCAACAACAATCACTATAGAGCACCCAACCCAGTAACAGTCACTATAGAGCACTCTACTCAACAACAATCACTATAGAACATCCTTCCCAAAAACAATCACTAAATAACACCCTACCCAGAAAAAGTCAGTATAGAGCACCCAACCCCAAAACAGTCACCTATAGAGCACTCTACTTAACCACAGAAACTACAGAGCACTCTACCCCACAACAGTCACTATAGATCACTCTACAGAAACACAGCCCCTATAGAGCACTCCACCCAACAACAGTCAATTATAGTGCACTCTAACCATCAAAAGTAACTATAGGGCATTCCACACAACAACTGTAAATATGGAGTACCTTACTCAATGACAGTCACTATAGAACACCTACCCAAAAAGAGCCAGTACAAAGCACCCTACCCAGCAACAGTCACTATAGAGCATGTACCAAACATCAGTCACTAGGGAGCACTATACCTAGCAATGGTCACTATAGAGCACTCGACCCACAACAGTCACTAGAGCACCCTGCATAGCAGCAGTCACTATAGAGAACCTAACCAAAAACATTCACTATAGAGCACCTACCCAACAACAGTCACTATAGAACACCTACCCAACAACAGTCACTATAGAGCACCTACCCAACAACAGTCACTAAAGAGCACTCTACCAACAACAGTTACTATAGAGCAGTGTACCCAACAGCAGTCACTATTTGCACCATTCACAACAATAGTCACTATATATCATGAACCCAACAACCGTCACTATAGAGCAGCATACCCAACAACGCCCACTATGGAGCACTCTACCCAACAACAGTCAGTATAAAGCACTCTACACAACAACAGTCAGAATAGAGAACTCGACCCAACAAAAATCACCTATAGTGCACTCTACCAAACAACAGTAATTATAGTGCACCCCACCCAACAAAAGTAACTGTAGAGCAACTATCTAACAACAGTCACTATGAGCACCCTAAGTGGCAACAGTCACTATAGAGCACCTACCCAACAATGGTTACTATGGAGTACTCTACCCAGCAACAGTCATTATAGAGCACCCCACCCAAAAACAGTCACTACAGAATACCCTACTCTGCAACAGTCACTATAGAGCATGCTACCCAGCAACAGTCACTATAGAACACCATCCCCAGCAACAGTCACTATAGAACACTCTACTCAACAACAATCACTATAGAGCACCCAACCCAGCAACAGTCACTATAGAGCACTCTACCCAACAACAATCACTATAGAAAATCCTACCCAGCAACAGTCACTATAGAGCACTCTACAAAACAACAATTACTATAGAGCATTCTACCCAGTAGCAGTCACTATAGAGCACTCTACAAAACAACAATTACTATAGAGCATTCTACCCAGGAAAAGTCACTATATAACACCCATCCCAGCAACAGTCACTATTGAGCACCCATCCCAGCAACAGTCACTATATAACACCCTAAACAGCAACAGTCACTATAGAGCACCCTACCCACAACTGTCACCATAGAACACCTACCCCAAAACAGTCAGTATAGAGCACCTATGCTACAACACTCACTATACAGCACCCTACCCACCAACAGTCACTATAGAACACCACAAACAAGAAGTGACACTATAGAGCACCCAACCCAGAAAGTGTCACTATAGAGCACTCTACTCAATGACAATCACTAAAGAACATCCTACCCAGCAACAGTCACTATATAACACCCTACCCAGCAACAGTCACTATAGGGCACCCTACCCAAAATCTGTCACTATAGAGCACCATATGCAAGAAGAGACACTATAGAGCACTCTACCCAACAACAGTCAGTATAGAGCACTTCACCCAATAACAGTCACTATAGATTATAAAACTGATCAAAAGTCAGTAGAGATCACCTACCCAACAACAGTCACTATAGAGCACCACACCCAACAACAGTCCACTATAAAGCACCTACCCAACAATGGCCACTAAAGAGCACCATACCCAGCAACAGTCACTGTAGAGAACCCTACCAAACAACAGTAAGTATAGAGCACTCTACTGAACAACCGTTTGTATAGAGCATTCTACCCAGCAACAGTCATTGTAGAGCACCTACACAACAACCATCACTTTAGAGCACCACACCAATAACAGTAACTATACAGCACCTACCCAAAATAAGTCACTCTAGAACACCCTACCATGCAACAGTCGCTATAGAGCACATTTTTCAACAACAGTGACTATACAGCATTCTATCCAACAATAGTCACAATAGTGCACTGTATGCAGAAACAGTCAGTATAGAGAACCCCATCCATCAACAGTCACTATAGAGCATGATACTCAGCAGCAGTGACTATAGAGCTCCCTACCCAACAATAGTCACTATAGAGCACTCTACTCAACAACAATCACTATAGAACATCCTTCCCAAAAACAATCACTAAATAACACCCTACCCAACAACAGTCACTATATAACACCCTACCCAGAAACAGTCACTATAGTGTACCCAACCCAGCAACAGTCACTATAGAGCACTCTACTCAACAACAGTCACTTTAGAACATTCTACCCAGGAACAGTCACTATATAACACCCTACCTAGTAACAGTCACTATAGGGCACCCTACCCAATATCTGTCACTATAGAGCACCTACCCAACAACAGTAAGTATAGAGCACCTATGCAACAACAGTCACTATGCAGTACCCTACTCACCAACAGTCACTATAGAGCACCCTACTCAGCAACAGTGATTATAGAGCACCCTACCCAACAACAGTCAATATTCAGAGCCCTACCAAAAAGAGTCACTATAGAACACTCTATCCAGCAACAATTCTTGTAGGGCACCATACCCAACAACAGTCACTATAAAACATTCTATGCAACAACAGCCACTATAGACCACTTTACTCAACAGTCACCTATAGAACACTCCATCCAACAACAGTCAATGTAGATCACCCACCCAACAACAGTCACTATAGAGTACCAACACATCAACAGTCACTATAGAGCACCCTAACCAGCCACAGTCACTGTAGAAAACATACCGAACATCAGTCACTATAGAGCATTCTATGAAGCAACTATCACTATACAGCACCCCACCCACAACAGTCACTATAGAGCACCCTACACAGCAACAGTCACTATAGAGCACCTAACTAACAACAATCACTATAGAGCACCTACCCAGCAACAGTCACTAAAGTGCACTTAAGCCAACAATAGTTACTATAGAGCACCATACCCAAAAACACACACTATGAGCAGCCAACCCAACAATATTAACTATAGAGCACATACTCAACAACAGTCAGTATACAGCACATTACCCAACAGCAGTCACTGTGGAGCACTCTACACTACAACAGTCACTATAGAAAACTCTACTTAATAACAATCACCTATAGAGCACTCCACCAAACAGCAGTCACTACAATACACTCTACACAACAACAGTTACTATAGAGCACCGATCCAGCAACAGTCACTATGAGCACCCTACCAAACAACAGTCACTATAGAGCATGTACTTAACAATAGTCACTGTAGAGAACCAACCCAACAACAGTCACTATAGAGCACATTACCCAGGAACAGTTACTATAAAGCACCTATACAAAAAGCAGTAACTACAGAATACTCTACCCAGCAACAGTCACTATAGAGCACCCTACCCAGAAACAGTTACTATAGGTACTTGACCAACAGCAGTAACTATAGAGCAACCTTTCAAACAACAGTCACTATATGACACAATACCCAACAGTCACTATATAGCACCCTACCAACAAGAGTCACTATAGAGCACCTTCCCAGAAAGAGTAATTATAGAACACCTACTCTACATCAGTCACTATAAAGAACCCTACCCAACAACAGTCACTATAAAGTACTGTACACAACAACAGTAAGTATAGAGCCCTCTACCCAAAACCAGCCAATATAAAGCACTCTATCCAACAAAAGTCACTGTAGAGCACTCTATTCAACAAGAATTACTATAGAGTGCCCTTCCCAACAGCAGTCACTATGAATCACCCCACTGAAAAACAGTCACTGTAGAGTAACTACCAAACAACAGTCACTCTTGAACACTCCACCAAGCAACAGTCAATATAGAGCAATCCACCCAACAACCATAACTATAGAGCACACTATCCAGCAACAGTCACTATAAAGCACCTACACAAGAATAGACACTATAGAGCACCCTACCCAACAACACTCATTATATAGTGTCTACCCAAGAACAGTTCGTATAAAGTACCCTACTTAAAAAAAAAGTCACTATAAAGAACCTACTCAACAACAGTCAGCATAGGGCATCCTAACCACAAACAGTCACTATAGAGCACTCTAAATAATAGTCACTATGAAATACTCCAACCATCAACAGTCAACTATGGAGCACTCTATCCAACAACAGTCACTGTAGAACACCTAACCAACAACAGTCACTATAAAGCACCTACCCAACAATAGTAACTATAAAACACCTACTCAAAAACAGTAACTATAGAGCAATGAACCACACAAGTCAAGATAGAGCACCCTACCCAACAACAGTCACTATAAAGCACCTACCCAACAATAGTAACTATAAAACACCTACTCAAAAACAGTAACTATAGAGCACCTACTCAACAACAGTAACTATAGAGCACCTACTCAACAACAGACACTATAGAGCACCCTACATAACAACAGTCACTATAGGGCACCCTACACAACAACAGTCACCATAGAGTACCAAACCCCTACAAGAGTCACTGTAGACTACCTACCAAACAACATTCATGATATAACACAAAACCCAACAACTGTCACTGTAGAGCCCTCTACTCAGCAACAGTCTACTCAAAAGCACTCTACCCAAAAACAGTCACTACAGAGTACCTTACCCAAGAACAGTCACTATAGAGCATGCTACCCAACAGCAGTCACTATAAAGCACCTACCCAACAACAATCAGTATATAGCACCATACCCAACAACAGTCACTATAAAGAACCTACCCAAAAACATTCAGTATAGACAAAAGTCACTATAGATCACCTACCCAAAAACATTCACTATAGAGGACTTTACACAAAATCAGTCACTATAGGGCACTGTACCAAACAACAGTCATGATAGAGCACTCTACCCTACAACAGTCACTATAAAGCATCTAACCAAAATCAGTCACTATAGAGCACCTACCAAAAAACATTAACTATAGAGCGCCTACTCACCAACAGTCACTATAGAGCACCCTACACAACAACAGTCACTATAGAGCACCCTACACAAAGACAGTCAATATTGAGCACCCCACTCAACAAGAGTCACTATAGACTACCTACCAAAAAACATTCATGATAGAGCACCCTTCCCAACAACTGTGACTGTAGAGCACTCTTGTCAACAACAGTCACTATAGAGCACCATACCCAGGAACAGTCACTATAGAGCACTCTACCCAACAACAGTCACTATACAGCACCTACCCCAGAATGGTCACTATAGAGCACCCTATCAAGCAGCAGTCACTATAAAGCACCTCCCCAAAAACAGTCACTATAGAGCACTCTACACTGCAACAGTCACTATAGAGCACCCCACCCAATAACAGTCACTGTAGAGCACCCTACACAGCAACAGTCACTATAAAGCACCTAACCAGCAACAGTAACTATAAAGCACCATACTCAACAGCTGTCACTATAAAGGTCCCTATGGAAAAACGTTCACTATAAAGCACACTACCCAGCAATGGTCACAATAGAGCACCCTACACAGCCACAGTCACCACAGAGCACTCTACCTAACATCAGTCACTATAGATCACCCAAACCAGCCACAATTACTATAGAACACCCTATGCAGCAACAGTCGCTATGGTGAACTCTACCCACCAACAGTCACTATACAGTACACTACCCAACAACAGTCACTATAGAACACCTATCCAACAACAGTCACTATAAAGCACCCACCCAGAAACAGTCACTATAAAGCACCCTACACAACTACAGTCAGTATAGAGCACCTACCCAGCAACAGTCATTATGGAGCACCCTACCCAAGAAAAGTCACTATACGGCACCTACCAAACAGCAGTCAGTATCGAGCACCCTAACCAACAGTCACTATAGGGTACCTATTCAACAACAGTCAGTATAGAGCACTTACTCAAAAATAGTAAGTATTGAACATCCACTAAGCAACAGTTAGAATAGAGCACCTTATCCTACAATAGTCACTATAGAACACCCTACTTAACAACAGTCAGTATAGAGGACATACCAAACAACAGTCACTATAGAGCAGTCTATTTAACAGCAGTCAGTATAGAGCACCCCGTCAAACAGCAGTCACTATAGAGCACATTATTCAGCAACAGTTACTACAGAACAACCTAACCAGCAACAGTCACTATAGAGCACTCTTCCCAACAACAGTCACTATAGAGCACACTATCTAGCAACAGTCACGATAGAGAACCCTATCCAACAACAATCACTATTGAGCAACCAACCAAACAACAGTCAGCATAGAGCCCTCTACCCAACGACAGTTACTGTAAAGTACTCTACCAAACAACAGTGACTATAAAGCACTCCACCCAACAGTCACTCCACAGCACCCTACCAAGCAACAGTCACTATAAAGCACAACAACAGTCACGATAAAGAACCTACCCAACAAAAGTCATTATAGAGCACTCTAATCAACAAGTCAGTATAGTGTACTGTATTCTATAATCACTATAGAGCCCCCTATTTAACAACAGTCACTATAAAGCACCTACCCAAGCAGTCACTATCAAGAGCACTCTACCCAACAACAGTCACTATAGAGCACCCCACCAAGCAAGATTCAATATTGAGCAATCCACACAACAAAAGACACTATAGAGCACTCCACACAAAAACACTCACTATAGCACACCATACCCAACAACAGTTACTATAGAGCACCTACCCAACAACAGTCACTATAGAGCACCTACCCAACAACAGTAACTATAGAGCACATACCTATCAACCATCACTATAGAGTACTTTACCCAAAAACAATCACTAGAGAACACCATACCCAAAAACAGTTACTATGCAGCACACTATTCAACAACAGTAACTATACAGCACCTACACAACAACAGTCACAATAGGGCACCCTACTCAAGAACAGTCAGTATAGGGCACTCTATTCAACAACAGTCACTATAGAGCACTCTCTCCAAAAACATTCAGTATAGAGCACCATAGCAAACAACAGTCATGATACAGCATCCTACTGAAGAACAGTCAGTATAGAGCACTCTACCTAACCACAGTCACTATAGAGCCCTCTCTTCAAAAACATTCACTATAGAGCACCATACCAAACAACAGTCATGATAGAGCACCCTATCCAACAACAGTCCATATAGAGCCCTCTACTATAAACAGTCACTATACAACACTCTACTTAACAACCGTCACTGCAGAGCATTGTACAAACAACAGTCATGATAGAGCACCCTACCCAACAACAGTCAGTATAAAGCACCTACCCAACAACAGTCACTATAGAGCACCTATTCAAAAACAGTAACTATAGAGCACCTACTCAACAACAGACACTATAGAGCACCCTACATAATAACAGTCACTATAGAGCATCCTAAACAACAACAGTCACTACAGAACACCTCTCCCAACAATAGTCACTGTCCACTACCTACCAAACAACATTCACAATAGAGCACCCTACCTAACAACTGTCACTGTAGAGCACTATTGTTAACAACAGTCACTATAGAGCATGCTAACCAGCGACAGTCACTATCAAGCACTCTATCTAACAACAGTCAATATAGAGTATCCTACCCATTAACATTCACTATAGAGCACCTAACCAACAAAAGTCACTATAGAGCACCTACATGACAATAGTCGCTAAAGAGCACCCCATCCAGTAACAGTCATTGTAGACCATCCTACCCAGCAACAGTCAGTACAGAGCACTCTACCCAACAACATTCACTAAAGAGCACCTACCCCAAAACGGTCACTATAGAGCACCCTATCCAGAAACAGTCACTATAGAGCACTCCACCCAGCAACACTCACCTATAGAGCACTCTAACCAACAATAGTCAGTTTAGAGCACCACACCAAACAACAGTCAGTATAGAGAACTTACCCAACGACCATCACTATTGAGCAACCTATGCAGCAACAATCACTATAGAGCATCTACACAAAAGTCGCTATAAAGAACTCTACACAGCAACAGTCACTATAGAGCACACCACCCAACAACAGTCACTCTAGATCACCCTATCCAGCAATAGGGTCTGTAGAGCACCTACCCAAAAACAGTCACTATACAGCACCCTACTCAACAACAGTCACTATAGGGAACCCTACCCAACAACAGTCACTATACAGCACCCTACCAAACAACAGTCACTATAGACCCCCCTACCATCAACAGTCAGTATAAAGGACCCCTTCCAAACACAGTCACTATAAAAGCACCTACCTAACAACAGTCAATATAAACAACTCTATCCAAAAAAAGGAACTATGGAGCACCTAGTTGATAACAGTCTCTATAGAGAAATCTACCCAACAACAGTTACTATAGAATTCTCCACCAAACAACAGTCACCTATAAAGCACTGTACCCAACAAGAGTCTCTATAGAGCACCACACCCAAAAACAGTCACTATAGAGTAAACTACCGAACAGCAGTCACTATAAAACAGCCTACCCAACAAAAGTCACTACAGAGCACCTACCTGACAACAGTCATTATAGAGCACCCAATGCAGCAACAGTCATTATAGAGCACTCCACAAACAACAGTCACTATATAGCACCCTACCCTACAGCAGTCACCATAAAGCACAATATCTAAAAACAGTCACTATAGGGCACCCTACCCAACCACAGTCAGTATAGAAAACACTACCAAACAACATTCACTATTGAGCACTCTACCCAACAACAATCACAATAGAGCACCTACAAAACAATAGTCACTATGGAGCATCTACCCAACAAGATTCACTATGAAGCACCTACCCAACAACAGTCAGTATAGAGGACCCTACCCATAAATATTCCATATAGAGCACCTTCAAAACAACAGTCACTATAAAGCTCTCTACCCATCAACAGTCACTATCAAGCACCAGCACAACAGTCATATAGAGCACCCTACCCCACAACAGTCACGATATAGAGCACCATACAAAACAAGTCACTAGAGAGGACTGTACCCAACAACAGTCACTATGGAGCACCTCCAAACAACAGTCACTATAGAACCCCCTACCTGCTACAAGTCACTATAGACCACCTATTCAACAACAGTCACTATAGAGCACCCTACTCAACAACAGTCATTATAGAGCACACTACCCAACAACAGTCACTATAGAGCACCCTACCCAAGAACAGTCACTATAGAGCACCATACTCAACAACAGTCACTAAAAAGCATGCTACCAAGCTACAGTAACTATAGAGCACTCTACAAAACTACAGTCACTATAGAGCACTGTATACAGAAAAAGTCACGATACAGCATTCTACAAAACAACACTCACTATACAGCACTCCACCCAACAACAGTCACTAAAGAGCACCCTACAGAGCAACAGACACTATAGAGCACCTAACCAACAACAGTCACTATAGAGCACCTACCCAACAACAGTCATATAAAGCATCCCACCCAAAAACAGTCACTATAGAGCACCTACAGGACAACAGTCACTATAGAGCACTCCACCAACCATAGTCACTCTATAGCATCCTACCCAGCAGCAGTCACTATAGAGCACAATACCCAACAACAGTCACTATAGAGCACACTATTCAACAACAGTCACTATAGAGCACCCCACCCAACAACATCACTATAGTGCACCTTACCCAGCAACAGTCCTACAAGAGCACCTATTCAAAAATAGTAACTATAGAGCATTCTACCCTAAAAGAGTCACTATAGAGCACCCTATCCAACAACAGTTACTATGGAGCATGTTACACAGCAACAGTCAGTATAGAGCACCCCATGCAGCAACAGTCACTATAGAGCACTCTACCCAACAACAGTATTTTTAGAGCACCCTACCCAGCAACAGTGACTATAGACCACCGTACCCAGCAAAAGTCACTATACAGCATTTCACCCAACAACAGTCACTATATAGCATTTTACCCAACAACAGTCACTATAGAGCACTCTACCCAACAACAGTCATTATAGAACACGCTACCCAAGAAAAGTCACTATAGAGCACTCTACCCAACAACATTCTCTATAGAGCACCCTACCCAAAAAGAGTCACTATAGAGCACTCCACCCAACAACACTCACAATAGAGCACCTACCAAGCAACGGTCAGTATAGACTTCCTACAGAAAAACAGTCACTATAGAGAACTCTACCCAACAACAGTCAGTATATAGCACCATACCCAACAACAGTCACTTTAGAGCAACCCACCCAGCAACAGTCACTATAGAGGACCTTCCCCAAAACAATCATAATAAAACACCTACCCAACAACAGTCACTATAGAGCACTCTACCCAACAATAATCACTATAGAACACCATACGCAACAACAGTGACTATAGAACACACTCTTCAACCACAGTCACTATAGAGCACCTACACATGAACAGTCACTATACAGCCCAGTACCCAACAAAAGTAACTATGGAACACTCTACAAAAGAGTCATTATAGAACACTCCACACAACAACAGTCACTTATAGAGCACTCTACCCAACAGGAGTCACTATAGAGAACTCCACACAAAAGCAGTCACTAAAGAGCACTCTACCCAACGAGAGTAACTATAGAGCACCCAACACAGTAACAGTCAGTATCTAGAGCCCCAAACTCAACAACAGTCACTATAGAGCACCTACCCAACAACAGTCACTATCTAGAGCACTCTACACAAAAGCAGTCACTATAGAGCAACCTACTCGGAAACACTCAGTAACGAGCACCCCATGCAACAAAAGACACTATGAAGCACTCCAACTAAGAACAGTCAATGAAGCGCACACTACTGCAAAACAGTTTCCATAGAACACCTTAACCAACAACAGTAACTGTAGGGCATATACCCAAAAACAGTCACTATAGAGCACCCTATCCAACAACAGTCAGTATAGAGAACCCTACCAAAAACATTCACTATTGAGCACTTTACCTAACAACAATCACTGTAGAGCACCTACCAAACAACAGTCATTATAGAGCAAATACCCAACAAGATTCACTATGAAGCACCTACCCAACAACAGTCAGTATAGAGGACCCTACCCACAAACACTTTCTATAGAGCACCTTCCAAACAACAGTCACCATAGAGCTCTCTACACATCAACAGTCACTATAGAGCACCAGCACAACAACCGTTACAATAGAGCAACCTACGCCACAACAGTCACGTTCTAGGGCAGTACACAAAACAAGTCACTATAGAGGACTGTACCCAACATCAGTCCCTATGAAGCACCTCACAACAACAGTCACTATAGAGCCCCTTACCTGGTATAAGTCACTATAGACCACCTATTCAACAATAGTCACTATAGAGCTCCCTACTAAACAACAGTTATTATAGAGCACACTACCAAACAACAGTCATTATAGAGCACCCTATTCAACAAGAGTCACTATAGAGCATTATACCCAACAACAGTCACTTAAGAGCATGCTACCCAGCTACAGTAACTATAGAGCACTCTACAACACAACAGTCACTATAGAGCACCCTATACAAGAACAGTCACGATTCAGCACCCTACAAAACAACAGTCACTATAGAGCACTCCACCGAACAACAGTCACTATAGAGCACCCTACAGAAAAACAGACACTATGAAGTGCCTAACCAACAACAGTAACTGTAGAGCACCTACCCAACAACAGTCACTATAAAGCATTCCATCCAAAAACAGTCACAATGGAGCACCTAGAAAATAACAGTCACTATAGAGCACTCCACCAACAACAGTCATTATATAGCACCCTACCCAGCAGCAGTCACTATAGAGCACAATACCCAGCAACAGTCACTAAAAAGCACCCTATCCAATAACAGTCAATATAGAGATCCCTACCAAACAACATTCACTATTGAGCACTCTACCCAACAACAATCACTATAGAGCACCTACCGAACAACAGTCACTATAGAGCACCTACCCAACATGATTCACTATAAAGCACCTAAAAAACAACAGTCACTATAGAAGACCCTACCCATTAACACTCCGTATAAAGCATGTTCCAAACAACAGTCACTATAGAGCACCTACACAACAACAGTCACTATAAAGCCCCCTACCAGGTACCAGTCACTATAGACCACCTATTTAACAACAGTCACTATAGAGCACCATATCCAACTACCATCGCTATAGAGCACCCTATCCAACAAAAGACACTATAGAGCATCCATCCCAGCAACAGTCACTATACAGAATCTACCAAAAAAGAGTCACTATAGAGCACCATACCCAGTAACAGTAAGTATAAAGCACTCTACACAACAGTCACTATAGAGCGCTCTGGACAACAGTCAGTATAGAGCCCTCTATTCAACAACAGTCACTATAGATCACCCTACCTAGCAACAGTCAGTATAGAGCACCTACCCAACTACAGTCAGCATACAGCACTCTACCTAAAAACAGTCACTATCGAGCACTCTACCCAACATCAGTAACTATAGAGTACTCTACGCATCCACAGTCATTATAGAGCACCGTATCACACAACAGTGACTATAGAACACACTATTCAACAACAGTGACTATAGAGCACCTAACCAACAGCAGTCGCTATGAAGCACCCTACCCAACAACAGTCAGTATAGAGCAACCTATGCAGCAACAGTCACTATAGAGCACCTACACAAAAGTCACTATAAAGAACTCTACACAGCAAGTCACTATAAAGCACTCCACCCAGCAACAGTCACCTATAGAGCACTCTACCCAACAACAGTCAGTATAGAGCACCTAACAAACAGCAGTCACTATGGAGCACCCTACCCAACTACAGCCACTGTAGAACACCCTACCCAAAAAGTGACACTATAAAGCACCCATCCCAACAACAGTCACTATGGAGCACACTGATCAGCAACATTCACTATAGAGCACTCTACAAAACAATAGTCACTATAGAGTACCCTATACAAAAACAGTCATGATACAGCACCCTAAAAAACAACAGTCAGTATAGAGCACTGCACCGAACAACAGTCAGTATAGATCACTCTACCGAACAACAGTCACTATAGATCACCTACTAAACAACAGTCACTATAGAGCACCTACACAGCAACAGACACTAAAGAGCATCCCACCTAAAAACAGTCACTATGGATCACCTACAAAACAACAGTCACTAGAGAGCACCCTATTCAGCAACAGTGACTATAGAACACCCTATGCAGCAACAGTCACTATAGAACACTCTACCCAATATCAGTAACTATAGAGTACTCTATGCACCCACAGTCACTATAGAGCACCCAACACAACAACCGTCCCTATAGAGCACATACCTAACAACAGTGAGTATAAAGCACCTAACAAACAACAGTCACTGTAGAGCACTTTTTCCAACAACAGTCAATATAGAGGACATACCCAAAAACAGTTACTCTAGAGCCCTCTTCTCAGCAAAAGTCACTATAGAGAAGTGTACCCAACAAGAGTAACTATTAGATCACCTTACCCAAGAACAGTCACTATAGAACACACGTCCCAACAACAATCACTAAGGAGCACCTATGCAACAACAGTCACTATAGAGCACCTAGCCAACAACAGTCACTATAGGGCACATACCCAACAACAGTCACTCTAGAGCACCCTACCCAACAACAGTCAGTATACAGCACCCTACCCAACAATCATCAGTAAAGAGCACTTCACCGAACAACAGACAAACAGAAACACAACACCACACACACATTCCACAGTCCAGACTCGTCACACAGGCACACCTCTCACCACAAACACACACTGCACAGTGTGAACACCTCAAAGAGGAAAACAACACTGACCACACATACACACCTCAGTGCACACACCTCAAAGGGAAACACATCACTCACCACACAAACACACCCAAACTGCACAGTGCACACACCTCACACAAACACACACCACACACCATACACACATACTACACAGTGCAGACACCACACACAGAAAAAGAATGCTCACCACACACTTCACAGTGCACAAACCTCACACAGACACACACCACTCACCACACACACATTCTGCACAGTGCAAAAACCTCACAGAGAAACCAGTCACTCACCAAACACACTACAGAGTGCACAAGACACACACCACTCACCACACACACTCCACAGTGCACACACCTCACAGGGACACACTCCAATCAGCACACACACACTGCACCACCCACACACCTCATGGATCCACAAACCACTTACCATGCATGCACTCTCTACTGTGCACACAACACAAACAGAACCACACCATACAACAAACACACTCCAGAGTGAAGACACCTAGCACAGACACACACCACTTACCACACACCATGCACACTCACACTCCACTGTGCATACATCACACACAGACACACACCACTCATCACACACATACTATACAGTGCACAAAATTCACACAGACACACACCACTCACCACACACACTCCACAGCGCAGACACCTCACACAAGCAAACAACAGTCACTACACACACTCCACACACATACTCCACAGTGCACACACCTCAGACATACATCACTCATCACACTCACACACACTCCATAGTACACACACCTCAGAGACACAGCATGCACCACACAATCTCCATGAACACACCCCACAGTGCACACACATCACACAAACACAAATCACCTGACACCTTATCTACAATGTAGACACCTCACACTGTCACACACCAGTCACCACACACACTCAACACACACACTCATTGCACACATTTCACACAGACACACACCACTCAGCACACAAAACCCACAGTGCACACACCTCACACAAACACAAACTGTAGAACACCCAGACACTACACAGTGCACACACATCACACAGACACACAGCACTCACCATACACACTTCACAGTGCACACACCTCAAGCTGACACACACTACTCATGACACACACACACTTTACAATGAAGACATCTCACAGAGACATGACTGACCACACACAATAAACAGTAAACACACCTCATACTGACACACAACACTAACCACACACATTCCTTAGTGCAGACACCTCACAAAAGAACAAGACTCTCCAGAAACACACTGTGAACATTGTGCACACCTCACACAAACACACACCACTCACAATACACAAACTGCACAGTACACACACCACACACAAAGACAATACTCACCAAACACACACTCCACAGCGCAGACACCTAACACAGTCATAGCAATCACCACACACACTACACAGTGCACTCACCTCACACACACACCTTTCACTGCACCCACTATTCAAAGCACAGACACACCACACAGACACTCTCAGCACACACACTCCACACACACTTCACTGTGCACCCACTTAACACAGACACACACCACTCATCACACACAAACTCCACAGTGTACACATCTCACACAGACACAGAACACTCACCACACAGACACCCTCCACAGGGCACACACCTCACACAGACACACAACCCAGTCCACAAACTCCACACATAATCCACAGTGCACATATCTTAGACACGCACCACTAATCACACAGAAACTCCACAACACACAGCTCAGAAAGACACAAAGCATGAACCACACAATTTCACACAAACAACAATGCACATATTTTACAGACACACATCACTCACATACTCCAAGGTGCACAAACCTCACACAAACACAAACTGCAGAACACACACATTCCATAGTGCACACACCTCTCACAGACACACACAACCCTCCAGACACATACTATACAGTGCACACAACTCAAAAAGACACACACACTGCACAGTGAAGACACTTCATACTAAAACACTACTGATGACACACACTACACAGTAAACACACCTAACAGAGACACAGAACACTCACCATGCACACATTCCACAGTGCACACATCTCACACAGGCACACCACTAACAACAAAATAACACTCCAGGGTGAACACACCTGAAACAGACACATACTTTTGACCACAGACACTTTACAATGCACACACCACACACTGACACACACCATACACCACACAAACACACTCAATGCACTGTGCACAAACATAACCCAAATACACACCACTCAGCATACACACACACTACACAGTTCACACCACTCACACAAACACACATCAATAACTACAAACTCACTCCACAGTTCAAAATACTCACAGACACACGCCACTCACCACAAACACACTGCACAGTGCAAAGACCTCACACAGACACAAGTCACTCACCACACACTCTTCTCAGTACACACACCTCACAAAGACACACACCACTCACTTCACACACACAATCCACAGTGCACACACCTCAAAGGGACACACCCCAATCAGCACACACACACTTCACTGTGCACATACCTCCAGCAGACACACACCACTTAGAACACACACATTCTCCAAAGTTCACACACTTCACAGAGAACACACTATGCAACACACACACTCCAGAGTGAAGGCACCTAGCACAGAAACACACCACTTACCAAACGCATTGCACACTCACACTTTAGTGTGCATGCATCTCACAGACTCACAACACTCATAACATGCATAATACACAGTGCACACACCTCACACAGGCAGACATTACTCACCACAGATTCACATTCACAGTGCAGACAACTCACACAGACACACACCACTCACCAAACAAAAACTGCACAGTTCACATAATGCAAAAAACACATAGCAGTAACCACACACACAATCCATAGTGCACACACCTCACACACACCACTCATGACACACACTCTCTACATTGAAAAAATCATACAAACTCATGACAGACACACACACTGCACAGTAAATACATTTTACACAGACAAACAACACTCAAAAAACACACATTTCTAAGTTCACACACCTCACACAGGCACACACCACTCATCACACACCAACTCCACCATGCAAACACCTCACACAGACACTCATCACTCAATACACACACTTAATGCACACACTCCACATAGCACACACATTACACAGACTCAAAAATTACCACACACACATTCTGCAGTGCACACACCTCACACAGTAACACACCACTCATCACACACAAACTCCACAGTGCACACACATCACACAGACACACACCACACAGTTCATGGATGCCACACATAATCCATAGTGCACATATCTAAGACACACACCACTCATCACACAGAATCTCCACAACAGACATTTCACAGAGACACACAGTATGTACCACACAAATTATGCACAGACACACCACAATGCACACACATCACACAGACACACAACAATCACCTCACACCCTATCCAAAATACAGGCACCACAGACTGTCACACCCCAGTCACCACACATACTCAACAAACTCACGCAGTGCACACATTTAACACAGGCACACATCACTCAAAACACATACATTACAAGGTGCACAGAACTCACACAAACATGCACTGCAGAACACACACACACTCCACAGTACACACACCTCACACAGACACAAACAAGTTTCCAGAAACACATATTACAAAGTGAACACACCTCAGAAAGTCACACACCACTCACCACACACACACTGCACACAACTCACACAGACACACACCACTCACGACACACAACTTCCACAGTGAAGACACCTCATACAGAATCACTACTGACCACACACAGTGCACAGTGAACACACCTAACAGAGAAACAAAACACTAATCACACACACATTCCACAGTGCAGAAACTTCATGCACACACACGTCACCACAAACACATACTCTACAGTGCATATACCTGTCACAGACACACACCACTGACCAAACACAGACATCACAGTGCACACATTACACATAGACACAGACCACACAACTCACAATCACGCAAATGGCACTGTGCACACAGAAAACACAAACACCACTCACCATACACACACATTACACAGTGTACTCCACTCACACAAACACACATCAGTAACTACACACATTCTCTGCAGTGCACAAACTGCACAGACACACACCATTAACAACACACACACTTCACAGTGCAAAAACCTCACAGAGACACAAGTCACTCACCACACACTCTTCTCAGTACACACACATCAAACAAACACACACCACACACTTCACACACACACTCCACAGTGCACACGTTTCACAGGGACACACCAATCAGCACACACACACTACACTGTGCACATACATCCAGCAGACACACACCAATTGAAATGCACATGCTCTCCACAGTTCACACACCTTACACAGAACACACCATGCAACACACACACTCCAGTGTGCAGACACCTAGCACAGACACACACCACTTACAAAACACATTTCACACTTACACTTTACTGTGCATGCATCACACACAGACACACAACAATCATAACATGAATAATACACAGTGCACACACCTCACACAGGCACACACTACTCACCAGAGACTCACGTCCACAGTGCAGACAACTCACACAAACACACACCACTCACCAAACAAAAATTGCATAGTTCACACAATGCAAAATGACACATAGCAGTAACCACAGACATGCATTCAATAGTGCACAAACTGCACACACACCACTCATGACACACCCTCTGCAACATTGAAAAAATCTCATACAAACTCATGACTGACACACACACTACACAGCAAACACATTTTACACAAAAAACAATACTCAAAAAACACACATTTTCAGTTTACACACCTCACACAAAAACGCACCACTCATCACACACAAATTCCACCATGTACCCACCTCACACACTCACCACTCAATACACACTTAATGCACACACTCCACATAGCACACACATTACACAGACTCAAAACTCACCACACACAAATCATCCACAGTGCACACACCTCACACAGAAACACATCACTCATCAAACACCACTCCACAATGCACACACATCACACCAACACACACCACACAGTCCCCCGATACCACACATCCATATTGCACATATCTAAGACACACACCACTCATCACACAGAAACTCCACAGCAGATACCTCGCAGAGACACACAGTATGCATCACACAAATTATGCACAGACACACCATAATGCACACACATCACACAGACACACAACAATCACCTCACACCCTATTCATAATGCAGGAAACACACACTGTCAAATCCCAGTCACCACACATACTAAACACATTCACTCAGTGCACACATTTCACAGAGACACACACCACTCACCACACACACACTTCATGGTGCACAGACCTCACACAAACATGCACTGCAGAACACACACAGACTCCACAGTACACACACCTCACACAGACACACACGTCTCCAGAAACACATACTACAGAGTGAACATGCCTCAAAAAGACACACACCACTCACCACAGGCACACTGCCCACACCTCACACAGACACAGACCACTCACAACACACACCTTCCACAGTGAAGACACCTCATACAGAATCAATACTGACCACACACAGTACACAGTAAACACACCTAACAGAGACACAAAACAGTAACCACACACACATTTCACAGTGCAGAAACTTCATGCAGACACAAACATGTCACCACAAACATACACTCTACAGTGCACAGACCTGTCACAGACACACACCTTTGACCAAACAGACACATTACAGTGCACACAACACTCATAGACACACACCACACACCACACAATTACACACATGGCACTGTGCACACACGAAATAAAAACACACAGCACTAACCATACAGACACACTACACAGTGCACAACACTCACACAAACACACATCAATTACTACAAACACACTCCACAGTGCACAAAACTCAATGAAACACACCACTCACCAGACACACTGAAAAGTGCAAAAACCTCCCACAGACACAAGTCACTCAACACACACACTCTCCTCAGTACACACAACTCACACAGACACACACCACTCACTTCACACACATACTTCACAGTGCACACACCTGACAGTGACACACCCCAATCAGCACACACACACTTCACTGTGCACATACCTCTAGCAAACACACACCTCTTAGAATGCACACACTCTCCACAGTTCACACACCTCACACAGAACACACTATGCAACACACACTCCAGAGTGCAGACACCTACCACAGACACAAACCACTTTCCAAACACATTGCACACTCACACTATACTGTGCATGCATCTCACAATGACACAAAACAGTAAAAACATGCATAAAATGCAGTGCACACACCTCACTCAGGCACACACTACTCACCACAAACTCACATTCACAGTGCAGACAACTCACAAAGACACACACCACTCACCAAACACAAACTGCATAGTTCACACAATGCAGAAAAACACATAGTAGTAACCATACACATGCCCTCCATAGTGCACACACCTCACACATGCCACTCAAACACACTATCCACATTAAAAAAATCTCATACAAACTCATGACTGACACACACACTACACAGTAAATAAATTTTACACAAGAAAACACTCAAAAAAACACAAATTTTTTAGTTCACACACCTCACACAGGCACACACCACTCATCACACACTAATTCCCGCATGCACACAACTACAACAGACACTCACCACTCAATACACACACTTTATGCACACACTCCACATAGCACACACATTACAGACTCAAAACTCACTGCACACACACTTTCCACAGTGCATACACCTCACACAGAAACATCACTCATCACACACAAATACCACAGTGCACACAAATCACACAGACACACCACGCAGTCCACAGATGCCACACATAATTCATAATGCACATGTCTAAGGCACACACCACTCATCACACAGAAACTCCACAAAAGACATTTCACAGAGACACACAGTATGTATCACAAAAATTATGCCGAGACACACCACAATGCACACACATCACACAGACACACAACAATCACCTCACACCCTATCCATAATGCAGGTACCACAGACTGTCATGCTAAAGTCACCACACATACTCAACAAACTCACTCAGTGCACATATTTTACACAGACCCACAAAACTCACCATACACACACTCCATGGTGCACAGACCTCACAAACATGCACTGCAGAACACACACACACTCAACAGTGCACACACCTCACACAGACACACACGTCTCCAGAAACACATAATACACAGTGAACACATATCAGAAAGAAACACACCACTCACCAAACACACACTGCACACTGCAAACACCTCACACAGACACACACCACTCACGACACACATGTATCACAGGGAAGACACCTCATACAGAATCACTGCTGACCACACACAGTACACAGTGAATACACCTAACAGAGACACAAAACACTAACCACACACATTCCACAGTGCAGAAACTTCACACAGACACACACATGTCACCAAAAACACACTCTACAGTGCACACACCTGTAACAGACACACACCTCTGACCAAACACACACATCACAGTGCACACACCACACATAGGCACACACCACACACCTCACAATTACTCACATATCACTGTGCACACACAAAACACACACAGCACAAACCATATAGACACACTACACAGTGCACACCACTCACACAAACACACATCAATAACTTCAAACACACTCCACAGTGCACAAACCTCACAGACACACACCACTCACCACACACACTGCACATTGCAAAAACCCCACACAGACCCAAGTCACTCACCACACACTCTTCTCAGTATACTCACCTCAAACAGATACACACCACTCACTTCACACACGCATTCCACAGTGCACACACCTCACAAAGACACACACCAAACAGCACACACACACTTCACTGTGCACATACCTCCAGCAGACACACATTACTTGGAACACACACACTCTCCACAGTTCACACACCTCACACACCTCACACAGAACACACTATGCAACACACACTCCAGAGTGCAGCCACCTAGCACAGACACACACAACTTACCAAACACATTGCACACTCACACTTTACTGTGCATGCATCTCACACTGACACAAAACACTCATAACATTCGTAAAACACAGTGTGCACACCTCACACAGGCAAACACTACTCACCACAGACTCACATCCACAGTGCAGACAACTCACACAGACACTCACCACTCACCAAACACAAACTGCACAGTTTACACAATGCAAAAAGACACATGGAAGTAACAACACACATGCATTTTGAAGTGCACACACCTCACACATGCCACTCACAACACACACTCTCCACATTGAAGAAATCTTATACAAACTCACGACACACACACTGCAAAGCAAATACATTTTACACAAAAAAAACAAAACTCAAAAAACACATTTTTTGGTTCACACACCTCACACACGCACACACCACTCATCACACACAAACACTTTAGTGCACACATCTCACACAGACACTCACCACTCAATACATCCATTTATGCACACACTCCACATAGCACACACATTACACAGACTCAAAACTCACCACACACACACCTTTTACATTGCACACACCTCACACAGAAACACGTTACTCATCACACACAAACTTCACAGTACATACACACACCATGCAGTCCACAAACACCACTCAATCCATAGTGCACATATCTAAGACACACACCACTCATCACACAGAAACTCCACAACAGACACCTTGCAGGGACACACAGTATGCACCACACAAATTATGCACAGAAACACCACAATGCACACACATCACAGACAAACAAAATCACCTCACTCCCTATCCATAATGCAGGCACCACAGACTGTCACACCCCAGTCAGCACACATAGTCAATACACTCAGTCAGCACACACATTTCACACAGACACACACCACTCACCACACACACACTCCACAGTGCACACAACTCACACAGACACACACAAGTCTCCAGAAACACATACTACACAGTGAACATGCCTCAGAAAGACACACACCACTCACCAAACACAAACTGCACAGTTAACACAATGCAGAAAAATACATAGCAGTAACCACACACACGCACTCCATAGTGCACACACCTCACACATGAAACTCACAACACACAATCTCCACATTAGTATAATCTCATACAAACTCATGACTGACACACACACTGCACAGTAAATACATTTTACACAAACAAACAACACTCAAAAACACACATTTCTCAGTTCACACAACTCACACAGGCACACACCACTCATCACACACAAACTCCATTGTGCACACACCTCACACAGACACACACCACTCAATACACACACTTAATGCACACAATCCACATAGCACACACATTACATGGACTCAAAACTCACCACACAGACACTTTCTGCAATGCACACACCTCACACAAAAACATATCACTGATCACACACAAACTCCACAGTGCATACAAATCACACAGACACACACCACACAGTCCACGAATGCCACACATAATTCATAGTGCACATATCTAAGACACACACTACTCATCACACAGAAATTTCACAACAGACATTTCACAGAGACACACAGTATGCATCACACAAATTATGCACAGACATTGCAATGCACACACATCACACAGACACACAACAATCACCTCACACACTATCCATAATGCAGTCACTACAGACTGTCACACACCAGTCACCACACATATTCAACACACTCACTCAGTGCACACATTTTGCACAGACACACACCACTTACGGCACTCACACTACATGGTGCACAGACCTCACACAAAAATGCACTGCAGAAAACACACACACTCCACAGTGCACACACCTCACACAGACACACACAAGTCTCCAGAAACACATACTACACAGTGAACACACCTCAGAAAGACACACACCACTCACCACACACACACAGCCCACTACACACACCTCACACAGACACACACCACTCATGACACACACCTTCCACAGTGGACACCTCATACAGAATCACTACTGACCACACACCGTATACAGTGAACACACCTAACAGAGACACAAAGCACTAACCACACACACATTCCACAGTAAAGAAATTTTATGCAGACACACACATGTCACCACAAACACACTCTACAGTGCACACCCCTGTCACAGACACACACCTCTGACCAAACACACACATCACAGTGCACACAACACACATAGACTCACACCACACACCTCACAATAACACAGAGGGCACTGTGCACACAGAAAACACAAACACACAACACTCACTATACACACACACTACACAGTGCACACCACTCACACAAAGACACATCAATAACTTCACAGTACACAGTGCACAAATTTCACAAACACACACCAATCACCACACACACTGCACAGTGCAAAAACCTCACACAGACACAAGTCACTCACCACACACACTCTTCTCAGTACACACACCTCACACAGCACTCACTTCACACACACACTCCACAGTGCACACACCTCAAGGAAACACACCTCAATCAGCACACACACAATTCACTGTACACATACCTCCAGCAGACCCACACCACTTGGAATGCACACACTCTCCAGAGTTTGCACACCTCACACAGAACACACTATGCAACACACACACTCCAGAGTATAGACACATGACACAGACACACACCACTTACCAAACACATTGCACACTCACACTTTTCTGTGCATGCATCTCACACAGACACACAACACTCATAACATGCATAATACACCATAAACACACCTCACACAGGCACACACTACTCACCACAGACTCACATCCACAGTGCAGACGACTCACACAGACCCACACCACTCACCAAACAAAAACTCGACAGTTCACACAACACAAAAAGACACATAGCAGTAACCACAAACACGCATTTCCTAGTGTGCATGCCTAACACACGCCACTCATGACACACACTTTACATTGAAGAAATTTCTTACACACTCATGACTGACACACACACTACACAGTAAATACATTTTACACAGAAAAACAACACTCAAAAACACACATTTTTTATTTCACACACCTCACACAGGCACACATCACTTATCACACAAAAATTCCACCATGCACACACCTCACACAGACACTCACCACTCAATACACACACTTAATACACACACTCCACAAAGCACTCACATTACACAGACTCAAAACTCACCACACACACTACATGCAGTGCACACCTTACACAGAAACACATGACTCATTACACAGAAACTACATTGTGCACACACCTCACACTGACACACACCACTCAATACACACACTTAATGCACATACTCCACATAGCACTCACATTACACAGACTCAAAACTCACCACACACACTAAATGCAGTGCACACACCTTACACAGAAACACATGACTCATTACACAGAAACTACATTGTGCACACACCTCACACAGACACACACCACTCAATACACACACTTAATGCACATACTCCACATAGCACACACATTTCACAGACTCAAAACTCACCACACACACTTTCTGCACTGCACACACCTCACACAGAAACACAGCACTCATCACACACAAACTCCACAGTGCACACAAATCACACAGACACACAACACACAGTCCACGGATGCCACACATAATCCATAGTGCACATATCTAAGACACACACTACTCATCACACAGAAACTCCACAACAGACACCTCACAGAGACACACAGTATGCACCACACTAATTATGCACAGACACAGCACAATGAACACACATCACACAGACACACAACAATCACCTCACACCCTATCCAAAATGCAGGCACCCCAGACTGTCATATTCCAATCACCACACATACTCAACACACTCACTCAGTGCACACATTTTACACAGACACACACCACTCACCACACACACTCCAAGGTGCACAGACATCACACAAACATGCACTGCATAACACACACATGCTCCACAGTTCACACACCTCACAGGGAAACACACCAATCAGCAATCACACACTTCATTGTGCACATACCTCCAGTAGACACACACCACTTAGAATGCACACACTCTCCACAGTTCACAGACCTCACACAGAACACATTATGCAACACACACACTCCAGAGTCCTGACACTTAGCACAGACACCCACCACTTACCAAACACATTGCACACTCACACTTTACTGTGGATGCATCTCACACAGACACACAACACTCATAACATGCATAATACACTGTGCACACACCTTACACAGGCATACACTACTCACCACAGACACATCCACAGTGCAGACAACTCACACAGACACACACCACTCACCAAACACAAACTGCACAGTTGACAAAATGCAAGAAGACACATAGCAGTAACCACACACACATTTTTTAGTGCACACCCCTCACACATGCCACTCATGGCACACACTCTCCTCATTGAAAACATCTCATACAAACTCACCACTGACACACATACTACACAGTAAATACATTTGACACAGACAAACAACACTCAAAGAACACACATTCCTCAGTTCACACACTTCACACAGGCACACACCACTCATCACACACAAACTCCACCATGCACACACCTCACACACACACTCACCACTCAATCCACACACTTAATCCACACACTACACATTGCACACACATTACACAGACTCAAAACTCACCACACACACAGTTTCTGCAGTGCACACACCTCACAGTGAAACACACCACTCATCACACACAAACTCCACAGTGCACACACATCACACAGACACACCACGCAATCCAGGGATGCTGCATATAATTTATAGTGCACATATCTAAGACACACACCACTCAACACACAGAAACTCCACAACAGACACCTCACAGAGACACACAGTGTACACCACACAAATCATGCCCAGTCACACCTCAATGCCCACACATCACAGACACACAACAATCACCTCACATCCTATTCATAATGCAGAGACCACAAATCGTCACACCCCAGTCACCACACGTACTCAGTGCACACATTTCACACAGACACTCACCACTCACCACACACACTCCACGGTTCAAAGACCTCATACAAACATGCACTGCAGAACACACACAAACTCCACAGTGCACACACCTCAAAAAGACACACACAAGTTTCCAGAAACACATACTACATATTGAACACACCTCAGAAAGTCAAACACCACTCACCACACACACTGCACAACACACAAACCTCACACAGACACACAGCACTCATGACACACACCTTCCACAGTGAAGACACCTCATACAGAATCACTACTGACCACAAACAGTACACAGTGTTCACACCTAACAGAGACACAAAACAATAAGCACACTTACATTCCACAGTGCAGAAACTTCACACAGACACACACGTTACCATAAAAAACACTCTACAGTGCACACACTTTTAAGAGACACACACCTCTGACTTCTGCACTGTGGAATGTGTGGTTAGTGTTTTGTGTCCCTGTTTGGTGTGTTCACTGTGTACATTTTGTGATCAGTAGTGATTCTGTATGTGGTGTCTCCACTGTAAAAAATGTGTGTCATGAGTGGTGTGTGTCTGTGTAATTTGTGTGCAGCGTTTGGGTGTGGTGAGTGGTGTGTGTCTTTCTAAAGTGTGTTCACATTGTAGTATGTGTTTCTGGAATTTTTGTGTGTCTGTGTGAGTTGTGTGCACTGTGAAGTGTGTGTGTGTGTTCTGCTGTGCATGTTTGTGTGAGGTCTGTGCACCGTGGAGTGTGTGTGTGGTGAGTGGTGTGTGTCTGTGTGAAATGTGTGCAATGAGTAAATGTGTTGTGTATGTGTGGTGACTGGGGTGTGACAGTTTGTCATGCCTGCATTATGGATAGGGTGTTAGGTGATTGTTGTGTTTCTGTGATGTGTGTGCATTGTGGTGTGTCTGTGCGTAATTTGTGTGGTGCATACTGTGTGTCTTGGTGAAATGTCTGTTGTGGAGTTTCTGTGTGATTACTGGTGTGTGGCTATGATATGTGCAATATGGATTATGTGTGGTGTCTGTGGACAGCGTGGTGTGTGTCTTTGTGATGTGTGTGCACTGTGAAGTTTGTGTGTGATGAGTGGTGTGTTTCTGTGTGAGGTATGTGCACTGCAGAAGATGTGTGTGTGGTGAGTTTTGAGTCTGTGTAATGTGTATGATATGTGGATCGTGTGCATTAAGTGTGTGTATTGAGTGGTGAGTGTCTGTGTGAGGTGTGTGCACAGTGGAGTTTTTGTGTGATGAGTGGTGTGTGCCTGTGTGAGCGGTGTGAACTGAGGAATGTGTGTTTTTTGAGAGCTGTTTGTCTGTGTAGAGTGTATTTACTGTGTAGAGTGTGTGTCAGTCATTAGTTTGTATGAAATTTCTTCAATGTGGAGAGTGTGTTGTGAGTTGCCTGTGTGATGTGTGTGCACTATGAAATGCATGTGTGTGGTTACTGCTATGTGACTTTTTGCATTGTGTGAACTGTGCAGTTTGTGTTTGATAAGTGTTTTGTGTCTGTGTTAGTTGTCTGCACTGTGGATGTGAGTCTGTGGTGAGTAGTGTGTGCCTTGTGAGGTGTGTGCACTGTGTATTATGCATGTTATGAGTGTTGTGTGTCTGAGTGAGATGCATGCACAGTAAAATGTGAGCGTGCAATGTCTTTGGTAAGTGGTGTGTGTCTGTGCTAGGTATCTGCACTCTGGAGTGTGTGTGTTGCATAGTGTGTTTTTGTGAGGTGTGAAAATGTTGGAGAGTGTGTGTTCCAAGTGGTGTGTGTCTGCTGGAGGTATGTGCACAGAGTAGTGTGTGTGTGCTGATTGGAGTGTGTCCCTGTGAGATGTATGCACCATGGAGTGTGTTTGTAGTTATTTATGTGAGTTTGTGTGAGTGGTGTGCACTGTGTAATGTGTGTGTATGGTGAGTGCTGTGTGTCTGCGTTTTATGCCATGTGTGTGATTGTGAGGTGTGTGGTGTGTGTCTATGAGAGGTGTGTGTACTATGTTTTGTCTGTTTTGTCAGAGGTGTGTGTCTGTGGCAGGTGTGTGTGCTGTAGAGTGTGGTGAAATGTGTGTGTCTGCATGAAGTTTCTGCACTGTGGAATCTGTGTGCGGTTAGTGTTTTTGTCTCTGTTATGTTTGTTCACTGTGTACAGTGTGTGGTCAGTAGTGATTCTGTATGAGGTGTCTTCACTGTGAAAGGTGTGTTTTGTTAGTGGTGTGTGTCTGTGTGAGGTGTGTGCAGGGTGCAGTGTGTGTGGTGAGTGGTGTGTGTATATCTGAGGTGTGTTCACTGTGTAATATGTTTCTGGAGACTTGTGTGTGTCTGTGTGAGGTGTGTGCACTGTGGTGTGTGTGTGTTCTGGAGTGTATGTTTCTGTGAGGTCTGTGCACCATGGAGTGTGTGTGGTGAGTTTTGAGTCTGTGTAATATGTTTGCAATGTGGAGTGTGTGCATTAAGTGTGTGTATTGAGTGGTTAGTGTCTGTGTGAGGTTTGTGTACTGAGAAGAATGTGTGTGGTGAATGACTGGTGTCTGTGTGAAACTTTTGCACTGTGCAGTGTGTGTGGTGACTGGTGTGTGACTGTGAATTTTGTGCACTGTGGAGTGTGTTTGTAGTTGATGTATGTTTGCGTGAGTGTTTTGCACTGTGTAGTGTGTGTGTATGTTGAGTTGTGTGTGTTTGTGTTTCATATGTGCACAATGCCGTGTGTGATTGTGAGGTCTGTGGTGTGTGTTTATCTGTGTTGTGTGCACTGTGATGTGTCTGTTTTGTCAGAGGTGTGTGTCTGTGACAGGTGTGTGCATAAAGAGTTTGTGTTTGTGGTGACATGTGTGTGTCTGTGTAAAATTTCTGCACTGTGTAATGTGTGTGTGGTTAGTGTTTTTTGTCTCTGTTAGGTGTGTTCACTGTTTACTGTGTGTGGTCAGTAGTGATTTTGTATGAAGTGTCTTCACTGTGGAAGGTTTGTGTCATGAGTGGTGTGTGTCTGTGTGAGGTGTGTGCAGTGTGCGTGTGATGAGTGGTGTGTGTCTTTCTGAGGTGTGTTCACTGTGTAGTATGTGTTTCTGAAGACATGTGTGTGTCTGTGTGAGGTGTGTGCACTGTGGAGTGTGTGTGTGTTCTGCTTTGCATGTTTGTGTGAGGTTTGTTCATTGTGGAGTGTGTGTGTGGTGAGTGGTGTGTGTCTGTGTGAAACGTGTGCACTGAGTGAGTGTGAGTTGTTCATTGTGGAGTGTGTGTGTGGTGAGTGGTGTGTGTTTGTGTGAAACGTGTGCACTGAGTGAGTGTGAGTATGTGTTGTGACTGGAGTGTGACAGTCTGTGGTGCCTGCATTATGGATAGAATGTGAGGTGATTGTTGTGTTTCTGTGTAATGTGTGTGCATTGTGGTGTGTCTGTGCATAATTTATGTGGTGCATACTGTTTGTCTCTTCGAGGTATCTGCTGTGGAGTTTCTGTGTGATGAGTGGTGTGTGTCTTAGATATGTGCACTATGGATTATGTGTGGCATCAGTGGATTGCATGGTATGTGTCTGTGAGATGTGTGTGCTCTGTGGAGTTTGTGTGTGATGAGTGCTGTGTTACTGTGTAAGGTGTGTGCACTGCAGAAAGTGTGTGTGGTGGGTTTTGAGTCTGTAGTTTGTGTGCTATGTGGAGTGTGTGCATTAAGTGTGTGTATTTAGTGGTGAGTGTGTGTGAGGTGTGTGAACTGAGGAATGTGTTTTTTTTATAATTTTTATTGCATTTTAGGTTTTGGGGTACATGTGCAGAACAGGCAAGATAGTTGCTTAGGTGCACACATGGCAGTGTGTTTTGCTGCCTTCCTCCCCTTCACCCACATTTGGCTTTTCTTCCCAGGCTATCCCACACCTGTTCCCCCCCACTGTCCCTCCATTATTCCCCCCAATATACCCCAGTGTGTAGTACCCCCCTCCCTGTGTCCATGTGTTCTCATTTTTGTCACCTGCCTATGAGTGAGAATATGTGGTATTTCATTTTCTGTTCTTGTGTCAGTTTGCTGAGAATGATGTTCTCCAGGTTCATCAATGTACTTACAAAAGACACAAGCTCATCGTTTTTGATTGCTTCATAATATTCCATGGTGTATATGTGCCACATTTTCCCAGTCCAGTCTATCATCGATGGGCATTTGGGTTGGTTCCAGGTCTTTGCTATTGTAAACAGTGCTGCAATGAACATTCGTGTGCATGTGTCCTTATAGTAGAAAGATTTATAGTCCTTTGGATATATACCCAGTAATGGGATTGCTGGGTCAAATGGAATTTCTATTTCTAGGTCCTTGAGGAATCGCCACACTGTCTTCCACAATGACTGAACTAATTCACACTCCCACCAACAGTGTAAGAGTGTTCCTATTTCTCCGCATCCTCTCCAGCATCTGCTGTCTCCAGATTTTTTAATGATTGCCATTCTAACTGGTGTGAGATGGTATCTCAGTGTGGTTTTGATTTGCATCTCTAATGACCAGTGATGATGAGCATTTTTTCATATGTTTGTTGGCCTCATGTATGTCTTCCTTTTAAGGTGTCTGTTCATATCTTTTGCCCATTTTTTGAATGGGCTTGTTTTTTTTTTTTTTTCCTGTAAATCTGTTTGAGTTCTTTGTAAATTCTGGATATCATCCCTTTGTCAGGTGAATAAACTGCAAAGATTTTTTCCCATTCTGTTGGTTGCCGATTCACTCTAGTGACTGTTGCTTTTGCTGTACAAAACTGTGGAGTTTGATTAGGTCCCATTTGTCTATTTTGGCTTTTGTTGCCAATGCTTTTGGTGTTTTGGTCATGAAGTCCTTGCCTACTCCTATATCCTGAATGGTTTTGCCTAGATTTTCTTCTAGGGTTTTTATGGTGCCAGGTCTTATGTTTAAGTCTTTAACCCATCTGGAGTTAATTTTAGTGTAAGGTGTCAGGAAGGGGTCCAGTTTCTGCTTTCTGCACGTGGCTAACCAGTTTTCCCAACACCATTTATTAAATAGGGAATCCTTTTCCCATTGCTTGTTTTTGCCTGGTTTATCAAAGACTATATGGTTGAAGATATGTTGTGTTGCCTCTGATGCCTCTGTTCTGTTCCATTGGTCTATATCTCTGTTTTGGTAGCAGTACCATGCTGTTTTGATTACTGTAGCCTTGTAGTATAGTTTGAAGTCCGGTAGTGTGATGCCTCCAACTGTGTTCTTTTTGCTAAGAATTGACTTGGCTATGCAGGCTCTCTTTTGGTTCCATATAAAGTTCATGGTGGTTTTCTCCACTTCTGTGAGGAAATTCAATGGTAGCTTGATGGGGATAGCGTTGATTGTGTAGATTACTATGGGCAGTATAGCCATTTTCATGATATTGATTCTTCCTAACCATGAACATGGAATGTTTCTCCATCTGATTGTGTCCTCTCTTATTTCGTTGAGTAGTGGTTTGTAGTTTTCCTTGAAGTGGTCCCTTACGTTCCTTTTAAGTTGTATTCCTAGGAATTTTATTCTCTTTGTAGCAATTGTGAATGGCAGTTCATTCTTGATTTGGCTCTCTTTAAATCTGTTATTGGTGTATAGGAATGCTTGTGATTTTTGCACATTGATTTTATATCCTGAGACTTTGCTGAAGTTGCTTATCAGTTTCAGGAGTTTTTGGGCTGAGGTGATGGGGTCTTCTAGGTATACTATCATGTCGTCTGCAAATAGAGACAATTTGGCTTCCACCTTTCCTACTCGAATACCCTTTATTTCTTTTTCTTGACTGACTGCTCTGGCTAGAACTTCCAGTACTATGTTGAATAGGAGTGGTGAGAGAGGGCATCCTTGTCTAGTGCCAGATTTCAAAGGGAATGCTTCCAGTTTTTGCCCATTAAGTATGGTGTTGGCTGTTGGCTTGTCTTAAATAACTTTTATTACTTTGAGATATGTTCCATCAATACCAAGTTTATTGAGGGTTTTTAGCATAAAGGGCTGTTGAATTTTGTCAAATGCCTTCTCTGCATCAATTGAGATAATTATGTGGTTTTTGTTTTTGCTTCTGTTTATATGGTGAATTACATTTATAGACTTTCATATGTTGAACCATTCTTGCATCCCTGGGATAAATCCTACTTGATCGTGATGGATAAGTTGTTTAATGTGCTGTTGCAATCGGTTTGCCAGTATTTTATTGAAGATTTTTGCATCTATGTTCATCATGGATATTGGCCTGAAGTTTTCTTTTCTTGTTGAATCTCTGCTGGGTTTTGGGATCAGGATGATGTTGGTCTCATAAAATGATTTGGGAAGGGTTCCATCTTTTTTAATTATTTGGAAGAGTTTCAGAAGGAATGATACCAGCTCCTCTTTGTGTGTCTGGTAGAATTCGGCTGTGAACCCATCTGGACCTGTGCTTTTTTTGTGTGGTAGGCTCTTAATTGCTGCCTCAACTTCAGACCTTGTTATTGGTCTATTCATAGTTTCGGCTTCCTCCTGGTTTAGGCTTGAGAGGACACAGGTGTCCAGGAATTTATCCATTTCTTTCTGGTTTACCAGTTTATGTGCATAGAGTTATTTGTAATATTCCCTGATGATGGTTTGAATTTCTGTTGAATCTGTGGTGATTTCCTCTTTATTGTTTTTTATTGCATCTATTTGATTGTTCTCTCTTTTCTTTTTTATCAGTCTGGCTAGTGGTCTGTCTATTTTGTTGATCTTTTCGAAAAACCAGCTCTTGGATTTATTGATTTTTTGAAGGGTTTTTTTTGTATCTATCACCTTCAGTTCTGCTCTGATCTTAGTTATTTCTTGTCTTGTGCTAGGTTTTGAGTTTTTTTGATCTTGCTCCTCTAGCTCTTTCAATTTTGAAGATAGGGTGTCAATTTTGGATCTCTCCACTCTTCTCATGTGGGCACTTATTGCTATACATTTTTCTCTACAGACTGCTTTAAATGTGTCCCAGAAATTCTGGTATGTTGTGTCTTCATTCTCGTTGGTTTTGAAGAACTTCTTTATTATTGCCTTCATTTCATTATTTATCCAATCAACATTCAAGAGCCAGTTGTTCAGTTTCCATGAAGCTGTGCAGTTCTGAGTTAGTTTCTGAATCCTGAGTTCTAACTTGACTGCACCATGGTCTGAGAGATAGTTTGTTAAAATTTCAGTTGTTTTGCATTTGCTGAGGAGTGCTTTACTTCCAATTATGTGGTCAGTTTTGGAGTAGGTGTGATGTGGTGCTGAGAAGAATGTATATTCTGTGGATTTGGGGTGGAGAGCTCTGTAAATGTCTATCAGGTTTTCTTGTTCCAGGTCTGAGTTCAAGCCCTGGATATCCTTGTTAATTTTCTGTCTGTTTGATCTGTCTATTATTGAGAGTGGAGTGTTAAAGTCTCCCACTATTATTGCGTGGGAGTCTAAGTCTCTTTGTAAGTAGTTAAGAACTTGCCTTATATATCTAGGTGCTCCTGTATTGGGTCCATATATATTTAGGATCGTTAGGTCTTCTTGTTGTATCGATCCTTTTACCATTATGTAATGACCTTCCTTGTCTTTTTTAATCTTTGTTGCTTTAAAGTCTATTTGATCAGAGATGAGAATTGCAACTCCAGCTTTTCTTTGCTCTCCGTTTGCTTGGTAAATCTTTCTCCATCCCTTTGTTTTGAGCCTTTGTGTTTCCTTGCATGTGAGATGTGTTTCCTGGATACAGCACACCGATGGATTTTCATTTTTTATCTAATTTGCCAGTCTGTGTCTTTTGATTGGTGCATTTAGCCCATTTACATTTAGGGTTAATATAGTTATATGTGAATTTGGTACTGCCATTTTGATGCTAGCTGGCTGTTTTGCCCATTGGTTGATGCAGATTCTTCATTTTGTTGATGCTCTTTAGCATTTCGTATGTTTTTAGAATGGCTGGTACTGGTTCTTCCTTTCTATGTGTAGTGCCTCTTTCAGGAGCTCTTGTAAGCAGGCCTGGTGGTGAGAAAATCTCTGAGTACTTGCTTGTTGGCAAACGATTTTATTCTTTCTTCACTTATGAAGCTCAGTTTGGGTGGATATGAAATTCTGGGTTGAATGTTCTTTTCTTTAAGGATGTTGAATATTGGCCCCCACTCTCTTCTGGCTTGTAGAGTTTCTGCTGATAGATCTGCTGCGAGTCTAATTGGCTTCCCTTTGTGGGTGACCCGACCTTTCTCTCTGGCTGCCCTTCGTATTTTCTCCTTCATTTCAACCCTGGCGAATCTGTTGATTATGTGCCTTGGGGTTGCTCTTTTTTTGAAATATCTTTGTAGTGTTCTCTGTATTTCCTGAAGTTGAGTATTGACCTGCCTTACTAGGTTGGGGAAATTTTCCCGGATAATATCCTGAAGAGTGTTTTTCAGCTTGGATTCATTCTCTTCATCACATTCTGGTACACCTATCAAACTTAGGTTAGGTCTCTTCACATAGTCCCACATTTCTTGGAGACATTGTTTATTCCTTTTTGCACTTTTTTTTTTCTAATCTTGGTTTCTCGTTTTATTTCATTGAGTTGATCTTCGAATTCTGATATTTTTTCTTCTGCTTGGTCAATTCGGCTGTTGAAACTTGTGCATGCTTCATGAAGTTCTCGTGTTGTGTTTTTCAGCTCCTTCACTTCATTCATATTCCTCTCTAAGTTGTCCATTCTTGTTATCATTTCCTCGAATCTTTTTTCAAGGTTCTTAGTTTCTTTGCATTGATTTAGAACGTGTTGTTTCAGCTCACTGAAGTTTCTCATTATCCACTTTCTGAAGTCTGATTCCGTCATTTCATCACACTTATTCTCTGTCCAGCTTTGTTCCCTTGCTGGTGAGGAGTTTTTGTCCTTTGTAGGAGGTGACGTGTTTGGTTTCGGGTGTTTTTTTTCTTTTTGCGCTGGTTTCTTCCCATCTTTGTGGATTTATCCAACTGTCGTCTTAGTAGTTGCTGAATTTTTGATTGGGTCTCTGAGTGGACGCCCAGATTGTTGATGATGAATTATTTCTGTTAGTTAGTTTTCCTTCTAACAGTCTATCTCCTCTGCTGTACAACTGCCAAGGTCCACTCCATGTCCTGCTTGTCTGGGGTACACCAGAAGCAGCTGCAGAACAGTGAGGGATGCTACCAGTTTCTTCTTCTGCTATCTTTGTCCCAGAATGATGCCCGCCTAATGTCAGTCTGATTAGTCCTTTTTTGAGGTGACTCTTTGGGTATACAGGGGTCAGAGATCTGCTTGAGGAGACAGTCTGTACTTTATAGGTGTTCCAGTGCTGAGCTGTGAGCTCTGTTGCTCATTCAGATTTGTTGGGTGGTTGTGTTTAGGTCTCTGCAGCAGAACTTATAAACCTTATTTTTCTCCCTTAGATGCTCTGTCTCAGGGAGTTGGGGCTTTCTTTATGAGTATCCATTACACTGTTCTGCCCAGCTAGGAGTCAGTGTAGTCACTATTTGCCTGCCAAGGCTCTGCTCTGCTTCCCCGGGGCTCTGCTCTACTGTTGTGGGGTTCCACCCTACTGTGTTGGGCTCCGCCCTGTTGGCAGAGTCTCTATGTTATGGCGGGTTGCCTCGGCAACAGCAGACTGCTTCTACAGTGGGCGTAAACCTCAGTATGGGCGGCATGCGTCCATAGTGGCTGACGCCACTCCCCCACCGAGCTGCACCATCCTGGATTCAGCTGATCCTGCAGAACTTTCAACCCTGAGGGTTTTTAATCACTGTTTTCTTTGTCCCTGTGGGGGTGGGACCCGCTGAGCCTGATCTCCCAGCTCCCTGCCTCAGAGTCCCTTCTCTCTCTCTCTCTCTTTCTCTTTTTCTTTTTTAAAGTTGAACAGTTGACTCTCTCACAGGTGCCTCAGTCGCCTGCTTACTGGGCACCTGGATCTGCGTGATTTCCCATGCTGTGGCCCAGTGCACTGGCTCAAATCATGCTTCCCAGGAGTCTCCCAGTCTGCCTCATTGTCCAAGTCCTGCTCAATCAGATGGATATGTTAATCTGCACTCCCAAATCTCAGACTGCTTGTTTAACAGGGCACCCAGATCAGTGAGCTTTTTGCAGGTTGCCACTGTGCCTTGGCGCTGGCTGGCCACACAAGCTGCGCTGGTGTCCCACGTCTCTCCTGCACCTGGGAATTTTCCCTTTCTGTGGGCAAAAAAGGTCCATCTGAAAATGTGGCTGGGGCTCACCCTCTGTGCCTTCACTGAGAGCTGCAATCCCGAGTTGTTCCTACCGTGCCATCTTGGAAATCTCTCAATTGGAATGTGTGTTTTTTGAGTGTAGTTTGTCTGTGTAAAATGTATTTACTGTGCAGTGTGTGTGTCAGTCACGAGCTTGTATAAAATTTCTTCAATGTGGGGAGTGTGTGTCGTGAATGGCCTGTGTGAGGTGTGTGCACTACGGAATGCATGTGCATGGTTACTGCTATGTATCTTTTTGTATTGGGTGAATTGTGCAGTTCGTGTTTGGTGAGTGTTGTGTGTCTGTGTGAGTTGTCTGCACTGTGGATGTAAGTCTGTGGTGAGTAGTGTGTACCTGTTTGAGATGTGTGCACTGTGGATTATGCATGTTATGAGTGTTGTGTGTCTGTGTGAGATGCATGCACAGTAAAGTGTGAGTGTGCAATGTGTTTGGTAAATGGTGTGTTTCTGTGCTAGGTGTCTGCACTCTGGAGTGTGTGTGTTGCATAGTGTGTTCTCTGTGAGGTGTGCAAACTGTGGAGAGTGTGTGGGTTCCAAGTGGTGTGTGTCTCCTGGAGGTATGTGCACAGAGAAGATTGTGTGTGTTGATTGGGGTGTGTTCCCATGAGCTGTGTGCCCTGTGAAGTGTGTGTGTGAAGTGAGTGGTGTGTGTCTGTGTGAGGTGTGTGTACTGGGAAGAGTGTGTGTGGTGAGTGACTTGTGTCTGTGTGAGGTTTTTGCACTGTGCATTGTGTGTGTGGTGAGTGGTGTGTGTCTGTGAGGTTTGTGCACTGGGGAGAGTGTGTGTAGTTACTAATGTGTGTTTGTGTGAGTGGTGTGCACTGTGTAATGTGTGTGTATGCTGAGTGGTGTGTGTTTGTGTTTCGTGGATGCACAGTGCCATTTGTGTGATTGTGATGTGTGTGGTGAGTGTCTATGTGTGGTGTGTGCACTGTGATGTGTGTGTTTGGTCAGAGGTGTGTGTCTGTGACAGGGATGTGCACTGTAGATTGTGTGTTTATGGTGACATATGTGTGTCTCTGTGAAGTTTCTGAACTGTGGAATGTGTGTGGTTAGTGTTTTGTGTCTCAGGTGTGTTCAATGTGTATGGTGTGTGGTCAGTAGTGATTATATATGTGGTGTCTTCACTGTAAAAGTTGTGTGTCATGAGTGGTGTGTGTCTGTGTGAGGTGTGTTCAGTGTGCATGTGATAAGTGGTGTGTGTCTTTCTGAAGTGTGTTCACTGTGTAGTTTGTGTTTCTGGAAACTTGTGTGTGTCTATGTGAGGTGTGTGCACTATGGAGTGTGTGTGTTCTGCTGTGCAGGTTTGTGTAATGTCTGTGCACCATGTCGTGTGTGTGGTGAGTGGTGTGTGTCTGTGTGATGTGTGTGCATTTTGGTGTGTCTGTGCATAATTTGTGTGGTACATACTGTGTGTCTCTGTGAGATGTCTGTTGTGGAGTTTTTCTTTGGTGAGTGGTGTGTGTCTTAGATATGTGCAATATGGATTATATGTGGCATCTGTAGACTGCATGGGGTGTGTCTGCGTGATGTGTGTGCACGTTGGAGTTTGTGTGTGATGAGTGGTGTGTTTCTGTGTGAGATGTGTGCACTGTGGAAGGTGTGTGTGGTGAGCTTTGAGACTCTTTAATGTGTGTGCTATGTGGAGTCTGTGCATTAAGTGTGTGTATTGAGTGGTGAGTGTGTGAGGTGTGTGCATGGTTGAGTTTTTGTGTGATGAGTGGTGTGTGCCTTGTAAGGTGTGAGAACTGAGGAATGTGTGTTTTTGAGTGTTGTTTGTCTGTGTAAAATGAATTTACTGTGTAGTGTGTGTGTCAGTCATGAGTTTCTTGAAATTTCTTCAATGTGGAGAGTGTATGTCATGAGTTGCCTGTATGAGGTGTGTGCACTACGGAATGAATGTGTGTGTTTACTGCTATGTTTCATTTTGCATTCTGTGAACTTTGCAGTTTTTGTATGGTGAGTGTTGTTTGTCTGTGTGAGTTGTCTGCACTGTGGATGTGAGTCTGTGGTGAATAGTGTGTGCCTGTGTGAGGTGTGTGCACAGTGTATTATGCATTTTATAAGTGTTGTGTGTCTGTGTGAGATGCATGCACAGTAAAGTGTAAGTGTGCGATGTGTTTGTTAAGTGGTGTGTGTCTGTGCTAAATGGCTGCACTTGAGTGTGTGTTGCATAGTGTGTTATGTGTGAAGTGTAAAAACAATGGAAAGTGTGTGTGTTCCAAGTGGTGCTTATCTGCTGGAGGTATGTGCACAGTGAATTCTGTGTGTGCTGATTTGGGTGTGTCCCTGTGAGGTGTGTGCACTGTGGAGTGTGTTTATAGTTATTGATGTGAGTTTGTGTGAGTGATGTGCACTGTGTAATGTTTGTGTATGGTGAGTGGTGTGTGTTTACATTTATCATGAGCACAGTGCCATGTGTGTGATTGTGAGGTGTGTGGTGTCTGTCTGTGAAAGGTGTTTGCAATGTGATGTGTCTGTTTGGTCAAAGGTGTGTGTCTGTGACAGGTGTGTGCATTGGAGAGTGATTGTGGTGACATGTGTGTGTTTGCATGAAGTTTCTGCACTGTGAAATGTGTGTGTGGTTGATGTTCAGTGTCTCTGTTAGGTGTGTTCACCTTGTACAGTGTGTGGTCAGTAGTGATTTTGTATGAGGTGTCTTCACTGTAGAAGGTGTGTGTCTTGAGTGGTGTGTGTCTGTGTGAGGTGTGTGCAGTGTGCAGTGTGAGTGTGGTGAGCGATATATCTTTCTGAGGTGTGTTCACATTGTAGTATGTGTTTCTGGAGACTTGTGTGTGTCTGTGTGAGGTGTGTGCAATGTGGAGTCTGTGTGTGTTCTGCAGTGCATGTTATGTGAGGTCTGTGCACTGTGGAGTGTGTGTGTCATGAGTGGTGTGTGTCTGTGTGAAATATGTGCAATGAGTGAGTGTGGTGAGTATGTGTGGTGACTGGGGTAAGACTGTGGTGCCTGCATTATGAATAGGGTGTGAGGTGATTGTTGTGTGCTGTGTGATGTGTGTGCATTGTTGTGTGTCTGTGCGTAATTTGTGTGGTGCATATTGTGTGTCTCTGTGAGGTGTCTGTTGTAGATTTTCTGTGTGATGAGTGGTGTGTGTCTTAGATATGTGCAATATGGATTATATGTGGTGTTCGTGGACTGTGTGGGCTGTGTCTGTGTTATTTGTGTGCACTGTGAAGTTTCTGTGTGATGAGTGGTGTGTTTCTGTGTGAGGTGTGTGCACTGCAGAAAGTGTGTGTGTGTGGTAAGTTTTGAGTCTGAGTAACGTGTGTGCTATATGGAATGTGTGCATAAAGTGTATGTATTGAGTGGTGAGTGTCTGTGTGAGGTGTGTGCATGGTGGAGTTTGTGTGTGATGAGTGGTGTGTGCCTGTGTGAGGTGTGTGAACTGAGAAATGTGTTTTTTAGTGTTGTTTGTCTGTGTAAAATGTATTTACTGTGTAGTGTGTGTCAGTCATGAGTTTGTATGAGATTTTTTAATGTGGAAAGTGTGTGTCATGTGTGGCATGTGTGAGGTGTGTGCACTATGGAGTGCATGTGTGTGGTTACTGCTTTGTGTTTTTCTGCATTGTGTGAAATGTGCAGTTTGTGTTTGGTGAGTGGTGTGTGTTTTTATGAGTTGTCTGCACTGTGAATGTGAGTCTGTGGTGAGTAGTGTGTGCCTGTGTAAGGTGTGTACACTACATATTATGCATGTTATGAGTGGTGTGTGTCTGTGTGAGATGCATGCACAGTAAAGTGTGAGTGTGCAATGTGTTTGGAAAGTGGTTTGTGTCTTGTCAGTGTCTGCACTCTGGAGTGTGTGTGCTGCATAGTATGTTCTCTGTGAGGTGTGCAAACTGGAGAGTGTGTACATTGTAAGAGGTGTGTGTCTGCTGGAGGTATGTGCACAGTGAAGTTTGTGTGTGCTGATTGGGGTGTGTCCCTGGGAGGTATGTGCACTGTGGAGTTTGTGTGTGAAGTGAGTGGTGTGTGTCTGTGTAAGGTGTGTGTACTGAGAAAAGTGTGTGGTGAGTGACTTGTGTCTGTGTGAGGTTTTTGCACTGTGCATTGTGTGTGGTGAGTGATGTGTGTCTGTGAGCTTTGTACACTGTGGAGTGTGTTTACAGTTATTGATGTGTGTTTGTGTGAGTGGTGTGCACTATGTAGTGTGTGTATGGTGAGTGGTGTGTGTTTGCATTTCGTGTGTGCACAGTGCAATGCTTGTGAGTGTGAGGTGTTTTTTGTGTGTCTATGAGTGGTGTGTGCACTGTGATGTGTCTGTTTGGTCAAAGGTGTGTGTCTGTGACAGGTGTGTGCACTGTAGAGTGTGTTTGTGGTGACATGTGTGTGTCTGTGTAAAGTTTCTGCACTGTGGTATGTGTGTGGTTAGTGTTTTGTGTCACTGTTAGTTGTGTTCACTGTGTACTGTGTGTGGTTAGTAGTGATTCTGTATGAGGTTTCTTCACTGTGGAAGGTGTGCTTCGTGAGTGATGTGTGTCTTTCTGATTTGTGTGCAGTGTGCAGTGTGTATGTGGTGAGTGGTGTGTATCTATCTGAGGTGTGTTTACGGTGTAGTATGTGTTTCTGGAGACGTGTGTGTCTGTGTGAGGTGTGTGCACTTTGGAGAGTGTGTGTTCTCCAGTGCATGTTTGTGTGAGGTCTGTGCACTGTGGAGTGAGTGTGTGGTGAGTGGTGTGTGTCTGTGTTAAATGTGTGGACTGAGAGAATGTGTGGTGACTGGGGTGTGACAGTGTGTGGTGCCTAAATTATGGATAGGGTGTGAGGTGATTGTTGTGTTTCTGTGTGATGTGTGTGCATTTTGGTGTGTCTGTGTGTAATTTTTGTGATGCATACTGTGTGTCTCTGTGAGGTATCTGCTGTGGAGTTTCTGTGTGATGAGTGGTGTGTGTCTTAGATATGTGCACTATAGATTATGTGTGGCATCTGTGGACTTCGTGGTGTGTGTCTGTAATTTTTGTGCACTGTGGAGTTTGTGTGTAATGAGTGATGTGTTTCTGTGTGAGGTGTGTGCACTGTGGAATGTTTTTGTGTGGTGAGTTTTGAGTCTGTGTAATGTAAGTGCTATGTGGAGTGTGTGCATTATGTGTATTGAGTAGTGTGTCTGAGGTGTGTACATGGTGAAATTTGTGTGTGATGAGTGGTGTGTGCCTTGTGATGTGTGTGAACTAATAAATGTGTGTTTTTGAGTGTTGTTTGTGTGTGTAAAATGTATTTACTGTGTAGTGTGTGTGTCAGTGTTGAGTTTGTATGAAATTTTTTCAATATGGAGAGTGTCATGAGGGGCGTGTGTGAGGTGTGTGCACTATGGAATGTGTGTGTGGTTACTGCTATGTGTCTTTTTGCATTGTGTGAACTGTACAGTTTTTGTTTGGTGAGGGTTGTGTGTCTGTGTGAGTTGTCTGCACTGTTGATGTGAGTCTGTGGTGAATAGTGTGTGCCTGTGTGAGGGGTGTGCACTGTGTATTATGCATGTTATGAGTGTTGGGTGTCTCTGCAGATGCATGCACATTAATGTGTGAGTGTGCAATGTGTTTGGTAAGTGGTGTGTGTCTGTGATAGGTGTCTGCACTCCGGAGTGTGTGTGTTGCATAGTGTGTTCTGTGTGAGGTGTACAAACTGTGGAGATTGTGTGGGTTCTAAGTGGTGTGTGTCTGCTGGATGTATATGCACAGTAAAATGTGTGTTTGTTGATTGGTGTTTGCCCCTGTGAAGTGTGTGCACTGTGGAGTGTGTGTGTGAAGTGAGTGTTGTTTGTCTGTGTGGTGTGGGTACTCAGAAGAATGTGTGTGGTGAATGACTAGTGTTTGTATAAGGTTTTTGCACTGTGCAGTGTGTGTGTGGTGAGTGGTGTGTCTGAAGTTTGTGCTCTGTGGAGTGTGTTTGTAGTTATTAATGTCTGTTTGTGTGATTGGTGTGCACTGTGTAGTGTGTGTATGGTGATTGGCGTGTGTTTGGGTTTTGTGTGTGCAAAGTGCCATATCTGTGATTGTGAGGTGTGTGGTTGTGTCTATGTGTGGTGTGTGCACTGTGATGTGTGTTTTTGGTCAGAGGTGTGTGTCTGTTACAGGTTTGTGCATTGTAGAGTGAGTTTGTGACGACATATGTGTGTCTGCATAAAATTTCTGCACTGTGGAATGTGTGTGTGGTTAGTGTTTTGAGTCTCTGTTACGTGTATTCACTGTGTACTTTGTGTGGTCAGTAGTGATTCTGTATGAGGTGTCTTCACTGTGGAAGATGTGTTGTGTGTGGTGTGTGTCTCCGTGAGGTGTGTGCAGTGTGTACTATGTGTTTCTGGAGACTTGTGTGTGTCTGTGTGAGGTGTGTGCACTCGAGTGTGTGTGTTCTGCTGTGCATGTTTGTGTGAGGTCTGTGCTCCGTGGAGTGTGTGTGTGGTGAATAGTGAGTGTCTGTGTGAAATGTGTGCACTGACTCAGTGTGTTGAGTATGTGTGGTGACTTGGGTGTGACAGTCTCTGGTGCCTGCATTAGGGATAGGGTGTGAGGTGATTGTTGTGTGTCTGTGTGATGTGTGTGCATTGTGGTGTGTCTGTGCATAATTTGTGTGTTTCATACTGTGTGTCTCTAGGAAATGTCTGTTGTGGAGTTTCTCTGTGATGAGTGGTGTGTGTCTTAAATATGTGCACTATGGATTATATGTGGCATTAGTGGAATGTGTGGTGTGGGTCTGTGTGAATTGTGTGCACTGTAAAGTTTGTGTGCGATGAGTGATGTGTTTCTGTGTGAGGTGTGTGCATTGCATAAAGTGTGTTTGGTGAGTTTTGAGTCTGTGTAATGTGTGTGCTATGAGGAGTGTGTGCATTAAGTGTGTGTATTGAGTGGTTAGTGTCTGTGTGATGGGTGTGCAAGGTGGTATTTGGGTGTGATTAGTGGTGTGTGCCTGTGAGAGGTGTGTGAACTGTAAAATATGTATTTTTTGAGTCTGATTTGTCTGAGTAAAATGTATTTACTGTGTAGTGTGTGTGTCAATCATAAGTTTGTGTAAAATTTTTTCAATGTGGAGAGTGTGTGTCGTGAGTGGCATGTGTGAGGTGTGTGCACTATGGAAGGCATGTGTGTGGTTACTGCTATGTGTCTTTTTGCATTGTGTGAACTGTGCTGTTTAGTGGGTGTTGTGTGCCTGTGTGAGTTGTCTGCACTGTGGATATGAGTCTGTGGTGAGTAGTGTGTGCTGGTGTGAGGTGTGTGCACTGTGTATTATGCATGTTATGAGTGTTGTGTGTCTGTGTGAGATGCATGCACAGAAAATGTGACTGTGCAATGTGTTTGGTAAGTGGTGTGTTTCTGTGCTAGGTGTCTTCACTCTGGAGTGTGTGTGTTGCAAAGTGTGTTCTGTGTGAGGTGTGCAAACTGTGGAGAGTGTGCCTGTTCTAAGTGGTGTGTGTTTACTGGAGGTATAAACAAAGTGAAGTGTGTGCGTGCTGATTGTGATGTGTCCCTGTGAGATGTGTGCACTGTGGAGTGTTTGTGTAAAGTGAGTGGTGTGAGTCTGTGTGAGGTGTGTGTACTTAGAAAAGTGTGTGTGGTTAGTGACTTGTGTCTGTGTGAGGTTTTTGCACTGTGCAGTGTGTGTGCGCTGAGTGGTGTGGGACTGTTAGGTTTGTGCACTGAGTGTGTTTGTAGTAATTGATGTGTGTTTGTGTGACTGGTGTGAACTGTGTAGTGTGTGTGTATGTTGACTGGTTGTGTCTCATGTGTTCACAGTGCCATGTGTGTGATTGTGAGCTGTGTGTTGTGTGCACTGTGATGAGTTTTTGTTCAGAGATATGTGTCTGTGACAGGAGTGTGCACTGTAGAGTGTGTGTTTGTGTTGACATGTGTGTGTCTGCGTGAAGTTTCTGCACTGAGAAATATGTGTGTGGTTAGTGTTTTGTGTCCTTTTTAGGTGTGTTCACTGTGTACTGTGTGTGGTCAGTAGTGATTCTGTTTCAGGTGTCTTTACTGTGGAAAGTGTATGGTGAGTGGTGTGTGTCTGTGTGAGGTGTGTGCAGTTTACAATGTGTGTGTAGTGAGTGGTGTGTGTTTGTGTTAAATGTGTGCACTGTGTGTGTTGAGTATGTCTGGTGACTGGGGTGTGACAGTCTGTGGTGCCTGCATTATAGATAGGGTGTGAGGTATTTGTTGTGTTTCTTTGTGATGTGTGTGCATTGTGGTGTGTCTGTGCCTCATTTGTGTGGTGCATACTGTGTGTGTCTTTGAGGTGTCTTTTGTGGAGCTTCTGTGTAATGAGTGGTGTGTGTCTAAGTTATGTGCACTATGGATTATATGTGGCATCCTCTGACTGCATGGTGTGTCTGTGTGTTTTGTGTGCACTTTGGAGTTTGTGTGTAATAAGTGGTGTGTTTCTGTGTGAGGTGTGTGATATGTGGAGTGTGTGCATTAAGTGTGTGTATTGAGTGGTGACTGTCTGTGTGTGGTGGGTGCATGTTAGAGCTTTTGTGTGATGAGTGGTGTGTGCCTTTCAGAGGTGTGTGAACTAAAGAATGTGTGTTTTTGAGTGTCGTATGTGTAAAGAGTATTTATGGTGTAGTGTGTCTGTCAGACGTGAGTTTCTATGAGATTTTTCAACGTGGAGAGTGTGTGTCATGAGAGGCATGTGTGAGGTGGGTGCACTATGGAAGGTGTGTGTGGGTAGTGCTATGTGTCTTTTTGCATTGTGTGAACTGTGCAGTTTCTGTTTGGTGAGTAGTGTGTGTCTGTGTGAGTTGTCTGCACTGTGGATGTGAGTCTGTGGTGAGTAGTGTGTGCCTGTGTGGGGTGTGCACTGTGTGTTTTCTATGTTATGTGTTGTGTTTCTGTGTGAGATTCATGCACAGTAAAGTGTGAGTGTGCAATGTGTTTGGTAAGTGGTGTGTGTCTGTGCTAGGTGTCTGCACTCTGGAGTGTGTGTTTTGCACAGTGTGTTCTGTTTGAGTTGTGCAAACTGTAGAGTGGGTGAGTTTTAAGTGGTGTGTGTCTGCTGGAAATATGTGCACAGTGAAGTGTGTGTGTGCTGATTGGGGTGTGTCCTTGCAATGTGTGTGCACAGTAGAGTGTGTGTATGAAGTGAGTGGTGTGTGTCTGTGTGTGGTATGTGTACTGAGAAGAGGGTGTGTGGTGAGTGACTTGTGCCTGTCTGAGGTTTTTGCACAGTGCAGCGTGTGTGTGGTGAGTGGTGACTGTCTGTGAGGTTTGTGCACTCTGGAGTGTGTTTGTAGTTATTGATGTGTTGGTGTGAATGGTGTGCACTGTGTAGTGTGTGTATGGTGAGTGTTGTGTATTTGTGTTTCCAGTGTGCACAATGCCATGTGTGTAATTGTGAGGTATGTGGTGTGTGTCTATGTGTGGTGTGTGCACTGTGACCTATGTGTTTGTTCAAAGGTGTGTGTGTCTGTGACAGGTGTGTGCAGTGTAGATTGTGTGTTTGTGGTGACATGTGTGGGTCTGCATGAAGTATCTGCACTGTGAAAAGTGTGTGCAGTTAGTGTTTTGTGTCTCTTTTAGGTGTCTTTACTGTGTACGGTGTGCTGTCAGTAGTGATTCTATATGAGGTTTCTTCACTGTGGAAGGTGTGTGTCGTGAGTGATGTGTGTCTGTGTGAGGCGTGTGCAGTGTGTACTGTGAGTGGTAATTGGTGTGTGTTTATCTGAGGTGTTTCCACTGTGCACTGTGTAGTATGGGTTTCTGGAGACTTGTGTGTGTCTGTGTGAGGTGTGTGCTCTGTGGAGTATGTGTGTGTTCTGCAGTGCATGTTTGTGTGAGGTCTGTGCACTGCAGAGTGTGGGTGTAGTGAGTGGTGTGTCTCTGTGTGAAATGTGTGCACTGAGTGAGTGTGTTGAGTATGTGTGGTGACTGGGGTGTGACAGTCTGGTGTTCCCACATTATGGATAGTGTGAGGTGATTGTTGTGTGTCTGTGTGATGTGTGTGCATTGTGGTGTGTCTGTGTGTAATTTGTGTGATGCATACTGTGTCTCTGTGAGGTGTCTGTTGTGGAGTTTCTGAGTGATGAGTGTTGTGTGTCTTAGATATATACACTATGGATTAGGTGTGGTGTCCGTAGACTGCGTGGTGTGTGTCTGTGTGATGTGTGTGCACTGTGTTGTTTGTGTATGATGGGTGGTGTGTTTCTGTGTGAGTTGTCTGCACTGTGGATGTGTCTGTGGTGAGTAGTGTGTGCCTGTGTGACGTGTGTGCACTGTGTTTTATGCATGTTATGACTATTGTGTGTCTGTGTGAGATGCATGCACAGTAAAGTGTGAGTGTGCAATGTTTTGTAAGTGATGTGTACATGTGCTAGGTGTTTGCAATCTGGAGTGTGTGTGTCACATAGTGTGTTCTGTGTGAGTTGTGCCAACTGTGGAAAGTGTGTGTGTTCTAAGAGATGTGTGTGTGCTGGAGGTACATAAACAGTGAAGTGTGTGTGCTAATTGGTGTGTATCCCTGTGAGGTGTGTTCACTGTGGAGAGTGTGTGTGAAGTGAGTTGTGGGTGTCCGTGTGAGGTGTGTGTATCAAGAAGAGGGTGTGTGGTGAAGGACGTGTGTCTGTGTAAGGTGTGCATAATGAGAAGGGTGTGTGTGGTGAGTGACTTGAGTCTGTCTGAGGTTTTTGCACTGTGCAGTGTGTTTGTGGTGCATGGTGTGTGTCTGTGTGTTTTATTCACTGTGAAGTGTGTTTGTAGTTATTGATGTGTGTTTGTGTGAGTGGGATGCACTGTTTCATGTGTGTATGGTGACTGGTGTGTGTTTGAGTTTCCTGTGTTCACAGTGCCATGTGTGTAATTGTGAGGTGTGTACTGTGTGTCTATGTGTGCTGTGTGCACTGTGATGTGTGTGTATGTTCAGAAGTGTGTGTCTGTGACAAGTGTGTGCACTGTAGAGTGTGTGCTTGTGGTTACATGTGTGTGCCTGCATGAAGTTTTTGCATTGTGGAATGTGTGTGTGGTTAGTGTTTCGTGTCTCTTTTAGGTGTGTTCTCTGTGTGAAGCATGTGGTCAGTAATGATTCTGCATGAAATGTCTTCACTGTGGAAAATGTTTGTTGTGAGTGGTGTATGCCTGTGTGGGGTGTGTGTCGTGTACAGTGTGTGATGTGAGTGGTGTGTGTGTTTCTGAGGTGAGTTCACTGTGTAGAATGCGTTTCTGGAGATCTGTGTGACTGTGTGAGGTGTGTGCACTGTTGAGTGTTTGTGATTTCTGCAGTGCATGTTTTTGTGAATTCTGTGCACCATGAAGTGTGTGTGTTGAGTGGTGTGTGTCTGTGTAAAATGTGTGTACTGAGTAAGTGTGTTGAGTACGTGTGGTGACTGGGGTGTGACAGTCTGTGATGCCTGCATTATGGATAGGGTGTGAGGTTATTTTGTGGGTTTGTGTGATTTGTGTGCATTGTGGTGTGTCTGTGTGTAATTTGTGTGGTGCATACTGTGTGTCTCTGCGAAATGTCTGTTGTGGAGTTTCTGTGTGATGAGTGGTCTGTGTCTTTGATATGTGCACTATGGATTCTGTGTGGCATCTATGGACTGCGTGGTGTATGTCTGTGATGTGTGATCACTGGGGTGTTTATGTGTGAAAAGTGGTGTGTTTTTGTGGGAGTTGTGTACACTGTGGAAAGTGTGTGTGGTGAGTTTTGAGTCTGTGTAATGTGTGGGCTACGTGGAGTGTGTGCATTAGTGTGTGTATTGAGTGGTGAGTGTCTTTGTGAGGTGTGTGCACAATGGAGCTTGTGTGTGATGAGTGCTGTTTGCCTATGTGAGGTGTGTAAACTAAAAAATGTGTGTTTTTTGAGTGTTGCTTCTCTGTGTCAAATGTATTTACTGTGTAGTGTGTGTGTCAGTCATGAGTTTGTATGAGATTTTTCCAATGTGGTGAATGTGTGTCGTGAGTGGCATGTGAGAGGGTTGTGGACTATAGAATGTATGTGTGTGGTTACTGCTATGTGATTTTTTGCTTTGTATGAACTGTCCAGTTTGTGTTTTGTGAGTGGTGTGTGTCTGTGTGAGTTGTCTGCACTGTGGATGTGAGTCTGTGGTGAATAGTGCGTGCCTGTGTTAGGTGTGTGCACTGTGTATTATGCGTTTTATGAGTGTTGTGTGTCTGTGTGTGATGCATGCACAGTAAAGGGTGAGTGTGCAATGTGTTTGGTAAGTGATGTGTTTCTGTGCTAGGTGTCTGCACTCGAGTGTGTGTGTTGCATAGTGAGATCTTTGTAAGGTGTGCAAACTGTGGAAAGTGTGTGCATTCTATGTAGTGTGTGTCTGCTGGAGGTATGTGCACAGTGAAGAGTGTGTGTGCTGATTGGGGTGTGTCCATTTGAAGTGTATGCACTGTGCAGTGTGTGTGAAGTGAATGGTGTGAGTCTGTGTGAGGTGTGTGTACTGAGAAGAGTGTGTGTGGTGAGTGCCTTGAGTCTGTGTAAAGTTTTTGCACCATGCAGTGTGTTTGTGTGGTGAGTGGTGTGTTTTTGTGAGGTTTGTGCACTGTGGAGTGTGATTTTAGTTATTAATGTGTGTTTGTGTGAGTCGTGTGCACTGTTTAGTGTGTGTGTACAGTGAGTGGTGTGTTTGTGTTTTTTGTGTGCTCAGTGCCATGTGTGTAATTGTGAGTATTGTGGTGTGGGACTATGTGTTTTATGTGCACTGTGATGTGTGTGTTTGTTCAGAGGTGTGTGTCTGTGACAGGTGTGTGCATTGTAGAGTGTTTGTGGTGACATGTGTGGGTCTGTGTGAAGTTTCTGCACTGTGGAATGTGTGTGTGGTTAGTGTTTTTTGTCTCTGTTAGGTGTGTTCACTGTGTACTGTGTATGGTCAGTAGTGATTCTGTATGAGGTGTCTTCACTGTGGAAGTTGTGTGTCGTGAGTGGTGTGTGTCTGTGTGAGGTGTGTGCAGTGTGCAGAGTGTGTGTGATGAGTGGTGTGTGGCTTCTGAGGTGTGTTCACTGTGTAATGTGTTTCTGGAGACTTGTGTGAGTCTGTGTGAGTTGTGTGCACTGTGAAGTGTACAGCGTTCGCCCGAGGGCTTGAGACAGTAGCGTGACTCGCCTAGACTCGGTTGCTGGACCTATCTGTACTCTCCCACCTGAGGGCTGTTGAGCTGAGGCAAAGGCCGCGGGCTGAGTCACTGAGGCAAAAACAGAATGCAAAGCAAAGGTGTGCGGTTTCTGAGGACATTGTGCTGTCTGTCTTCATGTCCCTGTCAGTCTCTGTGTAAGCAATAAAACTTGCTGCAATTGAGATACCTAAGAGGAGCAAAGACCCCTGCCCATAATTTCCCTGGAGCCAAGTCTTTGTTCCACCCCATGATGGAAAACAGGTTTGATGAGCCATCTTAAAGGCATCTTTGAAAGACAAAAAAAACTTCCTTTTGAGTTTTTTCACTGGCCTCTGATAAATATTCTGTTTACCCCTTGTTTGCATAAACTTTGTGAGCTACTTTTACAAGTCTCTGCTAACTATTCTGTTTACCCTTCTTTTACATAACATTTGTGAGCCATTTCCTGGTGCCTCTATTTACCCTTTCTTTGTGAGATAAAGCAACTGTAGACAAGAAAAAAAGTATAAAAGCTGTAACCCACAAGAATAAATTTGCTACGTTTTCCACCCCAGATTACGTAGCCCTCCAGACTCCGCTTTCTCTCTCTCTTTTTTCCGTGCGCTCTCTCCCTCAGGTTGAACAAGACATCTGCGTCAGCAGTCCCAGGGACTCCCGCAGGTCGGTAGCCCCCCGGCAGACGTGCCAGACCCCGACATCTGGCGCCCGAACAGGGACCTGAGTACAAGAGGTACAGTGACGCACCCCAAATCAAAGGAGACAAGGTAAAGCCGCGGTTCTTGTAATTCTGGACTCAAAATTAATCTGGAGTAAAGAATGGGGCAATGTGAGTCCAGAAATAAGTCTATGTTTGCGAAGTTGTTGCATCAAATGCTAAGAAATAGAGGTGCTAAGGTAAAAATGAAACATGTTTCTAAATTTTTAAAGATTGTTTACGAACTATGTCCGTGGGTCCCTGAAGAGGGATCGTTAGATGATTCTACGTGGAGTAAAATAGGAATTAAGATTGAGGAATATGTCACCACTCATCAATCCTCCCCGCAAGCAGAGATGTTACTTTCAGATTGGTTGCAGCTGCGCCAAGTTTTCTGCCTGCCTTCCTGCAATCCTTCAAACGCTAACACTTACTGCTCCCCTGCAGCCTCTCTCGCTTCTAATCCCTCCTCCTCTTACAAATCTAACCCCGATGGTGAAGGGGGCAGCTGTAATTTACCATCTAGTAATCCTTTAAAAGAGCCTAATTCCACCCTCGGAGTCAGACCTGGAGCCAAAAATGGAGAAGCTCAGGACATAGGGATCAAAACCTGGGTAAGAGATGACACTCCGGAGAGTGCACAGGAAATTTCTTCAGCTGCGCCCTTAACCCTTACCCCGGAGCAATTTTCCAGGCTCCTAGCTTCACTCTCTAAACCTGCTCAAACTTTTCCTGTGGTTAAAACGCTTTCTTCTAAGCCTGTGGTGTGCTCCACGCCACAAGAACCTATTCTTGCAACTGCTTTTGCTTTTGAATCTATGAAACAGGGATTTCCCAATTCAGACCTCCACCTTGTCTGTCTCCTTGTACAAGTGACCAATCAAAACGGTGAGATTGTTCGCCATTATGAACCTATTCCGCCAAAATTCATGAAAGATTTTAAGGAGGCAGTGAATAATTACGGGCCTACTGCACCTTATACTCTCTCTTTGCTTGAAAATTTTGGTACTCGGGGCATGACCCCTGCAGACTGGCATCGCGTTGCCAATGCCTGCCTTTCAGGGGGCAACTACTTATTGTGGAAAGCTTATTATGATGATGCCGCTTTTGATTTGGCAGAAAAGAATGAAAGACAAAGAGTGGGAGTTAATTTACAAATGTTGAAAGGTACCGGTGATTATGAAAGTATTCAGGCACAAGTTGCCCTCCCAGAAGTGGCATTTAGGCAAATTAATACTTTAGCTTTGCGTGCCTAGAGAAGGCTTCCCACTCGTGGAGAATTTACTGATGAAATTACCAAAATTAAACAAGGAAATGAGGAACCTTACCAAGACTTTGTCTCTAGATTAATGGAGGCAGTCAAACGGCAATTTGGAGGCAGCGAGTCAGCTCAATTATTTACAAAACAATTGGTCTATGAAAATGCTAATACTACCTGCCAGTCCATTCTCTGCCCATGGAGAAAAGCTTCCCTTATGGAATACATTCAGCACTGTGCTGATGTTGGTCCAACCTACCAGCAAAATTTAGCCATGGCCGCAGCGCAGAAGGGACTTTCTGTGTCAGCCTTTTTAAGGCAGCAACAACAGGAAAATCGTAGGCCACCTGTGAAGTGTTTTCGATGTGGACAGTCTGGTCACGTTGCTAAAAACTGCCCTCACCCTGTTAGCATTGCTTCCCCCCAGCCTGCACCGTCTCTCCCTGCCACGCAGCAAAGGCCTCGCCAGCCTGGTGAGTGTCCTCAGTGTCACCGTGGCAACCATTGGGCCAGTGAGTGCAGATCTAAGAGGGATGCTCAAGGAAATTCTCTTCTCCCTCATTCAGGAAACTCCCAGAGGGGGTCGCCTCGACCCCCGCAACCAAACGAGGCTCTTCCCCACTCTCGACCTACTGTTCGGAACTTGACCTCTGTCCCACCACCGAAATTCTATTAACACCTGATTCCGGTGTGACTCCAGTCCCAACAAGTATTTTTGGCCCATTACCAGATGGATATATAGGCCTTTTGTTAGGACGTAAGGCAGTTCCACATATTGTACCCACTATTGTTGATCAAAGTTTCTCTAGAGAACTGACGGTGTTAGCTTTTACTGCCAAAGGGGTAGTCACATTACAGCCAGGCTCTCCCTTCGCGCAGCTTCTGCTTGTGCCTCACAAAAGAAGTGTTAACTCTGCTGCGTCCCCTCCTTGGGACAAGAAAAATCCTTCTTACTTGTGCTGGGTACAAGCCATTTCGGCATCACGACCAGAAATGATTATTACCATTAATGGAAAAAGATTTAAGGGCCTTTTGGACACTGAAGCAGATGTCTCTGTAATCTCCTCAGAGTTTTAGCCCCCTACATGGCCTATCACACAGGCTTATATGTCTCTGCAGGGTATAGGCACTTCTTCTGACCCTTATCAGTCTTCCCAATTGTTATCTTAGTCAGATGAAGAAGGCCATAGTGGCTCTTTCCGTCCATATGTTTTGCCTAACATTCCCATAAACTTGTGGGGCCGTGACATTTTACAGTCTATGAATGCTCATTTAATTACTTCTAGCCCTGCCCTAGATATTTTGATGAAACAAGGCTTCCATCCTTCTAAAAGCCTTAGTCAGAATTTACAAGGTGACCCTATGCCCTTAGAAATTGTTCCTAAAAATGATCGTTCAGGGTTAGGGTTTTTTCCCAACGGGTCACTGTGACTCCTGGCACCCATGCTGATTCCATCACTTGGCTTTCTGATTCTCCAATTTGGGTAGACCAGTGGCCCTTGTCTGCTGAAAAGATTGCTGCAGCTAGAGAGCTGGTCCAAGAACAGCTCGCAGCTGGCCATTTAAGGCATTCTAATAGTCCATAGAATACTCCTATTTTTGTCATTAAAAAGAAATCTAGTAAATGGAGACTTTTACAAGACCTTAGGAAAGTGAATGAAATTATAGAAGTCATGGGACCACTACAACCTAGTCTCCCTTCGCCTGTTGTTGTTCCTCAAAATTGGGAATTACTAGTTATTGATTTGAAAGATTGCTTCTTTTCCATCCCCTTCGCACCTCAAGATTGCTGCAGGTTTGCCTTCAGTGTTCCTGCAACCAATTTTGACAGGCCATTTGAGCGCTATGAGTGGACTGTATTGCCCCAAAGAATGGCAAATAGCCCCACCTTGTGTCAGAAATTTGTTGCTCAAGCAGTTGCGCCCCTCCATGAGCGCTATCCAGATGTTCTTTTGCTACATTATATGGATGATCTCCTTTTAGCTGCTCCTTCCCCCGACCTCCTACGGGAAGCTTTTCAGGATTTAAGCGACCTCCTTACAAATTCAAACTTAGTTATATCTCCTGATAAAGTCCAAAAGGTAACTCCTTCCCATTACTTAGGTCGCCTCATTGACTGCAATCAGGTGTCCTATAAGACTCCTGTCTTATCTACTGCCCATCTCAGTACATTGAATGATTTCCAAACGTTTTTAAGAGATATTAACTGGATCAGGCCTAGTCTTAAATTAACTACTGGTCAGCTTAAGCCTCTTTTTGATATGCTCAGAGGCCCCAAAGACCCGAAGTCTCCCCAGATACTTACTGATGAAGCTAGACATGCCTTGCAATTAGTGCAAGATGCTCTCTCAGAACAAAAACTAAACCATGTCACTATTGGAGTATCTTGGTGTTTATGCATTTTACCCACCTCTTACACTCCCACAGGTCTTTTCTGGCAAAAGAGAATCTTAGAGTGGCTCCATTTGTCTGCCAGTTGGCCTCGTGTTGTTACTCCTTATCATGACTTAGTATCTATGCTAATTGCCAAAGGCCGGCTAAGGGCACTTGCTCTGTTTAGTTCTGACCCCCCTACTGTGATCGTTCCTTTCACAGCCCAAGAACAATCTTGGTTGTGGTCATTTTCTGACTCATGGCAAATAGCTCTTTCAGGTTTCACCGGACAACTTTCCTGCCATTATCCCAAAGACAAAATACTGCATTTTTATTCCAAATGTAATCTTATTTTCCCCAAAACATGTTCTTTGCAGCCAATTTCTCAGGCCGCTTTGGCATTTACAGACAGTTCCTCAAACGGACTTGCTGCTGGACAAATTGATAATGTTCCCTTTTCTTTCCAGACACCTGAAACTTCTGCCCAAAGGGTAGAATTGCTTGCTGTTCAACATGTGCTCTCCACTTGTGGTCAATCAGTTAATATATACTCTGACAGTCAATATGTAGTTAACCTGATCAACCTTCTAGAGACAACACCCTTGTCATTTTCTGACAGTTCTGCTATAATACACCTACTTCTTCCTTTGCAGCAGACTACCCACAAGCGGACTCATCAATTTTTTATTAGTCACATTCGTGCACATACTGATTTACCCAGTCCTCTCTCTGCAGGCAATAGACATGCTGATGCTCTCACTCGCCCAGTCATAGCTCCTGCCCTTTCTCCTTTACAACAGGCAGAGACATCCCATGCCCTGCACCACCAGGGCTCCCATAGCCTGCGACTGCAGTTTCACATCACCAGAGAACAGGCTCGTGCCATTGTTAAGCAATGCCCTGCTTGTGTGACTCACTTGCCTCAAACTGCACATACTGGAGTAAACCCTCGTAGCCTACAGCCTAGCCACATCTTTCAGATGGATGTCACCCATATTGCTTCCTTTGGTCGTTTAAAATATGTGCATGTAACTATTGACACTTTTTCTCATTTCATAATAGCTTCAGCCCATACAGGAGAGGCAGTCAAAGACGTGACTGCTCATTGTTTACTCGTGTTCTCCAACCTAAGTGCACCAAAAATTTTAAAGACTGATAATGCTCCAGCTTACACCAGTTCTTCATTCCAAACCTTTTGTTCTCAATTTCAAGTGATTCATAAGACAGGAATTCCCTATAATCCTCAAGGACAAGGAATTGTTGAACGTGCTCATGCCACTCTTAAAACTCTAATACTTAAACTAAATAATTCACCTCCTTCCTTTTACAAGTCTCCACATGATGTACTTGGGCATGCTCTTTATGTTCTAAATTTTTTGACCCTTGATACTCAAGGTCACTCAGCAGCTGATCGTTTCTGGCACCCAAAAGACTCAGCCACACCTATGGTGTTATGGAAAGATTTATTTTCTAATCAATGGAATGGCCCTGACTCAGTGTTAGTATGGGGCAGAGGTCACGTTTGTGTTTTCCCTAAGTCTGCCACCTCACCTATCTGGGCGCCCGAGAGACATGTCAAGCATGCCCCCAAAAGGACAGTCCTCTCCAAGACCAGTGACCGTTCCTCTTCCTTGACCGACATCTCCCCATCAGCCAAGCCCTCAGGTGACTTCACCGAACTCCATTCTCCCGAGAATCCGATGTCTACATCTACAGAGGATGACATCCCGCCGTGACCATCGCCCATGGCACCAGCCGATGCCTCCTCAAGAAGTTCCAGTCCCGACCTGGACCCAGATGCAACGCCTGATAGCTGATGCATCACACATTGTTCATCAGCAAGGACATTCTCTTAATCCAGTTACTCTATTTTTAGCCATACTAGCCATTTTATCCTGTGATTCTACGTTAGCACACACTATGCCTACTTATGATTCTTCTGACGCCTTTTAGGCCTATGTTCCTGATCCTCCTTTACTCCGTCCTGTTACCTAGGATGATCCTGCCTTTACTGTTTTCCTTAACGACACCTCAATATTTAGCACCCCTTCAGCCACTCATATCTATCCTCAATCAGCAAACTATACTTTCTTTAGTCAATCCATTTCTCCTCCTATGTGTTTCCATGCTGCCAAACTGTACTCTATGCCCTTTTACATAGAAGATCCACGTTTTACATCTGTAACTACTGCTCAGCCTTCACCCTCCTATTGCTTCAATTTAGGCATTTGCCGTTCCTTCACTTATAGTAGCCTTGAACCCCTACCCAAAAATACTCCTCAATCTAATAGAGATTGGATTGCATCCTATATTGGACTCAAGGAATCGTTAGAAGTTACTCCTGCTAAATTGCCCATATATGGCCAACAACTTTGCCATGTCACCAACAAATCACTTGACCCCGCACCTGTCTGGTGCTCTTGTCTTCCCCCATCAGCTCATGCTCTTCGTTCCCACCTTATTACAGGGTTTCCTCTTTATGATTATTAGTCTGTACCCTCTCCTCGTCTTTCTAGTATCTACCAGTATGAGTCCCCCAGAGCATAGAACACTCCCCTGTATACCACAGCCTCTGGCAAAACCTATTCCTCTCTATGGAGGCTTTTCCTGGCTGTTCATCCTCCTACAGTTTATGCCGGCCACAGAAGCAACGTTGATAAGCCTATACAAACCTTCCCCATACATTCATGTGTAGCTGCTCCCTATGCCCTTCTACTAGGGCCAGTGTCTTTTCAGGTTCAAAATAGTCATACTATTTCCTGCTTGAATTGCCTGCTCACGAATTGTATTGATGCCTCTATGTTTCCTGTTGACACAATTCTTGTTGTTCATCAACCTCCTTATGTTATGCTCCCTGTAAATATCTCAAGTCCTTGGTATGATGAACATTCATACTCTCTGTTCTACAAAACCCGATCTTTGTTTCTTAAACGCCAAAAACGTTTCATTGGAATGCTCATTGCTGGAATCATGGCGATTGTATCCGTGATCGCTTCTACAGCTACAGCTGCTGTCAGTCTTTCAAAATCCGTTAATACTGCTGTATATGTGAATCATTTAGCCAAAAATGTCTCTATTGCTATAGGATCTCAAATGTCTATTGATGATAAATTAGAAGCTAAACTGAATGCCTTAGAACAAACCGTAACCATCTTAAGGGACAAAGTGTATAACTTGCAAAATAGACTTTCACTCCGCTGTCATGCTCACTATAAGTATATATGTGTTACCAGTGCTCCTTACAATGATTCCCAGTGGCAGTGGCCTCTTATTAAGGCCCATTTACAGAGCATCTAGTCTCATAACAATCTCTCTCTTGACATCTCACATTTGCAGTGAGAAATTTCGGCCATTGACCTTTCTCAGTCACAACTACCTGATGATGATTTTATTGCTCACAGTTTTGTTGATGCCATGTCCTCTTAGATAAACCAGTTTCATCTCCCTTCCTTTTCATCTCTGCTTGCCATTGCTGCTTATGTTCTTATATTGCTAATGTGCCTGCCATGTGTCTTCCATCTCCTATTCTCCACCCTCAGAGAGATGCAACTGAAGGTGCTTGCACTTCATTTGCAAAGTAAAAAAGAGGGAGATGTACAGCGTTCGCCCGAGGGCTTGAGACAGTAGCGTGACTCGCCTAGACTCGGTTGCTGGACCTATCTGTACTCTCCCACCTGAGGGCTGTTGAGCTGAGGCAAAGGCCGCGGGCTGAGTCACTGAGGCAAAAACAGAATGCAAAGCAAAGGTGTGCGGTTTCTGAGGGCATTGTGCTGTCTGTCTTCATGTCCCCGTCAGTCTCTGTGTAAGCAATAAAACTTGCTGCAATTGAGATACCTAAGAGGAGCAAAGACCCCTGCCCATAATTTCCCTGGAGCCAAGTCTTTGTTCCACCCCATGATGGAAAACAGGTTTGATGAGCCATCTTAAAGGCATCTTTGAAAGACAAAAAAAAAAAAACTTCCTTTTGAGTTTTTTCACTGGCCTCTGATAAATATTCTGTTTACCCCTTGTTTGCATAAACTTTGTGAGCTACTTTTACAAGTCTCTGCTAACTATTCTGTTTACCCTTCTTTTACATAACATTTGTGAGCCATTTCCTGGTGCCTCTATTTACCCTTTCTTTGTGAGATAAAGTAACTGTAGACAAGAAAAAAAGTATAAAAGCTGTAACCCACAAGAATAAATTTGCTACGTTTTCCACCCCAGATTACGTAGCCCTCCAGACTCCGCTTTCTCTCTCTCTGTCTTTTTTCCGTGCGCTCTCTCCCTCAGGTTGAACAAGACATCTGCCTCAGCGGTCCCGGGGACTCCCGCAGGTCGGTAGCCCCCCGGCAGATGTGCCAGACCCCGACAGTGAAGTATGTGTGTGTTCTACAGTGCATGTTTGTGTGAGGTCTGGGCACTGCAGAGTGTTGGTGTAGTGAGTGGTGTGTGTCTGTGTGAAATGTGTGCACTGTGTATTATGCATGTTATGACTGTTGTGTGTCTGTATGAGAGGCATGTGCAGTAAAGTGTGAGTGTGGAATGTTTTGTAAGTGGTGTGTACATGTGCTAGGTGTTTGCACTCTGGAGTGTGTGTGTCACATAGTGTGTTCTGTGTGAGGTGTGCCAGCTGTGGGAAGTGTGTGCATTCTAAGAGGTGTGTGTGTGCTGGATGTATGTGCACAGTGGTGTGTGTGTGCTGATTGGTGTGTGTCCCTGTGAGGTGTGTTCACTGTGGAGAGTGTGTGTAAAGTGAGTGGTGGGTGTCCGTGTGAGGTGTGTGTATCGAGAAGAGGTGTGTGGTGAAAAATGTGCGTCTGTGTAAGGTGTGCATACTGAGAAGGATGTGTGTGGTGAGTGACTTGTGTCTGTCTGAGGTTTTTGCACTGTGTAGTGTGTTTGTGGTGAGTGGTGAGTGTCTGTGAGGTTTGTGCACTCTAGAGTGTGTTTGTAGTTATTGATGTGTTGGTGTGCACTGTGTAGTGTGTGTATGGTGAGTGTTGTGTGTTTTTGTTTTTATTGTGCACAGTGCCATTTGTGTAATTGTGAGGTGTGTGGTGTGTGTCTATGTGTGGTGTGTGCACTGTGACCTATGTGTTTGTTCAAAGGTGTGTGTCTGTGACAGGTGTGTGCAGTGTAGATTGTGTGTTTGTGGTGACATGTGTGGGTCTGCATGAAGTATCTGCACTGTGGAAAGTGTGTGCAGTTAGTGTTTTGTGTCTCTTTTAGGTGTGTTTACTGTGTACGGTGTGCTGTCAGTAGTGATTCTATATGAGGTTTCTTCACTGTGGAAGGTGTGTGTCATGAGTGATGTGTGTCTGTGTGAGGTGTGTGCAGTGTGTACTGTGTGTGGTGAGTGGTGTGTGTTTATCTGAGGTGTTTCCACTGTGCACTGTGTAGTATGTGTTTCTGGAGACGTGTGTGTCTGTGTGACGTGTGTGCACTGTGGATTGTGTGTGTTCTGCAGTTCTTTTTTGTGTGAGGTCTGTGCATTGTGGATTGTGTGTGTTGTGAGTGGTGTGTGTCTGGGTAAAATTTGTGCACTGAGTGAATGTGTTGAGTATGTGTGGTGACTGGGGTGTGACAGTCTATGGTACCTGCATTATGGATAGGGTTGAGGTGATTGTTGTGTGTCTGTGTGATGTTTGTGCATTGTCATGTTTCTGTGCTTAATTTGTGTGGTGCATACAGTCTGTCTCTGTGAGGTGTCTGTTTTGAAGTTTTTGTGTGATGAGTGGTGTGTCTTAGATATGTGCACTTTGGATTATGTGTGGTGTCCATGGACTGCCACAGACAGTGTGTCTGTGTGATGTGTGTGCACAGTGAAGATTGTGTGTGATGAGTGGTGTGTGCCTGTGTGAGGTGTGTGAACTGAGAAATGTGTGATTTTTGAGTGTTTTTTGTCTGTGTAAAATGTATTTACTGTGTAGTGTGTGTCAGTCGTGAGTTGGTATGAGATTTTTCAATGTGCAGAGTGTGTGTTGTGAGTGGTGTGTCTGAGCTGTGTGCACTAAGAAATGTGTTTGTGGTTACTGCTATGTGTCTTTTGCATTGTGTGAACTATGCAGATTGTGTTTGGTTAGTGGTGTGTGTCTGTGTGTGTTGTCTGCACTGTGGATGTGAGTCTGTGGTGAATAGTGTGTGCCTGCATGAGGTGTGTGCACTGTGTATTATGCATGTTATGAGTGTTGTGTGTCTGTGAGATGCATGCACAGTAAAGTGTGAGTTTTCAATATGTTTGGTAACTGGTGTGTCTCTGTGCTAGGTGTCTGCCCTCTGGAGTGTGTGTTGCCCTGTGTGTTCTGTGTGATGTGTGCAAACTGTGTAGAGTTTGTCCATTTTAAGTGCTGTCTGACTGCTGAAGGTATGTGCATAGTGAAGTGTGTGTGCGCTGGTTAGTGTGTGTCCCTGTGAGGTGTGTGCACTCTGGAGTGTGTGTGTGAAGTGAGTGGTGTGTGTCTGTGTGAGGTGTGTGTACTAAGAAGAGGGTGTGTTGTGAGTGACTTGTGTCTGTGTGAGGTTTCTGCACTGTGAATTGTGTGTGTGGTGAATGGTATGTGTCTGTGAGGTTTGTGGACTGTGGAGTGTATGTGTAGTTATTGATGTGTGCTTGTGTGAGTGGTGTCCACTGTGTAGTGTGTGTGTATGGTGAGTGTTGTGTGTTTGTGTTTCACATCTGCCCAGTGCCATGAGTGTGATTGTGAGGTGTGGGGTGTGTGTCTATGTGTGGTGTGTGCACTGTGATGTGTGTGTTTGTTCAGAGGTGTGTGTCTGTGACTGGTGTGTGCACTGTATAGTGTGTGTTTGTGGTGACATGTGTGTGTCTGTGTGAAGTTTCTGCACTGTGGAATGTGTGTGATTAGTGTTTTGTGTCTCTGTTAGGTGTGTTCACTGTGTACAGTGTATGGTCAGTAATAATTCTGTATGAGGTGTCTTCACTGTGGAAGGTGTGTGTCATGAGTGGTGTGTGTCTGTGTGAGTTGTGTGCAGTGTGCAGTTTGTTTGTGGTGAGTGGTGTGTGTCTTTCTGAGGTGTATTCCCTGTGTAGTATGTGTTTCTCAAGACTTGTGTGTGTCTGAGATGTGTGCACTGTGGAGTGTGTTTGTGTTCTGTAGTGCATTTTTGTGTGAGGTCTGTAAACCATAGAGTGTGTGTGGTGAGTGATGTGTTTCTGTGTAAAATGTGTAAACTGATTGAGTGTGTTGAGTATGTGTGGTGACTGGGGTGTGACAGTCTGTAGTGCATGCATTATGGATAGGGTGTGAGGTGATTGTTGCGTGTCTTTGATGTGTGTGTCTGTGGTGTGTTTGTGCCTAATTTTTGTGATGCATACTCTGTGTCTCTGTGAGTTGTCTGTTGTGGAGTTTTTGTGTGATGAGTGGTGTGTGTCTTAGATATGTTCACTGTAGATTATATGTGGCATCCGTGGACTGCATGGTGTGAGTCTGTGTGATGTGTGTGCACAGTGGAGTTTGTGTGTGATGAGTGGTGTTTTTCAATGTGAGGTGTGTGCACTGTGAAATGTGTTTGTGTGGTGAGTTTTGAGTCTGTGTAATGTGTGTGCTATGTGGGGTGTGTGCACTAAGTATGTGTATTGTGTGGTGAGTCTGTGATGTGTGTGCATGGTGAATCTTGTGTGTGATGAGTGGTGTGTGCCTGTGTGAAGTGTGAAACGAGTAATGTGTGTTTTTTGAGTTGTTTGTCTGTGCAAAATGTATTTATTGTATAGTGTGTGTGTTGGTCGTGAGTTTGTATGAGATTTATTTAATGTGGAGAGTGTGTGTCATTAGTGGCGTGTGTGAGGTGTGTGTAATATGAAATGCGGGTGGGGTTTCTGCTTTGTGTCTCTTTTCGTTGCATGAACTGTGCAGTTTGTGTTTGGTGAGTGGTGTGTGTCTGTGTGAGTTGTCTGCATTGTGGATGTGAGTCTGTGGTGAGTAGTGTGTGCCTGTGTGAGGTGTGCGCACTGTGTATTATGCATGTTATGAGTGTTGTGTGTCTGTGTGAGATGCATGCACCGTAAAGTGTGAGTGTGCAATGTGTTTGGTAAGTGGTGTGTGTCAGTGCTAGGTGTCTGCGCTCTGGAGAGTGTTTGTTGCACTGTGTCCTATGTGAGGTGTGCAAACGGTGAAGAGTGTGTGTGTTCTTTGTGTTGTGTGTCTGCTGGAGGTATGTGCACAGTGAAGTGTGTGTGCTGATTGGGGTTTGTCCCTGTGTGGTGTGTGCACTGTGGTGTGTGTGTGTGTGAAGTGAGTGGTGTTTGTGTGAGGTGTGTGTACTGAGAAAAAGGGTGTGTGGTGAGTGACTTGTGTCTGTGTGAGGTTGATGCACTGTGCAGTGTGTGTGTTGTGAGTGGTGTGTGTGTGAGGTTTGTGCACTATGGAGTGTGTTTGTAATTATTGATATGTGTGTGAGTGATGTGCACTGTGTAGTGTGTGTGTATGGTGAGTTTTTGTGTGTTTGTGTTTTGTATGTGCACAGTGCCATGTGTGTGATTGTGAGGTGTGTGGTGTGTGACTATGTGTGGTGTGTGCACTGTAATTTGTGTTTGGTCAAAGGTGTGTGTCTGAGACAGGTGTGTGTACTTTAGATTGTGTGTTTGTGGTGACATGTGTGTGTCTGGGTGAAGTTTCTGCACTGTGGAATTTGTGTGGTTAGTGTTTTGTGTCTCTGTTAGGTGTGTTCACTGTGTACTGTGTGTGGTCAGTAGGGATTCTGTATAATGTGTCTTCACTGTGGAAGGTTTGTGTTGTGAGTGGTGTGTCTGTGTGATGTGTATGCAGCCTGCAGTGTGTGTGTGGTGAAAGGTGTGTGTCTTTCTGAGGTGCAGCCTGCAGTGTGTGTGTGGTGAGAGGTGTGTGTCTTTGTGAGGTGCATTCACTGTGTAGTATGTGTTTCTGGAGACTTGTGTGTTTCTTTGTGAGGTGTGTGCACTGTGGAGTGTGTGTGTGTTCTGCAGTGCATGTTTGTGTGAGGTCTGTTCATCATGGAGTATGTGTGTGGTGAGTGATGTGTGTCTGTGTGAAATGTGTGCACTGAAAGAGTGTTTTGAGTATGTGTGGTGACAGGTGTGACAATCTGTGGTGCATGCATTATGGATAGGGTGTGAGGTGATAGTTGTGTGTCTGTGTGATGTGTGTGCATTGTCTTTGTCTGTGCATAATTTATATGCTGCATACTGTGTGTCTCTGCGTGGTGTCTGTTGTAGTTTCTTTGTGATGATTGGTGTGTGTCTTATATATGTGTACTATAGATTATGTGTGGCAACAATGAACTGCATGGTGTGTGTATGTGTGATGTGTGCACACTGTGGGGTTTGTTTGTTATGAGTGGGGTGTTTTTGTGTGAGGTGTGTGCACTGCAGAAAGTGTGTGTGAAGTGTGTATATTGAGTGGTGAGGGTTTGTGTGAGGTGTGTGCATGGTGGAGTTTGTGTGTGTTGAGTGGTGTGTGCCTGTGAGAGGTGTGTGAACTGAGAAATGTGTTTTTTGAGTGTTGTTTGTTTGTGTAAAATGTATGTACTCTGTAGTGTGTGTGTTAGTTATGAGTTTGTATGAGATATTTTTAATGTGGAGAGTGTGTGTGTGAGTGGCATTTGTGAGTTGTGTGCAATAAGGAATGTGTGTGTGGTTACTGCTATGTGTCTTTTTGTGATGTGTGAACTGTGCCGTTTGTGTTTGATGAGTGGTGTGTGTCTGTGTAAGTTCTTTGCACTGAAGATGTGAGTCTGTGGTGAGTAGTGTGTGCCTGTGTGAGGTGTGTGCACTGTGTATTATGCATGTTATGAGTGTTGTATGTCAGTGTGAGATGCAAGCACAGTAAAGTGTGAGTGTTCAATGTGTTTGGTAAGTGGTATGTGTCTGTGCAAGGTGTCTGCCCTCTGTATTGTGTGTGTTGCACTGTGTGTTCTGTGTGAGGTGTGTGAACTGTGAAGAGTGTGTGCATTCTAAGTGATGTGTGTCTGCTAAAGGTATGTGCAAAGTGAATTGTGTGCATGGTGATTGGTGTGTGTCTGTTAGGTGTGTGCACTGTGGAGTGTGTGTGTGAAATAAGTGGTGTGTGTCTGTGTAAAGTTTGGGTAATGAGAAGAGGGTGTGAGGTTTGTGACTTGTGTCTTTGTGAGGTTTTGGCCCTGTGCAGTGTGTGTGGTGAGTGGTGTGTTTCTGTGAGGTTTGTTCACTACGGAGTGTGTGTGTAGTCATTAATGTGTGTTTGTGTGAGTGGTGTGCACTGGATAGTGCGTGTATGGTGAGTAGTGTGTGTTTGTGTTTTGTGTGTGCACAGTGCCATGTGTGATTGTAAGGTGTGTGGTGTGTGTCTATGTGTGGTGTGCACTGTGATGTGTGTGTTTGGTAAAGATGTGTGTCTGTGACAGGTGAGTGCACTGTAGATTGTGTGTTCGTGGTAACGTGTGTCTTTGTGAAGTTTCTTCACTGAGGAATGTGTGTGTGGTTAGTGTTTTGTGTCTCTGTTAGGTGTGTTTCTGTGTACTGTGTGTGGCCAGTAGTGATTCTGTATGAGGTGTCTTCACTGTAGAAGGTGTTTGTCGTGAGTGGTGTCTGTCTGTGTGAGGTGTGTGCAGTGGGGTGTGTGTTTGGTGTGTTGTGTGTCTATCTGAGGTGTGTTCGTTGTGTAGTATGTGTTTCTGGAGACTTGTGTGTGTCTCTGTGAGGTGTGTGTACTGTGGAGTTAGTATGTATTCTGCAGTGCATATTTGAGTGAGGTCTGTGCATTGTGGAGTGTGTGTGTGGTGAGTGGTGTGTGTCTGTGTGAAATATGTGCACTGAGTGAGTGTGTTGTGTATGTGTGGTGACTGTGGTGTGACAGTCTGTGGTGCCTGCATTATAAATAGGGTGTGTGGTGATTGTTGTGTGTCTGTGTGATGTAATTGCATTGTGGTTTGTATGTGCATAATTTGTGTGGTGCAAACTGTGTGTTTCTGTGAGGTGTCTCTTTTGGAGTTTCTGTGTGATGAGTGGTGTGTCTTAGATATGTGCACTACGGATTATGGGTGGCATCCGTGGACTGCATGATGTGTGTTTGTATGATGAGTGTGCACTGTAGAGTTTGTGTGTGATTAGTGCTTTGTTTCTGTGTGAGGTGTGTGCAGTGCAGAAAGTGTGTGTGGTGAGTTTTGAGTCTGTGAAATGTGTGTGCTATGTGGAGTGTGTGCATTAAATTTGTGTATTGAGTGGTGAGTGTCTGTGTGAGATGTGTGCACAATGAAGTTTGTGTTTGATGAGTGGTGTGTGCCTGTGGGAGATCTGTGAACTGAGGAATGTGTGTTCTTTGAGTGTTGTTTGTCTGTGTAAAATGTATTTATGGTGTACTGTGTGTGTCAGTTGTGAGTTTGTATAAAATATTTTTAATGTGGAGAGTGTGTGTTGTAAGTGGAATGTGTGAGGTGTGTGCACTATGGAATGTGTGTGTGGTTACTGCTATGTGTCCTTTTGCATTGTGTGAACAGTGCAGGTTGTGTTTGGTGAGTGGTGTGTGTCTGTGTTTGTCTGCACTGTGAAGGTGAGTCTGTGGTGAGTAGTGTGTGCCTGTGGGAGGTGTGTGCACTGTGTATTATGCATGTTATGAGTGTTGTGTGTGTGTGAGATGCATGCACAGTAAAGTGTGAGTGTGCAATGAGATTGGTAAGTGGTGTGGGTTTGTGCTAGGTGTCTGCCCTCCAAAGTGTGTGTGTGTTGGATAGTGTGGTCTGTGAGTGTGCAAACTGTGGAGGTGTGTGCATTCTAAGTGGTGTGTGTCTGATAGAAAAATGTGCAAAGTAAAATATGTGTGTTCTGATTGGGGTGTGTCTTTGTGAGGTGTGTGCACTGCAGAGTGTGTGTGAAGTGAGTGGTGTGTGTCTGTATGAAGTGTGTGTACTTAGAAGAGGGTGTGTGGTGAGTGCCTTGTGTCTGTGTGAAGTTTTTGCACTGTGCAGTGTGTGTGTTGTGAGTGGTGTGTGTCTGTGAGGTTTGTGCACTGTGGAGGGTGTTTGTAGTAATTGATGTGTGTTTGTTGATGTGGTGTGCACTGTGTAGTGTGTGTATGCTGAGTGTTGCTTGTTTGTGTTTCGTGTGAGCACAGTGTCATTTGTGTAATTGTAAAGTGTGTGGTGTGTGTTTATGTGTGGTGTGTGCACTGTGATGTGTCTGTTAGGTAACAGGTGTGTGTCTGTGACAGGGGTGTGCACTGTAGAGTGTGTGTGGTGACGTGTGCATCTGCATGAAGTTCTTGCACTGTGGAATGTGTGTGTATTTAGTGTTTTGTGTCTGTGTTAGGTGTGTTCACTGTGTACTTTGTGTGGTCAGTAGTAATTCTGTTTGAGGTGTCTTCACTGTGAAAGGTGTGTGACGTGAGTGGTGTGTGTCTGTGTAACGTGTGTGCACTGTGCAGTTTGTGTTTGGTGAGTGGTGTGTGTCTGTGTAAGTTTTCTGCACTGTGTATGTGAGTCTGGTGATTAGTGTGTGCCTATGTTAGGTGTTTGCACTGTGCTTTATGCATGTTATGAGTGTTGTGTGTCTGTGTGAGATGCATGAACTGAGAAGTCTGAGTGTGCAATGTGTTTGGTAAGTGGTGTGTGTCTGTGCTAGGTGTCTGCACTCTGGAGTGTGTGTTGCATAGTGTGTTATTTGTGAGGTGTGCAAACTGTGGAGAGTGTTTTGTTCTAAGTGGTGTGTGTCTGCTGGAGGTATGTTCACAGTGAAGTGTGTGTGTCCTCATTTGCCTGTGTCCCTGTGAGGTATGTGCACTGAGGAATGTGTGTGTGAAGTGAGTGTTTTGTGTCTGTGTTGAGGTGTGTGTACTGAGAAGTGTGTGTGTGCAGAGTGACTTGTGTATGTGTGAGGTATTTGCACTGTGCAGTGTGTGTGGTGAGTGGTGTGTGTCTGTGAGGTTTGCGCACTGTGGAGTGTGTTTGTAGTTACTTATGTGTTTGTGTGAGTGGTGTGCACTGTGTACTGTGTGTGTATGGTGAGTGATGTGTGCTTGTGTTTCGAATGTGCACAGTGCCATATGTGTAATTGTGAGGTGTGTCATGTGTGTCTATGTGTGGTGTGTGCACTGTGATGTGTGTGTTTGGTAAGAGGTGTGTGTCTGTGACAGGTTGTGCACTGTAGAGTGTGTGTTTGTGGTGTCATGTGTGTGTCTGTATAAAGTTTCTGCACTGTGGAATGTGTGTGTGTTTAGTTTTGTATCTCTGTTAGGTGTGTTCACTATGTACAGTGTGTGGTCAGTAGTGATTCTGTATGAGGGTTCTTTACTTTGGAAAGTGTGTGTTGTGAGTGGTGTGTGTGTGTGAGGTGTGTGCAGTGTTAAGTCTGTGTGCAGTAAGTAATGTGTGTCTTTCTGTGGTGTGTTCACTGTGTAGTATGTGTTTCTGAAGACTTGTGTGTGTCTGTGTGAGGTGTGTGCACCATGGAGTGTGTGGTGAGTGGTGTGTGTCTCTGTGAAATGGGTGCACTGAATGAGTGTGTTGAGTATGTGTGGTAACTGGGGTGTGACAATCTGTGGTGCTTGCATTATGGATAGGGTGTGAGGTGATCATTGTGTGTCTGTGTGATATGCGTGCATTGTGGTGTGTCTGTACATAATTTGTGTGGTGCATACTGTGTGTCTCGGTGAGCTCTTTTGTGGAGTTTCTGTGTGATGAGTGGTGTGTTTCTTAGATATGTGCACTATGGATTATGTGTGGCGTCCATGGACTGTGTGGTGAGTGTGTGTGATGTGTATGCACTGTGGAGTTTCTTTGTGATGACTGGTGTGTTTCTTTGTGAGGTGCATGCTATGTGGAGTGTGTGCATTAAGTGTGTGTATTAAGTGGTGAGTGTCTGTGTGAGGTGTGTGCGCAGTGGAACTTGTGCATAATGAGTGGCGTGTGCCTGTGTGAGGTGTGTGAACAGTGGAATGTGTGTTTCTTGAGTGTTGTTTGCCTGTGTAAAATGTATTTATTGTGTAGTGTGTGTCAGTCGTGAGTTTGTATGAGATTTACTCAATGTGGAGAGTGTGTGTCTTGAGTGGTGTGTGTGAGGTGTGTGCACTATGGAATGTGTGTGTGGTTACTGCTATGTGTCTTTTTGCATTGTGCAAATTGTGCAGTTTGTTTTCGGTGAGTGGTGTGTGTCTGTGTGAGTTGTCTGCACTGTAAATGTGAGACTGTGGTTTGTAGTGTGTGACTTTGTGAGGTGTGTGCACTCTGGAGTTTGTGTGTGATGAGTTCTGTGTTTCTGTGTGAGGTGTGTGCTATGAGGAGTTTGTGCATTTAGTGTGTGTATTGAGTGGTGAGTGTCTGTGTGATGTGTGTGCACGGTTGAGCTTGTGTGTAATGAGTTTTGTCTGTCTGAGTGAGATGCATGCACAGTAAAGTGTGACTGTGCAATGTGTTTCATAAGTGGTGTGTGTGCTAGGTGTCTACACTCTGGAGTGTGTTGCATAGTGTGTTCTGTGTGCGGTGTGAGAACTGTGGAGAGTGTGTGCGTTCTAAGTGGTGAGTGTCTGCTGGAGGTATCTGCACAGTGAACTGTGTGTGTGTTGAGGAAGGTCTGTTCCTTTGAGATGTGTGCACCATTAAGTGTGTGTGTGTGAAGTGAGAAGTGTGTGTCTGTGTGAGGTGTGTGTACTGAGAAGAGTGTGTGCGGTGAGTGACTTGTGTTTGTGTAAAGTTTTTGCACTGTGCAGTGTGTGTGTGGTGAGTGGTGTGTGTTTGTAAGGTTTGTGCACTGTGGAGTGTGCTTGCAGTTATTGATGTGTGTTTGTGTGAGTGGTGTGCACTGTGTAATGTGTGTTTGGTTAGTGGTGTGTGTTTGTGTTTCATGTGTGCACAGTGCCATGTGTGTAATTGTGAGGTGTGTGGTGTGTGTCTTTGTGTGTTGTGTGCACTGTAATGTGTGTGTTTGGTCAGGGGGGTGTGTCTGTGATGTGTGTGTGCATTGTAATGTGCTTGGTGACATGTGTGTGTGTGAATTTTCTGCACTGTGTAATGTGTGTGTTAGTGTTTTTTGTCTCTCTTAGGTGTGTTCACTGTGTACTGTGTGTGGTCAGTAGTGATTCTGTATGAGGTGTCTTCACTGTGGAAGGTGTGTTTCATGAGTGATGTGTGTCTCTGTGAAGTGTGTGCAGTGTGCAGTGTGTGTGGTGAGTGGTGTGTGTCTGTGAGGTTTGTGACCTGTGGAGTGTGTTTGTACTTATTGATGTGTGTTTGTGTGAGTGGTGTGCAATGTGTAGTGTGTGTATGGTAACTGGTGTGTGTTTGTTTCATGTGTGCACAGTTCCCTGTGCTTTTTTTTAGCTCTGTGGTGTGTGCACTGTAATGTGTGTGTTTTGTCATAGGTGTGTGTCTCTGACAGGTGTGTGCACTGTATACTGTGTGTTTGTGGCGACATGTGTGTTTCTGTGTGAAGTTTCTGCACTATGAAATGTAGTTGTAATTAGTGCTTTGTGACTTTGTTAGGTGTGATCACTGTATACTGTTTGTGGTCAGTAGTGATTCTGCATGAGGTGTCTTCACTGTGGAAGGTGTTTGTCATGAGTTGTGTGTCTGTGAGAGGTGTGTGGAGTGTGTGTGTCTTGAGTGGTGTGTCTTTCTTAGGTGTGTTCACCCTGTAGCATGTGTTTTTGGAGTCTGGTGTGTGTCTGGGTAAAATGTGTGCACTGTGGAGAGTGTGTGTGTTCTGCAGTGCATGTTTGTGTGAGGTCTGTGCACTGTGGAGTTTGTGTGTGGTGAGTGGTGTGTGTCTGTGTGTAATGTGTGCACTAAGATAGTGTGCTGAGTGTGTGTGTTTACTGGGGTGTGACTTTCTGTGCTGCCTGCATTATCGAGAGTGTGAGGTGATTGTTGTGTGTTTGTGTGATGTGCGTGCATAGTTGTGTGTCTGTGCAAAATTTGTGTGGTGCATACTGTGTTTCTCTGCAAGGTGTCTGTTGTTGAGTTTCTGTGTGATGAGTGGTGTGTGTCTTAGATATATGCACTATGGATAATGTGTGGCATCCTTGAACTGCATTGTGTGTGTCTGTGTGATGTGTGTGCACTGTGGAGTTTGTGTGTGATGAGTGGTAAGTTTCTGTGTGAGGTGTGTGCACTGCATAATGTGTGTGTGGTGAGTTTTGAGTTTCTATAATGTGTGTGCTATGTGGAGTGTGTGCACTAAGTGTGTGTATTGAGTGGTGAGTCTTTGTGAGGTGTGTGCATGTTGGAGATTTTGTGTGATGAGTGGTGTTTGCCTGTGTGAGGTGTGTGAACTAAAAAATGTGTGCAATTGAGTGTCATTCATCTGTGTGAAATTTATTTACTGTGTACTGTGTGTCAGTTGTGTTTGTATGACATTTTGTTCAATGTTGAGAGTGTGTTGTGAGTGGTGTGTGTGAGGTGTGTGAACTATGGAATGTGTGTATGGTTACTGCTATGTGACTTTTAGCATTTTGTAAACTGTGCAGTTTGTGTTTGGTGAGTGGTGTGTGTCTGTGTGAGCTGTTTTCACTGTGGATGTGAGATTGTGGTGAGTAGTGTGTGCCTGTGTGAGGTGTGTGCATTGTGTATTATGCATGTTATGAGTTGTGTTTCTGTGTGAGATGCATGCACTGTAAAGTGTGAGTGTGCAATGTGTTTGGTAAGTGGTGTGTGTCTGGCTAGGTGCCTGCACTTTGGAGTGTGCATGTTGCATAGTGTGTTCTGTGTGAGGTGTGCAAACTGTGGAGAGTGTTTTGTTCTAAGTGGTGTGTGTCTGCTGGAGGTACATGCACAGTGAAATTTGTGTGTTCTGATTGATGTGTGTCACTGTAAAATGTGTGGTGTGTGTCTGTGTGATGTGTGTGTACTGAAAAGAGTGTATGTGGTGACTTGTGTCTGTGTGAAGTTTTTGCAGTGTGCAGTGTGTGTGTGGTGAGTGATGTGTGTCTGTGAGGTTTGTGCACTTTGGAGTGTGTTTGTAGTTCTTGATATGTGTTTGAGTGAGTGGTGTGCACTGTGTAATGTGTGTGTATGTTGAGTGGTGTGTGTTTGTGTTTCCTGTGTGCACAGTGCTGTGTGTGAATGTGAGGTGTGTGGTGTGTGTCTATGTTTTTTGCACTGTGATGTGTGTGTTTGGTCAGAGGTGTGGGTCTGTGAAAGGTGTGTTCCCTGTAGAATGTGTGATTGTGGTGACATATGTGTGTCTGCATGAAGTTTCTGCACTGTGGAATGTGTGTGTGGTGTTTTGTATCTTTGATAGGTGTGTTCACTGTGGACAGTGTGTGGTAAGTAATGATTCTGTATGAGTTGTCTTCACTGTCGAAGGTGTGTGTCGTTAGTGGTGTGTGACTGTGTGAGGTGTGTGCAGTGTGCAGCGTGTGTGTGGTGAGTGGTGTGTGTCTATCTGAGGTGTGCTCACTGTGTAGTATGTGTTTCTGGAGACTTGTGTGTGCCTCTGTGAGGTGTGTGCACGGTGGAGTGTGTGTGTTCTTCAGTGCATGTTTGTGTGAGGTCTGTGCACTGTGGAGTGTGTGTGTGGTGAGTGGTGTGTGTCTGTATGAAATGTGTGCACTGAGTGAGTGTGTTGAGTATGTGTGGTGACAGGTGTGACAGTCCGTTGTGCCTGCATTATGGATAGGGTGTGAGGTGATTGTTGTGTGTCTGTGTGATGTGTGTGCATTGAGGTGTGTCTGTGCATAATTTGTGTGGTACATACTGTGTGTTTCTTTGAGGTGTCTTGTGGAGTTTCTTTGTGATGAGTGGTGTGTGTCTTAGATATGTACACTATGGATTATGTGTGGCATTTGTGGACTGTGTGGTGTGTGTCTGTGTGATGTGAGTGAACTGTGGAGTTTGTGTGTGATGAGTGGTGTGTTTTTGTGTGATGTGTGTGCACTGTGGAAAGTGTGTGTATGGTGAGTTTTGAGTCTGTGTAATGCGTGTGCTATGTGGAGTGTGTGCATTAAGTTTGTGTATTGACTGATGAGTGTCTGTGTGAGGTGTGTGCATGGTGGAGCTTGTGTGTAATGAGTGGTGTGTGTTTGAGTGAAATGCATGAACAGTAAAGTGTGAGTGTGCAATGTGTTTCATAAGTGGTGTGTGTCTGTGCTAGGTGTCTACACTCTGGAGTGTTGTTGTTGCATAGTATGTTCAGTGTGAGGTGTGATAACTGTGGAGAGTGTGTGCGTTCTAAGTGGCGAGTGTCTGCTGGAGCTATCTGCACAGTGAACTGTGTGTCTTGGGAAAATCTGTTCCTTTGAGATGTGTGCACCATTAAGTGTGTGGGTGAAGTGAGCAGTGTGTGTCTGTGTGAGGTGTTTGTACTGAGAAGAGTGTGTATGGTGAGTGAATTGTGTTTGTGTGAAGTTTTTGCACTGTGCAGTGTGTGTGTGGTGGGTGGTGTGTGTCTGTGAGGTTTGTGCACTGTGGAGTGTGCTTGCAGTTATTGATGTTTGTTTGTGTGAGTGGTGTGCAGGGTGCAGTGTGTGTGATAAGTGGTGTGTGTCTTCTGAGGTGTGTTCACTGTGTAGTATGTGTTTCTGGAGACTTGTGTGAGTCTGTGTGAGGTGTGTGCACTGTGGAGTATGTGTGTGCACTGTGTAGTGTGTGTTTGGTTAGTGGTGTGTGTTTGTGTTTCATGTGTGCACAGTGCCATGTGTGTGATTGTGAGGTGTGTGGTGTGTGTCTTTGTGTGTTGTGTGCACTGTAATGTGTGTGTTTGGTAAGAGGGGTGTGTCTGTGATGTGTGTGCATTGTAGCATGTGTTTTTGTGGTGAGATATGTGTGTCTGTGTGAATTTTCTGCACTGTGGAATGTGTGTATGTTAGTGTTTTGTGTCTCTCTTAGGTGTGTTCACTGTGTACAGTGTGTGGTCAGTAGTGATTCAGTAGGAGGTGCCTTCACTGTGGAAGGTGTGGTTGGTGAGTGGTGTGTGTCTGTGTGAGGTGTGTGCAGGGTGCAGTGTGTGTGATGAGTGGTGTGTGTCTTCTGAGGTGTGTTCACTGTGTAGTATGTGTTTCTGGAGACTTGTGTGAGTCTGTGTGAGGTGTGTGCACTGTGGAGTATGTGTGTGTTCTGCAGTGCATGTTTGTGTGAGGTCTGTGCACTGCAGAGTGTGTGTGTAGTGAGTGGTGTGTGTCTGTGTGAAATGTGTGCACTGAGTGAGTGTGTTGAGTATGTGTGGTGACAGAAGTGTGACAGTCTGGTGTTCCTGAATTATGAATAGTGTGTGAGGTGATTGTTGTGTGTCTGTGTGATGTGTGTGCATTGTGGTGTGTCTGTGTGTAATTTGTGTGATGCATACTGTGTGTCTCTGCGAGGTGTCTGTTGTGGAGTTTCTGTGTGATGAGTCATGTGTGTCTTAGATACGTGCACTATGGATTATGTGTGGCATTCGTAGACTTCAGGGTGTGTGTCTGTGTTATGTGTGTGTACTGTGGAGTGGAGTTTGTGTGTGATGAGTGCTGTGTTTCTGTGTGAGGTGTATACACTGCAGAAAGTGTGTGTGGTGAGTTTTGAGTCTGTAATGTGTGTGAAATGTGGATTGTGTGTGCAATTTGGATTGTGTGCCTTAAGTGTGTGTATTGAGTGGTAAGTGTCTGTGTGAGGTGTGTGCATGGTGGTGCTAGTGTGTGATGAGTGGTGTGTTCCTCTATGAGGTGTCTGAATTGAGAAATATGTGTTTTTTGAGTGTTGTTTTTTTGCAAAAATTGTATTTACTGTGTAGTGTGTGTGTCAGTCATGAGTTTGTATGAGATTTTTCCAATGTGGAGAGTGTGTGTCATGAGTGGCGTGTGTGAGGTATGTGCATTATGGAATGTGTGTGTGTGGTTAATGCTATTGTTTTTTGCATTGTGTGAACTGTGCAGTTTGGGTTTGTTGAGTGGTGTGTGTCTGTGTGAGTTGTCTGCACTGTGAATGTGTCTTTTGTGAATACTGTGTGCCTGTGGTATGTGTGCGCACTGTGTATTATGCATGTTATGAATGTTGTGTGTTTGTGAGAGATGCATGCACAGTAAAGTGTGAATGTGCAATGTGTTTTTTAAGTGGTCTGAGTCTGTACAAGATGTTGGCACTCTGGAGTGTGTGTGTTGCATAGTGTGTTCTGTGTGAGGTGTGCTAACTGTGGAGAGTGTGTGCATTCTAAGAGGTGTGTGTCTGCTAAAGGTATGTGCACAGTGAAGTGTGTGTGTGCTGATTGGGTTGTGTCACTGTGAGTTGTGTGCACTCTGAAGTGTGTCTGTGTGAGGTGTGCATACTGAGAAGAGTGTGTGTGGTGAGTGACTTGAGTCTTTGTGAGGTTTTTACACTGTGAAGTGTGTGTAGTGTGTGATGTGTGTCTGTGAGGTTTGTGGACTCTGGATTGTGTTTGTAGTTATTGATGTGTGTTTTTTTGTGGTGTGCACTGTGTAGTGTATGTGCATGTTGAGTTGTGTGCATTTGTGTTTCGTGTGTGCACAGTGCCATGTGTGTGATTGTGAGTTGTGTGGTGTGTGTCTATGTGTGGTGTGTGCACTGTGATGTATGTGGTCAGAATAGTGTGCCTGTGACAGGTGTGTGCACTGTAGTTTGTGCCTGTGGTGATATGTGTGTGTCTGTGTGAAGTTTCTGCACTGTGGAATGTGTGCAACATTAGTGTTTTATGTTTCTTTTAAGTCTGTTCACTGTGTACTGTGTGTGGTCAGTAGTGATTATGTATGAGGTGTCTTCACAGTGGAAGGTGTTTGTGGTGAGTAGTGTGTGTCTGTGTGAGGTGTGTGCAGTTTGCAGTGTGTGTGTGGTGCATAGTGTGTGTCTTTCTGTGGTGTGTTCACTGTGTAGTATGTGTTCCTGGAGAGTTGTGTGTGTCTGTGTTAGTTGTGTGCACTGTGGAGTGTGTGTGTGTTCTGCAGTGCATATTTGTGTGTAGTCTGTGCACTGTGGAGTTTGTGTGTGGTGACTGGTGTGTGTCTGTGTGAAATGTGTGCACTGAGTGAGTATGTTGAGTATGTGTGGTGATGGGTGTGACAGTCTGTGGTGCCTGCATTATGAATAGTGTGTAAGGTGATTGTTGTGTGTCTGTGTGATGTGTGTGCACTCTGGTGTGTCTGTGCATAATTTGTGTGGTGCATGCTGTGTGTCTCTGTGAGGTATCTGTTGTGGAGATTCTGTGTGATGAGTTGTGTGTGTTTTAGATATGTGCACTATGGGTTTTGTGTGGTGGCCTTGAACTGTGTGGTGTGTGTCTGTGTGATGTGTTTGCACTGTGGAGTTTGTGTGTGATGAGTGGTGTGTTTCTGTGTGAGGTGTGTGCACTGTGGAAAGTGTGTGTGGTGAATTTTGAGTCTGTGTAATGTGTGTGCTATGTGGAGTGTGTGCATTAAGTGTGTGTATTGAGTGGTGAGTGTCTTTTTGAGGTGTGGGCACTTTGGAGTTTGTGTGTGAGTGGTGTGTGACTGTGTGAGGTGTGTGAAGTAAAAAATGTGTGTTTTTTTAAGTGTTGCTTGTCTGTGTAAAATGTATTTCCTGTGCCATTTGTGTGTCAGTCATGAGTTTGTATCAATTTTTTTATTGTGGAGAGTGTGTGTCGTGAGTGGCATGTGTGAGGTGTGTGCACTATGGAATTTGTTTGTGTGGTTACTGCTGTGTGTCTTTCTGCTTTGTGTGAACTGTAAAGTTTATGTTTGGTGAGTGGTGTGTGTCTGTGAGTTGTCTGCACTGTGGATGTGAGTCTGGTGAGTAGTGTGTGCCTGTGTGAAGTGTGTGAACTGTTTATTATGCATGTTATGAGTGTTGTGTGTCTGTGTGAGATGCATGCACAATAAAGTGTGTGTGTGCAATGTATTTGGTAAGTGGTGTGTGTCTGTGCTAGGTGTCTACACTCGAGTCTGTGTGTTGCATAGTGTGTTCTGTGTGAGGTGTGAGAACTGTGGAGAGTGTGTGCGTTCTAAGTGGTGAGTGTCTGCTGAAGGCATCTGCACAGTGTGCTGTGTGTGTGTTGATGAATGTTTGTTCCTGTTAGATGTGTGCACTCTTGAGTGTGTGTGAAGTGAGTGGTGTGTGTGTTATATGTGTGCACTATGGAGAGTGTGTGCGTTTTAAGTGGTTTCTGTCTGCTGAAGTTATTTGCACAGTAGTGTGTGTGTGCAGATTGGGGTTTGTAACTTTGAGGTGTGTGCACAGTGGAGAGTGTGTGTGTAGTGAGTGGCGTCTGTCTGCATGAGGTGTGTGTACTGAGAAGTGTGTGTGTGGTGAGTGACTTGTGTTTGTGTGAGGTTTCTCACTGTGCAGTGTGTGTGGTGAATGGTGTGTGTCTGTGAAGTTTGTGCATTGTGGAGTGTGTTTGTAGTTACTGATGTGTTTGTGTAAGTGGTGGGCAATGTGTAGTGTGTGTGTATGGTGAGTGATGTGTGTTTGTGTTTTGTGTGTGCCCAGTGCCATGTGTGTAATTGTGAGGTGTGTGGTGTGTGTCTATGTGTGATGTGTGCACTGTGATGTGTGTGTTTGGTCAGAGGTGTGTGTCTGTGACAGGTGTGTGCATTGTAATGTGTGTGTTTGTTGTGACATGTGTGTGTCTATGTAAACTTTTCACACTGTGAAATGTGTGTTTGTTTAGTGTTTGTGTCTCTGTTAGGTGCATTCACTGTGTATTATGTGTGGTCAGTAGTGATTATGTATGAGGTGTCTTCACTGTGGAAGGTGTGTGTCATGAGTGGTGTGTGTCTGTGTAAGGTGTGTGCAGTGTATGCGGTAAGTGGTGTGTGTCTTTCTGAAGTTTGTTCACTGTGTAGTATGTGTTCCTGGAGACTTGCTTATGTCTGTGTGAGATGTGTGCACTGTGGAGTGTGTGTGTGTTCTGCAGGGCATGTTTGTGTGAGGTCTGTGCACCATGGAGTGTGTGCATGGTGAGTGGTGTGTGTCTGTGCCAAATGTGTGCACTGAGTGAGTGTGTTGAATATGCGTGATGACTGAGATGTGACGGTCTGTGGTGCCTGCATTATGAATAGTTTGTCAGGTGATTGTTGTGTGTCTGTGTGATGTGTGTGCATTGTTGTGTTTCTGTGTGTAATTTGTGTGGTGCATACTGTGTGTCTCTGTGAGGTGTCTGTTGTGTTGTTTCTGTGTGATGAGTGGTGTGTGTCTTAGATATGTGCACTATAAATTATGTGTGTTGTCCATTGACTGCGTGGTGTGTGTCTGTGTGATGTGTGTGCACTGTGGAGTTTGTGTGTAATTAGTGGTGTGTTTGTGTAAGATGTGTGCACTGCAGAAAGTGTGTGTGGTGAGATTTCAGTTTGTGTAATGTGTGTGCTATAGGGAATGTGTGCATTAAGTGTGTGTATTGAGTGGTGAGTGTCTGTGTGAGGTGTGTGCATAATAGAGCTTGTTTGTGAGGAGTGGTGTATGCCTCTGTGAGGTGTGTGAACTGAGGAGTGTGTGTTTTTTGAGTGTTGTTTGTCTGTGCAAAATGTATTTACTGTGTAGTGTATGTGTCAGTCAAAAGTTTGTATGAGATTTCTTTAATGTGGAGAGTGTGTGTTGTGAGTGTTGTATGTGAGGTGTGTAGACTATGGAATGTGTGTGTGGTTACAGCTATTTCTGTGAACTTTGCAGCTTGTGTTTAGTGAGTGGTGTCTCTCTGTGTGAGCTGTCTGCACTGTGGATGTGAGTCTGTGGTGAGTAGTGTGTGCTGGTGTGAGGTGTGTGCACTGTGTATTATGCATGTTATGAGTGTTGTGTGTCTGTGTCAGCTGCATGCACAGTAAAGTGTGAGTGTGCAATGTCTCTGGTAAGTGGTGTGTGTCTGTTTTAGGTGTCTGCACTCTGGACTATGTGTGTTGAATAGTGTGTTCTGTGTGAAGTGTGCAAACTGTGGAGTGTGCGTTCTAAGTGGTGTGTGTCTGTGTGAGGTGTGTGCATTGTGCAGTGTCTGTGTGGTGAGTGGTATGTGTCCTAGATATTACACTATGGATTATGTGTGGTGTCTGTGGACTGTGTTTTGTGTGTCTGTGTGATATGTGTGCACTGTGGACTTTGTGTGTGATGAGTGGTGTGTTTCTTTGTGAGGTGTGTGAACTGTGTACTATGTGTTTCTGGAGACGTGTGTGTCTTCATGAGGTGTGTGCACTGTGGAGTATGTGTATGTTCTGCAGTGCAGGTTTGTTGTGAGGTCTGTGCACTGTAAAGTGTGTGTGATGAGTGGTGTGTGTCTGTAAAATGTGAGCACTGAGTAAGTGTGTTGAGTATTTTTGGTGACTGGGGTGTGACAGTCTTTGGTGCCTGCATTATGGATAAGGTGTGAGGTGATTGTTGTGTGTCTGTGTGAGGTGTGTGCATTGTGGTGTGTCTGTGCGTAATTTGTGTCTTGCATACTGTGTGTCTCTGTGAGGTGTTTGTTGTGGAGTTTCTGTGTGGTGAGTAGTGTGTGTCCTAGATATTACACTATGGATTATGTGTGGTGGCCGTGGACTGTTTTGTGTGTCTGTGTGATATGTGTGCACTGTGGACTTTGTGTGTGATGAGTGGTGTGTTTCTTTGTGAGGTGTGTGAACTGCAGAAAAAATGTGTGTTGTGAGTTTTGATACTGTGTAATGTGTGTGCTATGTGGAGTCTGGGTGTTGTGTGTCTATTGAGTGGTGTGTGCCTGTATGAGGCATGTGAACTGAGGAATGTGTGTTTTCTGAGTGTTGTTTTTTGTGTAAAAGGCATTTACTGTGTAGTGTGTGTGTCAGTCATGAGTGTGTATGAAAATTTTTCAATGTGGTGAGTGTGTGTTGTGAGTGGTGGGTGTGAGGTATGTGCATTAAGGAATGTGTGTGTGGTTACTGCTATGTGTCATTTTGCATAGTGTGAACTGTGCAGTTGGTGTTTTGTGAGTGGTGCATTTCTGTGTGAGTTGTCTGCACTGTGGATGTGAGTTTGTGGTGAGTACTGTGTGCATGTGTAAGGTGTGTGCACTGTGTATTATGCATGTTATGAGTGTTGTGTTTCTGTGTGAGATGCATGCACAGTAAAGTGTGAGTGTGCAATGTATTTGTTAAGTGGTGTGTGTCTGGGCTAGGTGCCTGCACCCTGAAGTGTGTGTTTGCATAATGTTTTTTGTGTGTGGTGTGTGTCTGGTGGACTTATGTGCACAGTGAAGTGTGTGTGTGCTGATTGGTGTGTGACCCTGTGAGGTGTGTGCACAGTGGAATGTGTGTGAAGTGAGTGGTGTGTGTCTGCATGAGGTGTGTGTACTGAGAAGAGTGTGTGTGGTGAGTGACATGTGTGAGGTTTGTGCACTGTGGAGTGCATTTGTATTTATTGATGTGTGTTTGTGTGAGTCATGTGCATGGTGTAGTGTGTGTATGGTGAGTGGTTTGTGTTTGTGTTTTGTGTGTACATAGTGCCATTTGTGTGATTGTGAGGTGTGTGGTGTTTCTCTATGTGTGGTGTGTGCACTGTGATGTGTGTGTTTGTTCAGAGGTGTGTGTCTGTGACAGGTGTGTTCACTGTAGAGTGTGTGTTTGTGGTGACATGGGTGTGTCTATGTGAAGTTTGTGCACAGTTGAATGTGTGTGTTTACTGTTTTGAGTATCTGTTAGGTGTGTTAACTGTGTACTGTGTGTAAACACACCACCCACTTCACACACACTATACAGTGCACAAACTTCATGGGGACACACCCCAATCAGCACAAACACAATTCACTGTGCACATACCTCCAGCAGATTCACACCACTTGAAACACACACTGTCCACAGTTTGCACACCCAACACAGAACATACTATGCAACACACACACTCCAGAGTGCAGACCCCTACCACAAACACACACCACTTACCAAACACATTGCACACTCACACTTTACTGTGCATACATCTCACACAGACACACAACACTCACAACATGCATAATACACAGTTCATGCACCTCACACAGGCACTCACTACTCACCACAGACTCACATCCACAGGGCAGACAACACACAGACACACACCACTCACCAAACACAAACTGCACAGTTCACACAATGCAAAAAGGCAAATGGCAGTAACCACACACACATTCCTTAGTGCACACACCTCACACACACCACTCACAACACACATTCTCCACATTGAAAAAATCTCATACAAACTCACGACTGACACACACACTACACAGTAAATACATTTTACACAGACAAACAACACTCAAAAAGCACACATTCCTCAGTTCACACACCTCACACAGGCACACACCACTCATCACAAACTCCACCACACACACACCTCAATACACACACTTAATGCACGCACTTCACATATCACACACATTATACAGACTCAAAACTCACAACACACACTTTCCGCAGTACACACATTTCACACAGAAACACAGCACTCATCACACACAAACTCCACAGTGCACACACATCACAGAGACACACCATGCAGTCCACCGATGCCACACATAATCCATAGTGCACATGTCTAAGACACACACCACTCATCACAAAGAAACCTTACAAGAGACACCTCACAGAGACACATAGTATGCACCACACAAATTATGCACAGACACGCCACAATGCACACACATCACACAGAAACACAATTACCTCACACCCTATTTATAATGCAGGCACCACAGACTGTCACACCCCAGTCACCACACATACTCAACACACTCACTCAGTGCACACATTTCACACAGACACACCCCACTCACCACACACACTCCACAGTGCACAGACCTCACACAAACATACACTGTGGAACACACACACACCCCACAGTGCACACACCTCACAGAGACACACACGTTTCCAGAAACACATATTACACAGTGAACACATTTCAAATAAACACACAACACTCACCACACACTGCATGCTGCAAGCACCTCACACAGACACACATCACTCAGGAAACATACCTTCCACCATGAAGATACCTCATACAGAATCACAACTGACCACACAATACACAGAGAACACACCTAAGAGACAGAAAACACTAAACCCACACACATGACAAAGTTCAGAAACTACACGCAGACACACACGTCACCACAAATGCACACTCTACAGTTCACATGCTTTTAACAAACACACACCTCTGACCAAACACACACATCACTGTGAACACACCACACATAGACACACACCACACACCTCACAATCACACACATGGCACTGTGCACAAACGAAAGACAAACACACACCACTCCCCATACACATTACACAGTGCACACCACTCACACAAACACATATCAATAACTACAAACACACTGCATGGTGCACAAACCTCAAAGACACAAAGAACTCACCACACACACACCACACACTGCAAAAACCTCACACATACACAAGTCACTCACCACACACCCTTTTCTCAGTACACACACCTCACACAGACACACACCACTCACTTCACAAACACACTCCACAATGCACACACCTCAATGTGTCACACGCCAATCAGCACACACACACTTCACTGTGCACATACCTTCAGCAGACAGAAACCACTTAGAACGCACACACTCCCCACATTTCAAACACCTCACATAGAACACACTGCGCAACACACACACTCCACAGTGCAGACACCTAGCACAGACACATACCACTTACAACACACATTGCAAACTCACACTTTACTGTGCATGCATCTCACACAGACACATGATACTCATAAAATGCATAATACACAGTGCACACACCTCACACAGGCACACACTACTCACCACACACTCACCTCCACAGTGCAGACAACTCACACAGACACACACAACTCAACAAACACAAACTTTACAGTTCACACAATGCAAAAAACACATAGCAGTAACCACTCACACATTCCATAGTGCACACACCTCACACACACCACTCATGACACACACTCTCCACATTGAAAAACTCTCATACAAACTCATGATAGACACACACAATACAGAGTAAATACATATTACACGGACAAACAACACTCAAAAACACACATTTCTCACTTCACACACCTCACACAGGCACACATCACTCATCACACACAATCTCCACCATTCACACACCTCACACACTCACCACTCTACACACAATTAATGCACACACTCCACATTGCACATACATTACACAGACTCAAAACTCACCACACACACTTTCCACAGTGCACACACATCACACAGAAACACACCAGGCAGTCCATTGATGCCACAAATAATCCATAGTGTGCATATCTAAGAAACACACCACTCATCACAGAGAAACTCCACAAGAGACTCCTCATAAAGACAAACAGTATGCACCACACAAATTATGCACAGACACACCACAATGCACACATATCACACTGACACACAACAATCACCTCACACTTTATCCATAATGCAGGCAGAATAGTCTGTCACACCCCAGTCACCACACATATGCAACACACTCACTCAGTGCACACATTTAACACAGACACACACCACTCACCACACACACTCCATGGTGCACAGACCTCACACAAACATTCACTGCAGAACACACACACATTCCACAGTGCACACAACTCACGTAGACACACACAAGTCTCCAGAAACACATACTACAAAGTGAACACACCTCAGAAAAGCAAACACCACTCACCACACACACACTGCACACTCATCACACAGACACACACCACTCACAACACACACCTTTCACAGGGAAGACATTTTATACAGAATCACTACTGAACACACATTACACAGTGAACAAACCTAACAGAAACACAAATCACTAATTACACACATATTCCTCAGTGCAGAAACTTTATGCAGACACAAAAATGTCACCACAAACACACACTCTAAAGTGCACACACTAGTCACAGTCACACACCTCTGACAAAACACAAACATCACAGTGCACAAACCACACAGAGACAAACACCACAAAACTTAAAATCACACAAATGGCACTGTGAACACACGAAACACAAACACACCACTAATCTTACACACACACTTCACAGTGCACACCACTCACACAAATACATCAATAACTACAAACACACTCCACAGTGCACAAACCTCACAGGCACACACCAATCATCACACACACACTACAAACTGCAAAACCTCACACAGACTAAGTCACTCACCACACACATTCTTCTCAGTATGCACATCTTACACGGACACACACAACTCACTTCACAAACACATTCCACAGAGCCCTCACATCAAAGGGACATATCATAAACAGGACATGCACACTTCACTGTGCACATACCTTCATCAGACACACACCACTTAGAAGACACACACTCTCTAAAGTTCGCCAACCTCACACAGAACATGCTATGCAACAAACTCCATCGTGCAGACACCCAGCACAGAAACACACCACTTACCAAACACACTGCACACTCACACTTTACCGTGCATGCATCTCACACATACAAACAACACTCATAGCATGCATAATACACAGTGCACACACCTCACACAGGCACACTCTACTCACTGCAGACTCACATCCACAGTGCAGACAACTCACACAGACACACACCACTCACCAAACACAAACTGCACAGTTCACACAACGCAAAAAAGACACATAGTAGAAACCACACACACATTCCATAGTGTACACACCTCACACACTTCACTCACAACACAAAATTTCCACATTGAAAAAAATCTCATACAAACTCACAAATGACACACACACTACACAGTAAATACATTTTTTACAGAAAAACAACACTTAAAACACAAATATTCTTCAGTTCACACACCTCACACAGGCAGACAGCACTAATCACACACAAGCTCCACCATACCCACACCTCACACAGACACTCACCACTCAATACACACACTTAATGCACACACTCCACATAGCACACACATTACACAGACTCAAAACCTACCACAAACACATGTTCCTCAATGCACACACTTCACAGAGAAACAAACTGGTCGTCACAAAAAAACACCACAGTGCAAACACATCACACAGACAAACACCATGCAGTCTACGGATGCCACACTTTATTTATAGTGTGCATATCTAAGACACACACCACTCATCACACAGAAACTACACAAAAGGCAACTCATAGAGACACACAGTATGCACCACACTAATTATGCACAGACACACCACAATGCACACAAATCCTACAGACACACAAGAATCACCACACACCCTATCTGTAATGCAGGCACCACAGACTGTCACACCCCAGTCACCACACATACTCAACACACTCACTCAGTGCACACATTTTACACAGACACACACCAATGATCACACACACACTACATGGTGCATAGACCTTACCAAAACATGCACTGCAGAACACACACACACTCCACAGTGCACACACCTCACACAGACACACACAAGTCTCCAGAAACACATACTACACAGTGAACATACCACAGAAAGACACAACCCACTCACCACACACACTGCACACATTTCACACAGACACACACCACTCATGACTCACACCTTCCACTGTGAAAACACCTCATACAGAATCACTACTGACCACACACAGTACACAGTGAACACACCTAACAAAGACACAAACACTAACCACACACATATTCCACAGTACAGAAACTTTATGCAGACACACACATGTTATTAAAACACACATTCTAAAGTGCACACACCTTTCACAGACACCCACCTCTGAACAAACACACACATCACAGTGCACACAAAACACAGACACACAGTACACACCTCACAATAACACATGGCACTGTGCACACATGAAACACAAACACACACCACTCACCATACACACAAACTATACAGTGCACACCACTCACATAAACACACATCAATAACTAAAAACACACTCCACAGTGCACAAACCTCACAGACACACACCACACCACACAATGCACAGTGCAAAAACCTCACACAGACACAAGTCACTCACCACACACACTCTTCTCAGTACACACTTCACACAGACACACACCACTCATTTCACACACACACTCCACAGTGTGCACACCTCACAGAAACACACTCCAATCAGCACACTCCACACACTCCAATCAGCACACTCCACACACACTTCACTGTGCACATATTTTCATCAGACTCACACGAATTAGAATGCACACACTCTCCACAGTTTGCACATTTCACACAGAACACACTATGCAACACACACTCCAGAGTGCCAACACCTAGCACAGACACATACCACTTACCAAACACATTGTACACTCACATTTTACTGTGCATACATCTTACACAAACACACAACACTCATAACATGCATAATGATCTGTGCACACACCTTAAGCAGGCACACACTATTCACCACAGACACATTCACAGTGCAGACAACTCACAGACACACACCACTGACCAAACACAAACTGCAGAGTTCACAGAAAGCAAAACGACACATAGCAGTAACCACACACACACATTCCATAGTGCACACACCTCACACATGCCACTAACGGCACACACTCTCCACATTGAAAAATTATCATACAAATTCATGACTGACACACACACTACACAGTAAATACATTTTACACAGACAAACAACACTCGAAAACACACATTTTTTAGTTTACACACCTCACACTGGCTCACACCACTCATGACACACAAGCTCCACTGTGCACACACCTCACAAACTCACCACTCAGTACACACACTTAATGCACACACTCCACATAGCACACACATTACACAGACTCAAAACTCACCACACACACTTTCCACAGTGCACACACTTCACACAGAAACAAACTTGTCATCGCACCCAAACTCCACAGTGCACACACATTACACAGACATACACCACGCAGTCCACGGATGCCAGACTTAATCCATAGTGCACATATCTACTACCCACACCACTCGTCACACAGAAACTCTACAACAGACGCCTCACAAAGACACACAGTATGCACCACACAAATTATGCAGACACACCACAATGCACACACATCACACAGAAACACAAGAATTACTCCACATGCTATCCATAATGCAGGCACCACAGACTGTCACACCTGTCACCACACATACTCAACACACTCACTCTGCACACATTTCACACAGACACACCACTCACCACACACACACTCCATGATAAACAGACCTCACACAAACATGCACTGCAGAACACACACACACTTCACAGTGCACACACTTCACACAGACACACACAAGTCTCCAGAAACACATACTACACAGTGAAGCCACCACAGAAATACACACACCACTCACCACACACAAACTGCACACAGCACACACCTCATGCAGAAACATACCACTCATGACACACACCATCCATTGTGAAGAAAAATCATACAGAATCACTACTAACCACAGACAGTACACAGTGAACACACCTAACAAAGACAAAAGAAACTAACCACACACACATTCCACAGTGCAGAAACTTCACACAGACACATACATGTCACCACAAACACACACTCTACAGTGCACACACATGTCAAAAACACACACCTCTGAAGAACAACACACATCACTGTGCACACAACACACAGCTCACAATCACAGACATGGCACTGTTCACACACAAATCACAAACACACACCACTCAATACATGCACACTACACAGTGCACACCACTCACACAAACACATATCAATTACTACAAACACACCCCACAGTACACAAACATCAGAGAAACACACCACTCATCACACACACTTCACAGTGCAAAAACCTCACACAGACACAAGTCACTCACCACACACACTCTTCTCAGTACACACACCTCACATAGACACACACCACTCACTTCACACACACTCCACACTGCACACACCTCACAGGGACACACCCCAATCAGCATACACAATCTTAATTGTACCCATACCTTCAGCAGACACACACCATCTAGAACACACACACTCCATAGTTTGCACACCTCACACAGAACACATTATGCCACACACACACTCCAGAGTGGAGACACCAAGCAAAGACACACACCACTTACCAAAGACATTGCACACTCACACTTTACTGTGCATGCATCTCACACAGACACACAACACTCATAACATACATAATACACAGGGCACACACATCACACAGGCAAACAACAATCACCTTACACCCTATCCATAATACAGTCATCACAGACTGTCACACCTCAGTCACCACATATACTCAACATACTCAGTGCAGACATTTTACACAGACACACACCACACTCACCACACACACACCACAGTGCACACACCTTTGAACAAACACACACATCACAGTGCACACACCCTACATAGAAACACACCACACACCTCACAATGCACTGTAGAACACACACATTCCACAGTGCACACACCTTACGCAGACACACACAAGTTTTCAGAAACTCATACTACACAGTGAACACACCTCAGAAAGACACATACCACTCACCACACACACTGCACACTGCAAACAACTCACACAGACAAACTCACGACACACACCTTCCACAGTGAAGACACCTCATAGAGAATCACTACTGACCACACACTGTACACAGCAAAAATCCCTGACAGAGACACAAAACACTAACCACACACACATTCCACAGTGCAGAAACTTCATGCAGACACACACATATGACCACAAACACACCCTAAAGTGCCCACACCTGTCACAGGCACACACCTTTGAACAAACACACACATCACAGTGCACACACCCCACATAGAAACACACCACACACATCACAATACACACATGGCACTCTGCACACACGAAACACATACACACACCACTCAACATACACACTACACAGTGGACACCACTCAAACACACATCAAAAACTACAAACACACACTACAGTTCACAAACCTCACAGACACACACCACTCAACACACACTGCACGGTGCAAAAACCACACAGTGACACTTATCACTCACCATAAACCCTCTTCTCAGTACACACACCTCACACAGACACACACCACCAACTTCAAACACACACTTCACAGTGCACACACTTAAGAGGGACACATCCTTAGCACACACACTTCACTTTGCACACACCTCCAGCAGAAACACACCACTTAGAACACACACACTCTCCACAGTTCACAAATCTCACACAAAACACAATATGCAACACACACATTCCAGAGTGCAGACAGCTAGCACAAACACACCACTTGCCAAACACATTGCACTCTCACACTTTACTGTGAATGCATCTCACACAGACACACAACACCCATAACATGCATAAAACACAGTGCACACACTTCACCCAGCACACATTTCTCACCACAGACTCACATCCGCAGTGCAGACAACACACCCAGACACACACCACTCACCCAACACAAACTGCACAGTTCACACAACAAAAAATGTCACATAGCTGTAACCACACACACATTCCAAAGTGCACACACCTCACACACGCCACTCATGACACACACTATCCACATTGAAAAAATCACATACACTCATGACTGACACACACACTACACAGTAAACACATTTTACACAGACAAAAACTCAAAAAACACACATTCCTCTGTTCACACACCTCAGACAGGCACAAACCACTCATCACACACAAGCTCCACCATGCACACACCTCACACAGACACTCATTACTCAATACACACACTCCACATAGCACACACCTCACACAGAAACACACCACTCAAAAAACACAAACTCCACAGTGCACACCCATCACACACACACCACGCAGTCCACAGATGCCACACATAATTTATATTGCACATATCTAAGACACACACCACTCATTACACAAAAATTCCACAACAGACACCTCACAGAGACACACAGTATGCACCACACAAATTAAGCACCACACAAATTACGCACAGGCAAACCACAATGCACACATATCACACAGACAGACAACAATCACTTTATACCTATCCATAATGCAGGCATTACAGACTGTCACACCCCAGTCACCAAACATACTCAACACACTTATTCAATGCACACATTGTACACAGACACACACCACTCACCACACACACACTCCACGGTGCACAGACATTTCACAAACATGCACTGCAGAACACACACACACAACACAGTGAACATACCTCACACAGACACACACTAGTTTCCAGAAACACATAGTACACAGTGAACACACCTCAGAAAGACACACAACTCACCACACAAACATTGCACATTGCACTCACCTCACACACACACACAGCTCATGACACACACCTTCCACAGTGAAGACACTTCATACAGAATCACTACTGACCACACACAGTACACAGTGAACACACCTGACAGAGACACAAAACAACCAAACACAAATTCCACAGTGCAAAAACTTTACACAGACACACACATGTCACCAGAAACACACTCTACAGTGCACATCCCTGTCAAAGACACACACCTCTTATCAAACACATGTATAGCAGTACACACACCAAAAATAGACACACACCACACACCTCACAATCACACACATGGCAGTGTGCACACACAAAACACAAACAAACACCAGTCACCATACACAAACACTACACAGTGCACACCACTCAAACACACATCAAAAACTACAACACTCCACAGTGCACAAACCACACAGAAAAACACCACTCACCACACACACACTGCACTGTGTTAAAACTTCACACTTACACACATCAATCACTACACTCTTTCTTCTGAGTACACACACCTCAAACAGACACACACCACTAACTTCACACACACACTTTACAGTGCATACACCTCACAGGGACACACACCAATCAGCATACACACACTTCACCGTGCACATACCTCTGGCAAACACAGACCACTAAGAACAAACACACTCTCCACAGTTCACACACCTTACAAAGAACACATTATGCAACACACACACTCCAGAGTGCAGACAACTAGCACAGACACACAACACTTACCAAACACATTGCACACTCACACTTTATTGTGCATGCATTTAACTTAGACACACAATATTCATAACATACGTAATAAACAGTGCACACACTTCATTCCAAGATGGCGTCATAAAGGCAACTCAGGATTGCAGCTTTCAGGGAAGGCGCAGAGGGTGAGTCCTAGCCACATTCTCAGATGGAGCTTTTTGCCCACAGAACGTTGAAAGTCCCAGGTGTGGGAGAGACACGCGACGCTAGCGCAGCCAGCTCGTGGGGCCTGTTCAGCCGGCGCAGCAGCACAGTGGCACCAGGCACAAAACCCACTGGTTCGGGTGCCCTGTTAAACCAGCAATGTGAGATTTGGAAGGGCAGATTGGCATGTCCATCTGATTGAAAGGGACTTGGACAATGAGCCAGACCAGGAGATTCCTGGGAAACGTGATCTGACCAGGTGAAGTAGGCAGTGGTATGGGAGATTGCACAGATCCCAGTGCCCTATCAGCAGGCTACTGGGGCTCCAGTGAGAGAGTAAACCGTTTAGCTTGGGGAGAAGAAGAGAGAGAGAGAGGACGGACTCTGAGGCAGGGAGCTGGGTGATCAAGCTTGGCGGGTCCCACTCTCATGGGGACAAGCAGGGCGGCAATTGGAGGCACTCGGGGCAGAGAGTTTTGCTGCTGGCATCCAGGATGGTGCAGCCCGGTGGGGGAGGGGCGTCTGTCACTACAGACGCAATCCACCCCTACTGAAGTACCACCCAGGGCTGATGCAGCCTGCTGTTGCTGAGGCCACCTGCCATAACAGAGAGACTTCACCAGCAGGGCAGAGCACGCCATAGAAGAACAGAGCCTCCAGGAACAGGGCAGACCCATGATAGAAGGGTGGAGCCCCAACAGGCAAATAGTGAATAGACTGCCTCCTAGCAGGGCAGGACAGTGCAACAGATACTCATAAAGAAAGCCCCAACTCCCTGAGACAGAGCATCTAAGGGGGAAAAAAGAGGGGGTTTTATGAGTTCTGTTGCAGCAGACATAAACACATCCTCCCAACAACCCTGAATGAACAACGGAGCTCACAGCTCAGCACTGGAGCTCCTATAAAACACAGACCGTCTCCTCAAGCAGCTCCCTGACCCCTGTATATCCAAAGAGTCACACCAAAAAAGGACTAATCAGACTGACATTTGGCGGGCATCATTCTGAAACAAAGATAGCAGAAGAAGAAACTGGTAGCATCCCTCACTGTTCTGCAGCTGCTACAGGTGTACCCCAGACAAGCAGGGCCTGGAGTGGACCTCAGCACTCGTACAGCAGAGGGGATAGACCATTAGAAGGAAAACTAGGTAACAGAAATACCTCATCATCAACAATCTGGGCATACACACAGAGACGCAATTGAAAAATCAGCAACTACTAAGACGACAGGTGGATAAATCCATAAAGATGGGAAGAAACCAGCACAAAAAGGAGGAAAACACCCGAAACCAAAACACTTGATCTCCTACAAAGAACCAAAACTCCTCACCAGCAAGGAAACAAAGCTGGACAAAGAATGAGTGTGATGAAATGACAGAAACAGACTTCAGAAAGTGGATAATGAGAAACTTCAGTGAGCTAAAAGAACATGTTCTAAATCAGTGCAAAGAAATTAAGAACTTGAAAAAAGATTTGAAAAAAGATTCGAGGAAATGATAACAAGAATGGACAACTTAGAGAGGAATATGAATGAATTGAAGGAGCTAAAAAAACACAACACTAGAACTTCACAAAGCATGCACAAGTTTCAACAGCCGAATTGACCAATCAGAAGAAAGAATATCAGAAATCGAAGATCAACTCAATGAAATAAAACGAGAAACCAAGATTAAAGAAAAAAGCGCAAAAAGGAATGAACAAAATCTTCAAGAAATATGGAACTGTGTGAAGAGACCTAACCTACGTTTGATAGGTGTACCAGAATGTGATGAAGAGAATGAATCCAAGCTGGAAAACACTCTTCAGAATTTTATCCTGGAAAATTTCCCCAACCTAGCAAGACAGGTCAATACTCAACTCCAGGAAATACAGAGAACACCACAAAGATACTCCGCAAGAGGAGCAACCCCAAGGCACATAATTGTCAGATGCACCAGGGTTGAAATGAAGGAGAAAATACTAAGGGCAGCCAGAGAGAAAGGTCGGGTCACCCACAAAGGGAAGCCCATCAGACTCACAGCAGATCTCTCGGCAGAGACCCTACAAGCAAGAAGAGAGTGGGGGCCAATATTCAACATCCTTAAAGAAAAGAACTTTCAACCCAGAATTTTATGTCCAGCCAAACTGAGCTTCATAAGTGAAGAAAAATAAAATCCTTCATGAACAAGCAAGTACTCAGAGATTTTGTCACCACTAGGCCTGCTTTACAAGAGCTCCTGAAAGAGGCACTACACATAGAAAGAAACAACCAGTACCAGCCATCCTAAAAACATACCAAATGCTAAAGAGCATCAACAAAATGAAGAATCTACATGAACCAATGGGCAAAACAGCCAGCTAGCATCAAAATGGCTGTATCAAATTCACACATAACAATATTAACCTTAAATGTAAATAGGCTAAATGCACCAATCAAAAGTCACAGACTGGCAAATTGGATAAAAAACCAAAACCCATCGGTGTGCTGTATCCAGAAAACCCACCTCACACGCAAGGATACACAAAGGCTCAAAATAAAGGGATGGAGGAAGATTTACCAAGCAAATGGAGAGCAAAAGAAAGCAGGAATTGCAATTCTCATCTCTAATAAAATAGACTTTAAAGCAACGAAGACCAAAAGGGACAAAGAAGGTCATTACATAATGATAAAAGAATCCATACAACAAGAAGAGCTAATGGTTCTAACTATATGTGGACCCAATGCAGGAGCACCCAGATATATAAAGCAAGTTCTTAATGACTTACAAAGAGACTTAGACTCCCACACAATAATAGTAGGAGACTCTATTTATCTTTTTTAATTTTTAAAATTTTTATTACATTATAGGTTTTGGGGTACATGTGCAGAACGTGCAAGATAGTTGCATAGGTACACACATGGCAGTGTGTTTTGCTGCCTTCCTCCACTTCACTCACACTTGGCATTTATCCCCAGGCTATCCATCCCCAGCGCCCCTGCTGTCCCTCCCCAATTTCTCCAATAGACCCCAGTGTGTAGTAGACCCCCTCCCTGTGTCCATGTGTTCTCATTTTTCTCACCCGCCTATGAGTGACAATATGCGGTATTTCTTTTTCTGTTCTTGTGTCTGTTTGCTGAAAATGATGTTCTCCAGATTCATCCATGTCCTTCCAAAGACACAAACTCATAATTTTTGATTGCTGCATAATACTCCATGGTGTATATGTGCCACATTTTCCCAGTCCAGTCTATCATCGCTGGGCATTTGGTTTGGTTCCAGGTCTGTGCTATTGTAAACAGTGCTGCAATGAACATTCGTGTGCATTTGTCCTTATAGTAGAACAATTAATAGTCCTTTGGACATATACCCAGTAATGGGATTGCTGGGTCAAATGGAATTTCTATTTCTAGGTCCTTGAGGAATTGCCACACTGTCTTCCACAATGGTTGAACTAATTTACACTCCCATCAACAGTGTAAGAGTGTTCCTATTTCTCCACAACCTCTCCAGCATCTGCTGTCTCCAGATATTTTAATGATTGCCATTCTAACTGGCATGAGATGGTATCTCAATGTGGTTTTGATTTGCATCTCTCTGATGACCAGTGATGATGAGCATTTTGTCATGTGTTTGTTGGCCTCATGTATGTCTTCTTTTGTAAAGTGTCTGTTCATATCCTTTGCCCATTTTTGAATGGGCTTGTTTGATTTCTCCCTGTAAATCTGTTTGAGTTCTTTGTAAATTCTCGATATCAGCCCTTTGTCAGATGCATAAACTGCAAAGATTTTTTCCCATTCTGATGGTTGCCGATTCACTCTAGTGACTGTTTCTTTTGCCATGCAGAAGCTGTGGAGTTTGATTAGGTCCCATTTGTCTATTTTGGCTTTTGTTGCCAATGCTTTTGGTGTTTTGTTCATGAAGTCCTTGCCTACTCCTATGTCCTGAATGGTTTTGCCTAGATTTTCTTCTAGGGTTTTTATGGTGTCAGGTCGTATGTTTAAGTCTTTAATCCATCTGGAGTTAATTTTAGTGTAAGGGGTCAGGAAGGGGTACAGATTCTGCTTTCTTCACATGGCTAGCCAATTTTCCCAACACAATTTATTAAACAGGGAATCCTTTCCCCATTGCTTGTTTTTGTCTGGTTTACCGAAGATTATATGGTTGTAGGTATGTTGTGTTGCCTCCAATGCCTCTGTTCTGTTCCATTGGTCTATATTTCCGTTTTGGTACCAGTACCATGCTGTTTTGATTACTGTAGCCTTGTAGTATAGTTGGAAGTCTGGTAGTGTGATGCCTCCCGCTGTGTTCTTTTTGCATAGAATTGACGTGGCTATGCGGGCTCTCTTTTGGTTCCGTATGAAGTTCAAGCTGGTTTTTTCCAGTTCTGTAAAGAAATTCAATGGTACTTTGATAAGGATAGCATTGATTGTGTAAATTACTTTGGGCAGTATAGCCATTTTCACGATATTGATTCTTCCTAACCACGAACATGGAATGTTTCTCCATCTGTTTGTGTCCTCTCTTATTTCGTTGAACAGTGGTTTGTAGTTTTCCTTAAAGAGGTCCCTTACATTCCTTGTGAGTTGTATTCCTAGGTATTTTATTTTCTTTGTAGCAGTTGTGAATGGCAGTTCATTCTTGATTTGGTTCTCTTTAAGTCTGATATTGGTGTAAAGGAATGCCTGTGATTTTTGAACATTGATTTTATATCCTGAGACTTTACTGAAGTTGCTTATTAGTTTCAGGAGCTTTTGGGCTGAGGTGATGGGGTCTTCTAGGTATACTCCCATGTCGTCTGCAAATAGAGACAATTTGCCTTCCACCTTTCCTGTACGAATACCCTTTATTTCTTTTTATTGCCTGATTGCTCTGGCTAGATCTTCCAGTACTATGTTGAATAGGAGTGGTGAGAAAGGGCATCCTTGTCTAGTGCCGGATTTCAAAGGGAATGCTTCCATTTTTTCCCATTCAGTATGATATTGGCTGTTGGTTTGTCATAAACAGCTTTTATTACTTTGAGATATGTTTCATCAATACAAAGTTTATTGAGGGTTTTTAGCATAAAGGGCTGTTGAATTTTGTCAAATTCCTTCTTTGCATCAATTGAGATAATGATCTGGTTTTTGTTTTTGCTTCTGCCTATGTGGTGAATTACATTTATAGACTTGCATGTGTTGAACCAACCTTGCATCCCCGGGATGAATCCTACTTGATCATGATGGATAAGTTTTTTAATGTGCTGTTGAATTCTGTTTGCCAGTATTTTATTAAAAATTTTTGCATCTATGTTTACCATGGATATTGGCCTGAAAACTTTTCTTTTCTTGTTGAGTCTCTGCCGGGTGTTGGTATCAAGATGATGTTGGTCTCATAAAATGATTTGGGAAGGGTTCCCTCTTTTTGAATTATTTGGAATAGTTTCTGAAGGAATGGTACCAGATCCTCTTTGTGTGTCTGGAAGATTTCGGCTGTGAACCCATCTGGACCTGGGCTTTTTTTGTGTGGTAGGCTCTTGATTGCTGCCTCAAATTCAGACCTTGTTATTGGTCTCTTCATAGTTTCAGCTTCCTCCTGGTTTAGGATTGGGAGGACACAGGCATCCAGGAATTTATCGATTTCTTCCTGGTTTACTAGTTTATGTGAATAGAGTTGTTTGTAGTGTTCTCTGATGATGGTTTGAATTTCTGTGGAATCTGTGATTTCCCCATTATCGTATTTTATTGCATCTATTTGGTTGTTCTTTCTTTGCTTTTTTATCAGTCTGGCTACTGGTCTGTCTAGTTTGTTGATCTTTTTGAAAAACCAGCTCTTGGATTTGTTGATGTTTTGAAGGGTTTTCTTGTCTCTATCTTCTTCAGTTCTGCTCTGATCTTAGTTATTTCTTGTCTTCAGCTAGGTTTTCAGCTTTTTTGATCTTGCTTCTCTAGCTCCTTCCATTTTGATGATAGGGTGTCAATTTTGGATCTCTCCACTCTTCTTATGTGGGCACTTATTGCTATATATTTTCCTCTACAGACTGCTCTAAATCTGTCCCAGAGATTCTGGTACATTGTGTCTACGTTCTCATTGGTTTTGAAGAACTTCTTTATTTCTGCCTTCATTTCATTGTTTATTCAATCAACATTCAAGAGCCAGTTGTTCAGTTTCCATAAAGCTGGGCGGTTCTGAGTTATTTTCTGAATTCTGAGTTCCAACTTGATCGCACTATGGTCTGAGAGACTGTTTGTTATGATTTCAGTTGTTTTGCATTTGCTGAGGAGTGCTTTACTTCCAGTTATGTGGTCAATTTTGGAGTGGTGTAATGTGGTGCTGAGAAGAATGTATATTCTGTGAATTTGGGGTGGAGAGTTCTGTAAATGTCTATCAGGTTTTCTTGTTCCAGGTCTGAGTTCAAGTCCTGGATATACTTGTTAATTTTTTGTCTGGTTTATCTGTCTGTTATTGACAGTGGAGTGTTAAAATCTCCCATTATTATTGTGTGGAAGTCTAAGTCTCTTTGTAAGTCATTAAGAACTTGCCTTATATATCTGAGTGCTCCTGCATTGGGTCCATATATATTTAAAATCGTTAGCTCTTCTTGTTGTATCGATCCTTTTACCATTATGTAATGACCTTCTTTGTCCCTTTCGACCTTTGTTGCTTTAAAGTCTATTTTATCAGAGATGAGAATTGCATCTCCTGCTTTTTTTTGCTCTCAATTTGCTTGGTAAATCTTTCTCCATCCCTTTATTTTGAGCCTTTGTGTATCCTTGCATGTGAGGTGGGTTTCCTGGATACAGCACACCGATGCATTATGGTTTTTTACCTAATTTGCCAGACTATGTATTTTGATTGGTGCATTTAGCCCATTTACATTTAGGGTTAATATTGTTATATGTGAATTTGAAACTGTCATTTCAATGTTAGCTGGCTGTTTTGCCCATTGGTTCATGTAGATTCTTCATTTTGTTGATACTCTTTAGCATTTGGTATGCTTTTAGGATGGCTGGTACTGGTTGTTTATTTCTATGTTTAGTGCCTCTTTCAGGAGTTCTTGTAAAGCAGGCCTAGTGGTGACAAAATCTCTGAGTACTTGCTTGTTCATGAAGGATTTTACTTTTCCTTCACTTATGAAGCTCAGTTTGGCTGGATATGAAATTTTGGGTTGAAAGTTCTTTTCTTTAAGGATGTTGAATATTGGCCCCCACTCTCTTCTTGCTTGTAGGGTCTCTGCTGAGAGATCTGCTGTGAGTCTGATGGGCTTCCCTTTGTGGGTGACCCGACCTTTCTCTCTGGCTGCCCTTAGTATTTTCTCCTTCATTTCAACCCTGATGAATCTGACGATTATGTGCCTTGGGGTTGCTCTTGTGGAGTATCTTTGTGGTGTTCTCTGTATTTCCTGGAGTTGAGTATTGACCTGTCTTGCTAGGTTGGGGAAATTTTCCTGGATAATATTCTGAGGAGAGTTTTCCAGCTTGGATTCATTCTCTTCATCACATTCTGGTACACCTATCAAACGTAGGTTGGGTCTTTTCTCATAGTCCCACATTTCTTGGAGATTTTGTTCATTCCTTTTTGCGCTTTTTTTTAAATCTTTGTTTCTCGTTTTATTTCATTGTGTTGATCTTCGATTTCTGATATTCTTTCTTCTGATTGGTCAATTTGGCTGTTGAAACTTGTGCATGCTTTGCGAAGTTCTAGTGTTGTGTTTTTTAGCTCCTTCAATTCATTCATATTCCTCTCTAAGTTGTCCATTCTTGTTATCATTTTCTCAAATCTTTTTTCAAATCTTTTTCAAGTTCTTAATTTATTTGCACTGATTTAGAACATGTTCTTTTAGCTCACTGAAGTTTCTCATTATCCACTTTCTGAAGTCTGATTCTGTCATTTCGTCACACTCATTCTTTGTCCAGCTTTGTTTCCTTGCTGGTGAGGAGTTTTGGTTCTTTGTAGGAGATGAAGTGTTTTGGTTTTGGGTGTTTTCCTCCTTTTTGTGCTGGTTTCTTCCCATCTTTATGGATTTATCCACCTTTCGTCTTAGTAGTTGCTGATTTTTCAATTGGGTCTCTGTGTGTACACCCAGATTGTTGATGATGAGGTATTTCTGTTACCTAGTTTTACTTCTAATGGTCTATCCCCTCTGCTGTACGAGTGCTGAGGTCCACTCCAGGCCCTGCTTGTCTGGGGTACACCTGTAGCAGCTGCAGAACAGTGAGGGATGCTACCAGTTTCTTCTTCTGCTATCTTTGTTTCAGAATGATGCCCGCCAAATGTCAGTCTGATTAGTCCTTTTTTGGTGTGACTCTTTGGATATACAGGGGTCAGGGAGCTGCTTGAGGAGACGGTCTGTGCTTTATAGGAGCTCCAGTGCTGAGCTGTGAGCTCCATTGTTCATTCAGGGTTGTTGGGAGGATGTGTTTATGTCTGCTGCAACAGAACGTATAAAAAACCCCCTTTTTTCCCCCTTAGATGCTCTGTCTCAGGGAGTTGGGGCTTTTTTTATGAGTATCTGTTGCACTGTCCTGCCCTGCTTGTAGGCAGTCTATTCACTATTTGCCTGCCGGGGCTCCACCCTGCTAGCACAGGTCTGCCCTGTTGCTGCAGGGTTCTGTTCTTCTGTGGCGTGCTCTGCCCTGCTGGTGAAGTCTCTCTGTTATGGCAGGTGGCCTTGGCAACAGCAGGCTGCATCAGCCCTGGGCGGTACTTCAGTAGGGGTGGATTGTGTTTGTAGTTGCAGACACCCCTCCCAATAGTGGGAGACTTAACACTCCACTGTCAATATCAGACAGATCAACCAGACAGAAAATTAACAAGTATATCCATGACTTGAACTCAGACCTGGAACAAGCAAACCTGATAGACATTTACAGAACTCTCCACCCCAAATCCACAGAATATACATTCTTCTCAGCACCACATTACACCTACTCCAAAATTGACCACATAATTGGAAGTAAAGCACCCCTCAGCAAATGCAAAACAACTGAAATCATAACAAACAGTCTCTGAGACCATAGTACAATCAAGTTGGAACTCAGAATTTAGAAAATAACTCAGAACCACACAGCTTCATGGAAACTGAACAACTGGCTCTTGAATGTTGCTTGGATTAAAAATGGAATGAAGGCAGAAATAAAGAAGTTCTTTGAAACCAACGAGAATGAAGACACAACGTACCAGAATCTCTGGGACACATTTAAAGCAGTCTGTAGAGGAAAATATATAGCAATAAGTGCCCACATGAGAAGAGTGGAGAGATCAAAAATTGACATCCTATCGTCAAAATGGAAGGAGCTAGAGGAGCAAGATCAAAAAAGTTCAATACCTAGAAGACAAGAAAAGAAATAACTAAGATCAGAGCAAAACTGAAGGAGATAGAGACAAGAAAATCCTTCAAAAAATCAATAAATACAAGAGCTGGTTTTTGGAAATGATCAACAAACTAGACAGACCACTAGCCAGACTGATAAGGAAAGCAAAGAGAGAACAACCAAATAGATGCAATAAAAAACGATAATGGGTAATCACCACAGATTCCACAGAAATTCAAACCATCATCAGAGAATACTACAAACAACTCTATGCACATAAACTAGTAAACCAGGAAGAAATTGATAAATTCCTGGATGCCTGTGTCCTCCGAATCCTAAACCAGGAGGAAGCCAAAACTATGAATAGACCAATAACAAGGTCTGAAGTTGAGGCAGCAATTAAGAGCCTACCACACAAAAAAAGCCCAGGTCCAGATGGGTTCACAGCCAAAATCTTCCAGACACACAAAGAGGATCTGGTACCATTCCTTCAGAAACTATTCGAAATAATTCATAAAGAGGGAACCCTTCCCAAATCATTTTATGAGACCAACATCATCCTGATACCAAAACCCGGCAGAGACTCAACAAGAAAAGAAAACTTCAGGCCAATATCCATGATGAACATAGATGCAAAAATCTTTAATAAAATACTGGCAAACAGAATTCAACAGCACATTAAAAAACTTATCCATCATGATCAAGTAGGATTCATCCTGGGGATGCAAGGCTGGTTCAACATACGCAAGTCCATAAATGTAATTCACCACATAAACAGAAGCAAAAACAAAAACCACATGATTATTTCAATTGACGCAGAGAAGGCATTTGACAAAATTCAACAGCCCTTTATGCTAAAAACTCTCAATAAACTCGGTATTGATGGAACATATCTCAAAGTAATAAAAGCTATGTATGAAAAACCAACAGCCAATACCATACTGAATGGGAAAAAAGTGGAAGCATTCCCTTTGACATCCAGCACTAGACAAAAATGCCCTCTCTCACCAATCCTATTCAACATAATACTGGAAGTTCTAGCCAGAGCAATCAGGCAAGAAAAAGAAATAAAGGGTATTGAAATAGGAAATGTGGAAGCCAAATTGTCTCTATTTGCAGACGACATGAGAGTATACCTAGAAGACCCCATCACTTCAGCCCAAAAGCTCCTGAAACTGATAATCAACTTCAGTAAAGTCTCAGGATATAAAATCAATGTTCAAAAATCACAAGCATTCCTTTACACCAATAAAAGACTTAAAGAGAACCAAATCAAGAATGAACTGCCATTCACAATTGCTACAAAGAAAATAAAATACCTAGGAATACAACTCACAAGGAATGCAAGGGACCTCTTTAAGGAAAACTACAAACCACTGTTCAACGAAATAAGAGAGGACACAAACAGATGGAGAAACATTCCATGTTCGTGGTTAGGAAGAATCAATATCGTGAAAATGGCTATACTGCCCAAAATAATTTCCAAAATCAATGCTATCCCCATCAAACTACCATTGAATTTCTTCACAGAACTCGAAAAAACCACCATGAACTTCATATAGAACCAAAAGAGAGCCTGCATAGCCAAGTCAATTCTAAGCAAAAAGAACACAGCGGGAGGCATCACACTACCAGACTTCAAACTATACTAAAAGGCTACAGTAATCAAAACAGCATTGTACTGGTACCAAAACGGAAATATAGACCAATGGAACAGAACAGAGGCATTGGAGGCAACACAACATATCTACAACCATATAATCTTTGGTAAACCAGACAAAAACAAGCAATGGGGAAAGGATTCCCTGTTTAATAAATGGTGTTGGGAAAACTGGCTAGCCATGTGCAGAAAGCAGAAACTGGACCCCTTCCTGACACCTTACACTAAAATTAACTCCAGATGGATTAAAGACTTAAACATGAGACCTGACACCATAAAAACCCTAGAAGAAAATCTAGGCAAAACCATTCAGGACATAGGAGTAGGCAAGGAATTAATGACCAAAACACCAAAAGCATTGGCAACAAAAGCCAAAATAGACAAATGGGACCTAATCAAACTCCACAGCTTCTGCATGGCAAAAAGAAACAGTCACTAGAGTGAATTGGCAACCAACAGAATGGGAAAAAATTTTTGCAGTTTACGCATCTGACAAAGGACTGATATCCAGAATTTACAAAGAACGCAAACAGATTTTCAGGGAGAAATCAAACAAGCCCATTCAAAAATGGGCAAAGGATACGAACAGACACTTTTCAAAAGAAGACATACATGAGGCCAACAAACAGATGAAAAAATGCTCATCTTGAAATGAATGAGAAAATACTAAGGGCTACCAGAGAGAAAGGTCAGGTTTCCCACCAATGGAAACCTATCAGACTTACAGCACATCTCTCAGCAGAAAGCCTACAAGCCAGAAGAGAGTATGGTCAGATATTTAACATCCTTAAAGAACAGAACTTTCAGCCCAGAATTTCATATCCTGCCAAACTAAGCTTCACAATTGAAGGAAAAATAAAATCTTTTATGAACAAGCAAGTACTCAGAGATTTTATTACCACCAGGCCTGCTTTACAAAAACTTTTGAAAGAAGCATTACACACAGAAAGGAACAACCAGTATTAGCCTTTCTGAAAATATACCAAAAAGTAAAGAGCATCAACATAAAGAATAATTTACATCAACGAATGGATAAAATAGCCAGTTAACATCAAATGGCAGTAATCCTAAATTTAAATTGACTAAATTTCCCAATCAAAAGATACAGCCAAAACCTAACGGTATCTACATCCAGACCCATTTTATATCCAAAGATACACAAAGACTAAAAGCAAAGGGTTGGAGAAAGATTTACCAACTAAATGGAGAACAAAAACAAATAAATAAACAAAAAGGAGTTGCAGTTCATGCATTTGATAAAACAGATATAAAAGCAACAAAGATAGAGTGCTATAAGGATCAATGCAACTTAACACCCAGAAATATAAGACCCTTAAAGAGATTTAGACTCAACAAGACAGAAAATTAATAAGAATATCCAGAATCTGAGCTCAGATCTGGAATAAGTAAATTTAATAAGCACTTTTAGAGCTCTCCACTTTAGATACATAAAATATTTATTCTCCACTTTAAATACACAAAATAATGATTGGCCATTATTAATACCTATTCATAGAATAAAGCAATATTCCTGTTCTCCCTCCCTCTTTTACTTCCTCTCTTTTCCTTTCCTAAAAAAAAAGAAAATTGCAACTTTCATATAAAAATGTATAAATGTTTAACTAGTTTAGTCATTACTTGATTTGTAGTGTATTTCATATTGATTTTCCCCTCTTATATTCAAATGTTTGTAACCATTGCTGTATTTTTTACAGGTCTCTCTTTATCAAGACATCATGTAAAAAAAAGAAAAAGAAAAAATGCTCATCATCACTGGTCATTAGAGAGATGCAAATCAAAACCACATTGAGATACCATCTCATGCCAGTTAGAATGGTGATCATTAAAATATTTGGAGACAGCAGATGCTGGAGAGGATGTGGAGAAATAGGAACACTCTTACACTGTTGGTGGGAGTGTAAATTAGTTCAACCACTGTGAAAGACAGTGTGGTGATTCCTCAAGGATCTAGAAATAGAAATTCCATTTGACCCAGCAATCCCATTACTGGGTATATATCCAAAGGACTATAAATCTTTCTACTATAAGGACACATGCACACGAATATTCATTGTAGCACTGTTTACAATAGCAAAGACCAGGAACCAACCCAAATGTCCATCGATGATAGACTGGACTGGGAAAATGTGGCACATATACACCATGGAATATTATGTAGCAATCAAAAATGATGAGTGTGTGTCCTGTGTAAGGACATGGATGAATCTGGAGAACATCATTTTTAGCAAACAGACACAAGAACAGAAAAAGAAATACCGCATGTTCTCACTCGTAGGCGGGTGAGAAAAATGAGAACACATGGACACAGGGAGGGGGTCTACTACATACTGGGGTCTATTGGGGGAATGCGGGAGGGACAGCGGGGGGGCTGGGGAGGGATAGCCTGGGGTTAAATGCCAAGTGTGGGTGAAGGAGAGGAATGCAGCAAAACACACTGCCATGTGTGTACCTATGCAACTATCTTGCACGTTCTGCACATGTACCTCAAAACCTATAATGCAATAAAAATTTAAAAAATTAAGAAAAAAAAGAGGGTACTTCACAGGCATTTGTGGCATGGTAGTATTGGAAAGATTTAAATGATAATGCATAAAATGGACCTGGTATAGGACCCTGAGACACAGTGAGTCTATAATAATTAATAGTTTATTAGCAATTAATAAACTAAGTTCTCTTTCTTATTTTAATATTGTATTCTACCATTTAGCATTTTCACAGATCTCACATTACCAAAAATTGAACACAAAACATCATTAGCAGTTTATTCTAGTGAAAACTGGTCGTAATATTCCTGATTCAGACACTAAGTTTCAATTCACTTTAACAACTACATACTGGATACCCACCTATTCCAGGCACTGTACAAGCTACCGGGGTTACAAAGATAAGTAAAACACAATTCCTGCCTTAACTGCTTTCTTATTTAGTAAGGAAGCCACATATGTAAATAAATATGACTGTGTTAAGTACAAGGTAGAGGGCAGGCACAAAAGAAGTAATCAGTTCCACTTACAGTCAGCTAAACCTTCACAGAAAGGATGAGTTCATTAGGTAGAGATTGTGGGGAGTGAAACAGAATGGCAAACTTGGAAACTCTTAAGTATTTCAACATGGATGAAACCTAAAGTTTAAGTTAGGAGAAGATATGATGGAACAAGGACAAAGAGGTCAACTAATAATTTGCTCTCTGTCTTACCAGCAGGCCATGGAGAATTAAACTGAAGGGATTTTTCAGCTAGGCAAGAACATGATTAGATCTGCATTTTAAAGACTGCTCACAGAATACCGGATGGATTAGAGCAGGGAGTCTACTGCAGTAGTACAGATGATATATAGTGAAGGCTTCATTTAAAGCAGCAGCAGCAGCAATAAGGATCAAGGGATTAATATGAAAATGTTAAAAAGGTGGAATGCATAAGGCTCACTGGCCGAATGATGGGAGGTAGGAATAGGGAGTTTATAGAAGGAGCCTAAGATGACTCCCAGATCTCTGGTTTGGAGGAAAGAGTAGGTGGGGGTATTATTAACTAGGGCAAATTATAACAGGTACCCAGCTTCCAAGATGATCCCTGCCTCCTGGTATTCATGCTTTTGTGTGAACTGAGGTCTGCAGCAATCACGTGAGTGAGTTTGGAAGCAGATTCTCCAGTCCAGCAGAGCCTTGGGATGACAGCAACCATGGCTGATAGCTAGACTGCAACATGCTGAGACCCAAAGCCAGAACCACATCTAAGCCACTCCCTGATTCCTGCCTCTCAAAAATTTTATGAAATAATAAAGTCTTGTTGTTTTATAAAATAAATAAATAAAAATAAACAGTGCACACACTTCACACAGGCACACACTATTCACCACAGACTCACATCCACAGTGCAGACAACTCACACAGACACACACCTCTAACAAAACACAAACTTTGCAGTTCACACAACAAAAGAAGACACATAACAGGAACCACACACACATTCCATAGTGCATACATTTCACACATGCCACTCATGACACACATTCTCCACATTGAAAAAAATCTCATACAAACTCACAACTGACACACACACTACACAGCAAATACATTTACACAGGCAAACAACACTCAATAAACACAAATTCCTCAGTTCACACACCTCACACAGGCACACACCACTCATCACACACAGGCACCATCATGCACACACCTCGCACACTCACCACTAAATACACAGAATGCACACACTCCACATAGCACACACAGTACAGACTCAAAACTCACCACACACACTTTCCGCAGTGCACACTCCTCACACAGAAACACACCACTCATTACACACAAACCCCATAGTACACACACATCACACAAACACACACCATGCAGTCCATGAATGCCACACATAATCCATTGTGTACATATGTAAGACACACACCACTCATCACACAGAATTTCCACAACAGACACCTCACAGAGACACACAGTATTCACCACACAAATTATGCACAGACACACCACAATGCACACACATCACAAAGACACACAACAATCACCTCACACCCCATCCATAAGGCAGGCACCACAGACTTTTACACCTCAGTCACTACACATACTCAATACACCCCTCAGTGCACACATTTCACAGAGACACATCACTCACCACACACACTTCACAGTTCACAGACTTCCCATAAACATGCACTGCAGAACACACACAATCCACAGTGCACACAATTTACACAGACACAAAAAAGACTCCAGAGACACATACTACACAGTGAACACACCTCAGAAAGTCACACACCACTCACCACACACACTGCACACTGCACACACCTGACACAGACACACGCAACTCATGACACACATCTTTCAGAGAGAAAACATTTCATACAAAATCACTACTGACCACACACTGTATACAGTGAACACACCTAACAGAGACACAAAACACTAACCACACAAACATTCCACAGTGCAGAAAATTCACGCAGACACACACATGTCACCACAAACACACACTGTACAGTGCACACTCCTGTCACAGGCACACGCCTCTGAACAAACACACATATCACAATGCACACACCACACAGTCACACAGTACACACCTCACAATCACACACATGGCACTGTGCACACATGAAACACAAATGCAAAAAACTTACCATACACACAAACTATGCAGTGCACACCACTGACACAAACACACATCAATAACTACAAACACACTCCACAGTGCGCAAACCTCACAGACACACAACACTCACCACACACAATGCACACACAGTGCAAAAAACCTCACACAGACACAAGTCACTCACCACACACACTCTTCTCAGTACACACACCACACACAGACACACACCACTCGCTTCACCCACACACTTCACAGGGTGCACACCTCACAGGGACACACCCCAATCACCACACACACACTTCACTGTGCACATACCTCCAGCAGACTCACACGAATTAGAATGCACACACTCTCCACAGTTTGCACACCTCACACAGAACACACTATGCAACACACACACTCCTGGGTGCAGACATAAAACACAGACACACACCACTTACCAAACACATTGCACACTCACACTTTACTGTGAATGCATCACACACAGACACACAACACTCATACCATGCATAATTTACAGTGCAGACAACTCACAGGCACACACTATTCACCAAACCCAAACTGCACATTTCACACAATGCAAAAAGACCCAAAGAAGTAATCACACACACATTCCATAGTGCACACATCTCACACACTCTACTCACAACAGTCTTCACATTAAAAAAATCTCATAAAAACTCACGACTGACACACACACTACACAGTTAATATATTTTACACAGAAAAACAACACTCAAAAAAACACGATTTCTAGTTTACACACCTCACACAGGCACACACCGCTCATCACACACAAGCTCCATCCTGCACACACCTCACGCAGAAACTCACCACTCAATGCACACAATGCACACACTCTACATAGCACACATATTACACAGACTGAAAACTCACCACATACTTTCCACAGTGCACAACCCTCACAAAGAAACACACCACTCATCACACACAAACTCCACAGTGCACACACATCACACAGACACAAACCATGCAGTCCACGGATGACACACATAATCCATAGTGCACATATCTGAGACACAGACCACTCATCACACAGAAACTTTACAACAGACACCTCGCAGAGATACACAGTATGCACCAAATTATGCACAGACACACCATAATTCACACACTTTACACAGACACACAAGAATCACCTCACACTCTCTCCATAAAGCAGGCACCACAGACTATCACACCACAGTCACCAGACATACTCAACACACTCACTCATTGCACACATTTAACACAGACACACACCACTCACCACACACACATTTCATGGTGCACAGACCTCACACAAACATGCACTGCAGAACACACACACATTCCACAATGCACACACCTCACAAAGACACACAAGTCTCCAGAAACACATACTACACAGTGAACACACCTCAGAAAAACACACCACTCACCACACACCCACCACTGCACACCCTTTGCACAGACTCACACCACTCATGACACACACCTTCCACAGTGAAGACATCTCATACAGAATAACGACTGACCACACACTGTACACAGTGAACACACCTAACAGAGACACAAAACAGTAACCACACACACATTCCACAGTGCAGAAACTTTATGGAGACACACATTTGTTACCACAAAAACACACCTTTTAGTGCTCACACATGTAACAGACACACACTTCTGAACAAACACATCACAGTGCTTACACCACACATAGACACACAGTACACGCCTCACAATCACACACATTTCACTGTGCACAAACAAAACACAAACACACACCACTCACCATACACACACTGCACATTGCACACCACTCAAACACACATCCAATACTACAAACACACTCTACAATGCACAAACTTCACAAACACACACCACTCACCACACACACAATACACAGTGAAGATATCTCACACAGACCCACGTCCCTCACCACACTCCCCCTTCTCAGTACACACACCTCAAACAGACACCACTCACTTCACAAACACACTACACAGTGCACACACCTCACTGGGACACACACCAATCAGTACACACACACTTCACTGTGCACATACCTCCAGCACACACACACCACTTAGAACGCACACACTCTTCATATTTTGCACACATCACACAGAACACACTATGCAACACACACACTCCAGAGTGCAGACAGCTAGCACAGACACACACCACTTACCAAACACATTGAACACTCGCACCTTACTGTGCATGCATCTCACACAGACAACACTCACAACATGCATAATACACAGTTCACACACTTCACACAGGCACACACTACTCACCACAGACTCAAATCCAAAGTGCAGACAACTCACACAGGCACACAACTCTAACCAAACACAAAATGCACAGTTCACACAACGCAAAAAGACACATAGCAGTAACCACACACACATTTCATACTGCACACACCTCAAACACACCACTCACAACACACTCGATATTGAGAAAATCTCATAAAAACTCACGACTGACACACACACTACACAGTAAATACATTTTACACAGGCAAACAACACTCAGAAATTACACATTTCACAGATCACACTCCTCACACAGGCACACACCACTGATCACACACAAGCTCCATCCTGCACACACCTCACATAGACACTCACCACTCCATGCACACACTTAATGCACACAATCCACATAGCACACACATTACACAGACTCAAAACTCACCACATGCACACTTTCTGCAGTGCACACACCGCACACAGAAACACACCACTCATCACACACAAACTCCACAGTGCAAACACATCACACAGATACACACCACGTAGTCCATGGATGCCACAAATAATCCATAGTGCACATATCTAAGACACACACCACTCATCACACAGAAACTTCACAACAGACACCTTGCAGAGACACACAGTATGCACCAAACAAATTATGCACAGACACACCAAAATTCACACACTTCACACAGACACACAACAATCACCTCACACTCTATCCATAAAGCATGCACCATAGACTGTCACATTGCAGTCACCAGACATACTCAACCACTCACTCAGTGCACACATTTAACACAGACACACATCACTCACACACACATTCCACAGTGCACAGACCTCACACAAACATGCACTGCAGAACACACACACCCCCCACAATGCACACACCTAAAAAAGACACACACAAGTCTCCAGAAACACATACTACACTGTAAACACAAATCAGAAAGACACACAACACTCACCACACACACATAGCACACTGCACACACCTCACATAAACTCACAGCACTAACAACACACACCTTCCAAAGTGAAGACACCTCATACAGAATCACTACTTACCACACGCTGTACACAGTGAACACACCTAACAGATACACAAAACACTAACCACACACACATTCCACAGTGCAGAAACTTCACGCAAACACACACATGTCATCACAACAACACACTCTATAGGGGACAAACCTGTAACAAACACACACTTCTGACCAAACACACACATCACAGTGCACAGACCAAACATAGTCACACACCACACACCTCACAATTACACACATGGCACTGTGTACACACGAAACACAATCACACATTACTCATCATACACACACACTACACAGTACACACCACTCACATAAACACACACCAATAACTACAAACACACTCCACAGTGCACAAACCTCACAGACATACAACACTCATCACACACACTGCACAGTGCAAAAACCTCACACAGACACAAGTCACTCACCACACTCACTCTTTTCAGTACACACACCTCACACGGACACACACCACTCACTTCACACACACACTCCACAGTGCACACACCTCACAGTGACACACACCAATCAACACACACACACTTCATTGTGCACATACCTTCAGCAGACACACACCTCTTAAAATGCACACACTCTTCACAGTTCACACACCTCACACAGAACACACTATGCAACACACACTCGAGTGCAGACAGCTTTCACAGACACACACCACTTACCAAACACATTGCACACTCACACTTTACTGTGCATGCATCTCACACAGACACACAATCATAACATGCATAATACAAAGTGCACACACATCACACAGGCCACACTATTCACCAGACTCACATCCACAGTGCAGACAACTCACACAGACACACATCTCTCACAAAACACAAACTTTGCAGTTCACACAACACAAAAAGACACATAACAGTAACCACACACCTTCCATAGTGCACACACCTCACACATGCCACTAACAACAGACATTCTTTTCATTGAGAAAATCTCATACAAACTTAGGACTGACACACATACTACACAGTGAATAAATTTTACACAGCAAACAACACTAAAAAAACACGCATTCCACAGTTCACACACCTCACACGGGCACACCACTCATCACACACAAGCTACACTGTGCAAATACCACACACAGAAACACACCACTCACTTCACACACACACTACACAGTGCATACCCCTGAAAGGGACAAACAACAATCAGCACACACACACTTCACTGTGCACATACCTTAAGCAGACACACACCCCCTAGAATGCACACACTCTCCACAGCTCACACACCTTACACAGAACACACTATGCAACACACACACTCCAGAGTGCAGACACCTAGCACAGACACACACCACTTACCAAACACATTGCACACTCACACTTTTCTGTGCATGCATCTCACACAGACAAACAACACTCATAACATGCATAATACACAGTACACACACCTCACACAGGCACACACTACTCACTACAGACTCACATCCAAAGTGCAGACAACTCACACAGACACACACCTTTCACCAAACACAAACTGCACATTTCAGACAATGGAAAAAGTCACATAGCAGTAACCACACACATATTCCATAGTGCACACACCTCACACCCTCCACACATGACACACACTCTCAACATTGAAAATATACAAACTCACGACTGACACACACACTACACAGTAATACATTTTACAGAGACAAACAACACTCAAAAAACACACATTTTTTGTTCCCTCACCTCACAGAGGAAGACACCACTCATCACACACAAGCTCCACCATGCACACACCTCACACAAACACTCACCACTCAATAAACACACTTAATGCACACACTCCATATGGCACATACATTACACAGACACAAAACTCACCACACACACTATCTGCAGTGCACACACCTCACACAGAAACACACCAGTCATTGCACAGAAACTCCACAGTGCAAACACCTCACACAGACACACACCACACAGTCCATGAATTCCACACATAATTAATAGTGCAAATATTTAAGACACACACCACTCATCACACAAAAACTCCAGGACTGACACCTTGCAGAGACACTCAGTATACACCACACAAATTATGCATAGACAAACTACAATGCCCACTCATCACACAGACACACAACAATCACCTCACACCCTATCCATAATGCAGGCACTGCAGACTGTCAGACCCCAGTAACCACACATACTCAACACACTCACTCAGTGCACACATTTAACAGAGACACACACCACTCAACACACACACAAACTCCACAGTGCACAGACTTCACACAAACATGCACTGCAGAACACACACACTTCACAGTGCACACACTTTACACAGACACACACAAGTCTCCAGAAACACATACTACAGAGTGAACACACCTCAGAAAGACACACACCACTCACAACACACACACTGCACACACCACACAGACACACACCACTCATGACACACACCTTCCACAGTGAGGACACCTCATACAGAATCACGACTGACCACACACATTACACAATGAACACACCTAACAGAGACACAAAACACTAACCACACACACATTCCACATTGCAGAAACTTCACACAGACACACACATGTCACCACAAACACACACTCTACAGTTCACACACAAGTCACAGACACACACTTCTGAACAAACACACATCACAGTGCAAATACCACACAAAGAAACACAGTACACACCTCACAATCACACACATGGCACTATGCGCACATGAAACACAAACACACACCACTCACCATACACACACTACACAGTGCACACCACTCAAGTAAACACACATCAAAAACTACAAACACACTCTACAGTGCACAAAATTCGCAGACACACACCACTCATCACACACACACTTCACAGTGCAGAAACCTCACACAGACCCATGTCACTTACCACACTCCCTCTTCTAAGTAAACACACCTCAGACACACACCACTCACTTCACACACACTCAACAGTGCATACACCTCATGCACACATACCAATCAGCACACACACTTCACTGTGCACATATCTCCAGCACAAACACACCACTTAGAATGCACACACTCTTTACAATTCACACATGTCACAAAAAACAGAAAATGCAACACACCCACTCCAGAGTGCAGACACCTAGCACAGACACACACCACTTACCAAACACATTGAACAGTCACACTTTACTGTGCATGAATCTCACACAGACAAACAAAACTCATAACATGCATAATATACATTGCACACACCTAACACAGGCACACACGACACATGACAGACTCACGTCCACAGTGCAGACAACTCACACATACACCACTCACAAAACACAAACTGCACAGTTCACGCAATGCAAAAAGACACATTGCTGTAACCACACACACCGTCCATAGTGCACACACCTCACACACGCCACTCATGACACACACTCTCCACATTGAGAAAATTTTATACAAACTCACGACTGACACACACACTACACAGTAAATACATTTTACACAGGCTAACAACACTCAAAAATTACACATTCCACAGCTTACACACCTCACACTGGCACACACCACTCATCACACACAAACTCCACAGTGCACACACATCACACAGAAACACACCACACAGTCCATGGATGCCACACATAATCCATAGTGCACATATCTAAGACACACACCACTCATCACACAGAAACTTCACAATAGACACCTCACAGAGACACACAGTATGCACCAAACAAATTATGCACAGACACACAACAATGCATACACTTCACACAGACAAAAAACAATCACCTCACACCCTATCCATAATGCAGGCACAACAAGCTGTCACACTGCAGTAACCAGACATACTCAACACACTCACTCAGTGCAAACATTTAACACAGACACACACCACTCACCAAACACACACTCCACAGTACACAGACCTCACGGGGACACACCCCAAACAGCACACACACACATCACTGTGCACATACCTTCAGCAGACACACACCTCTTAAAACGCACACACTCTCCACAGTTCACACACCTCACAAAGAACACACTATGCAACACACACACTCCAGAGTGCAAACACCAAGCACAGACACACACCACTTACCAAACACATTGCACACTCACACTTTTCTGTGCATGCATCTCACACAGACACACAATACTCATAACATGCATAATACACAGTGCACACACCTTACAAAAGCACACACTATTTACCACAGACTCACATCCACAGTGCAGACAACTCACACAGACACACACCACTCACCAAACACAAACTGCACAGTTCACACAACACAAGAAACAAAGCAGTAACAACACACACCTCACACACGGCACTCACGACACATACTGTCCACATTGACAAAATATTATACAAACTCAAGACTGACACACACTACACAGATAATACATTTTACACATACAAACAACACTCAAAAACACACATTTCTCAGTTCACACACCTCACACAAGCACACACCACTCATCACACACAAGCTCCATTGTGCACACACCTGAAACTGACACCACTCAATACACACACTTAATGTACACACTTCACATAGAACACATCTCACACAGAAACACACCACTTATCACACACAAACTCCACAGTGCACACACATTAAACAGACACACAGCATGCAGTCAACAAACGCTACATATAATCCAGTGCACATATCTAAGAAACACACTACTCATCACACAGAAACTCCATAACAGACAGCTCACAAAGACACACAGTATGCACCAAAGAAATTATGCACAGACACACCAAAATGCACACACTTTACACTGACACACAACAATCACCTCACACTCTATCCATAATGCAGGCACAACAGACTGTCACACCACAGTCACCAGACATACTCAACACACACACACAGTGCACACATTTAACACAGACACACACACCACTCACCACACTCACACTCCCTGGTGAACAGACCTCACACAAACATGCACTGGAAAACACACACACACTCCACAGTGCACAGCCCTCCCAAAGACACATGCAAGTCTCCAGAAACACATACTACAAAGTGAACACCTCAGAAAGACACACACCACTCACCACACACACACTGCACACTGCACACACCTCACACAGACACACACCACTCACAACACACACCTTCCACAGTGAAGACACCTCATACAGAATCACTACTTACCACACACTCTACACAGTGAACAGACCTAGCAGAGACACCAAACTCTAGCCACACACATTCCACAGTGCAGAAACTTCACACAGACACACACATGTCATCACAAACACACACTCTACATGGCACACACCTGTAACAAACACACACCTCAGACCAAACACACACATCACAGTGCACAGACAAGTCACACACCACACACCTTACAATCACACACATGGCACTGTGCAGACACGAAAAACAAACAGACCCACTCATTATACACACACACTACACAGTGCACACCATTCACACAAACACATCAATAACTACAAACACATTCCACATTACACAAACCTCACAGACACACAACACTCACCACACATACTGCACAGTGCAAAAACCTCTCACAGACACAAGTCACTCACCACACACACTCTTCTCAGTACACGAACCTCACACAAACACACACCACTCACTTCACACAGAGACCCCACAGTGCACACACCTCACAGGGACACACCCCAATCAGCACACAAACACTTCACTGTGCACATACCTCCAGCAGACACACACTACTTAGAATGCACACACTCTCCACAGTTCAAACACCTCACACAGAACACACCATGCAACACACACACTCCAGAGTGTAGACAGCTAGCACAGACACACACCACTTACAAACACATTGCACAGTCACACTTTACTCTGCATGCATTTTACTCAGACACACAACACTCATAACATTCATAATACACAGTGCACACACCTCACACAGGCACACACTACTCACTACAGACTCACATCCACAGTGCAGACAACTCACACAGACACATACCTCTAACCAAACACAAACTACACAGTTCAGAAGATGCAAAAAGACACATAGCAGTAAGCACAACACATTTCATAGTGCACACTCCTCACACATGCCACACATGACAAACACTCTCCTCATTGAGAAAATCTCATACAAACTTAGGACTGACCCACATACTACACAGTAAATACATTTTCCACAGGCAAACAAAACTCAAAAACACGCATTCCACAGTTCACACACCTCACACAGGCACACACCACTCATCACACACAAGCTCCACTGTGCACACATCTCACACTGACACTCACCATACAATATACACAATGCACACACTCCATTTACAACACACATTACACAGACTCAAAACTCACCATACACACACCTTCCACAGTGTACACACCTCACACAGAAACACACCACTCATTACACACAAACTCCACAGTGCACACACATCACACACACACACCACACAGTCCACGAATGCCACACATAATTCATAGTGCACATAACTATGGACTGTGCACACACCACTCGTCACACAAAAACTTCACAACAGACACCTTGCAGAGACACACAGTATGCATCACATAAATTATGCACAGACACATCACAATGCACACATAACACACAGACACACAACAATCACCTCACACCCTATCCATAATGAAGGCACCACAGAATGTCACACCGCAGTCACCAGACATACTCAACACACACACTCACTTCACACAGAAACACGCCACTCACCACACACACTCCACGGTGCACAGACCTCACACAAACATGCATGGCAGAACACATACACACTCTACAGTGCACACACCTCACACAGACACACACAAGTCTCCAGAAACACACATTACACTGTGAACACACCTCAGAAAGTCACACACCACTCACCACACTCACTGCACACTGCACATGCCTGACACAGACACACACCACTTACAACACACACCTTCCACAGTGGAGACACCTCATACAGAATCACGACTGACCACACACAGTACACAGTGAACACACCTAACAAAGACACAAAACACTAACCACACAAACATTCCACAGTGCAGAAACTTCATGCAGACACACATATGTTATCACAAACACACACTCTTCAGTGCTCACACGTGTCACAGACACACACTTTTTAACAAACACACATCACAGTGCACACACCACACATAGACACACAGTACACATTTCACAATCACACACATGTCACTGTGTGCAAACAAAACACAAACACACACCACTATCCATACACACACTACACAGTGCACACCTCTCAATCAAACACACATCAAAAACTGAAAACACACTCTACAGTGCATAAACTTCACAGACACACACCATTCATCACACACACAATACACAGTGCAGAAACCTCACACAGACCCACGTCACTCACCACACTCCCTCTTCTCAGTACACACACCTCAAACAGACACACACCACCCACTTCACACACACACTCCACACTGCACACACCTCACCTTGACACACACCAATCAGCACACACAAACTTCACTGTGCACATAGCTTTAGCACACACACACCACTTAGAACACACACATTCTCCACATTTTGCAGACCTCACTCAGAACACACTATGCAACACACACTCTCAAGAGTGCAGCCAGCTAGCACAGACACCACTTACAAAACACAATGAACACTTACACCTTACTTTTCATACATCTCACAAACACACAACAGTCATAACATGAATAATACACAATGCACACACCTCACACAGGCACACACTACTCACCACAGACTCACATCCACAGTGCAGACAACTCACACAGACACCCACTACTCACCAAACACAAACTGCACAGTTCACACAATGCAAAAAACACATAGCAGTAACCACACACTCATTCCATAGTGCACACACCTTACACACGCCACTCACGACACACACTCTCCACATTGTGAAAATCTCATACAAACTGACGACTGACACACACACTACACAGTAAATACATTTTACATAGGAAAACAAAACTCAAAATTCACACATTTCACAGTTTACACATCTCACACAGGCACACACCACTCATCACACACAAACTCCACAGTGCACACACATCACACAGACACACACCACACAGTCCACGGATGCCACACATAATCCATACTGCACATATCTAAGACACACACCACTCGTCACACAGAAAATCCACAACAGACACCTCACAGAGACACAGAGTATGCACCACATCAATTACACACACACACCACAATTCACACACTTCACACAGACACACAACAATCACCTCAAACTCTATCCATAAAGCAGGCACAACAGACTGTCATACTGCAGTCACCAGACATACTCAACACACTCACACAGTGCAAACATTTAACACAGACACATACCACTCACCACACACACTCTACAGTGCACAGAACTCACACAAACATGCACTGCAAAGCACACACACTCGACAGTGCACACACCTCACAAAGACACACACCAAGACTCCAGAAACACATACTGCAAAGTGAACACAGATCACACAGACACACACCACTCATGACACACACATTCCACAGTGAAGACACCTCATACAGAATCACTACTTACAACAAACTGTACACAGTGAACACACCTAACAGAGACACAAAACACTAACCACACACACATTCCACAGTGCAGAAACTTCACATAGACACACACATTTCACCACAAACACACTCCACAGGGCACACACCTGTAACAAACACACACCTCAGACCAAACACACACATCACAGTGCAGAGACCAAACATAGTCACACACCTCACAATCACACACATGGCACTGTGCAGACATGAAACACAAACACACACCACTCCATACACACACACTACACAGTTTACACCACTCACACAAACACACATCAATAACTACAAACACACTCCACAGTGCACAAACCTCGCAGAAACACACCACTCACCACACACACACTGCACAGTGCAAAAATATCACACAGACACAAGTCACTCACCACACAGTCTTCTCAGTACACACACCTCACAAAGAAACACACCACTCACTTCACACACACACTACACTGTGCACACATCTCACAGGGACACATCCAAATCAGCAAACACTAACTTCACTTTGCACATACCTCCAGCAGACACACATCATTTAGAACGCACACACTCTCCACAGTTCACACACCTCACACAGAGCACACTAAGCAACACACACACTCCAGAGTGCAGACACCTAGCACAGACACACACCACTTACCAAACACATTGCACACTCACACTTTACTGTGGATGCATCTCACACAGACACACAACACTCATAACATGCATAATACACAGTGCACACACCTCACATAGGCACACACTACTCACCAAAGACTCATATCCACAGTGCAGACAACTCACACAGACCAATACCACTCACCAAACACAAACTGCACAGTTCACACAATGACAAAAGACACATTATTTTAACTACACACACATTCCATAGTGCACACAACTCACACCCAACACACACTTTCCACATTGAGAAATCTCATACAAACTCATGACAGACACACACACTACACAGTAAATACATTTTACACAGGCAAACAACACTCAAAAATCACACTTTTCACAATTCACACACCTCACACGGGCACACACCACTCATCACACACAAACTCCACAGTGCACACACATCACACAAACACACACCACACAGTCCACAGATGCCACATATAATCCATAGTGCACATATCTAAGACACACACCACTTGTCACACAGAAACTCCACAACAGACACCTCGCAGAGACACACAGTATGCACCACACAAATTATGCACAGACACAAAACAATGCACATACTTCACGCAGACACAAAACAATCACCTCACACCCTATCCATAATGTAGGCACAACAGACTGTCACACCACAGTCACCAGACATACCCAACACACTGACTCAGTGCACACATTTAACACACACACCACTCACCACACGCTCCATGGTGCACAGACCTCACACAAACATGCACTGAAGAACACACACACTGCACACTGCACACACCTCACACAGACACACACAACTCATGACACACACCTTCCACAGTGAAGGGACCTCATACAGAATCACAACTGAACACACACAGTACACAGTGAGCAAACCTAAAAGAGACACAAAACACTAACCTCACACACATTTCACAGTGCAGAAGCTTCACGCAGACACACATGTCACCAAAAACACACACTCTACATTGCACACACCTGTCACAGACACACACCTTTGAACAAACACACACATCACAGTGCACACACCACACATATACACAAAGTACACACCTCACAATCACACACATGGCACTGTGCACACACGAAACACAAACACACCACTCACCATATACACACATTATACAGTTTCCACCACTCAAACAAGCACACATCAAAAACTACAAACCCACTTCATGATGCACAATCAACAGAGACACACACCACGCACCACACAAACACTGCACAGTGACAAAACGTCACACAGACAGATGTCACTCACCACACTCCCTATTCTCAGTACACACACCTCAAATAAACACACCACTCAATTCACACACACACTCCACAGTGCACACACATCACAGGGACAGACCCCAATCAGCACACACCGACATCACTGTGCACTACCTCCAGCAGACATACACCACTTAGAATGCACACACTCTCCACAGTTCAAACAGCTCACACAGAACACACTATGCAACACACACACTTCAGAGTGCAAATATCTAGCACAGACACACACCACTTACCAAACACATTGCACACTCACACTTTTCTGTGCATGCATCTCACACAGACACACAACACTCATAACATGCATAATACACAGTGCACACACCTCACACAGGCACACACTACTCACCACAGACTCACATCCACAGTTCAGACAACTCACACAGACCCGCACCACTCACCAAACACAAACTGCACAGTTCACACAATGCAAAGAGAAACAAAGCAGTAACAACACACACACATTTCATAGTGAACACACCTCACACATGGCACTCATCACACACACTCTCCACATTGAAAAAATCTCCTACAACTCACGACTGACACACACTACAGAGTTAATACATTATACACAGACAAACAACACTGAAAAACACACATTCCTCAGTTCACACACCTCACACAGGCACACACCACTCATCACACACAAGCTCCATCATGCACACACCTGACACAGATACTCACCACTTAACACACACACTTAATGTACACACTCCACATAGCACACACCTCACACAGAAACACACCACTCATCACACACAAACTCCACAGTGCACACACATTAAACAGACACACACTGTGCAGTCAATGGACGCCACATATTATCCATAGTGCTCATATCTAAGAAACACACCACTCAACACACAAAAACTCCAAAACAGACACCTCGCAGAGACACACAGTATGCACCAAACAAATTATGCACAGACACACCACAATGCACACACATCACACTGACACACAACAATCACCTCACACTCTATTCATAATGCAGGCACAAAAGACTGTCACACCACAGTCACCAGACATACTCAACACACCACCCAGTGCACACATTTAACACAGACACACACCACTCACCACACTCACACTCCACGGTGCACAGACCTCACACAAACATGCACTGCAGAACACACACACTCCACAGTGCACACCCCTTCCAAAGACACACACAAGTCTCCAGAAACACATACTACAAAGTGAACACACCTCAGAAAGACACACACCTCTTACCACACACACTGCACACACCTCACACAGATACACACCACTCACAACACACACCTTCCACAGTGAAGACACCTCATACAGAATCACTACTGAGCACACACTGTACACAGTGAACACACCTAACAGAGACACAAAACTCTAACCACACACACATATTCCACAGTGCAGAAACTTCACGAAGACACACACATTTCACCACAAACACACATTCTACATGGCACACACCTGTAACAAACACACGCCTCAGACCAAACACACACATCACAGTGCACAGACCAAACATAGTCACACACCACACACCTTAAAAACACAAACGGCACTGTGCAGACATGAACACAAACACACACCACTCATCATACACACACTACACAGTACACACCACACACACAAACACACATCAATAACTACAAACACACTCCACAGTACACAAACCTCACAGACACACACCACTCACCACACACACACTGCACAGTGCAAAAACCTCACACAGACACAAGTCACTCATCACACACACTCTTCTCAGTACACACACCTCACACAGACACACACCACTCACTTCACACACACACTGCACAGTGCACACACCTCACAGTTACACACACCAATCAGCACACACACACTTCACTGTGCACATACCTCCATCAGAGTCACACCACTTAGAATGCACACACTCTCCACAGTTCACACACCTCATACAGAACATACTATGCAACACACACACTCCAGAGTGTAGACACCTAGAACAGGCACACACCACTTACCAAACACATTGCCCACTCACACTTTACTGTGCATGCATCTCACTCAGACACACAACACTCATAACATGCATAATACACAGTGCATGCACATCACACAGTCAAACACTACTCACCACAGATTCAGCTCCACAGTTCAGACAACTCACACAGACACACACCACTCACCAAACACAAACTGCACAGATGACACAATGCAAAAAGTCACATAGCAGTAACCACACACACATTCCTTAGTGCACACACCTCACACAAACCACACACTCTCCACAATCTCCACATTAAAAAAAAAATCTCATACAAACTCATGACTGACACACACACTACACAGTAAATACATTTTGCAGAGACAAACAGAACTCAAAAAACACACATTTTTTAATTCCCTCACCTCACAGAGGAACACACCACTCATCACACACAAGCTCCGCTCTGCACACACCTCACACAGACACTTACCACTCAATAAACACACTTAATGCACACATTCCACATAGCACACACATTACACAAAAACAAAACTCACCACACACACACTTTCTGCAGTGCACACACATCACACAGAAACACACCAGTCATTAAACAGAAACCACAATGCACACAAATCACAGACACACAACAATCACCTCACACTTTATCTATAATGCAGGCACCACAGACTTTCACACCCCAGTCACCACACATACACAACACACTCACTCAGTGTACACATTTTACACAGACACACACTGCTCAACACACACACACTTCATGGTGCACAGACTTCACACAAACATGCACTGCAAAAAACACAAGCACTCCCCACTGCACACACACAGTCATACATGTCTCCAGAAACACATACTACACAGTGAACTTACCTTGGAAAGACACCACTCACAACACACACTGCACACTACACACACCCCACACAGGCACACACCACTCACAACACACATGTTCCACAGTGAAGACATTTCATTCAGACTCACCACTGACCACACGCTTCACACAGTGAACACACCTAAGAGACACAAAACATGAACCACACACACATTCCACAGTGCAGAATCTTTATGCAGACACACATATCACCACAAGCACACACTCTACAGTGCACACACTTGTCACAGACACACATCTCTGAACAAACACCCACATCACAGTGCACACACCACACATAGACACACAGTAGACACCTCACAATCACACACATGGCACTGTGCACACATGAAACACAAAGACACACCACCCACCATAAATACACATTACACAGTGCACACCATTCACACTAACACACATCAATAACTACAAACACACTGTACGGTACACAAACCACACAGACACACACCACTCACCACACACACTGCAAAGTGCAAAAACCTCACACAGACACAAGTCACTCACCACACACACCCTTCTCAGTATGCACACCTTACACAGACACACGTCACTCACCACACACCCTCTTCTCCTTACCCCTACCACACATGGACACACACCACTCACTTCACACACACTCTCTACAGTGCATACACTTCACAGGGACAAACAACAATCAGCACACACACACGCTTTACTGGGCATATACTTCCAGAACACACACACCACTTAGAATGCACACACTTTCCACAGTTGGCACACCTCACACAGAACACACTATGCAACACACACATGCCAGAGTGCAAACACCTAGCACAGATACACAACACTTGCCACATTGCACACTCACACTTTACTTTGCATGCATCACACACAGACACACAACACTCATAACATGCATAATACACAGTGCACACACCTCACACAGGGACACACTACTCACCACAGACACATCCACAGTGCAGACAACTCACCAGACACACACCACTCACCAAACACAAGCTGCACAGTTTACACTATGCACAAAGGCATATAGCAGTAACTACACACACATTCCATAGTGCACACACCTCACACGTGCCACTCATGGCACACACTCTCCACATTAAGAAAATATCATACAAACTCATGACTGACACACACAGTACACAGCAAATACAGTTTACACAGACAAACAACACTAACAAAACGCACATTCCTCAGTTCACACCCCTCACACAGCACACATCACTCATCACATCCAATCTCCATTGTGCACACAAATCACACAGACACTCACCAGTCAATACACACACTTAATGCACACGTTCCACATAGCACACACATTAAATGGACTCAAACTTCACCACAAACACACTCTGCAGTGCACGCACCTCACACAGAAACACACCACTTATCACACACAAACTTCACAGTGCACACACATCACACAGACACACACCACGCAGTCCAAGGACACCAAACATAATCCATAGTGCATATATCTTAGACGCACATCACTCATCACACAAAAACTCCACAACAAACACCTCACAGAGACACAGAGTATGCACCACACAAATTATGCACAGACACACAACAATGCACACACAGACACACAACAATCACCTTACACCCTATCCTTAATGCAGGTGCCACATTCTGTCACATCTCAGTCACCACACATACTCAAAACAATTAATGCAAACATTTCACACATACACACACCACTCACCACACACACTTCATGGGGCACAGACCTCACACAAATATGCACTGCAGAACACACACACACTCCACAGTGCACACACTTCACACAGACGCACAAAAGTCTCCAGAAACACATACTAAACAGTGAACCTAACTCAGAAAAACACACAACACTCACCACACACACACTGCACACTGCATACACCTCACACAGACACACATCACTCACCACACACACCTTCCACAGTGAAGACACCTTATGCAGCATCACTACTGACCACACACAGTACACAGTGAACACACCTTACTGTTGTGAACTGAACATGAGCCCGGGAATCTCCTCCAGGGAGGGGGTCCCAAACCTGGAAGAGGGTGTGCATGGAAAAGAAAGGAGACAGAAAGAGGAGAGGTCTGGAGGGCTGGATGAGCTGGGCCCATTCAGCAATTTTACTTGTGCAGTGGGTTTCCTTATATACTTTTTGCTTTCACATTATTACCTCAATGCAGATTATTACTCAAACAATAAAAGGGACAAAAATTTTTGGGAGATGATTCTAAGAAACTGTCAAAAGGGAACAAATATTAATGTAAAGGATTAACTGGGAAACAGGTGATGCTGATTATCAATATTGTCAGAACAATCAGTAACTTGGATAACAATCTTTAATTAACTAGAAGTCACAAACTCAGCAGTAAACCGTGCATCTGTGAGAGACAAAGACCGCAGGGGAGGTCACTTGGCTGAAACAATGCCTGGTAAACAAAGTCTTAGATCAGGAGCCAGAAAGGGGAACACAATACCCAATTAACTCACTTCAGCTTTCATCTGGCCATTATCTCATCGGCCAAGAAGGCTGAGGATAGTGTCCTGCTTAATCATTCTTAATTTCCTTTTTCCTTCTCTTCTTAATTTTCTCTCACTCATAGCTCGACAGCCTCCAGCCAGGAAAAAATGTGTAAGGAGTCAAGCTCACCTAATGGCGGAGGCCAAGTTATTAGCCTCTCGCAGGGGTGGCTCCCACATTATTCCCTCTTTTCTTTGTTTTTAAATGAAGCTCAAATAATTGGAGCTGAAAACACTGGAGGGTGGAGAACACAAGGTGAAACAGGAATGGTAAGAGAAGGATGAGAAAAAGAACACAAGCACCAACAGCAATCATGGATGGAGGGAGGGAAGGTGAAAGCTGGTGAACCAGGAAGACAAAGTGTCAACAATATCATGGGCGATTGTGTCATTTTCAGGCAGCTCCTGATGAGAAAAATCAATGGCATGAATTTCCTGCTGAAGCTTGGAAACATCTAGGGATAAATTGTCATGAGTCCAAATTCCTTGTAAATGGGCCTTAACAAGAAGCCACTGCCATTTAGTGTCATTATAAGGAGTATAGTAACACAAATATATTTATAACCAGAATGGCAATGAAGGGCCAGGTGGTTCTGAATATTATAAAGTTTATCACCAAGAGTAGTAACAGTTTGTTCCAAAGCATTAATTCTCTCATCAATTTTCTTATCAATATCCATTTGAATTTTCATTGTAACAGAAATATTCTTTGCAAGATGATTAACATAAGTAGCAGTTTGAACACTGTGAGAAAGTCCAACAGCTGCAGTAGCTGCTGTAGCCATAACTGAAACAACAGCACTAATGCTAGCAATGAGAATACCAGGGAAACGTTTAGGGTGGATCATAAGATCACAGACTTGTTGGAAAATAAGAAGGGCTTTTTCATCATACCAGGGTCCAAAAACATTAACAGGTAACATAACGTAGGGGGGCTGGTGTACAAGAAGAACGGTATAAACAGGGAAAAAGGAAAAATCAATGCAGTTGGTAAGAATACAATTTTCACAATAAATGAAATATGAGCCAGAAGCTTGGGTGATGGAAACATTACCAGCAATAATAGCATAAGGAGAAGCAACGCAGGATTGAGTATAAATTGTCTGATTAGCAGGATATGATAAACTATGGGAACCGGCGTGAACAAAGGTAGGAGATAAGGATACAAACAGCTTCCAGAGAGAAGTGTAGGCTTTGCTGGAGAAGGTAGTGTAAATGGGAGTGCTCCAACCACCAGGTGTTTCATAACGAGCTAAGGCAATATCAAGAGGATGAATAACAGACCAGTCAAATAAGGAGAAACCAGAAGGCAGGGTATAATTAATAGCTTGCTTTTGGTTAGGGAAACAGAACTGCCAGTGTGGGGAAGGGTCCAAAGAAGAGTTAGAAGGCCGACAACGCTGGTGCTTAATGAGGGGAAAATGCTGAGCGGAGGAAAAGTTGCAAGTTTCTCTAATTCCCACATGGTTGAGTATACAATCATGAGAATAAACTGTTTCACCTGGGAAGAGGTCAGAGGGGCCAGAAAAGGTATGAAGTTGGCGAATTCCAAGATTGAAGCAATAAGAACCAGAAAAAGAGAGAGGAATCGAAGGAGGGGAATCGGCATTGGCAGAGAAATCACGATCCCAGATTTTGGAGGCGTAGAAGTACATGGGAGGGACAGCAGCTTGGGCAGAGTAAGTATAGGTAGCAACCTGAGGATTAATATGAGAAGAAGAGGGGAAGCCAAGAATAGAAGTATAATTAATGTAGATTGTGAAAGTGGGATCATTCCAGGTAACAGGTCAAAGAAAAGGAGGGTCGGGAACATAAGCCCACATAACACGAGAATCAGAGAGAGGGAAGGCCTGTGCCAAATGACAAGACAATATAGCCATTATAGCAATAAACATAACAGTAGGAGAACGGGATTGTCTGGAAGACGCGACCAGGGCGGCTGCTTCAGCAGTCAGACGGTGCATCTGGGCCCACGTCGGCAGGGGGCTGCCTCGCTGCAGAGTCTGGAAGTTCGCTGATTGAGCTGTTCGGCGAGTCCGGCGGTGGCGGCGAGGTGGGGGTGGTGTCAGCCGGAGACGAGGAAGACGGGATATCAGGGCATTTGTACTGCCTGGCAGAGAATTCATGCTTGACAAGGCGTTCAGGAACCCAAATTGGAGAGGGAGCCTACCTGGGAAAAACACAAACATTTCCTCGTCCCCATATTAGGACGGGATATGGACCATGCCACGGATTAGTGAGTGAGAGCATCTTTTCACAAGACCTGGGAATGAGATACATTATTAGGGTGCCAATGACGATCTGCTGCAGAGAGTCCATCAGCATCTAAAATTAAGAAATTAAGAACATAAACAGCATGTTTAAGCCAAGTGTGAGGGGTTTTTTGTAATGAATCAGAAATCAGGCCATGTTTTAATTTATGTAATAAATCCTTTAAACAGCATGGCTTCTTTTGATGATACCTTGGCCTTGAGGATTAAAAGGAATGCCCGTACAGTGAGAAATCTGAAAATGAGAGCAAAAAGAAGCAAAACTCTTGCTGGTATAAGCAGGTCCATTGTCTGTCTTCAGAATCTTAGATGGGCCAATAATAGAAAAAAACGGTTAGGAAATGTGCTACATCCTTAACTCCTTCTTCAGCATGAGCGGTAGCAACTATAAAATGAGAAAAAGTGTCAATGGAAACATGTACATACTGCAATTTACCAAAAGGGGGAAAGTGAGTAACATCCATCTGATATACATGACCAGCTTGCAGTTCTTGAGGATTTACCCCATAGTGGCGAGCAACAGTCAAGAGAGGCAAACAGGCTGTGCATTGTTTAACAATTTGGTGGGCCTGGTCTCTGATAATCTAAAATTGCAATTGCAGACTGCAAGCATTCTGATGGTGCAAGGCATGGGAAGTCTCGGCCTGCTGTACAGGGGACAGAAGAGGAAATATACATTGAGTGAGCTAATCAGCTTGGGCGTTGCCCTCAGTTAGAGGACCTGGCAGGGAGGAATGGGCTCTGATATAACCAATGAAAAAAGGACATGATCTGCGGTGAAGTGTCTGCTGTAAAGGGAGCTAAAGATGAATTATAGAAGAGGAGTCAGAAAAGGACAAGGGGGCTGTCTCCAGATTTTGAACTAAATTAACAACATATTGACTATCAGAGTAAATATTCAAAGGGACATCCCAATTAGTCAGGACATGTTGAACTGCCAGGAGCTCCATGCACTGAGTGGAGCATTCTGGGGTCTGAAATGAAAAAGGGTGTGCATTAACAGTGTCTGTGGCAATAACAGAATTTGAGCCGTCAGCAAAGGCTAAGAATGCTTCAGATAACAGTGACTTGAGGCAGGTCTGTGGAAAAATAAGGAAGTTTTGGGAGTAAAAATGTAACAATTTATTGGCAGAATAATGGCACAGTATTTGACCTGAAAAGCCAGCAAAGCCTAATTGCCAGGAGTCAGAGAACTGCCAAAGCCACTGTTGCTGAGTGCTAGAATAAGAAACAATAATTTCAGAAGGATCAACACCAAAAAGAGAAAGAGCCCGTACATGACCTTTAGCTACCAAAACAGAAACTAATTCAAAGTAAGGGGTTACAACTTTCCCACGGCTGGCAGGGAGATGAAGCCATTCCAGGATACCCTGTTGCCAAAAAATTTCAGTAGGAGTATAAACAGTAGGAAGAACACAATAACACCAGCGGGAGTTGTCCTTAATATGAGAAAGTTTTTGCTGGGACAAGGCATCATGAACTAATTGCAAAGCCACCTTGGCGGGAGCTGTCAAAAAATGAGGGGAAGTTGGACTAGGGGGTCCTTTGAGAATATCAAATAAAGGCTTCAATTGTCCTGTGGTAAGCTTCAAGCTCGGACAAATCCAGTTAATATCTCCTAAAAATTTCTGAAAGTCATGTAGTGTAGCTAAATTTGCTGTGGAGAGAAGAGGAGTCTTAAAGGAAACCTGGTTATATTCAATAAGCTTTCCCAAGTAGTGGTAGGGAGTGGCAGTCTGAACCTTATCTGGTGTGATAACAAGGTTGTTTTTTGTCAGACACGTTTGCAAACATTCAAAGGCTTGATAAAGAAGGGTCTCAGTTGGAGCAGCTAAGAGGAGATTATCCATATAATGTAATAGTTGAATATCAGGGAATTGTTGATGAACGAGTTGGATGGCTTTAGACACAAAAGTCTGACATAAGGTGGGGCTATTAGCCATACCTTGAGGCAACACAATCCACTCATACCGCTCATACAGTCAATCAAAATTAGTGGAAGGTACGCTAAAAGCAAAACGACGACAATCTGAGGGATGCAAAGAAATGGAAAAGAAACAATCTTTTAAATCAATCACTAACAGTTTCCAAGTCTGAGGCACAACAATAGGGGAAGGCAGGCCGGGTTGTAAAGGGCCCATGACTTCCATAGTAGCATTAACTTTTCTTAAATCCTGTAAAAGCCTCCATTTACCAGAACGCTTCTTAATAACAAAAATAGGGGAATTCCAAGGACTATTAGTAGGTCTAATATGACCCGCAGAGAGTTGTTCCTGAACCAACTCGCGAGCTGCTGTAATCTTTTCATCAGAGAGGGGCCACTGTTCCACCCACACTGGAGTATCTGATAACCCAGTAATTTTATCAGCATGGGAGTCGGGAATCACGGTGACCCCTAGGAAAATATCCTAGGCCAGAACTGACAGTTTTCTGGGAAAGGGCAAGAGGCTCAGGATTTCCCTGCAAAGTTTTTCCCAAGCCCTTGCCAGGCAAGTAGCCCTGCTTAGTCATAATGTCAAGAGCAATGGGATTGGTCACCAATCGGGCCCCCATGGCTTCTAAAACATCACGACCCCAAAGATTGAGTGGGATATCAGGAATCACCTAGGGGCAAAGCGAGCCAGAGTGACCTTCATCATTAGTCCATGTTAATAAACATGCAGATTACATAGGATTGTTAGTCATTCCTATGCCTTGTAAAGAAATCATGGCAGTAGTTGTAAGCCATTGAGAAGGCCAATATTTATGGGAAATTACAGACACATCAGCCCCTGTGTCCAGGAGGTCTCTAAATGTTTTACCATTAATTTTAATGATAAGTTCAGGTCTGGTAGATGAAATTTCTTAAACCCAGTAAGCATAAGAAAAGGAAGGCTCAGGACCTTGGTTACCTATAACTTTAGTCAACCATTGAGAGCCTGCTGAGGTATCAACAGGAATGAGAAGCAGTTGAGCAAAGAACAATTCAGGACTCACCGTGAAAACATCTGTAGGTGACCAAGCAAACACCTTAATTTCTTCCGAGTAATCAGCATTAACAACTCCAGGTAGTACATGTAGACCTCTTAATGAATAGTTACCATGACCTAAAATAAGACCAATATATCCCGAGGGAAGAGGACCAAAAATGCCCATAGGGATGGCTTGAGGTCCCATGTCAGGGGTTAGTACCTGTCGGGCGGTGGGATGAAGGTCAAGTCCTGCACTGTCCGGTGTTGCTCCGCAGAGTTGAGAAACGGATTTGCACTCGAACTCAGGATGGGAGCTTGAACATAAGGTGTCCTGATATTTTGAGGGGGCTGGGACCACCCCCCCTGGGAGTTTCCCGACTGCTGAGGGAGGGGATTGCCCTGGGCATCATGCTTAGAGCGGCACTCATTGGCCCAATGGGTGCCATGGTGACAATGAGGGCACAAACCTGGTTGATGTGGTTTGGGTGACGGAGTGATAGGAGAAGGGGAAGCAGGAGTAGTATTTGGAGGTGCTGGCAAAGCTAACATCTGAGGCTGTGGAGTAAAAGAAACTTGACGCTGTCTAGCCATATGGCCTAAACCACCACAACAAAAACATTTAAGGGGTGGTCTAGGTTGGTTGGGTCTTTGTTTTAAAAAGGAGGCAATAGGCATTCCTGCTTGAGCAGCTGCTAGAGCAAGACCTTGCTGATAAGCAGGTCCGATATCAGCGCAGAGGCGAATATAATCAGTTAAGGTGCCTTTATGTTTAAAGGGCCTCATGGCTGCCTGGCATGCCATATTAGCATTTTCAAAAGCCAATTGCTTTACCAAAAGAGACCTAGCCTCATCATTGCCAACCTGGCCTGTAACAGCCTGGAGGAGGCGCAAGACTCCTCAAAAGGCTCATCAGGTCCCTGACGAATTTCAGCAAGCTTCTCTGTCCTAACACTGGATGATGGTAATTGCCTCCAGGCACGAATTGCCAAGGAGGTAATCTGCATATAAGCCTCAGTAGGGTAGTTTAGCTGGTCGGGTAATTCCGAATGTGCTCCTCTCCCCAAAAGCATATCTAGAGTCACTGGGGACTGCAGGCGGTGGTTTTGAATTGATTGGTCCAAAGCCGCATCCTCCTACTAAGCCTTCCAAAGCAAAAAATCACCACCAGAAAGACAAGCCATGGCAAGACAAAACCAATCACCCGGAGGGAGGGCTACAATTCAAAAGTTATCCAAGATTGTTAAAGTGTAGGGAGCAGTTGGGCCATATCGAGAAACAGCATCCTTCAAGTCCTTTAAAGTCTTAGGAGGGAGGGGTTCATAATTTCTGACTGGGTTACCATTATTGCCCACAGTTTCAATAATGGGGTATGTAAGAGAATCTTCATGGCCCATAAGTCCTCTGCCAAGGGACATAAGGGCATGAGACAGAGGTGAAATATGAGAAAGGGGAGTGGATTGCATACAAACTGGAACAGGTAGTCCAAGGTGTTGTGACTGCTGGGTGATAGGAAAACACTGGTGGTGTTGAGAGAGAGCACGGGAACAAAGCAAAAGTAAATCTTGAAACTGGCGAATTAAATCAGGAGGAAGAGTATGGGTGGAATGACCTGGAGTCAATTGTGCAGGAGGGGAAGAACTATTCATGACCACTTCGGCTACAGTCTCAAATGCATCCATAGGTGGAGACGCAGAATAAGAATGATGAGAGCCTCGTTCTGCCAAATCAAGGGGATCAAGAAATAGTGAAGGAGGAGAGGTAAAAGCGGCCTCAGGGGTATAAGGCGGGGCTGAGGGAGAACTATGAATAGGACAAAGGTAATCACGCAACTGAGGCCAAACGGAAAGTAAAATATCAGTTTGAGGTAGCGAGGCATTGTGGGTAGATAAGTGATCAATTTTTTCACCTATAACCTTCCAAGTGTCTTCATCCAAAAATCCACCCTCTGGAATCCACGGACAAAGCTCACACACTATCTGCACAAATTCCTCAACAGTTTTTAGTTTAATCTCATGACCATGTGACTTAATCATATGTTGCAAAAGCTGTACAAACAATTTATGCTCTTTAGATTCTATTTGTCCCATGTTTTACTCCAGATGAAAAAAAAAAAATTCACTTACTTACGCTGCAGCTTCACCTCTATAGTTTGTAGGCATCATGATTGTTCCTCATGTCCAGGTCCCATGTTCGGGGCGCCAGCTGTTGTGAACTGAACGTGAGCCTGGGAATCTCATCCAGCGAGGGGGTCCCAAACCTGGAAGAGGGCATGCACGGAAAAGAAAGGAGACAGAAAGAGGAGAGGTCTGGAGGACTGGATGGGCTGGGCCTATTCAGAAATTTTATTTGTGCAGTGGGTTTCCTTATATACTTTTTGCTTTAACATCATTACCTCAATGCAGATCATTACTCAAACAATAAAAGGGACAGAAAGTTCCTTGGGGAATGATTCTAAGAAACCGTCAAAAGGGAGCAAATATTAATGTAAAGGATTAACTGAGAAACAGGTGATGCTGATTATCGATATTGTCAGAGCAATCAGTAATTGGATAACAATCTTTAATTAACTAGAAGTCACAAACTCCTCAGTAAACCGTGCATCTGTGAGAGACAAGGACTGCAGGGGAGGTCACTAGGCTGAAACAATACCTGGTAAACAAAGTCTTAGATCAGGAGCCAGAAAGGGGAACACAATACCCAATTAACTCACTTCAGTGTTCACCTGGCCATTATCTCATCGGCCAAGAAGGCTGAGGATAGTGTTCTGCTTAATCATTCTCAATTTCCTTTTTCCCTCTCTTCTTAATTTTCTCTCACTCATAGCTCGACAGCCTCCAGCCAGGGAAAATGTGTAAGGAGTCAAGCTCACCTAATGGTGGAGGCCAAGTTGTTAGCCTCTCGAAGGGGTGGCTCCCACACCTTACAGAGACACAAACCACAAACCACACAAACATTCCAGAGTGCAGAAACTTCACGCGGACCCACACATGTCACCACACACACTCTACAGTGCACACACCTGTAACAGACACACAGCTCTGAACACACACATCACCATGCACACACCACAGATAGACACATTACACACCTCACAATCACACACATGGCACTGTGCACACACAAAACACAAACACACACCACTCACCATACACACACACTACACAGTGCACACCACACAAAAAAACACACATCAATAACTACAAATACACTCTACAGTGCACAAACCACAGACACACACCACTCACCACAAACACACTGCACAGTGCAAAAACCTCACAAAGACACAAGTCACTCACCACACACACTCTTCTCAGTACACACACCTCACACAGACACAGACCATGCACTTCACACACACACTCGAGCAAGCACACAATTCACAGGGACACACCCCTATCAGTGCACACACACTTCACTGTGCACATAACTCAAGCAGACACACACAACTTAGAATGAACACACTCTCCACAATTTGCACCACTTACACAGAACACACTATGCAAAAAACACACTTCAGAGTGCAGACACTTAGCACAGTCAAACAGCACTTACCAAACATGTTGCACACTTATACTTTACTGTGCAGACATCTCACACAGACACACAACACTAATAACATGCATAATACACAGTGCACACACCTCACACAGGCACACACTTCTCAACACAGACTCACATCCACAGTGCAGACAACACACACAGACACACACCACTCACCAAACACAAACTGTACATTTCACACAATACAATAAGACACATAGCACTAACCACACACACATTCTATAGTGCACACACCTCACACACACCACTCAAGACACAAACACTCAACATTGAAAAAAATTTCAAAAATCTCACGACTAACACACACTACAGAGTAAATAAATTTTACACAGACAAACAACACTCAAAAAACACACATTCCTCAGTTCCCACACCTCAGACAGGAACACACCACTCAGCACAGACAAGCTTCGCCATGCACACACCTCACACAGACACTCACCACTCAATACACAAACTTAATGCACACGCTCCACATAGCACACAAATTACATGGACTCAAAACTCACAACACACACACTTTATGCATTTCACACACCTCACACAGAAAAACACCATTCATCGCACACAAACTCCACAGTGCACACACATCACACAGACACACACCACGCAGTCCACGGACACCACACATAATCCATAGTGAACATATTTAAGACACACACCACTCATCACACAGAAACTCCACAACAGACACCTCACAGAGACACACAGTATGCACCACACAAATTACACACAGACACACCACAATGCACACACATCACACAAACACACAACAATAACCTCACACCCTATCCATAATGCAGGAACCACAGACTGTCACAACCCTGTGACCACAAATACTCAACACACTCACTCAGTGCACACATTTTACAGAGACACACACCACTCATTACACACACTCCACCATGCACAGATCTCACACAAATATGCACTGCAGAACACACACACTATCCACAGTTCACACACCTCACACAGACACACACAAGTCAACAGAAACACATACTACACAGTGAACACACATCAGAAAGAAACACACCACTCACCACAAACACACTGCACACTGCACACACCTCACACAGACACACACCACTCATGACACACACCTTCCACAGGGAAGGCACCTGATACAGAATCACTACTGACCACACACAGTACACAGTGAACATACCTAACAGGCACATAAAACACTAACCACACACACATTCCACAGTTCAGAAACAATGCAAACACATGTCACCATAAACACACACTACACTGCACACACCTGTCACAAACACACACCTCTGAACAAACACACATCAAAGTGCACACACAACAAATAGTCCCACAACACACAACTTACAATCACACACATTTTACTGTGCACACACGAAACACAAACACACCACTCAACATACAGAAACACTAGACAGTGCACAAAACTCACACAAACACACATCAATAACTAAAATTACACTCCACCATGCACATACCTCACAGAAACACACCACTCACCACACAAACTGCACAGTACAAAAACATCACACTGACACAAGTCACTCATCACACTCACTCTTCTCAGTACACACACGTCACACTGACTCACACCACTCACTTCACACACACACTCCACAGTGTACACACCTCACAGGTATGCACCACAATCATAACAAACACACTTCACTGTGCACATACTTCCAGCAGACACACACCACTTAGACTGCACACACTGTCCACAGTTTGCACACCTCACACAGATCACACTATGTAGCACACACACTCGAGTGCAGAAATTTATCACAGAAACACACCACTTACTAAACACATTGCACTCATATTTTACTGTACATGCATCTCACACAGACACACGATACTCATAACATGCATAATACATGGTGCAGACACCTCACACAGAAGGATACTACTCACCACATACGCACATCCACAGTGCAGACAACTAAGAAAGACACACACCACTCACAAAACACAAACTGCACGGTTGAAACAAAGCAAAAACACACATAGCACTAACCACACACACATTTCATAGTGCACAACCTTCTCACACGCCACTCATGACACACATTAACCACATTGGAAAAATCTCAAACTTACGATTGACACACACACTACACAGTAAATACATTTGACACAGACAAGCAACACTCATAAAACACATTTTTCAGCTTACACACCTCACGCAGACACACAGCACTCATCACACACAAGCCCCATCGTTCACACACCTCACACAGACACTCACCACTTAATACACACACTAATGCACACACGTAGTCAACACATTACACAGACTCAAAACTCACCACACACACTTTCCGTAGTGTACACAACTCCCACAGGAACACACCCCTTATCACACATAAACACCCCAGTGATCACATATCACACAGACATACACCACACAGTCCACAAATGCCACACAGTATCCATAGTGCACATATCAAAGACACAGACCACTAATCACACAGAAACTCTACAACAGACGTTTCGCAGAGACACACAGTAGGTACCACACAAATTACACACAGACACACCACAATTCACACAAATCACACAGACCCACTAAAATAACCTCACACCCTATCCATAATGCAGGCACCAGAGACTGTCACACCCCAGTCACCACACGTACTCAACACACTCACTCAGTACACACATTTTACACAGACACACACCACTCAACACACACACTTCACGGTGCACAGACTTCACATAACCATGCACTGCAGAAAACACAAACACTCCACAGTGCACACACCTCACACAGTCACACACGTCTTCAGAAATGCATTCTACAGTGAACTCACCTCAGAATCACACACACCACTCACAATATACACACTGTACATGACACACACCCCACACAGGCACACACCACTCACAACAAACATTTTCCACAGTGAAGATATTTCATGCAGAATCATTACTGACCACATGCTTCACACAGAGAACACACCTAAAAGAGACACAAAAGACTAACCACACACACATTCCACATTACAGAAACTTCACAGAGGCACACACATGTAACCACAAGCACACACTCTACAGTGCACACACTTGTCACAGACACACACCTCTGAACAAACACACATATCACAGTGCACACACCACACATAGACACACAGTACACACCTCACAATTACACACATGGCACTGTGAACACATGAAACTCAAACACACACCAGTCACCATACACACACATGAAACAGTGCACCCCACTCACACAAACACATCAATAACTACAAACACACTTCACAGTGCATAAAACACAGACACACACCACTCACCACAAATACACTGCACAGTGCAAAAACCTCAGACAGACACAAGTCACTCACCACACACACCCTTCTCAATATGCACACATTACACAGACACATGTTAATCACCACACACCCTCTTCTCAATACACACACCTCACATGGACACACACCACTCATGTCACACACACCCTACACAGTGAACACACCTCACAGGGACACACACCAATCAGCACACACACAATTCACTATGCACGTACCTCCAGCACACACACGCCTCATAGAATGCACACACTTTCCACAGTTGGCACACCTCACACAGAACACACTATGTGACACACACACTCAAGAGTGCAAACACCTAGCACATGTACACACCATTTACAAAACATGGCACACTCACACTTTACTGCACATTCATCTCACACAGACACACAACAGTCATAACATGCATAATACACAGTGCACACACGTCACACAGGCACACACTACTCACCACAAACACATCCACAGTGCAGACAACTCACACAGAAACACACCACTCATCACACACAAACAACACAGTGCACACATATCACAGAGACACATACCAAGCCATCTACGGACACCACATTGAATCCATAGTGTATATATCTAAGACACACAGCCCTCATCACTCAGAAACTCCACAACAGACACCTCACAGAGACACACAGTATGCATCACGCAAAATACACACAGACACACCACAATGCACACACATCAGACACACAACAATCACCTCACACACTATTTGTAATGTGGGAACACCAGACTGTCACACCCCAGTCACCACACAAACTCAACACACTCAGTGCACACATTTCACACAGACACACACCACTCACTACACCCACACTGTGCAGTGCACAGACTTCACACAAACATTCTCTGCAGAACACACACATACTCCACAGTGTACACACCTCACACAGACTCACACAAGTCTCCAGAAACACATACTACACAGTGAACACACCTCAGAAGACACACACCACTCATCACACACACTCTGCACACTGCACACACCTCACACAGACACACACCACTCACGAAACACACCTTCCACAGTGAAGGCATCTCCTACTGAATCACTAATGACCACACATAGTACGGAGTGAACACACCTAACAGAGACACAACACACTAACCACACACACATTCCACAGTGCAGAAACCACACAGACCCACACATGTAACCACAAACACTTTAAAGTGCACACACCTGTCACAGACACAGAACTCTGAACAGACACACACATCACAGTGCACACAAAACACATAGTCCCACATCACAAAACTCACAATTACACACATGACACTGAGCACACACAAAACACAAACACACACCTCACTGTACACACACATTAAACAGTGCAAACCACTCACACAAACACACATCAATAACTAAAATCACACTCCACAGTGCACAAACCTTACAGAAAAACACCACTCACCACACAAACACACTGCATGGTGCAAAAATTTCACACAGACTCAAGGCACTCACCACACACTCACTTCTCAGTACACTCACCTCACACAGACTCACACCACTCACTTCACACACACTCTCCACAGTGAACACACCACACAGGGACACACACCAATCAGCACACACACACTTCACTGTGCACATACCTCCAGCACACACACACCTCCTAGAATGCACACACTTTCCACAGTTTGCACACCTTACAAAGATCACACTATGCAACACACACACTCCAGAGTGCAGACACCTAGCATAGAAACACATCACTTACCAAACACATTGCACACTCACACTTTACTGTGCATGCATCACACACAGACACATGAAACTCATAACACGCATAATACAAAGTGCACAAACCCACACAAGCACACGCTATTCACGACAGACTCACATCCACAGTGCAGACAACTCACACAGACACACACCACTCACAAAACACAAACTGGACAGTTCACACAAAGCAAAAAACACATAGCAGTAAGCACACACACACATTCCATAGTCCACAATTCTCTCACATGCCACTCATGACACACATTAACCACATTGGAAAAATCTCATACAAACTCATGACTGACACACACACTACACAGTAAATACATTTGATGCAGATAAGCAACACTCAAAAAAACACACATTTTTTAGTTTACACACCTCACATAGGCAAACAGCACTCAGCACACACAAGCTCCATCATGCACACACCTCACACAGACACTCACCACTCAATACACACACTAATGCACACACTACAAGTAACCCACACATTACACAGACTCAAAACTCACCACACACACTTTCCGCTGTGCACACAACTCCCACAGAATCACACCCCTTATCACACATAAACACCCCAGTGATCACACATCACACAGACATACACCACACAGTCCACGAATGCCACACAGTATCCATAGTGCACATATCAAAGACACAGACCACTCATCACACAGAAACTCCACAACAGACATTTCGCAGAGGCACACAGTATGCACCACACAAATTACACACAGACACACCACAATGAACACAAATCACACAGACACACTAAAATAACCTCACACCCTATCCATAATGCAGGCACCACAGACGGTCACACCCCAGTCACCACACGTACTCAACACACTCACTCAGTACACACATTTTACACAGACACACACCACTCAACACACACACTTCACGGTGCACAGACTTCACAAAAACATGCCATGTTTGTGTTTGCAAAATACACAAACACTCCACCATGCACACACCTCACACAGTCACACACGTCTCCAGAAACGCATTCTACACAGTGAACTCAACTCAGAATCACACACACCACTCACAATACACACTGTACACGACACACACCCCACACAGGCACACACCACTCACAACAAACATTTTCCACAGTGAAGATATTTCATGCAGAATTATTACCGATCACACGCTTCACACAGTGAACACACCTAAAAGAGACACAAAAGACTAACCACACACACATTCCACATTTCAGAAACTTAACGGAGGCACACACATGTAACCACAAGCACACACTCTACAGTGCACACACTTGTCACAGACACACACCTCTGAACAAGCACACACATCACAGTGCACACACCACACATAGACACACAGTACACACCTCACAATTACACACATGGCACTGTGAACACATGAAACTCAAACACACACCAGTCACCATACACACACATGAAACAGTGCACCCCACTCACACAAACACACATCAATAGCTACAGACACTTCACAGTGCATAAAACACACAGACACACAGCACTCACCACAAACACACTGCAAAGTGCAAAAACCTCAGACAGACACAAGTCACTCACCACACACACCCTTCTCACTATGCACACCTAACATAGACATACGTTAATCACCACACACCATATTCTCGATACAAACACCTCACACGGACACACACCACTCACTTCACACTCTCCACAGTGAATAAACCTCACAGGGACACACAACCATCAGCACACACAAACTTCACTGTGCACATACCTCCAGCTAACACATGCCTCTTAGAACGCACACACTTTTTACAGTTGGCACACCTTTCACAGAACACACTATGAGACACACACACTCCAGAGTGCAAGCACCTAGCACATGTACATGCCACTTACAAAACATTGCACACTCACACATTACTGCACATGCATCTCACACAGACACACAGCAGTCATAACATACATAATACACAGGGCACACACGTCACACAGGCACACACTATTCACCACAGACACATCCACAGTGCAGACAACTCACACAGAAACACACCACTCATCACACATAAACAACACTGCACAAACATCACACAAACACACACCACGCAGTCTACGGACACCACACTTAATCCATAGTGTATATATCTAAGACACACAACACTCATCACTCAGAAACTCCACAACAGACACCTCGCAGAGACACACAGTATGCATCACACAAAATACACACAGACACACCACAATGCACACACATCACACAGACACACAATTACCTCACACACTATTCGTAATGCAGGAACAGCAGACTGTCACACCCGAGTCACCACACATACTCAACACACTCACTCAGTGCACACATTTCACACAGACACACACCACTCACTACACCCACACTGTGCAGTGCACAGACCTCACACAAACATTCTCTGCTGAACACACACATACTCCACAGTGCACACACTTCACACAGACTCACACAAGTCTCCAGAAACACATATTACACAGTGAGCACACCTCAGAAGACACACACCACTCATCACACACACTCTGCACACTGCACACACCTCACACAGACACACACCACTCACGACACACACCTTCCACATTGAAGGCACCTCCTACTGAATCACTACTGACCACACATAGTACAGAGTGAACACACCTAACAGAGACACAACACACTAAACACACACATTCCACAGTGCAGAAACTTCACACACACCCACACATGTCACCACAAACACTCTACAGTGCACACACCTGTCACAGACACACACCTCTGAACAGACACACACATCACAGTGCAAACAAAACACATAGTCCCACACCACAAAACTCACAATTACACACATGGCACTGAGCACACACAAAACACAAACAACCCTCACTGTATGCACACATTAAACAGTGCACACCACTCACACAAACACACATCAATAACTAAAATCACACTCCACAGTGCACAAACCTCACAGAAAAACACCAATCACCACACACACACTGCACGGTGCAAAAGCTTCACACAGACTCAAAGAACTCACCACACACACTCTTCTCAGTGCACACACCTCACACAGACTCACAAAACTCACTTCAAAAACACTGCAGTGCGCACACACCTCAAATGGACACACCCCAATCATCACACACACACTTCACTGTGCACATACCTCCAGCAGACACACACCACATAGAACGCACAAACTTTCCACAGTTTGCACACCTTCTAAAGATCACAGTATGCAATGCACACACTCCAGAGTGTGGACACCTTGCACAGAAACACATCACTTACCAAACACATTGCACACTCACACTTTACTGTGCATGCATCACACACAGACACATGACACTCATAACACGTATAATACACAGTGCACACACCTCACACAGACACACGCTATTCACCACAGACTCACATCTACACTGCAGACAACTCAGACACAAACCACTCACAAAACACAAACTGGACAGTTCACAGAAAGCAAAAAAATCACATAGCAGTAACCACACACACATTCCATCATCCACAACCCTCTCACAGGCCACTCACAACAAATTCACCTCATTGGTAAAATCTCATACAAACTCATGACTGACACACACACTACACAGTAAATACATTTGACACAGAGAAGCAACACTCAAAAAACACACATTTTTTAGTTTACACACCTCACATAGGCAAACAGCACTCATCACACACAAGCTTCATCATGCACACACCGCACACAGACACTCACCACTCAATACACACACTAATGCACAAACTCCACATAGCCCACACATTACAGAGACTCAAAACTCACCACACAAACTCTCTGCAGTGTACACAACTCCCACAGAAACAGTCCCCTTATCACACATAAACACCCCAGTGATCACACATCACACAGACATACACCATGCAGTCCACGGATGCCACACAGAATCCATAGTGCACATATCCAAGACACAAACCACTCATCAGACAGAAACTGCACAACAAACATTTCACAGAGACACACAGTATGCACCACACAAATTACACAGACACAACACAAATGCACACAAATCACACAGACCCACAAAAATAACCTCACACCGTATCCATAATGCAGGCACCACAGACGGTCACACCCCAGTCACCACACGTACTCAACACACTCACTCAGGAAACACATTTTACACAGACACACACCACTCAACACATACACTTCACAGTGCACAGACTTCACAAAAACATGCCCTGCAGAAAACACAAACACTCCACAGTGCACACACCTCACACAGTCACACAGGTCTCCAGAAATGCATTCTACACAGTGAACTCAACTCAGAAACACACACACCACTCACATCACACACTGTTCACAACACACACCTCACACAGGCACACACCACTCACAACAATCATTTTTCACAGTGAAGATATTTCATGCAGAATCATTACTGACCACATGCTTCACACAGTGAACACACCTAAAAGAGACACGAAACACTAATGACATACACATTCCACAATGCAGAAATTTCACGCAGGCACACACATGAAACCACAAGCACACACTCTACAGTGCACACACTTGTCAAAGACACACACCTCTGAACAAGCACACACATCACAGTGCACACACCACACATAGACACACAGTACACACCTCACAATTACACACGTGGCACTGTAAACACATGAAACTCAAACTCACACCAGTCACCATACACACACACGAAACAGTGCACCCCACTCACACAAAGACACATCAATAACTACAAACACAATTCACAGTGCATAAAACACAGACACACACCACTCACCACAAAGACACTGCACAGTACAGAAACCTCAGACAGACACAAGTCACTCACCACACACACCCTTCTAGTAAGCACACCTTACAGAGACACATGTTAATCACAACAAACCTCTTCTCGATACACACACCTCACATGAAAACACACCACTCACTTCACACACACTCTCCACAGTGGACACACCACAAAGGGACACACACCAATCAGCACACACACACTTCACTGTGCACATTCCTCCAGCACACACATGCCTCTTAGAACCACACAGTTTTCACAGTTGGCACACCTCATACAGAACACACCATGCGACATGCACACTCCAGAGTGCAAACACCTAGCACATGTACACACCATTTACAAAACATTGCACACTCACACTTTACTGCACATGCATCTCACACAGACACACAAAAGTCATAACATGCATAATACACAGTGCACCCACATCACACAGGCACACACTACTCACCACAGACACATCCACAGTGCAGACAACTCACACAGAAACACACCACTCATCACACACAAACAACACAGTGCACACACATCACACAGACACACACCACGCAGTCTACAAACACCACACCTAATCCATAGTGTATACATCTAAGACACACAACACTCATCACTCAGAAACTGCACAACAAACACCTCACAGAGACACACAGTAGGAATCACACAAATTACACACAGACACACCACAATGCACATACATCACACAGACACACAACAATCACCTCACACACTATCTGTAATGCAGGAACACCAGACTGTCACACCCCAGTCATCACACATACTCAACACACTCACTCAGTGCACACATTTCACACAGACACACACCACTCACTACACCCATACTCTGAAGTGCATAGACCTCACAAAAACATGCACTGCAGAACACACACATACTCCACAGTGCACACACCACACGCAGACTCACACAAGTCTCCGGAAACACATACTACACAGGGAGAACACCTCAGAAGACACACGCCATTCATCACACACACTCTGCACACTACACACACTTCATGCAGACACACACCACTCACTTCACAGACACTATCCACAGTGAACACACCTCACAGGAACACACACCAATCAGCATACACACACTTCACTTTGCACTTACCTTCAGCACACACACACCTCTTAGGATGCACACACTTTCCACAGTTGGCACATCTCACACAGAACACATTATGCGACACACACACTCCAGAGTGCAAACACATAGCACATGTACACACCAATTACAAATCATTGCACAGTCACACTTTACTGTGCATGCATCTCACACACCCACAAGAGTCATAACATGCATAATAAACAGTGCACACATGTCACACAGGCACACACTACTCACCACAGACACATCCACAGTGCAGACAACTCACACAAATATACACCACTCATCACACACAAACAACACAGTGCACACACATCACACAGACACACACCATGCAGTCTACAGACACCACACATAATTCATAGTGTATATATCTAAGACACACAGCACTCATCACTCAGAAACTGCACAACAAACACCTCACAGAGACACACAGTATGCATCACACAAATTACACACAGACACACCACAATGCACACACATCACACAGACACACAACAGTCACCTCACACATTGTCCGTAATGAAGTAACACCAAACGGTCACACCCCAGACACCACACATACTCAACACACTCTCAGTGCACACATTTCACACAGACACACACCACTCACGACACACACCTTCCACAGTGAAGGCACCTCCTACTGAATCACTACTGACTACACATAGTACACAGTGAACACACCTAACAGAGACACAAAACACTAACCACACTCACATTCCACAGTGCAGAAACTTCACACAGACTCACACATGTCACCACAAACAAACACTCTACAGTGCACACACCTGTCACAGACACACACCTCTGAACAAACACACACATCACAGTGCACACAAAACACATAGTCCCACACCACAATACACACAATTACACACGTCAGAGCACACACAAAACACAAACACACCACTCACCGTTCACAAAAACTAAACAGTGCACACCACTCACACAAACACACATCAATAACTAAAATCGCACTCCAGAGTGCACAAACCTCACAGAAACACACCACTCATCAAACACAAGTAACTGTGCACAAACATCACACAGACACACAACATGCAGTCTACAAACACCACACCTAATCCATAGTGTATATATCTAAGACACAAAACACACATCACTCAGAAACTGCACAACAGACACCTCGCAGAGACACACAGTAGGCATCAGACAAATTACACACAGAAACACCACAATGTACACACATCACACAGACACACAACAATCACCTCACACAATATCCATAATGCAGGAATACTGGACTGTCACACCCTAGTCACCACACATATTCAACACACTCACTCAGTGCACACATTTCACAGAGACACACACCACTCACTACACCCACACTTTGCAGTGCCCAGACCTCACATAAACATGCACTGCAGAACATAAACATACTCCATAGTGCACCAACTTCACACAGAATCACAAAAGTCTTCAAAACACATACTACACAGTGAACACAACTCAGAAGACACACACTTCTCATCACACACACTCTGCACACTTCACGCACCTCACACAGACACACACCATTCATGGCACACACCTTCCACAGTGAAGGCACCTCCTACTGAGTCACTACAGACCACACAGTACACAGTGAACACACCTAACAGAGACAAAAAACACTAACCACACACACATTCCACAGTGCAGAAACTTCACACAGACCCACACATGTCACCACAAACAAACTCTTTTGTGCACAAACCTGTCACAGACACACACCTCTGAACAACACACACATCACAGTGCACACAAAACACATAGTCCCACACTACAAAACTCACAATTGAACACAAGGCACTGAGCACACACAAAACACAAACGCACCACTCACCATACACAAACACTAAACAGTGCACATCACTCACACAAACACACATCAATAACTAAAATCACACTCCACAGTGCATAAACCTCACAGAAACACACCACTCATCACACACACACTGCATGGTGCAAAAACCTCACACAGACTCAAGGCACTCACCACACACACTCTTCTCAGTACACACAGCTCACACAGACTCACACCACTCACTTCAAACACACTACAAAGTGCACACACCTCAAATGGACACACTCCAATCAGCACACACATACTTTACTGTGCACATACCTCCAGCAGAAACACAAAACATAGAATGCACACACTTTCCACAGTTTGTACACCTTACAAAGATCACACTCTGCAACACAAACACTCCAGAGTGCAGACACCTAGCACAGAAACACATCACTTACCAAAAACATTGCTCACTCACACTTTACTGTGCATGCATCACACACAGACACACAACACTCATAACATGCATAATGCACAGTGCTCCCACCTCACACAGGCACACACTATTCATCACAGACTCACATCCACAGTGCAAACAACTTACACAGACACACACCACTCGCAAAACACAAACTGAACAGTTCACACAAAGCAAAAAAACACATAGCAGTAACCACACACACACATTCCATAGTCCACAACCCTCTCACACGTGACTCACGACGCACATTCACCACATTGAAAAAATCTCATACAAACTCATGACTGACACACACACTACACAGTAAATACATTTGACACAGACAATCAACACTCAAAAAACACACTTTTTAGTTTACACAGCTCACGTAGTCAAACAGCACTCATCACAAACAAGCTCATTCATGCACACACCTCACACAGACACTCACCACTCAATACACACACTAATGCACACACTCCATGTAGCCCACACAGTACACAGACTCAAAACTCACCACACACACTTTCCACAGTGTACACAACTCCCACAGAAACACACCCCTTATCACACATAAACACCCCAGTGATCAAACATCACACAGACATACACCACGCAGTCCACGGATGCCACACAGAATTTATAGTGCACATATCCAAGACACAGACCACTCATCACACAGAAACTCCACAACAGACATTTCGCAGAGACACGCAGTATGCACCACACAAATTACACACAGACACACCACAATGCACACAAATCACACAGACCCACAAAATAACCTCACACCCTATCCATAATGCAGGCACCACAGACTGTCACAGTCCAGTCACCACACGTACTCAACACACTCACTCAGTACACACATTTTACACAGACACACACCACTCAACAAACACACTTCATGGTGCACAGACTTCATAAAAAGATGCACTGCAGAAAACACACTCCACAGTGCACACAGCTCACACAGTCACACACATCTCCAGAAATGCATTCTACCCAGTGAACTCACCTCAGAAACACACAGACCACTCACATCACACAATGTACATGACACACACCCCACACAGGCACACACCACTCACAACAAACATTTTCCACAGTGAAGACATTTCATGCAGAATCATTACTGACTGTACGCTTCACAGAGTGAACACACCTAAAAGGGACACAAAACATTAACCACACACACACTCCACATTGCAGAAACTTCATGCAGGCACACATATATAACCACAAGCACACACTCTGCAGTGCACACACTTGTCACAGACACACACCTCTGAACAAACACACTCATCACAGTGCACACACCACACATAGACACACAGTAGACACCTCACAATTACACACATGGCACTGTGAACACAGAAAACTCAAACACATACGTCACCATACACACACCTGAAAGAGTGCACCCCAATCACACAAACACACATCAATAACTACAAACACACTTCACAGTGCATAAAACACACAGACACACACCACTCACCACAAACACACTGCACAGTGCAAAAACCTAAGACAGACACAAGTCGCTCACAACACACACCCATTTCAGTATGCACACCTTACACAAACACACGTTAATCACCACACACCCTCTTCTCGATACACACACCTCACACGGACACACACCACACACTTCACACACACTCTCCAGAGTGAACACACCTCACAGGGACACATACCAATTAGCACACACACACTTAACTGTGCACATAGCTCCAGCACACACACACCTCTTAGAACACACACACTTTCCACTGTTGGCACACCTCACACTGAACACACTATGTGACACACAGTCCAGATTGCAAACACCTAGCACATGTACATGCCACTTACAAAACATTGCACACTCACACTTTACTGCACATTCATCTCACAGACACACAACAGTTATAACATGCATAATACACAGTGCACACATGTCACACAGGCACACACTACTCACCACAGACACATCCACTATGCAGACAACTCACACAGAGACACACCACTCCTCAAACACAAACAACACAGTTCACACGCATCACACAGACACACACCACGCAGTCTATGGACACCACACCTAATCCATAGTGTATATATCTAAGACACACAACACTCATCACTCAGAAACTCTACAACAGACACCTCACAGAGACACACAGTATGCATCACACAAATTACACACAGACACACTGCAATGCATACACATCACACAGACACACCACAATCACCTCACACACTATCTGTAATGCAGAAAAACCAAACTGTCACACCCCAGTCACCACACATACTCAACACACTCACAAAGTAAACACATTTTACACAAACACACACCACTAAATACACCCACACTCTGCAGTGAACAGACCTCACACAAACATGCACTGTAGAACACACACATACTGCACAGTGCACACACCTCACACAGACTCACACGTCTCCAGAAACACATAATACACAGTGAACACACCTCAGAAGACACACACCACTCATCACACACAATCTGCACACTGCACACACCTCACACAGACACACACCACTCACAACACACACCTTCCACAGTGAAGGCACCTCCTACTGAATCACTACTGACCACACACTGTACACAGTGAACACACCTAACAGACACACAAAACACTAACCACAAACACATTCCACAGTGCAGAAACTTCACACAGACCCACACATATCACCACAAACAAACACTCTACAGTGCACACACCTGTCACAGACACACACCTCTGAACAAACACACACAACACAGTGCACACAAAACACATAGTTTCACACCACTAAACTCACAATTACACACATGGTACTGAGCACAAACAAAACACAAACACACCACTCACCGTACACACACACTAAACCGTGCACCCCACTCACACAAAAACACATCAATAATGAAAATCACATTCCACAGTGCACAAAGCTCACAGAAACACAACACTTACTACACACACACTACACGGTGCACAAACTTCACACAAACTCAAGGCACTCAACACACACACTCTTTTCAGTACACACAACTCACACAAACTCACACCACTCACTTCACACACTGCAGAGCACACACACCTCAAATGGACACACCCCAATCTGCACACACACACTTCACTGTGCACATACCTCCAGCAGACACACACCACATAGAATGCACACACTTTCCACAGTTTGCACACCTTACAAAGATCACACTATGCAACACACACACTCCAGAGTGCAGACACCTAGCACAGAAACACATCACTTATCAAACACATTGCACACTCACGCTTTACTGTGTATGCATCACACAGAGACACATAACACTCATAACACACATAATACACAGTGCACACACCTCACACAGGCACACACTATTCACCTTAGACTCACATCCACAGTGCAGACAACTCACACAGACACACACCACTCACAAAACAAAAACTGGACAGTTCACACAAAGCAAAAAAACACATAGCAGTAACTGCACACACACATTCCATTGTCCACAACCCTCTCAAACGCCACTCATGACACACGTTCAAAACATTGGAAATATCTCATACAAACTCATGACTGACACACACACTACACACTAAATAAATTTGACACAGACAAGCAACACTCAAAAAACACACTTTTTTGTTTACACACTTCACGTAGGCAAACAGCACTCATCACACCCAAGCTCCATCATGCACACACCTCACAGACACTCACCACTCAATACACACACTAATGCACACACTTCACATAGCCCACACATTACACAGACTTAAAGCTCACCACACACACTTTCCTCAGTGTACACAACTCCCACAGAAACACACCACTTATCACACATAAACACCCCAGTGATCACACATCACACAGGCATACACCATGAATTCCACAGATACCACACAGAATCCATAGTGCACATATCAAAAACACAGGCCACTCATCACACAGAAAATCCACAACAGACATTTCGCAGAGACACACAGTATGCACCACACAAATTAAACACAGACACACTGCAATGCACACACATCACACAGACACACAACAATCACCTCACACACTATCCATAATGCAGGAAAACCAGAATATCACACCACAGTCACCACACATACTCAGCACACTCACTCAGTACACACATTTTACACAGACACACACCACTCACTACACACACTCTGCAGTGAAGAGACCTCACAAAAACATGCACTGCAGAACACACACATACTCCACAGTGCACACACCTCACACAGACTCACACAAGTCTCCAGAAACACATACCACACATTGAACACACCTCAGAAGACACACACCACTCACCTCACACACTCTGCACACTGCACACACCTCACACAGACATACATCACTCACGACAGACATCTTCCACAGTGAAGCCACCTTCTACTGAATTACTACTGACCACACACAGTACACAGTGAACACACCCAACAGATACACAAAACACTAACAACACACAGATTCCACAGTGCAGAAACTTCACACAGACCCACACATGTCACCACAAACAAACACTCTACAGTGCACACACCTGTCACAGACACACACCGCTGAACAATCACACACATCACAGTGCACACAAAACACATAGTCCCACACCACGAAACTCACAATTACACACATGGTACTGAGCCTACACAAAACACAAACACACCACTCACTGTACACACACACTAAACAGTGCACAGACTCACACCACTCACTTCACTCACACTGTACAGTGCACACACCTCAAATGGGCAAACCCCATTCAGCACACAAACACTTCACTGTGCACATACCTCCAGCAGACACACACCACATAGAACGCACACACTTTCCACAGTTTTTACACCTTACAAAGATCACACTATGCATCACACACATTCCAGAGTGCAGACACCTAGCACAGAGACACATCACTTACCAAACACATTGCACACTCACACTTTACTGTGCATGCATCTCACACAGACACACAACACTCATAACATGCATAATACACAGTGCACACACCTGACACAGGCACACACTATTCACCACAGACTCACATTCACAGTGTAAACAACTTACACGGACACACACCACTCACCAAACACAAACAGCACAGTTCAGACAATGCGAAAAGACACATAGAAGTATCCAAGCACACACATTCCATATTACAGACACCTCACACATGTCACTCACGACAGACACTCTCCACATTGAGAAAATCTCATACAATCTCACGACTGACACACACACTGCACAGTAAATACATTTTACACAGGCAAACAATACACAAAATACACACATTCCACAGTTCACACACCTCACACAGGCACACACCACTTACCACACACAAGCTCTATCATGCACACATTTCACAAAAACACTCACCACTCATTACACACACTTAATGCACACACTCCACATAGCACACACATTATGGAGACTCAAAACTTACCACACAAACACTTTCTGGAGTGCACACCCCTCACACAGAAACACACCGCTCATCACACACAAACTCCACAGTGCCCACACATCACACAGGTACACATTACACAGTCCTCAGATGCCAAACATAATCCATAGTGCACATATCTAAGACACACTCCACTTATCACACAGAAACTCCACAACAGACACCTCGCAGAGACACACAGTATGCACCATACAATCTATGCACAGACACATCACAATGCACACACATCACACAAACTACAATCACCTCTCACTTTATTTATAATTCAGAAACCAGACTTTCCCACCCCAGTCACCACACATACTCAACACACTTACTCAGTGCACACATTTCAAACAGACTCACCACCCACCACACACTCACTCCAAGTTTCACTCACCTCACACAAACATGCACTGTAGAACACACACACTCCACAGTGCACACACCTCACACGGAGACACAAGTCTCCAGAAACACATACTACACAGTGAACACACCTCAGAAAGACACACACCACTCACCACACATACTGCACACTGCACACACCTCACACAGACACACACCACTCACGACACACACCTTCCACAGTGAAGACACCTCATACACATTCACTACTTAACACACACATTACACAGTGAACATACCTAACAGAGACACAAAACACTAACCACACACACATTTCACAGTGCAGAAACTTCACACAAACACATGTCACCACAAACACACACTCTTCAGTGCAAACACCCATCACAGACACACACCTCTGACCAATCACACACATCAGTGTGCACACCACAGATAGACACACACCACAAGCCACACAATCACACACATGACAGTGTGCACAGATGAAACACAAACACACACCACTCACAATACACACACACTAAACAGTGCACAGTACTCACACAAACACACATCAATAACTACAAACACACTCCAGAGTGCACAAACCTCACAGACACACACCACTCACCACACACACACTGGGCGGTTTTTTGTGTAGTGTCCCAATTTTAGTGTAGGTACTGCCGAAGAGAGCGCATGCCAAGCCCAGCTCTGCACTTTTGTTTTTCTGTTTTGTTTTGTTTTGTTTTTTATAAGGAGCAACCTACCCTGTGGCCTTCTGGGCTAGTCTCGAACCTGTGATCTCAGGATGTGCCTGCCTCAGCATTTCTTGTTCTGGGACTACAGGCTTGAGCCTCTGAGTCCAACCCAAATTGTCTTCTTGTTTTAAAGATGGGGTTTCACCATGTTGGTTTGGCGGGTCTTGAAAGCGCAACTTCTCATGATCCACCCGCCTTGATTTTTGAGGTGACTGAATGACAGGCTGCCATGAGCCACTGTTCAGGGCTGTTACAATTTGTTGTCAAAAAAGAAATCAGAGAGACTCTGCTGGGCACTGCCACTCATGCAAGCAATCTAAGCACTTTGAAACGCCGAGGAGGACGGGTATTCTAAGGTCACAAGTTTCAGGACAGCCTGTGCATTTTGGTGAAAACCCACCTCACATAATAAAAAAAAAAAGAAAGAAAGGTAATCAGACTGATGAGTGTGTGCAATTGAAACAAAACAAAGTGACCGGTGACTCCACTGCCAGAACTGCCTTTCTTTATTACGTACAGTTTACCACTTGTCACGAAGGCTGGAGTGCAACAGTGCAATCTCTGCTTATTGCAACACCTGCCTTTTAAGTTCAAGTGATTGTCTTTTTAATGCCATTCAAAAAGCTGGGTTTGCAGGTGTCCACACAACCAGGTCCGGGTAACTTTCCATTTTTATTTTTCTGGACCTCCAATCTATCTTTATTTGATTTCCACATAGCAGTCACAACCAATAAATAAAATATGAAAAGCTGCAAACCTGTGTGTCATTTCTACGCTATGACCACGCCGACCTTCTGTGTAGCATCTCAATATTAGTGTAGGTGCTGCCAAAGCGAGCACATGCCAAGCCCAGGTCAGCTTTTTTACGTTTTTCTGTTTTTCTGTTTGTTTGTTTGTTTGTTTTTATAGGGAGTGGGCTATTCTGTGTCATTTAAGGCCGGTCTCAAACCTGTGACCTCACAATCCACCTGCCTTGGCATTCTTTGTGCTGGGACTACAGGCTTGAAAAGCGTAGCCCAACCCAAATTTTGTTTTCCTTTTAAAGATGGGGTTTCACCAAGTTGGTTGGGTGGGTCTCAAACCCTCAATTTCTCGTGATTTGCCCGCCTTGATTTTTGAGGTGTCTGAATGACAGGCTGCCTTGGGCCACTGTGCCGGGCTTTTATAATGTATTGTTAAAAAAAGAAATTAGAGAGACTGTGCCAGGTGCTGCCACTCATGCCAGCAATCTAAGCACTTTGGGAGGCCGAGGTGGGGGGTTTCCTGAGGTCACGGGTTCGAGGTCAGCCTGAGCATTTTGGTGAAAACCCACATTACATAATAAAAGAGGAAAAAAAAAGAAAGGTAATCAGACTGATGAGTGTGTGCAATTGAAACAAAACGAGGTGTCAGGAGACTCCACCCCCAGAACCGCCTTTCTTTATAATGTACAGTTTCCCTCTTGTCACCAAGGCTGGAGTGCAACAGTGCAATCTTTGCTTAATGCAACACCTGCCTTTTAAGTTCAAGTTATTGTCATCTCAATGCCGTTGAAGTAGCTGGGGTTGCAGGTGTCCACACCACCAGGTTCAGCTAACTTTCTATTTTTATTTTTCTGTACCTTCAATTATCTTTATTTGATTTCCACAAAGCAGTCACAACGAAGAAATAAAATACGAGAAGTTGCACACCTGTGCTTGTCATTTTTACGCTACGACCAAGCTGGCCTACTGTGTAACGTTCCAATTTTAGTGTAGGTGCTGCTGAAGTGAGCACATGCCAAGCCCAGCTTAACTTTCTTATTTTTTTCTTTTTTTGTTTGTTTTTTATAGGGAGCAGGCTACGCTGTGTCCTTTGAGGACAGTCTCGAACCTGTGACCTCACGATCGGCCTGCCTCCACATTCTTTTGTGCTGGGATTACAGGCTTGAGCTGTGGAACCCAACCCAAATTGTGTTTTTGTTTTAAAGATGGGGTTTCACCATGTTGTTCGGGCGGGTCTCAAACCTGAAACTTCTGGTGATTTGCCCACCTTGGTCTTTGAGGTGTCTGAATGACAGGCTGCCAAGAGCCACCATGCTGGGCTGTTATAATGTATTGTTAAAAAGTAATTAGAGAGACTGTGCCAGGTGCTGCCACTCATGCCAGCAATCTAAGCACTTTGGGAGGCCAAGGTGGGCGGGTTTCCTGAGGTCATGAGTTCGAGGTCAGCCTGAGCATTTTGGTGAAAACCCACCTCACATTATAAAAGAGAATAAAAAAAGATAATCAGACTGATGAGTGTGTGAAACTGAAAGAAAACGAGGTGCCGGGAGACTCCACTTCAAGAACATCTTTTGTTTTGTTGTATCAGAAAGTCAACGCCAAGACAAAATATGCCACATTGCAGGGTTTATTGCAGGTGACCAAAGAGGACTCACGTCTCTCCAACCCGTGGCAGAGAAAGAAGACAGGTAAGACTTTTATACTTGCTAAACCATCTTGAGAGCTTTGGGAGTGGGGATAAGGGGCCAAGATGAGATGAAAGTGTTCAGAGATTTTGGTGGGCTGTAAATCACCTCAGGGTAGAGAGGAGGGTGATGGTTCTCCAAATATCCAGATGGCTAGGGGGTGTGTTTGACACTTTAAGAGATTTACAGAACTTGAGATAACAATTTGCTTACAAACCCTCTGGGTAGGGGTTACTTGGCTCCAGAATGGAATTATTCGGGGGTGCTTCTTCTGGTCATTACTAATGATCAAAGGCTAGCAATTCTGATAGTTACAGATAAGAGAAGGCATGCAGCTTTACTTTTTGCAAAGTTAATTAGCAGTTTACAGAAACCAAGGTTAGCAGTCATTGTGAGGAGAGTGGAAACAGTTTTGTCTCTTTTTATAAAATGGCAGTGTACAGGTTCTAACTCTAGGCTAGCTATATCACATTCCCCCCTGTTCTTATAACATGTATTAAATCTTTAATAGGTGTCTTCTTCCTGACATCAGGGCCCATAGTTAGATTTTAGAACCATTAGTTTTACCGAATTTATTCTTTCCTGGATAAATTTGCAGAGTATGTTTAAAAGGCATGGTCTAAATGTTAAGCCTAGGATCACTAATATTAAGGATCCTGTTAATTCAGTGAGCAGGGGTGTCAGCCAGGGGGACCAAGAGAACAGTTATTGGTACTAATTTCCTGAGGTCTTTTGAGGTGTTTCCTTGTTTTTAAGTTTTTCCTAACTATAGCAAGACTGTCCCAGATAATTCTAGAATTATTTGCATAGAAGCAACATTGCTCACTGAGAGTTGTGCACAGCCCTCTTTCTTTCAAGAACAGCAAGTCTAACCCCTTTCTATTTTGCAATACTATTTTAGTGAAGGAGTCTACTTGGTCAGCTAATCTGATGATGGAATTTTTCAGATGGGCAATATCTTCATCTATTTGGTGTGAAAGAGTTTTGGAAATTTTTGGTCCCCAGTGACTAAGGCAGATATTCTTATAGCAGTGGACCTTGCTATTCTAAGTCTTACTAATAGGGGTATAATTATGGGGGCTTGTTTTTAATGTCTGTCTATATTGGGTGCTATGAGAATTTCACCTCTTATCTGGTGTGGACCTTGGGCATAGATATAGTCCTATTGTCTGAAGCCATTTTGCAGCCACTACGTTCCTACACTCCATCTCTTTTGCTTTCACTGCATTTCCCCTGCCCCATCTTTTTATCTTTATTTGTCTTATAGTATTTGCATCTAGGCTCTCACATAAGAGAGTGCAAAGGTCTAGGGAAAAGGTTATGGGATTTCTAGGAATGTACACTAGGGTTAAGTTGACAAGTGTGGTTCTAGCTCCAAGTACAGTACTAACCAATTGTCCCATTGAGCCCTCTGCGATGACCCATTGTTAATAAGTGGGAGTTAAGGGGGGGCCATTTCAGGAGTTGGTTACAGGAATTAAAGAGATTAGGATGACGACCATGAATGGTGCAAAAGTCTTAGCTTTAGGGGGTCTGCTGAGGATGCAACCAGTTCCCATCTTGCATCCGGGGGTGCAGTCTTGACGTGTGAATCGTGAATCCAGGCAGTCAGTCTGTCCACCTAGACTGTTGTGAAGGTGACCAGAACCACCGTGTAAGGTCCCTTCCAGCGAGGAGTCAGACCAGAGGCAGTGAATCTCTTTAAGACCTCATCCCCCAGCTGGAAGGGGCATAGTGGATGGTCACAGAGGTCCCCTGGAGTAGGTCTAGCTCCTCTGATGAGCGAGTGCACCTGGAACTGAACAGACTGGAGTGCCTGTAAGGACTTAAGCGGTGTATGGTTATAGACTTCAGCATGCACGGTATCCGTGGGTCTGGGAAGTAAGGGAGGGGGACTTCCAAACATAATTTCAAAAGGAGTAAAGCCTTTCTTACAAGGAGTACATCGGGTATTGAGGAGAACAAAAGAAAGCAGGTTGACCCAGTTTTCACTGGTTTCTAGAATGAATTTTGTTAAAGTTTCCTCTATGGTCCGGTTCATCATTTCAACCTGCCCTGGACTCTGGGGGCAATAAGTACAGTATAGCTTCCAGGATATGCCCAGGACCTTGGCTAGGCCCTGAGAAAGTTTTGCCATAAAAGCAGTGCTATTATCTGATCCCAGTGTCAGGGGCAAGCTGAACCGAGGAACCAGGTCTTATAACAGTCTCTTTGTTACTACTAGTGCAGTTTCTGACCTAGTAGGAAAAAGCCTCGACCTATCTAGAAAAAGTGTCTACAAACATAAGGAGGTATTTATAGCCACAATCTGGGGGCTTTATTTCAGTAAAATCTACTTCCCAGTGTTCCCCTTGACTAGTATTTACTTTGTGGCTTACATTACAATGAATGGTAGTTTCCCTAACAATCTCATGTAAATGTGGAATATAGTATCTGACCCTTAACAGCTCAGTGAGCTTTGTTTGTCCTAAGTGAATGGCCTGGTGTATGTCCTTAACTAGAGCTCTTCCTAGCGCCTCGGGGAGCACAATCTTTATGTCTAGTAGAATCTACCATCTTGTGGAATCTTGTCGTCCCCCCTGTTCTTTAGCAATGTTTTCTTCCTCAGGCAAGTACGTTGGGGTAGGAGGCAGGGTTGGGGCTGGCAGAGTCACAAGAAGAGGCAGAGGTTTTACTGGCCCCAAGGCTGCCAGTCTGGCTTGCAGATCAGCTGCCTTATTTCCCCTTGCCTCTGGTGAATTTCCCTTCTGGTGTCCTTTGCAGTGTATTAATGCCACTGCTTCTTTGTTTTTGATGATTTTTCTCTCTGAGGTAAGCAACCCTCTTTCTTTATAAATGGCTTTATGTACATGGGCTGTAGCAAAGGCATATTGACTGTGTAGATATTGACAGTTTTACCCTCTGCCCAGTCTAAGGCCTTTATTAGAGCTATGAGTTCTGCCTTCTGGGCTGAGGTCCCGTGTGGGAGAGCCTGGGCCCAGATAACCCACTCTAGGGTGACCACAGCTGCCCCGGCATACCTCATTCCATTGACCACGAAGCTGCTTCCATCTGTATACAATACCTCTTCTGGGTTCTGCAGGGGGATGTTGGTGATATCTGGTCACGCAGCGTGGAGGACATCTATTGTCTGTTGGCAGTCATGTAAGGGCTCCTATGGTTCGCTGTCAGATAGCAATGTGGTGGCGTTTATTATCCAATTTCCGGGGGCTCCACCGAGTAGTGACTCCACTGTGTGGGAAGATACTAAGCTTAACTCTTGCCCCAAAGTCAGCTTGTCTGCCTCTTTAATTAATAGGGCTGTGGTCGCTACTACTCTCAGACAAGCTGGCCACTTAGAGATTATAGGATCAAGTTCTTTTGAAAGACAGATGACTGGCTGGGATTAGGGTCCTAGAGTTTGGGTGAGCACCCCCTTAGCGACTCCCTGTTTTTCATGCACACACAGCTGGAAAGGTTTAGAGATGTCTGGCAAGGCCAAAACTGGGGCCGCAGTCAGGGCAGTCTTGAGCTTGTCAAAAGCCCGTTGCTCTACCTCCGTCCATGTCAAGGGCTGATTTCCTCCAGTGCAGGCATACGGGGGCTTGGCTATTTCAGCAAATCCCAAAATCCATAGTCTACAGTATCCTACTGCCCTAAGGAATTCTCAAACTTGGCGTTTCATGGTGGGGATGGGTATTTGCAACACTGCTTGGATTCACCTGGGTGCCAGTGCCCAGTCACCTTTCTCTATAACATAGTCCCAGTAAGTAACTCTCAGCTGGCAGTCTTTAAGCTGAGACCTGGTACCTTAAAGTCTGTAGGGTCCTTAGTAATGACCAGGTGGTTTCTTTACAGTCCTCCTGGGTTTTTGTGGCTAAGAGTAAGTTATCTACATATTGGAGCAGGGTGCATTCTGGGAACTCAGCTCTGAAATCAGCAAGATCTTGGCTCAGTGTAATCCTTAAAACCTTGAAGCAGCTTCTCTGCTGGATTTCTGGTCCCTGTGAGTTAACTCCGGTTTCCTGGAGTGCTGTTATCACTGCTTTAGTAATTTTCTTATCTCGCTTGGCCTCTAGGGTGTTCCTATTGTTAAAAACGTTTTGGGTAATCTGTAACAACTGAGCTAAATTTATTCCCTGGAACCTTCTTAATTTTGCAACTTTCTTTTGATGTTTAAGGCAGACTGGAAGATAAAAGCCAGATTTATGGCCCGCTGATTCTTACAGTCCCTGCCATGGAGTGGTTAGTGGGCTTACAGGCCACTTCCCTAAACCCCTCTAACAAGTATCGGTGAAAATTGTTCAAAGCCTTCATGCCCACTGGAATGTTTGGGTCCCATTGGGGCCTGGTGGAAGGAAAATTTCATTAATTTGTTCCTGGCAGTCTTGTACTGACCTTCCCCCTGTCTCAAGTATTGCTTTATGCGCTTTTTGTCAAATTCTACTCCTCTCCTCTCTGGTGAACAAACTCAGTAATAATTGTTGGCCGTTATTCTAAGTGGGGCGATAAGTGTGCAGTACAGATTTTAAGAACCCTGTCAAAGCCTGGGGCTTCTCAGAGAATGGGGCATGTTGAGCTTTCTGACAGAACTTACTCTATTGTAAAACTTTGCTACCCTCTTACGATCTTCAGCCTCCCAGCAAAACCCTTTCCCAGGGAACTTTCCATCTTAGCAGGTTTCTAACTCTCCCCCTCTTGCTATGTTAGAAGTTCCCCAGCCCTCCTAGGAATTATTAAACTTAGCACTTCCCCAGCCCCTCCCCTCCTGCCCAGCCATTTACACTGGAGGCATCTGCCAGCTTGCAGGCCATAAAAATTCCTTTTGCTATGCCACAGGTGCTGCGTGTCAGTTTTAGGTGAAGCCCAGCAAATTTTTCCTTGCTCTTAATAAAGCTTATGCCAGCACTTGGTGTTTTGGCCCTCTCCTTAATTTCTATCACTTTTTGGTTATATAAGTCACCTGACAAGAAGTGAACAAAGAATGGGTGACCCCAATTATTTTCTTCTGTTGGGGGAGCCTCTTGGAGAGGAAGGACCACTGGTGGGTGTGGGGCCCTGCTACGATTGTGGAGAGGAGATAAGGGGTGATCATGAGTACTGGGCCAAGAATACGATGGAGGCAACTCTTGGTTCTTGGGAGGGCTTGGAAGAACAACTGGCGCTAAGGGGCCCTTCTTTGGGCCTGCTAGCATAACTTGAAATCCAGCACACTTTATACTTTTTTCAAGCCAAGGAGGGGGGTGCTGGTTCAGCCTCAGCCATTGATTGATGCATGAAAATTGATCAGGGTGGCCTGGGGACTCTGACATGATGTTCCAGACAGCCTGAGTTATCTTGGGGTCATATGTCCCCGTATCTGGCCAGCCTAACTTAAAAGCTGGCCACTCCAGCTCACAAAGGGTCCAAAGCCTCTTTGGGGTTAGCTTAACACTACTGGCCAGAGAACCCTAATTTGAAGTTTTCCATCATGCATCGGAGGGGGGTGCATGGTCGGGACTATGATGAGCCCATTTTGTCATTTTCTTTGTTTTAAATTTTCCCTTGAGAGATTTTACTAATTTAAGACGGGCTTTATTGAGGACTTGAACTAACAATTTTGCAGCCTGCGCCCCCTCCCCATCTTAATTGCTGTGCTAACAAATAATTTGCACTACAAACAGTTAGAAAGCTGTTCTTAAAGCCAGTTTTTAGGTGTAAATGCTACACTCTAAGGCAGTGTGGCCTGCCTGAAAGCCAGGTGGGGCTAGCAGTCTGCAGAGAAGGGGAAAAAAAAATGCTTTTTGTGTCAGTTTGAAAACTGAGCTCTAAGCCACTAGGCCAGCTGTGAGCTCCCCGCCCCTGCAGCTTTTGGTCACCTTGATGCAGAGACCCTGAAAAGCATTAAATTCCTGTCTCCCTGTCTCTCTTCTTTCCTTATTTCTTCTCTCCTCTCTCTTTCCTTTTTGTCCTTTCTCTCCGGAATTTTGCTTACTACTTCTGTCTTTCTCTTTCTGTGCTGGTATAGCCAATTTTGGAAAGCCTCTAATTCAAATTTTGCCCTCTATAAAGCAGGTTTTAGTAGGGCCTCCCTATGATATATTACCAGGCACTGCCTTTAACAACATTGGACACTTTTCTGACAGAATAGGCAGTCACCAGTTTTCTATTTTAGCTTGGTAAAGAGCACTTGTAGACCCTGATCTAGGACTTTGTTTCTTACAATTTTAAAGAAACTACTTTCATGGTGCCAAGGGCACAACTGCCTTTCTGACATGGACTCAGACCCAGCACGGGCAAAAATACTCTTTTCCCAGTGGAGGTGGTTGGGAGAATTTACAGCCCACAATAATTATAGCAAGAAAGAAAATAAAAACAACTGAAGTTAAGACTATTTGCCACATAGTGGAAGAAGAAATAATGAGGCCTCAGTGATAGAAGAAAAAGCTGAGAAAGAAGAACACCATAATCTCTGCAGGGGTATAGTCAGTAAAAGTTCCCTGCATCCAGTGGTTCATCAACCACTGTAAACTATCTTGTACCTCAAGGGAAGATGGTCTGAACCAGTGTATGTCTGCTAGCAGGAGGCTAATAAAACTAACAAATTTACAGATGAGACAGGACCACATAAAACAGTGATGAACAAAGGATGATAGCCTTCCAGAGAAGATCACTCAGTTGCCTGTGTGGCCATGCCCCCAGAGGGGTCTTTCAGGTGCATCTTGGCTAAGGTGTACCAGTATAACCCCCGGGCCTGGTCACCTCAGGATGGAAGTCCGAGTAGGACAGCTCTGAGGTGAATCACCGTTATGCCTTATGATGCTCCTGTGAAACCACGGGTGGAGGCTCATGCAAACCCCATAGCTTTCAGCTGTGGAACTACATAAATACACACACACTCTCTCACTCACACAGAGGCTAGGGAAAACAATTGAATGCTGACATCCGGTATGCCAGCTACCAGAAGACTGCCACCCACTATGACAGCCACCCAAAGGCTGGCATCCACTATGCCAGCTACCCAATGCTGTTATCCACTATATCAGCTACCAGAAGGCTTCAACCCACTATGACAGCCACCAGAATGCTGCTATTTCCTATGCAAGCCACCGATGCTGATATCCACTATACCAGCTATGATGCTGTCACCCACTATGCCAGCCACCAGAAGCCTCAAGCAACATCTCGGTGAGGCTTGCCAAGTCAGAGTTGCAGTGACTCATCAGTTCCCTGACACAAGCCCTTTTCCCTTGAACTAGTTCCCAGATTCCAAACAAAACCTACCTCCGGAGGTTTTTAGAAACCTGAAGAATGTTGGGTGAACATCAGCCGGGTGGGCACTTTGCAGTGGCACTCAGGGGCCCTGAGACAGCTCAGGAGGTGCCTTCCCTAGAGGCTCTGGAGGAGGGAGCAGCCACCCAGGCGAGGCTCTGAAATGGCTTTTGTCTGGTGCAGAAAAATAAAAGATCTCGATGGGACCTCCAAAATGTTGTATCGGACCAAGCACAGAAAGTCAACACCAAGACAAAAGTATGCCAAATTGCACGGTTTATTGCCGGTGACCACAAAGGACTCACATCTCCAACCCGTGGCAGAGAAAGAAGAGAGGTAAGACTTTTTTATACTTACTAAACCACCTTGAGAGCTTTGGGAGTGGGGATAAGAGGCAGAGACGAGATAAAACTGTTCAGAGATTTCGGTGGGCTGTAAATCACCTCAGGGTAGAGAGGAGGGTGATGGTTTTCCAGACATCCAGATGGCTAGGGGGTGTGCTTGACACTTTAAGAGATTTACAGAACTTGAGATAATAATTTGCTTACACATCCTCTGGGTAGGGGTTACTTGGCTCCAGAATGGAATTATTCGGGGGTGCTTCTTCTGGTCATTACTAATGATCAAAGGCTAGGAATTCTGAAAGTTACAGATAAGAGAAGGCATGCAGCTTTAATTTTTGCAAAGTAAATTAGCAGTTTACAAAAATTAAGGTTAGCAGTCATTGTGAGGAGAATGGAAACAGTTTTGTCTCTTATTATAAAATGGCAGCGTACAGGTTCTAACTCTAGGCTAGCTATATCACAGTTTATTACGTAGAGTTTTCCTCTTGTCACCAAGGCTGGAGTGCAACAGTGTGATCTTTGCTTAATGCAACACCTGCCTTTTAAGTTCAAGTTATTGTCATCTCAATGCCATTTAATAATCTAGGGTTTCAGGTGTCCACACAACCAGGTCCAGCTAACTTTCTATTTTTACTTTTCTGTACCTTTAATCTATCTTTATTTGATTTCCACAAAGCAGTCACAATGAAGAAATAAAATACGAAAAGCTGCACACCTGTGTGTGACATTTTTACACTACGACCACGCCAGCCTTCTGTGTAGCATCCCAATTTATTGTAGGTGCCGCCAAAGCGAGCACATGCCAAGCCCAGCCTAACTTTCTTATGTTTTTCTGTTTTTTTGTTTCTTTGTTTTTTATACTGAGCAGGCTATGCTGTGTAATTCGAGGCCAGTATCGAATCTGTGACCTCAGGATCTGCCTGCCTTGGCATTCTTTTGTGCAGGGACTACAGGATTGAGTCACGGAGCCTAACTCAAATTGTGTTTTTGTTTTAAAGATGGGGTTTCACCATGTTGGTCAGTTGGGTCTCGAACCCACAACTTCTCGTGATTTCCCCGCCTTGATCTTTCAGGCATCTGAATGACAGGCTGCCATGAGCCACCGTGCCTGGCTGTTATAATATATTGTTAAAAAGCAATTAGAAAGATTGTGCCAGGTGCTGCCACTCACGCCACCAATCTAAGCACTTTGGGAGGCCAAGGTGGGCCGGTTTTCTGAGGTCAGGTGTTCGAGGTCAGCCTGAGCATTTCGGTGAAAACCCACCTCACATAATAAAAGAGATTAAAAAAAGATAATCAAACTGATGAGTGTGTGAAATTGAAAGAAAACAAGGTGCCGGAAGACTCCACTTCCAGAACAGTATGTTTATTACGTACAGTTTTCCTCTTGTCACTAAGTCTGGAGTGCAACAGTGCAATCTTTGCTTAATGCAATACCTGCCTTTTAAGTTCAAGTCATTGTCATCTCAATGCCCTTCAAGTAGCTGGAGTTGCAGGTGTCCACACCACCAGGTCCAGCTAACCTTCTATTATTATTTTTCTGTACCTTCAATCTATCTTTATTTGATTTCCACAAAGCAGTCAATACATAGATATGAAATATGAAAAGCTGCACACCTGTGGTGTCATTTTTATGCTACGACCATGCCGGCCTTCTGGGTAGCGTCCCAATTTTAGTGTAGGTGATGCCGAAGCGAGCACATGCCAAGCCAAGCTCAGCCTTTTTATGTTTTTCTGTTTTTTGTTTGTTTGTTTGTTTGTTTGATTGATTTTTATAGGGAGAGGGCTACGCTGTGTTTTTCGAGGCCAGTCTCAAACGTGTGACCTCACGATTTGCCTGCCTTGGCATTCTTAGTGGTGGGACTGCAGCCTTGAGCCGGGAAGCCCAATCCAAATTGTCGTTTTGTTTTAAAGACATGGTTTCACCAATTTAGTCGGGCAGGTCTCAAAAGCACAACTTCTCCTGATCTGCCCACCTTGATTTATGAGGTGACTGAATGACAGGCTGCCATGAGACACCGTGCCGGGCTGTTATAATGTATTGTTAAAAAACAAATCAGAGAGACTCTGCCGGGTGCTGCCACTCACGCAAGCAATCTAAGCACCTTTAAAGGCCGAGGTTAGCGGTTTCCCTGAGATCACGAATTTGAAGTAAGCCTGTGCATTCCGGTGAAAACCCACCTCACATAATAAAAGACAAAAAAAAAAAAAAAGAAAGGTAATTACACTGATGAGTGTCTGCAATTGAAACAAAGCGAGGTGCCCGGAGACTCCACCCACTGAACCGCCTTTCTTTATTACTTATATTTTCCCTCTTGTCACCAAGGCTGGAGTGCAACAGTGCAATTTTTTCTTATTGCAACACCTGCCTTTTAAGTTCAAGTGATTGTCATCACAATGCCCTTCAAGTAGCTGAGGTTGCAGGTGTCCACACCACCAGGTCCAATTAACTTTCTATTTTTATGTCTCTGTACCTCCAATCTATCTTTATCTGATGTCCACAAAGCAGTCAATACGTAGAAATAAAATATGAAAAGTTGCACACCTGTATTGTGACATTTACGGAACGACCACGCCAGCCTTCTGTGTAGCATCCCAATTTTAGTGTAGGTGCTGCTGAAGCGAGCACATGCCAAGCACAGCTCAGCTTCTTTATGTTTTTCTGTTTTTTTTTTTTTTTGTTTTGTTTTGTTTTTGTATAGGGAGCGGGCTATGCTGTGTTCTTTGAGGCCAGTCTCGAACCTGTGACCTCACGATCCACCTGCCTTGGCATTTTTTTGAGCTGGGACTACAGGCTTGAGCCGTGGAGCCCAACCCAAATTGTCTTTTTGTTGAAAAGACACGGTTTCAGCATTTTGGTAGGGCAGGTCTCAAAATTCCAACATCTTGTGATCCGCCCACCTTGATTTTTGAGGTGACTTAATGACAGGCTGCTGTGAGACACAGTGCCGGGTTGTTATAATGTATCATTAAAAAAAAAATCAGAGAGACTCCGCCAGGCACTGCCACTCACACAATCAATCTAAGCACTTTGAAAGGCCGAGGTGAGCAGGTTTCCTGAGGTCACGAGTTCGAGTTCAGCCTGTGCAATCCGGTGAAAACCCACCTCACATAATAAAAGAGAATAAAAAATGTAAGGTAATCAGACTGATGAGTGTGCAATTGAAACAAAACGAGGTGCCCGGAGACTCCACCCCCAGAACCGCCTTTCTTTATTACGTGCAGTTTCCCATTTGTCACAAAGGCTGGAGTGCAACGGTGTAATCTTTGCTTATTGCAACATCTGCCGTATAAGTTCAAGTGATTGTCATTCCAATGCCATTTAAGTAGCTGGGGTTGCAGGAGTCCACACCACCAGGTCCAACTAACTTTCTATTTTTATTTTTCTGTACCTCCAATCTATCTTTGTTTGATTTCCACAAAACAGTCCAAAAAAGAAATAAAATACGAAAGGCTGCACACCTGTGTGTGTCATTTTTACATTATGACCACGCCTGCCTTCTGTGTAGCGTCCCAATTTTAGTGTAGGTGCTGCCGAATCGAGCACATGCCAAGCTCAGCTCAGCTTTTTTTTTCTTTTTTTTTTTTTTTTTTGGTTTATTTGTATTGTATAGAAAGCGGGCTAAACTGTGTCCTTCGAGGCCAGTATCGAACCTGTGACCTCATGATCCGCCTGGCTCGGCATTGTTTTTGCTGGGACTACAGGCTTGAACCAGGGAACCCAACCAAAATTGTCTTTTTTTTTTTTAAAGATGGGGTTTCACCATGTTGGTCAATCGAGTCTCAAAAGCGCAACTTCTTGTGATTTTCCCACCTTAATTTTTTAGTTGACTGAATTACAGGTTTCGCTGAGCCACCATCAGGGCTGTTATAATGTATTGTTTAATAAGAAATCAGAGAGACTCTGCCGGGCACTGCCATTCATGCAAGCAATCTAAGCACTTTTAAAGGCCAAGGTGAGCAGGTTTTCTGAGGTCACGAGTTCGAGGTCAGCCTGTGCTTTCTGGTCAAAACCCATCTCACATAATAAAAAAGAAAAGAAAGGTAATCAGAATGATGAGTGTGTGCAATTGAAACAAAGCGAGGTGCCCAGAGACTCCACCGCCAGAACCGCCTTTCTTTATTACATACAGTTTCCCTCTTGTGACCAAGGCTGAAGTGCAACAGTGTGATTTTTGATTATTGCAACACCTGTCTTTTAAGTTCAAGTGATTTTCATCCCAATGTCGTTCAAGTAGCTGGGGTTGCAGGTGTCCACACCACCAGGTACAACTAACTTTCTATTTTTATTTTTCTGTACCTCCAATCTATCTTTATGTGATTTCCACAAAGCAGTCACAATGAAGAAATAAAATATGAAAAGCTGCACACCTGTGCGTGTCATTTTTATGCTACGACCATGCCGGCCTTCTGTGTAGTATCCCCAATTTTAGGGTAGGTGTTGCCGAAGCAAGCACATGAAAAGCCCAGCTTAACTTTCTTATGTTTTTCTGTTTTTTGTTTTGTTTTGTTTTTATACTGAGTGGGCTATTCTGTGTCCTTCGAGGCCAGTCTCCAACCTGTGACATTAGGATCCACCTTCCTCAGCATTCTTTTGTGCAGGGACTACAGGCTTGAGCCGCAGAGCCCAACCCAAATTGTTTTTTTTGTTTTAAAGATGGGGTTTCACCATGTTGGTTGGGTGGGTCTCGAACCCACAACTTCTCGAGATTTCCCCGCCTTGATCTTTGAGGCATCTGAATGACAGGCTTCACTGAGCCACCATGCCGGGCTGTTATAATATATTGTTAAAAAGCAATTAGAGAGACTGTGCCAGGTGCTGCCACTCACACCAGCAATCTAAGCACTTTGAGAGGGCAAGGTGGGCAGGTTTTCTGAGGTCACGAGTGTGAGGTCAGCCTGAGCATTCTGGTGAAAACCCACCTCACATAATAAAAGAGAAAAAAAGATAATCAGACTGATGCGTGTGTGAAATTGAAAGAAAACGAACTGCCAGGAGACTCCACTTCAAGAACAGCCTTTGTTTATCATAGACAGTTTTTCTCTTGTCACCAAATCTGGAGTGCAACAATGCGATTTTTGTTTACTGCAACACCTGCCTTTTATGTTCAAGTGATTGTCATCTCAATGCCTTTCAAGTAGCTGGGGTTGCAGGTGTCCACCCAACCAGGTCAAGCTAACTTTCTATTTTTATTTTTGTGTACCTTCAATGTATCTTTATTTGATTGCCACAAGGCAGTCAATACATAGAAATAAAATACAAAAAGCTGCACACCTGTGGTTTCATTTTTATGCTACGAGCACGCCAGCCCTCTATGTAGCGTCCCAATTTTAGTGGAGGTGCTGCCAAAGCGATCACATTTCAAGCCCAGCTCAGCTTTTTTATGTTTTTCTGTTTTTTTGTTTTTTATATGGAGTGGGCTACGCTGTGTCCTTTGAGGCCAGTCTCGGATTTTTGACCTTAGAATTCGCCTGCCTCAGCATTCTTTTGTGCTGGGACTACAGATCTGAGTCGCAGAGCCCAACCCAAGTTGTCTTTTTGTTTTAAAGACACGGTTTCACCATTTTAGTCGGGAGGGTCTCGAAAGCATAACTTCCCGTGATCTGCCCACCTTGATTTTTGAGGCGACTGAATGACAGGCTGCTGTGAGACACTGTGCCGGGCTGTTATAATGTATTGTTAAAAAAAAAAAATAAGAGACTCTGCCTGGCGCTGCCACTCACGCAAGCAACCTAAGCACCTTGAAAGACCAAGGTGGGCGGATTTCCTGAGGTCACGTTTTCAAGGTTGGCCTGTGCATTTCGGTGAAAACCCACCTCACATAATAAAAGAGAAAAAATAAGAAAGGTAATCACACTGATGAGTGTGTGCAATTGAAACAAAACGAGGTGCCCGTAGACTTGACCCCCAGATCCGCCTTTTTTAATTACGTACATTTTCCCTCTTGTCACCAAGGCTGGAGTGCAACAGTGAGATTTTTGCTTATTGCAACACCTGCCTTTTAAGTTCAAATAATTGTCATCCCAATGCCGTTCAAGTAGCTGGGTTTGCAGGCCTCCACACCACAAGGTCCAGCTAACTTTCTATTTTTATTTTTCTGTACCTCCAATCTATCTGTATTTTATTTCAACAAATAAGTCAAAAGGAAGAAATAAAATACAAAAAGGTGCACCCCTGTGCGTGTCACTTTTACACTACGATCACGCCGGCCTTTTTTGTAGCATCCCAATTTTAGTGTAGGTGCTGCTGAAGTGATCACATTCCAAGCCCAGCTCAGCTATTTTATGGTTTTCTGTTTTTTTTTTTTTTTTTTTTTTTATAGGGAGCAGGCTACCCTGTGTCCTTCGAGGCCAGTCTCGAACCTGTGACCTAACAATCCGCCTGTCTTGGCATTCCTTTTTCTGGGACTACAGGCTTGAGCCACCGAGTCCAACCCAAATTGTCTTTTGGTTTTAAAGACTCGATTTCACCATTTTGGTCGGGCGGGTCTCAAAAGCGCAATATCTTGTGATCCGCCCACCTTGATTTTTGAGGGGACTGAATGACTGGCTGCCGTGAGACGCCATGCAGGGCTGTTATAATGTATTGTTAAAAACAAAATAAGAGAGATTCTGCCGGGCGCTGCCACTAACACAAGCAATCCAAGCACTTTGAAAGGCCGAGGTGGGCGAATTTCCTGAGGTCACAAGTTTGAGGTCAGCCTGTGCATTCCAGTGATAACACACCTCACGTAATAAAAAAGAAAAAAAAAAGAAAGGTCATCAGTCTGATGAGTGTGTGCAATTGAAACAAAATGAGGTTCCTGGAGACTCCACCCCAGAACCGCCATTCTATATTACGTGCAGTTTTTCTTTTGTCACCAAGGCTGGAGTGCAACAGTGAGATCTTTGCTTATTGCAACACCTGACTTTTAAGTTAAAGTGATTGTCATCCCAATGATGTTCAAGTAGCTGGGGTTGCAGGTGTCCACAGTACCAGGTCCAGCTAACTTTCTATTTTTATTTCTCTGTACCTCTAATCTATCTTTATTTGATTTCCGCAAATCAGTCGAAAGAGAAAAAAAATTCGAAAATCTGCACAACCGTGCATGTCATTTTTACTCTACAATCACGTCGGCCTTCTGTGTAGCGTCCAAACTTTAGTGTAGGTGCTGCCGAAACGAGCACATGCCAAGCCCAGCTCAGCTTTTTTTGTTATTTTGTTTTTTCTTCATTTATAGGGAGCGGGCTACACCCTGTCCTGCGAGGCCAGTCTCGAAACTGTGACCTCACGATCCGCCTGCCAAGGCATTCTTTGTGCTGGGACTAAAGGCTTGAGTTGAAAAGCCCAAACCAAATGGTATTTTTGTTTTAAAGACGGGGTTTCAGAATGTTGGTCAAGCGGGTCTCGAAAGCTCAACTTCTCGTGATTTCCCCACCTTGATTTTTGAGGCGATGGAATGACAGGATGCCGTGAGCCACCGTGCAGGGCTGTTATAATGTATTGTTAAATAAAAAATCAGAGAGACTCTGCTGGGCGCTGCCACTCATGCAAGCAATCTAAGCACTTTGAAAAGCCGAGGTGGCTGGGTTTCCTGAGGTCAAGAGTTGGAGGTCAGCCTGTGCATTCCAGTGAAAACCCACCTCACATAATAAAAGAGGGAAAAAATAAAGAAAGGTAATCAGACTCATTAGTGTGTGCAATTGAAACAAAATGAGGTTCCTGGAGACTCCACCAAAAGAACCACCTTTCTTTATTACGTGCAATTTTTTCTTTGTCATTAAGGCTGGAGTGCAACATTGTGATCTTTGCTTATTGCAACACCTGCCTTTCAAGTTGAAGTGATTGTCATCCCAATGCCGTACAAGTAGCTGAGGTTGCAGTTGTCCACACCACCAGGTCCTGCTATCTTTCTATTTTTATTTTTCTGTACTTCCAATTGATCATTATTTGATTTCCACAAAGCAGTCAATACGTAGAAATAAAATACAAAAAGCTGCACACCTGTGGTGTTATTTTTGCACTACTACCATGCCGGTCTTCTGTGTAGCGTCCAAATTTTAGTGTAGGTTTAGCCAAAGCAAGTAAATGCCAAGCACAGCTCAGCTATTTTATGTTTTCCTGTTTTTTTTTTGTTTGTTTGTTGTTGTTGTTTTAGCTTTTTATAGTGAGCGGGCTATGCTGGGCTCTTCGAGGCCAGTCTCAAACCTGTGACCTCACAATCCACCTGCCTGGGCATTCTTTTGTGCTGGGACTACAGGCTTGAGCCGTGGAGCCCAACCCAAATAGTTTTTTTGTTTTAAAAATGTGGTTTCACCATTTTGGTCTGGTGGGTCTCAAAAGTGCAATTTCTCGTGATCTGCCCACCTTGATATTTGAGGGGACTCAATTACAGGCTGCCATGAGCCACCGTGCCAGGCTGTTATAATGTATTGTTAAGTAAGAAATCAGAGAGACTCTGCCGGGCGCTGCCACTCATGCAAGCAATCTAAGCACTTTCAAAGGCCGAGGTGGTCGGGTTTCCTGAGGTCACGAGTTTGAGGTCAGCCTGTGCATTCTGGTGAAAACCCACCTTACATAATAAAAGACAAAAAAAAGGAAAGGTAATCAGACTGATGAGTGTGTGCAATTGAAACAAAACAAGGTGCCCGTGGACTCCACCCCCAGAACCGCCTTTTCTGATTACGTACAGTTTCCCTTTTGTCACCAAGGCTGGACTGCAACAGTGCGTTTTTGCTTATTGAAAAACCTGCCTTTTACGTTCAAGTGATTGTAGTCCAAATGCCCTTCAATTAGCTGAGATTGCAGGTCTCCACAACACCAGGTTCAACTAATTTTCTATTTTAATTTTTCTGTACCTCCAATTTATCTTTTTTTGATTTCCACAAAGCAGTCAATATGTAGAAATAAAATACGGAAATCTGCACACCTGTGGTGTTATTTTTACGCCAACGAACAGGCCATTGTTTTGTGACGCATCCCAATTTTAGTGTAGATGCTGCCGAAGTGAGTACATGCCAAGCCCAGCTCAGGTTTTTTTTTATTTTTTTTTATTTTTTTTTTTTTATTTATATATATAGGGAGATGGCTATGCTGTGTTTATCGAGGCCAGTCTCAAACCTGTGACCTCACGATCTGCCTGCCTCAGCATTCTTTTCTGCTGGGACTACAGGCTTGAGACATGGAGCCCAAACCAAATAGTCTTTTGGTTTTAAAGATGCGGTTTTGGAGAGAGATCCAAGATGGCTGATCGCTAACAGCTCGGGATTGTAGCTCACAGTGAAAGCTTGAAAAATGTGAGGACACCACATTTTCAGAGGAATTTTTGTCTCCCACGGACCAGAAGATTTCCAGTGAAGAAGCCCCGCGGGTTGCCAGCGTGACTTCTGTGGCCAGTGCAGCAGTTTTGTCGTCACCTCGGCGTGGCAGCTCTTCATGCACAGTGAGCGGGACTGGTTCCCCTACTGACTGGTGTTTGGAGCTCTGAGAAGGCAGAGCCGCTTGTTGCAGACTCAAGAAGGAAGCCAGACCAAAGATGCTCAGGCAGAAGAGCACCATCAGTCTTATTGCTGCTGTTTTGGCTGGTGCAGTGGGTTGCTCAGATTCCAGCACTGGGAATCAATAAATTGGACATTCTCTCAGGAACTTAATCAGAAAGGTGCTAATTGTAAAGACATCACATGGATAAATTTACAATAAAGGGAAAAAAACAGCCTAAAAATGCCGAGAAAACCAAAAGTCAAAACCCCTCTCCCTCTACAGGGGATAGTAATTCCTCATCAGCAATGGAACAAGCCCTAATGGAAGAGGACTGTGTTCCAGTATCTGAAGGAGGCTTTAGAAGGTGGATGGTAAAAAACTTCTGGGAATTGAAACAACTTGTTCTAACCCAATGTAAAGAAACTAAGAACTTTGAAAAAAGGTTAGATGAAATGTTAAAAAGAATGGACAATATAGAAAGGAACATAAATGACCTAATGGAGTTGAAAAATAGAACACGAGAACTTAGTGAAATATGCACAAGTTTGAATAGCCGAATTGATCAAGCACAAGAAAGGATATCAAAGGTCGAAGACCGACTTAATGAAATGGAACGAGAAGACAAGAATAGAGAAAAAAGGACAAAAAAGAATGAGCAAAGTCTCCAAGAATTATGGGACTATGTGAAAAGACCTAATCTACGTTTGATAGATGTACCTGAATGTGATGGAGAGAATGAATCCTAGCTTAAAAATACTCTTCAGGATATTATCCAGGAGAATTTTCCCAATCTAGCAAAGCAGGATACGATTCAACCTCAGGTAATACAGAGAACACCACAAAGATATTCCTTAAGAAGAGCAACCCCAAGACACATAATCATTAGATTCACCAGGGTTGAAACGAATGAGAAAATACTAAGGGCAGCCAGAGAGAAAGGTCAGGTTACCCACAAAGGGAAGCCTATTAGACACAGCAGATCTCTCAGTAGAAACCCTACAAGCCAGAAGAGAGTGGGGGCCGATATTTAACATCCTTAAAGAACAGAACTTTCAGCCCAGAATTTCATATCCTGCCAAACTAAGCTTCACAATTGAAGAAAAAATAAAATCTTTTATGAACAAGCAAGTACTCAGAGATTTTATTACCACCAGGCCTGCTTTACAAAAACTTCTGAAAGAAGCATTACACACAGAAAGGAACAACCAGTATTAGCCTTTCTAAAAATATACCAAAAAGTAAAGAGCATCAACATAAAGATGAATTTACATCAACAAATGGATAAAATAGCCAGTTAACATCAAATGGCAGTAATCTTAAATTGAAATTGACTAAATTTTCTAATTAAAAGATACAGCCAAAATCTAACGGTATACTATATCCAGACACATTTCATATCCAAAGATACACAAAGACTAAAAACAAAGGGTTGGAGAAAGATTTACCAACCAAATAGAGAACAAAAACAAATAAATAAACAAAAAGGAGTTGCAATTAATGCATTTGATAAAACAGATTTCAAACCAACAAAGATAGAGTGGTATAAAAATCAATGCATCCTAACACCCAGATACATAAGACCCATAAAGAGATTCAGACTCAACGAAACAGAAAATGAATAAGGATATCCAGAATCTGAACTCAGATCAGTAACAAGTAAACTTAATAAGCACTTGTGGAACTCTCCACTTGAGATAAATAATATATACATTCTCCATTTTAAATACACAAAATAATGATCGGCCATTATTAATACCCATTTATAGAATAAAGCAGTAGTCCTGTTCTCTCTTCCTCTTTTTCTTCCTCTCTTTTCCTTTCCAATAAATAAATAAATAAATAAATAAATAAATAAAAAATAAAGATGCTGTTTCACCATTTTCGTCGGGCGGGTCTCGAAAGCGCAACTTCCCGTGATCCACCCGCCTTGAGTTTTGAGGTGACTGAATGATACGCTGCCGTGAAACACCTTGCCAGGCTGTTATAATGTATTGTTAAAAAGAAAATCAGAGAGATTCTGACAGGCGCTGCCACTCACGTAAGCAATCTAAGCACTTTGAAAGGCCAAGGTGGGCGGGTTTCCTGAGGTCACGAGTTCGAGGTCAGAATGTGCATTCCGGTAAAACCCCAGGTCACATAATATAAGAGAAAAAAAAAAGAAAGGTAATCAGACTGATGAGTGTTTGCAATTAAAAAAAAACAGGTGCCCAGAGACTCCACCCCGAGAGCCAACTTTTTTGATTATGTACAGTTTCCCACTTGTCACCAAGGCTGGACTGCAACACTGCGATTTTTGCTTATTGAAACACCTGCTTTTTACGTTCAAGTGATTGTCATCCCAATGCCGTTCAAGTAACTGGGGTTGCAGGTGTCCACACCGCCAGGTCCAACTAACTTTCCATTTTAATTTTTCTGTACCTTCAATCTATCTTTATTTGATTTCCACAAAGCAGTCAATACGTAGAAATAAAATACAACAAGCTGGCCACTTCTGGTGTTATTTTTACACTATGACAATGCCGGACATTTGTGTAGCATCCAAATTTTAGTGTAGGTGCTGCTGAAGTGAGTACATGCCAGGCCCATCCCAGCGTTTTTATGTTTCTCTGTTTTTTACAGGGAGCGGGCTATGGGGGGGTCCGTCGAGGCCAGTCTCGAACCTTTGACCTCATAATCCATCTGCCTCGGCATTCTTTTTTTTTTTCTTTTGCCAATCAATGAGAGCTTGTAAGGTTGCTGAGGTTGGTTGGCCTTCAACTCTTGGCCTCGCCTTCGCAAGCACCACGACATCCAGCGGGAGCCACTTTGGGCTCCTGCCTCGGCATTCTTTTGTGCTGGGACTAAAGACTTGAGCCATGGAGCCCAATCCAAATTGTCTTTTTTTTTAAAGATGCGGTTTCACCATTTTGATCGGACGACTCTTGAAAGCGCAACTTCTCATGAACTGCCCGCCTTCATTTTTGAGGCGAATCAATTACAGGCTGCAATGAACCGCCGTGCCGGGCTGTTATAATGTATTGTTAAATAAGAAATCAGAGAGACTCTGCCGGGCACTGCCACTCATGCAAGCAATTCAAGCACTTTGAAAGGCCTAGGTGGGCGGGTTTCCTGAGGTCAAGAGTTCGAGGTCACCCTGTGCATTCCGGTGAAAACCCACCTCACATAATCAAAGACAAAAAAAAAAAGAAAGGTTATCAGACTGATGAGTGTGTGCAATTGAAACAAAACGAGGTGCCCGAATACTTCACCGCCAGAACAGACTTTTACAGTTTCCCTTTTGTCACCAAGGTTGGACTGGAACAGTGCAATGTTTGCTAATTGAAACACCTGCCTTTTACATTCAAGTGATGGTTGTCCAAATGCCGTTAAATTAGCTGGGGTTGCAGGTATCCACGACACCAGGTCCAACTAACTTTCCATTTTAATTTTTCTGTACCTCCAATCTATCTTTTTTGATTTCCACAAAGCTGTCAATCCGTAGAAATGAAACACAAAATCGTGCACACCTGTGGTGTCTTTCTTATGCTACAAATACGCCATTTATTTTGTGACGCCTCCCAATTTTAGTGTAGTTGCTGCCGAAGCGAGTACATGCCAAGCCCATCTCAAGATTTTGTGTTTTTCTGTTGTTTTGTTTTTTATAGGGAACAGGCTACCCAGTGTTTATCGAGGCCTGTCTCGAACCTGTGACCTCACGATCCGCCTGCCTCGGCATTCTTTTGTGCTGGGACCACAGGCTTGAGCCGCGGATCCCAAGCCAAATTGTCTTTTTGTTTTAAAGACGCGGTTTCACCATTTTGGTTGGGCGGGTCTCGAAAGCGCAACTTCTGTTGATCCACCTGCCTTGGTTTTTGAGGCGATTCAATTACAGGATGCCGTGAGGCACCGTGCCGGGCTGTTATAATGTACATTTAAAAAGGAAATCAGAGAGACTCTGCAGGGTGCTGCCACTCACGCAAGCAATCTAAGCACTTTGAAAGGCCTAGGTGGGTGGGTTTTCTGAGGGCACGAGTTCGATGTCAGAATGTGCATTCCGGTGAAAACCCACTTCACATAGTAAAGGAGAAAATAAAAGAAAGGTAATCAGACTGATGACTGTGTGCAATTGAAACCAAACAAAGTTTCCAAAGACTCCACCTTAACATCGCCTTTATTTTTACGTTCAGTTTCCCTATTGTCACCAAGGCTAGAGTGCAATAATGCAATCTTTGCTTATTGCAACTTTTGCCGTTTTAGTTTAACAGAATGTCATCTCAATGCCGTTCGAGTAGCTGGGGTTGCAGTCGTCCACAAACGAGGTCCTACTAACTTTCTATATTTAGATTTCTGGACCTCCAATCTATCTTTATTTGATTTCCAAAAAGCAATCAATACGAAAAAATAAAGTACGAAAAGCTGCACACCTATGGTGCAATGTTTAAGCAATGACCACCCCAGATTTTTGCGAAGCATTTCAATCTTAGTGTAGGTGCTTTCGAAACGAGTACATGCCAAGCCCAGCTCAGATTTTTTATGTTTTTTTTTTTTTTGCTTTTTTTTTTTTTTAATAGGGAGCGTGCTACACTGTGTTCCTCGAAGACAGTCTCGAACCTGTGACCTCACGAACTGCCTTCGTCGGCATTCTTTTGTGCTGGTACTAAAGGCTTGAGACGCGGAGCCGAAGCCAAATTGTCTTTTTGTTTTAAAGACGTGGTTTCACCATTTTGGTCTGGCGGGTCTCGAAAGCGCAACTTCTCCTGATCCGCCCGCTTTGATTTTTGAGGCGATTGAATTACGGGCTGCCCTTAGCCACCGTGTAGGGCTGTTATAATCTATTGCTAAATAAGGAATCAGAGAGACTCTGCCGGGCGCTGCCACTGACACAAGCAATCTAAGCACTTTGAAAGGGCGAGGTGGGCGGGTTTTCTGAGATCGCGAGTTCGAGGTCAGCCTGTGCATTCCTGTGAAAACCCACCTCACATAATAAAAGAGAGAGAAAAAATAAAATAAATGTTATCAGAATGATGAGTTTGTGCAATTGAAACAAAACGAGGTGCCCGGAGAGTCCACACCGAGAACCGCCTTATTTGATTACGTACAGTTTCCCTCTTCTCACCAAGACTGGACTGCAACTGTGCGAGTTTTGCTTATTGAAACACCTGCCTTTTACGTTCAAGTTATTGTAGTCCAAATGCCATTCAATTAACTGGGGTTTCAGGTCTCCACAAAACCAGGTCCAACTAACTTTCTATTTTAATTTTTCTCTACCTCCAATCTATCTTTATTGATTTCCACAAAGCAGTCAATCCGTAGAAATGAAACACGAAAAGATGCACACCTGTGGCGTCTTTTTCATGCTACAAATACGCCGTTTATTTTGTGACGCCTCCGAATTTTAGTGTTGGTGCTGCCGAAGCGAGTACATGCCAAGCCCATCTCAGGATTTTGTGTTTTTCTGTTGTTTTGTTTCTTATAGGGAACGGGCTACGCTGTGTTTATCGAGGACAGTCTCAAACCGGTGACCTCACGATCCTCCTGCCTGGCATTCTTTTGTGCTGGGACTACAGGTTTGAGCCGCGGACCCCAAGCCAAATTATCTTTTTGTTTTAAAGATGCGGTTTCACCATTTTGGTCGGGCGGGTCTCGAAAGCGCAACTTCTCGTGATCCGCCCGCCTTGGTTTTTGAGGCGACTCAATTACAGGATGCCGTGAGCCACCGTGCCGGGCTGTTATAACGTACATTTAAAAAGGAAATCAGAGAGACTCTGCGGGGCGCTGCCACTCACGCAAGCAATCTAAGCACTTTGAAAGGCCTAGGTGGGGGGGTTTCCTGAGGTCACGAGTTCGATGTCCGAATGTGCATTCCGGTGGAGACCCACCTCACATAATAAAAGAGAAAATAAAAGAAAGGTAATCAGACTGATAAGTTTGTGCAATTGAAACCTAACAAATTTCCCGGAGACTCCACCTTAAGATCGCCTTTCTTTTTTTACGTGCAGTTTCCTATTGTCACCAAGGCTGGAGTGCAATAATGCGATCTTTGCTTATTGCAACACCTTTCATTTTAGTTTAACAGAATGTCATCTCAATGCCGTTCGAGTAGCTGGGGTTGCAGTCGTTCACACCACCAGGTCCTACTAACTTTCTATTTTTAGATTTCTGGACCTTCAATCTATCTTTATTTGATATCGAAAAAGCAGTCAATACGTAGAAATAAAGTACCAAAAGCTACACACCTGTGGTCTCATTGTTAGGCTATGACCACGCCGGATTTTTGTGTAGCATTCCAATGTTAGTGTAGGTGCTGCCGAAGCGAGTACATGCCAAGCCCAGCTCAGGTTTTTATGTTTTTCTTTCTTCTTTTTTTTTTAATAGGGAGCTGGCTACCCTGTGTTTATCGAGGCCAGTCTCGAAACTGTGAACTCACGATCCGCCTGACTGGGCATTCTTTTGTGCTGGGACTACAGGCTTGAGCCGCGGAGCCCAAGCCAAATTGTCTTTTTGTTTTAAAGACGCGGTTTCACCATTTCGGTCGGGCGGGTCTCGAAAGCGCAACTTCTCCTGATCCGCCCGCCTTTATTTTTGAGGCGACTCAATTACAGGCTGCGGTGAGCCAATGTGCCAGGCTGTTATAATGCATAATAAAAAGAAAATCAGAGAGACACTGCCGGGCGCTGCCATTCAGGAAAACAGTCTAAGCACTTTGGAAGGTCGAGGTGGGCGAAGTTTTTGATGTCAGGAGTTCGAGTTCAGAATGTGTATTCCAGTGAAACCCCACCTCACATTATATAAGAGAAAAAAAAACGGTTTCAGAGTGATGAGTGTGTGCATTTGAAACAAAATGAAGTTCTCGGTGACTCCACCTTACGAAACGACTTTATTTATTACGTGCATTTTCCCTCTTGTCACCAAGGCTGGAGTGCAACAGTGCGATCTCTGATGATTGCAGCACCTGCCGTTTTAGTTCAAGAGATAGTAATTCCAATGCCATTCAAGTAGCTGGGGTTGCAGGCGTTCAGACCACCAGGTCAAGTAACTTTCTATTTTTATTTTTCTGTACCTCCAATCTATCTTTATATGATTTCTAAAAAGCAGGCAATACGTATAGATAAAGTACGAAAAGCTGCACAGCTGTGGTGTCATTTTTACGCTACGAACATGCCGTCCTTTTGTGACGCCTCCCAATTTTACTGCAGGTGCTGCCGAAGTGAGTACATGCAAGCCCAGCTCAGATTTTTTATGTTTTTGTGTTTAATTTTGTTTTTAATAGGGAGTGTGCTACACTTTTTTCCTCGAGGACAGTCTCGAACCTGTTACATCACGATCTGCCTTCGTCGGCATTCTTTTCTGCTGGTACTAAAGGCTTGAGCCCCTGAGCCCAAGCAAAATTGTTTTTTTGTTTTAAAGCCGCAGTTTCACCATTTTGTTCAATCGGGTCTCGAAAGCGCAACTTCTTGTGATCCGCCCGCCTTGATTTTTGAGGCAACTGAATTACAGGCCTCCCTGAGCAACCGTGCTGGGCTGCTATAATGTATTGCTAATAAGAAATCAGAGAGACACTGCCGGGCACTGCCACTCAGACAAGCAATCTAAGCACTTTGTAAGGCCGAGGTGTGCCGGTTTTCTGAGGTCGCGAATTCGAGGTCAGACTGTGCATTCCGGTTAAAACACAGCTCACATAATAAAAGAGAAAGAGAGAGAAAAAATGGTAATCGGAATGATGAGTGTGAGCAATTGATACAAAACGAGGTGCCTGGAGACTCTGCACCCAGAACGTGCTTACTTGGTTACATACAGTTTCCCTCTTATCACCAAGGCTGGACTGCAACTGTGTGAGTTTTGCTTATTGAAACACCTGCCTTTTACGTTCAAGTGATTGTAATTCAAATGCCGTTAAATTAGCTGTGATTGCAGGTGTCCACAACACCAGGTACAACTAACTTTCTATTTTAATTTTTCTGTAACTGCAATCTATCTTTCTTTGATTTCTACAAAGCAGTCAATAAGTAGAAATTAAATACAAAAAGCTGAACACCTGTGGTGTCATTTTTACGCTACGAACACGCCGTTTATTTTGTGACGCTTCCCAATTTTAGTGTAGGTTCTGCCGAAGCGAGTACATGCCAAACCCAGCTCAGGTTTTTATGTTTTTCTTTTTCTTTCTTTTTATTTTTATAAAGAGCGGCTACCCTGTGTTTATTGAGGCCCGTCTTGAACCTGTTACCACACGTTCCGCCTGCCTCCGCATTCTTTTGTGCTGGGACTACAGGCTTGAGCTGCGGAGCCTAAGCCAATTTGTCTTTTTGTTTTAAAGACGGAGTTTCACCATTTTGGTGGGGCGGGTCTCGAAAGCGCAACTTCTCGTAATCCGCCCGCCTTGATTTTTGAGGCGACTCAATTACAGGCTGCCGTGAGTCACCGTGCAGGGCTGTTATAATGTATATTTAAAAAGAAAATGAGAGAGACTCTGCGGGCGCTTCCACTCACGCAAGGAATCTAAGCACTTTGAAAGGCCTAGGTGTGTGAGTTTCCTGAGGTCACGAGTTTGATGTCAGAATGTGCATTCTGGTGAAAACCCACCTCACATAATAAGAGAGAAAATAAAAGAAAGGTAATCAGACTGATGAGTGTGTGCAATTGAAACCAAACAAATTTCACGGATACTCCACCCTCAGAACCGCGTTTTTTGATTACGGAGAGTTTCTCTCTTGTCACAAAAACTGGAGTGCAATAGTGCGATTTTTGCTTATTGAAACACCTGCCTATTACGTAATAGTTATTGTCATCCAAATGCCGTTCAAGTAGCTGGGGTTGCAAGTTTCCACACTACCAGGTCCAACTAACTTTCTATTTTAATTTTCCTGTACCTCAAATTTATCTTTATTTGATTTCCAAAAAAAAACAGTCAATACGTAGAAATAAAATATGAAAAGCTGCACACCTGTGGTGTCATTTTTACGCTGTAAGCACGCCGGTTTTTTTGTGTAGCATCCCAAATTAGTGTGGGTGAAGATGAGGTGAGTACATGCCAAGCCCAGCTCAGCTTTTATATGATTTTCTATTTTTTTTTTAATAGGAAGCGGGCTACGCTGTGTTATTCGAAGCCAGTCTCGATTCTGTGACCTCACGATTCTCCAGCCTTGGAATTGTTTTGTTCTGAGACTACAAGCTTGAGCCGCGGAGCCCAACCCAAATTGTCTTTTTGTTTTAAAGACACGGTGTCACCATTTTAGTCAAACGGGTCTCAAAAGCGCACCTTCTCGTGATCCGCCCGCCTTGGTGTTTGAGGCGAATGAATGATACGCTGCCGGGAGCCACAGTGCGGGGCTGTTATAATGTATTGTTATAAGGAAAATTGGAGAGACTGCGTGGCGCTGCCACTCACGCAAGCAATCTAAGCACTTTGAAAGGCCGAGGTGGGTGGCTTTCCTGAGGTCATGATTTCGAGGTCAGAATGTGCATTCCGGTGAAAACCCACATCACATAATAAAAGCGAAATAAAAAAGGAAGGTAATCAGACTGATGATGCAATTGAAACAAAATAAAGTTCTTGGAGACTCCACCTTACGAAATTCCTTTATTTATTATGGGCAGTTTCCCTGTTGTCACCAAGGCTGGAGTGCAACAGTGCGATCTCTGCTGATTGCAACACCTGCCATTTTAGTTCAAGAGATTGTAATCCCAATGCCATTCAATTAGTTGGGGTTGCAGGTGTCCACACCACCAGGTCCAACAAACTTTCTATTTTAATTTTTCTGTACCTCCAATCTATCTTTGTTTGATTTCCACAAAGCAATCAACACGTAGAAATAAAATACGAAAAGCTGCACAGCTGTGGTGTCATTTTTACGCTACGAACATGCCGTCCTGTTATGATGCGTCCCAATTTTAGTGTAGGTGCTGCCGAAGCGAGTACATGCCAAGCCCAGCTCAGCATTCTTATGTTTTTCTGTTTTCTGTCTTTCATAGGGAGCTGGCAACGCTGTGTCCGTCGAGGCCAGTCTCGAACCTGTGACGTCACGATCCGCCTGCCTCAGCATTCTTTTGTGCTGGGCCCAACCCAAATTGTCTTTTTGTCTTAAAGACGCGATTTCACCATTTTGATCGGGAGGGTCTCGAAAGCGCAACTTCTTGTGATCCGCCTGTTTTGATTTTTGAGGAGACTCAATTACAGAATTCCGTGAGGAACCGTGCCGAGTTGTTATAATGTATTATTAAATAAGAAATCAGAGAGACTCTGCCGGGCGCTTTTACTCACACTAGCAATCTAAGCACGTTGAAAGGCCGAGGTGGGCGTGTTTCCTGAGGTCACGAGTTCGAGGTCAGCCTATGTATTCCGGTGAAAACGCACCCCACATAATAAAAGAGAAAAAAATATAAAAGAAAAATCATCAGACGATGAATGTGTGTAATTGAATCAAACGAAGTTCCCGGAGACTCCACACCTGAAACGGCATTTTTTGGTTACGTACAGTTTCCCTTTTGTGACCAAGGCTGGACTGCAAAAGTGTGATTTTTGCTTATTGAAACACCTGCCTTTAACCTTCAAGTGATTGTAGTCCAAACGCCGTTCAAGTAGCTGGGCTTGCAGGTGTCCACACAACCAGGTCCAACTAACTTTCTATTTTAATTTTTCTGTACCTCCAATTTATCTTTGTTTGATTTCCACAAAGCAGTCAATATGTAGAAATGAAATACGAAAATCTGCACTGCTATGGTGACATATTTACGCTACGAACATGCCGTTTTTTTCTGACGTGTCCCAATTTTAGTGTATGTGCTGCCGAAGCGAGTACATGCCAAGCCCAACTAATTTTTTATGTGTTTTTTTTTTTTTATACGGACCTGGCTACGCAGTGTTTATCCAGGCCAGTCTCGAACCTGTGACCTCACGATCCGCCTGCCTTCGCATTCTTTTGTGCTGGGACTACAGGCTTGAGCCTCGGAGCCCAAGCCAAATTGTCTTTTTGTTTTAAAGAGGCGGTTTCAAAATTTTGGTCGGGCGGGTCTCAAAAGCACAACTTCTCGTGATCCACCCGCCTTGATTTTGAGGCCACTGAATTACAGGCTGCCGTGAGACACCGTGCCGGGCTGTTATAATGTATATTTGAAAAGGAAATCAGAGAGACTCTGCGGGGCGCTGCCACTCACGCAAGCAATCTATGCACTTTGAAAGGCCGAGGTGGGTGGGTTTCCTGAGGTCACGAGTTCGATGTCTGAATGTGCATTCAGGTGAAAACCCACCTTACATAATAAAAGAGAAAATGAAAGAAAGGTAATCAGACTGATGAGTGTGTGCAATTGAAACCAAACAAAGTTCCCGGATACTCCACCTTAAGAAACGCCTTTCTTTATTACGTGTAGTTTCCCTTTTGTAACCAAGGCTGGTGTGCAACAATGCGATCTCTGCTTATTGCAACACCTGCCGTTTTAATTTAAGAGAATGTCATCTCAGTGCCGTTCGAGTAGGTGGGTTTGCAGTTGTCCACACCACCAGTTCCTACTAACTTTCTATTTTTAGTATTCTGGACCTCCAATCTATCTTTATTTGATTTCCACAAAGCAGTCAATACGTAGAAATAAAGTACGAAAAGCTGCACACCTGTGGTGTCATTTTTACGCTGCGACCACGCCGGTCTTTTGTGTAGCATCCCAATTTTAGTGTAGCTCCTGGCGAAGCGTGTACATGCCAGGTTCAGCTCAGCTATTTTATGTTTTTCCGTTTTTTTGTTTTTTATACGGAGCTCGCTACTCGGTGTCCTTCGAGGCCAGTCTCAAACCTGTGACTTCACGAAATGTCTGCCTCGGCATTCCTATGTGCTTGGACTCAAGGCCTGAGCCGTGGAGCGCAACGCAAATTGTCTTTAGTTTTAAAAACGCGGTTTTACCATGTTGGTCAGGCGGGTCTCGAATGCGCAACTTCTCGTGATCCACCTGCCTTGGTTTTTGAGGAGACTGAATGATTCGGTGCCCTGAGACACCGTGCCAGGCTTTTATAATGTATTGTTAAAAAGAAAATCAGAGAGACTCTGCTGGGCGCTGCCACTCACCTAAGGAAACTAAGCACTTTGATACACTGAGGTCGGCGGGTTTCCTGAGGTCACGAGTTCGAGGTCAGAATGTGCATTCCGGTGAAACCCCACTTCACATAATATGAGAGAGAAAGAAAAGAAAGGTAATCAGACTGATGAGGGTGTGCAATTAAAAAAATAACGTTCTCGGAGACTTTACCTTACGAAATGCCTTTATTTATTACGTGCAGTTTCCCTCTTGTCACCAAGGCTGGAGTGCAACAGTGAGATCTCTGCTGATTGCAATACCTGCCATTTTAGTTCAAGAGATTGTAATCCGAATGCCCTTCAAGTAGCTGGGGTTGCAGGCGTTCAGACCACCAGGTCCAACTAAGTTTCTATTTTAATTTTTCTGTACCTCCAATCTATCTTTGTTTGATTTCCACAAAGCAGTCAATACGTAGAAATAAAATACAAAAAGCTGCACAGCTGTGGTGTCATTTTTACGCTACGAACATGCCGTCCTTTTGTGACTCGTCCCAATTTTAGTGGAGGTGCTGCCGAAGCGAGTACATGCCAAGCCAGCTCAGCTTTTTTATGTTTTTCTTTTTTCTGTTTTTTATAGGGAGCTGGCAACACTGTGTCTGTTGAGGCCAGTCCCGAACCTGTGACCTCATGATCCGCCTTCCTGGGCATTCTTTTGCGCTGGGACTACAGGCTTGAACCGCGGAGCCCAACCCAAATTTTCTTTTGTTTTAAAAGAAGCGGTTTCATTATTTTAATCGGGCGGGTCTTGAAAGCTCAACTTCTCGTGATCCGCCCGCCTTGATTTTTGAGGCGACTCAATTACAGGCTTCTGTGAGCCAACGTGCCGAGTTGTTATAATGTATAGTTAATTAAGAAATCAGAGAGACTCTGCCGGGCGCTTTCACTCACACTAGCAATCTAAGAACTTTGAAAGGCCGAGGTGGGCCTGTTTCCTGAGGTCGCGAGTTCAGGGTCAGCCTGTGTATTCCAGTGAAAACGCACCTCACATAATAAAAGAGAAAAAAATATAAAAGAAAGGTAATCAGACTGATGAATGTGTGCAATTGAATCAAAACAAAGTTCCCGGAGACTTCACACACAGAAGGGTCTTTTTTGATTACGTACAGTTTTCCTTTTGTCACCAAGGCTGGACTGCAACAGTGTGATTTTTGCTTATTGAAACACCTGCCTTTTACCTTCAGGTGATTGTAGTCCAAACGCCATTCAAGTAGCTGAGCTTGCAAGTGTCTACACCACCAGGTCCAACCTACTTTCTATTTTAATTTTTCTGTACCTCCAATCTATCTTTGTTTAATTTTCACAAAGCAGTCAATACACAGAAATGAAATACGAAAAGCTGCACTGCTGTGGTGACATATTTATGCTATGAACATGCCGGTTTTTTGTTACGCGTCCCAATTATAGTGTAGGTGCTGCCGAAGCGAGTAAATGCCAAGCCCAGCTCAGGTTTTTCTGTTTTTCTGTTTTCTTCTTTTGTTTTTTTATGGAGAGCTGGCTACCCAGTGTTTATCGAGGCCAGTCTCGAACCTGTGACCTCACGGTCCGCCTGCTATGGCATTCTTCTGTGCTAGGACTACAGGCTTGAGCCGCGGACCCCAAGCCAAATTGTCTTTTTGTTTTCAATAAGCGGTTTCACCATTATGGTCGGGCGGGTCTCGAAAGCGCAACTTCTCGTGATCCGCCCGCCTTGATTTTGAGGCGACTCAATTACAAGCTGCCGTGAGACGCCGTGCCAGGCTGTTTTAATGTACATTTCAAAGGAAATCAGAGAGACTCAATGGGGCGCTGCCACTCACGCAAGCAATCTATGCACTTTGAAAGGCCGAGGTGCGTGGGTTTCCTGAGGTCATGAGTACAATGTCAGAATGTGCATTCAGGTGAAAACCCAACTTACATAATACAAGAAAGGTAATCAGACTGATGAGTGTGTGCAATTGAAACCAAACAAAGTTCCCGGTGACTCCACCTTAAGAAACGCCTTTCTTTGTTATGTGCAGTTTCCCTCTTGTCACCAAGGCTGGAGTGCAACAATGCGATCTTTGCTTATTGCAACACCTGCGGTTTTAGTTTTAGAGAATATCATCTCAGTGCTGTTCGAGTAGCTGGGGTTGCAGTCGTCCACACCACCAGGTCCTACTAACTTTCTTTTTTTAGTTTTCTGGACCTCCAATCTATCTTTACTTGCTTTCCGAAAAGCAGTTAATTCATAGAAATAAAATAGGAAAAGCTGCACACCTGTGGTGTCATGTTCATGCTGCGACCTTGCGGCCTTTCGTGTAGCGTCCCAATTTTAGTGTAGGTCCTGCCGAAGCGTGTACATGCCAGGCCCAGCTCAGCTTTTTTATTTTTTTCTGTTTTTGTTTGTTTGTTTGTTTGTTTTTTTGTTTTCTGTTTTTTTTTGTTTTTTATAGGTAGCTGGCTATGCGTTGTTTTCGAGGCCAGTCTCGAACCTGTGACGTCACGATCCGTCTGCCTCGTCATTCTTATGTGCTGGGACTACAGCCTTGAGCCACTGAGCGCAACCCAAATTGTCTTCTTGTTTTAAAGACGCGGTTTTACCATTTTAGTTGGGCGGGTCTCGAATGTGCAACTTCTCATGATCCGCCCGCCTCAATTTTTGAGGCGACTGAATGATACGCTGCCGAGAGACACCGTGCCGGGCTGTTATAATGTATTGTTAAAAAGAAAATCAGAGAGACTCGGCTGGGCGCTGCCACTCACGTAAGCAATCTAAGTACTTTGAAAGGCTGAGGTGGGCGGGTTTCCTGAGGTCACGGGTTCGAGGTCAGAATGTGCATTCGGGTGAAACCCCACATCACATAATATAAAAGAGAAAGAAAAAAATGGTAATCAGACTGATGAGTGTGTGCAATTGAAACAAAACGAAGTTCTAGGAGAATCCACTTTACGAAATGCCTTTATTTATTACGTGCAGTTTCCCTCTTGTCACCAAGGCTGGAGTGCAACAGTGCGATCTCTGCTGATTGCAACACCTGCCGTTTTAGTTCAAGAGATTTTAATCCCAATGCCTTTCAAGTAGCTGGGGTTGCAGGCGTTCAGACAACCAGGTCCAACTAACTTTCTATTTTAATTTTTCTGTACATCCAATCTATCTTTGTTTGATTTCCACAAAGAAGTCAATACGTAGAATTAAAATACAAAAAGCTGCACAGCTGTCGTGTCACTTTTACGCTATGAACATGCCGTTTTTTTGTGACGCGTCTCAATTTTAGTGTAGGTGATGCCAAAGCGAGTACATGCCAAGTCCAGCTCAGCTTTTTTATGTTTTTCTTTTTTCTGTTTTTATAGGGAGCTGGCAACACTGTGTCCGTCGAGGCCAGTCTTGAACCTGTGACCTCACGATTCGCTTGCCTCTGCATTCTTTTGCGCTGGGACTACAGGCTTGAGCCGCGGAGCCCAATCCAAATTGTTTTTTTGTTTTAAAGACGCGCTTTCACCATTTTGATCGGGCGGGACTCGAAAGCGCAACTTCTCGTGATCCGCCCGCTTTGATTGTTGAGCCGACTCATTTACAGGCTTCCGTGAGCCACCGGGTGGAGTTTTTATACTGTATTGTTAAATAAGAAATCAGAGAGACTCTGCCGGGCGCTTTCACTCACACAAGCAATCTAAGCACTTAGAAAGGCCGAGGTGGGTGTGTTTCCTGAGGTCGCGAGTTCGAGGTCACCCTGTGTATTCCAGTGAAAACGCACCTCACATAGTAAAAGAGAAAAAAATATAAAAGAAAGGTAACCAGACTGATGAATGTGTGCAATTGAATCAAAACGAAGTTCCCGGAGACTCCACACACAGAATGGCCTTTTTTGAGTATGTACAGTTTCCCTTTTGTCACCCAGGTTGGACTGCAACAGTGTGATTTTTGCGTATTGAAACACCTGCCTTTTACATTCAAGTGATTGTAGTCCAAACGCCGTTCAATTAGCTGGGCTTGCAGGTGTCCACACCACCAGGTCCAACTAACTTTCTATTTTAATTTTTCTGTACCTCCAATTTATCTTTGTTTGATTTCCTCAAAGCAGTCAATACGTAGAAATGAAATAGGAAAACCTGCACACCTGTGGTGTCATTTTTACGCTATGAACACGCCGTTTTATTTTTTGTGACACGTCCCAATTTTAGTGTAGGTGCTGCCGAAGCGAGTAAATGCCAAGCCCAGCTCAGGTTTTTATGTTTTTCTGTTTTTTTTTTTTTTTTTTTTTTTTTTTTTTTTTTTTTTTTTTTTTTTTTTTTATGGAGAGCTGGCTACGCAGTGTTTATCGAGGCCAGTCCCGAACCTGTGACTTCACGATCCGCCTGCCTAGAAATTCTTTTGTGCTGGGACTACAGGCTTGAGCCGCCAACCCCAAGCCAAATTGTGTTTTTGTTTTTAATAAGCGGTTTCACCATTTTGGTCGGGCGGGTCTCGAAAGCGCAACTTCTCGTGATCCGCCCGCCTTGATTTTCAGGCGACTCAATTACAGGCTGCCGTGAGACACCGTGCGGGGCTGTTATAATGTATATTTTAAAAGGAAATCAGAGAGACTCTCCGGGGTGCTGCCACTCACGCAAGCAATTTATGCACTTTGAAAGGCCGAGGTGGGTGTGTTCCCTGAGGTCACGAGTACAATGTCAGAATGTGCATTCAGGTGGAAACCCACCTTACATAATAAAAGCAAGGTAATCAGACTGATGAGTGTGTCCAATTGAAACCAAACAAAGTTCCTGGAGACTCCACCTTAAGAAACGTCTTTCTTTATTATGTGCAGTTTCGCTATTGTCACCAAGGCTGGAGTGCAACAATGCTATCTTTGCTTATTGCAACACCTGCCATTATAGTTTAAGAGATTGTCATCTCAGTGCCATTCGAGTAGCTGGGGTTGCCGTCGTCCACACCACCAGGTCCTACTAACTTTCTATTTTTAGTTTTCTGGACCTCCAATCTATCTTTATTTGCTTTCTAAAAAGCAGTTAATACGTAGAAATAAAATAGGAAAAGCTGCACACCTGTGGTGTCATTTTCACGCTGAGACCATGCCAGCGTTTCGTGTATCGTCCCAATTTTAGTGTAGGTCCTGCTGAAGCATGTACATGCCAGGTTCAGCTTAGCTTTTTTATGTTTTTCTGATTTGTTTTGTTTTGTTTTGTTTTTTTATAGGGAGCTGGCTATGCGTTTTCCTTCGAGGCCAGTCTCAAATCTGTGACGTCACGATCCGTCTGCCATGGCATTCTTTTGTGCTGGGACTACAGGCTTGAGCCGCGGAGCACAACGCAAATTGTCTTTTGGTTTTAAGGACGCCGTTTTACCATTTTATTCGGGCGGGTCTCGAATGCGCAACTTCTCGTAATCCTCCCGCCTTGATTTTTTAGGCGACTGAATGATACGTTGCCGTGAGCCACCCTGCCGGGCTGTTATAATGTATTCTTAAAAAGAAAATCAGAGAGACTCTGCAGGGTTCTGCCACTCACACAAGCAATCTAAGCACTTTGAAAGACCGAGGTGGGCGGAATTTTTAAGGTCATGTGTTTGAGATCAGAATTTGTATTCCTCTGAAAACCCACCTCACATAATAAAAGAGAAAATAAAAGAAAGGTAATCAGACTGATGAGTGTGTGCAATTGAAACAAAACGAATATCCCGGAGACTTCAGCTTAAGAAACACCTTTCTTTATTACGTGCAGTTTCCCTCTTGTCACCAAGGCTGGAGTTCAACAGTGCGATATTTGCTTATTGCAACACCTGACGTTTTAGTTCAAGAGATTGTCATCCCAATGAATTCAAGTAGCTGGGGTTGCAGGCGACAACACCACCATGTCCAACTACCTTTGTATTTTAGATTTTTGTACCTCCATTCTATCTTTATTTGGTTTCCACAAAGCAGTCAATATGTAGAAAGAAAATACGAAAATCTGCACAACTGTGGTGTCATTTTTAGGGTGAGACCACGCTGGCTTTTTGTGTAGCGTCCCAATTTTAGTGTACGTGCTGCCGAAGCGAGTACACGCCAAGACCAGCTCAGCTTTTTTGTGTTTCTTTGCTTTTCTCTTTTTTTATAGAGAGCTGGCTATGCTGTGTTCTTTGAGGCCAGTCTCCAACTTTTGACCTCACGATCCACCTGCCTTCTGCATTATTTTGTGCTGGGTCTACAGGCTTGAGCCGCGGAGCCCAACCCAAATTGTCTTTTGGTTTTAAGGATGCGGTGTCCCCATTTTGGTCGGGCGTCTCCAAAGCGCAACTTCTCGTGATCAGCCAGCCTTGATTTTTGAGCCAACTGCTGGGAGCCACCGTGCTGCGCTGTTACAATGTATTGTTAAAAAGAAAATCAGAGATTCTGCAGGGCGCTGCCACTCACGCAAGTAATCTAAGCACTTTTAAAAGCCGAGGTGGGTGGGATTTCTAAGGTCACGAGTTCGAGGTCAGAATGTGCATTCCGGTGAAAACCCACCTCACATAATAAAAGAGAAAATAAAAGAAAGGTAATCTGACTGATGAGTGTGTGCAATTGAAACAAAAGGAAGTTACAGGAGACTCCACCTTAAGAAACGCCTTTTTTTTTATTACGTGCAGTTTTTCTCTTGTCACCAAGGCCGGATTTCAACAGTGCGGTCTTTGCTTATTGCAACACCTGCAGTTTTAGTTCAAGAGATTTTCATCCCAATGACGTTCAAATAGCTGGGGTTGCAGGCGACCACACCACCATGTCCAACTACCTTTGTATTTTAGTTTTCTGTACCTCCAATCTATCTTTATTTGATTTCCACAAAGCAGTCAATACGTAGAAAGATAATACGAAAAGTTGCACACCTGTAGTGTCATTTTTACGCTGCGACCACGCCAGCCTTTTGTGTTGCGTCACAACTTTAGTGTACGTGCTGCCGAAGCATGTGCATGCCAAGCCCAGCTCAGCTTTTTTATGTTTTTCTGTTTTTGTTTTGTTTGTTATTAATCCTGAACGTGCTACGCTGTGTTCTTCGAGGCCAGTCTCGAATCTGTCAACTCACAGTCTGCCTTCTTCGGCTTTCTTTTGTGCTGGGACTCCAGGATTGAGCCGCGGAGCGAAACCCAAATTGTCTTTTTGTTTTAAAGACGTGGTTTCGCCATTTTGCTCTGGCGGGTCTCGAAAGCGCAACGTCTCGTGTTCCGCCCAACTGGAATTTTGAGGCGACTCCATTACAGGCGGCTGTGAGCCACCGAGCCGGGCTTTTATAATTTATTGGTAAATAAGAAATCAGAGAGAATTTGCTGGGCTCTGCCTCTCACGCTGTCAATATAAGCAATTTTAAAAGCCGAGGTGGGTGGGTTTCCTGAGGTCGCGAGTTCGAGGTCAGCCTGTGCATTCTGGTGAAAACCCACCTCAAATAATAAAAGAGAGAAAAGAATGTAAGCTAATCTGCCTGATGTGTGTGTGCAATTAATCAAACGAGGTGCCTGGATACTCCACCTTCAGAACAGTCTTTATTGATTACGTACATTTTTCTTCTTGTCACCAAGGCTGGACTGCAACAGTGCGATTTTTGCTTATCGAAACACTTGCCTTTTACGTTCAAGTGATTGTCATCCAAATGCCATTCAAGTAGCTGGGGTTGCAGGTGTCCACACCATGAGGTCCAAGGAACTTTCCATTTTAATTTTCTGTACCTCCAATCTATCTTTGTTTGATTTCCACAAAGCAGTCATTACGTAGAAATAAAATACAAAACCTGCACGCCTCTGGTGTCACTTTTATGTTACGAACACGCCACCCTTTTGTGAGGAGACCCAATTTTAGTGTAGGTGCTGCCGAAGCGAGTACCTGCCAAGACCATCTCAACTTTTTTATGTTTTTCTGTTTTTCTGTTTTTTATAGGGAGCTGGTTACGCTGTGTTCTTCGAGGCCTGTCTCGAACCTGTGACCTCACGATCCGCCTGCCTCGGCATTTTTTTTTTTTTGTGCTGGGTCTACAGGCTTGAGCCGCGGAGCCCAACCCAAATTGTCTTTTTGTTTTAAGGATGCGATTTCACCATTTTAATCGGGCATGTCTTTAAAGCGCAACTTCTTGTGACTTGCCAACCTTGATTTTTGAGGCAAGTGAATGATATGCTGTCGTGGGCCACCGTGCCGGGCTGTTACAATTTATTGATAAAAAAAAATCAGAGAGACCATGCGGGGCTCTGCCAATCACGCAAGCAACGAAAGCACTTTGAAAGGCTGAGGTGGGCGGAATTTCTAAGGTCACGAGTTCCAGGTCAGAATGTGCATTACGGTGAAAACGCCCCTCACATAATAAAAGAGAAAATAAAAGAAAGATAATCATACTGATGAGTATGTGCTACTAAAACAAAACGAAGCTTCCGGAGACACCACCTTAAAAAACGCCTTTATTTATTACGTGCAGTTTCCCTCTTGTCACCAAGGCTGGGGTGCAACAGTGCGATCTTTGCTTATTGCAACACCTGCCGTTTAAATTCAAGAGATTGTCATCCAAATGCCATTTATGTAACTGGGGTTTCAGGCGTCCAAACCACCAGGTCAAACTAACTTTCTTTTTTTAGTTTTCTGCATATCCAATGTATTTTTATTTGATTTCCACAAAGCAGTCAATACATAGAAAGAAAATTCGAAAAGCTGCACGCCTGTGGTGTCACTTTTACGCTAGGAACATGCCGCCCCTTTGGGACGGGGCCCAATTTTAGTGTAGGTGCTGCCGAAGCGAGTACATGCCAAGGCCAGCTCAGCTTTTTTATGTTTTTCTGTTTTTGTTTGTTTGTTTGTTTTTAATCCTGAGCGGCCTACGCTGTTTTTCTCGGCCAGTCTCGAACCTGAGACCTCAAACTCTGCCTTCTTCGGCATTCGTTTGTGCTGGGACTGCAGGCTTGAACCACGGAGCCAAACCCAAATTGTCTTTTTGTTTTAAGGATGCGATTTCACCATTTTGGTGGGGCGGGCTTCCAACGCCCAACTTCTCGTGATTCGCCTGCCTTGATTTTTGAGGTGACTGAATAATATGCTGCCGTGAGCCACTGTACCGGGATGTTATAACGTATTGTTAAAAAGAAAATCAGAGACACTGTGCCGTGGGCTGCCACTCACGCAAGCAATCTAAGCACTTTTAAAAGCCGAGGTCGGCGGGATTTCTAAGCTCACGCGTTCCAGGTCAGAATGTGCATTCCAGTGAAAACCCACCTCACATAATAAAATAGAAAATAAAAGAGAGGTAATCAGACTGATGAGTGTGTGCAATTGAAACAAAACGAAGTTACCGGAGACTCCACCTTAAGAAACGCCTTTTTTATTACATACAGTTTCCCTCTTTTCACCAAGGCAAGGATGCAATAGTGCGAACTTTGCTTATTGCAACACCTGCAGTTTTAGTTCAAGAGATTGTCATCCCAATGCCTTTCAAGTAACTGGGGTTGCAGGCGTCCAAACAACCAGGTCAAACTAACTTTCTATTGTTAGTTTTGTGTACCTCCAATCTATCTTTATTTGATTTCCACAAAGCAGTCAATACGTAGGAAGAAAATACAAAAAGCTGCACATCTGTGGTGTCATTTTTACGCTGTGACCACGCCGGCCTTTTGTGTAGCGTTTCAATTTTAGTGTATGTGCTGCCGAGGCGAGTACATGCCAAGCCCAACTCAGCTTTTTTATGTTTTTCTGTTTTTTTTTTTTTTTGTTGTTGTTGTTTGTTTGTTATTAATCCTGAGGGTGCTACGCTGTGTTCTTCGAGGGCAATCTCGAACCTGTGACCTCACGATCTGCCTTCCTCGGCCTTCTTTTGTGATGGGACTACAGGCTTGAGCCGCGGAGCCAAACACAAATTGTCTTTTTGTTTTAAAGACGTGGTTTCACCATTTTGGTAGGGCGAGTCTCAAAAGTGCAACTTTTCATAATCCACCCAAATGGAATTTTAAGGCGACTCAATTACAGGCTGCCGTGAGCCACCGAGCCGGGCTGTTATAATTTACTGTTAAAAAAGAAATCAGAGAGAATATGCCGGGCGCTGCCTCTCACGCTAGCAATCTCAGCAATTTGAAAGGCCGAGGTGAGCCGGTTTCCTGAGGTCGCGAGTTTGTGGACAGCCTGTGCATTCTGGTGAAAAACCACCTCAGATAATAAAAGAGAGAAAAAAATGTAAGTTAATCAGACTGATGTGTGTGTACAATTAAACAAAGCGAGGTGCCCGGATACTCTACCTTCAGAACAGTCTTTTTGGTTACGTACAGTTTCCCTCTTGTCACCAAGGCTGGACTGCAACAGTGCGATTTTTGCTTATTGAAACACTTGCCTTTAACGCTCAAGAGATTGTCATCCAAATGCCGTTAAAGTAGCTGAGGTTGCAGGTGTCCACACCACCAGGTCCAACCAGCTTTCTATTTTAATTTTTCTGTACCTCCAATCTATCTCTGTTTGACTTCCACAAAGCAGTCAATACGTAGTAATAAAATACGAAAAGCTGCACGCCTCTGGTGTCACTTTTATGCTACGAACACGCCGCCCCATTTGTGATGGGACCCAATTTTAGTGTAGGTGCTGCCAAAGCAAGTACATGCCAAGCTCAGCTAAGCTTTTTTATGTTTTTTTGTTTTTCTGTTTTTTATAGGGAGCTGGCTACGCTGTGTCCTTCGAGGCCAGTCTCGTACCTGTGACCTCACGATCCGCCTGCCTCGGCATTCTTTTGTGCTGGGTCTACAGGCTTGAGCCGCGGAGCCCAACCCAAATTGTCTTTTTGCTTTAAGGACACGATTTCACCATTTTGGTCGGGCGGCTCTCCAAAGCGCAACTTCTCATGATTCGCCCGCCTCGATTTTTGAGGCTAGTGAATGATACGCTGCCGTGAGCCAACGTGCCGGGCTGTTATAACATATTGTTAAAAGGAAAATCAGAGAGACTATGTGGGGCGCTGCCACACACGAAAGCAATATAAGAACTTTGAAAAGCCGAGGTGGGCGGAATTTCTAAGGTCACGAGTACCAGGTCAGAATGTGCATTCCGGTGAAAACCCACCTCACATAATAAAAGAGAAAATAAAAGAAAGGTATTCAGACTGAATAGTGTGTGCAATTGAAACCTAACAAAGTTCCGGGAGACTCCACCTTAAGATCGCCTTTCTTTTTTACGTGCAGTTTCCCTATTGTCACCAAGGCTGGAGTGCAATAATGCCATATTTGCTTATTGCAACAACTGACGTTTTAGTTCAGGAGATTGTCATCCCAATGCCGTTCAAGTAGCTGGGGTTGCAGGCGTGCAAACCACCAGGTCAAACTACCTTTCTATTTATAGTTTTCTGTACCTCCAAACTATCTTTATTTGATTTCCACAAAGCAGTTAATACGTAGAAAGAAAATACGAAAAGCTGCACACCTGTGGTGTCACTTTTCGCTGTGACCATGCTGGCCTTATGTGTTGTGTCCCAATTTTAGAATACGAGCTGCCAAAGTGAGTACATGCCAAGCCAAGTTCAGCTTTTTTATGTTTTTTTCTCGGGTTTGTTTGTTTGTTTTTAATCCTGAGCGGGCTAAGCTGTGTTTTTCTTGGCCAGTCTCGAACCTGTGACCTCACGATCTGCCTTCTTCCGCATTTTTTTTTTTTTTTTGTGCTGGGACTACAGGCTTGAACCTCGGAGACAAACCCAAATTGTCTTTTTGTTTTTAAGATGTGGTTTCACCATTTTGGTATGGCCTGTCTCGAAAGCGCAACTTCTCTTGATCCGCCCAACTGGAATTTTGAGGCAACTCAATTACAGGCTCCCGTGAGCCACTGTGCCGGGTTGTTATAATTTATTGTTAAATGAGTAATCAGAGAGAATCTGCCGGGCGCTGCCTCTCACGCTAGCAATATAAGCAAATTGAAAGGCCGAGGTGGGCGGGTTTCCTGAGGTCACGAGTTCGAGGTCAGTCTGTGCATTGTGGTGAAAACCCACCTCATAAAATAAAAGAGAGAGGGAAAAAAAAGGTAATCAGACTGATGTGTGTGTGGATTTATACAAAGTGAGGTGCCCAGATACTCCACCTTCAGAACAGTCTTTTTTTATTACGTACAGTTTCCCTTTTCTCACCAATGCTGGACTGCAACTGTGCGATTTTTGCTTCTTGAAACACTTGCCTTTTACGTACAAATGATTGTCATCCAAATACCATTCAGGTAGCTGTGGTTGCAGGTGTCCACATCACCAGGTAAAATGAACTCTCTATTTTAATATTTCTGTACCTCTAATCTATCTTTGTTTGATTTCCACAAAGCTGTCAATACTTAGAAATAAAATAGAAAAAGCTGCATGCCTGTGGTGTCACTTTTACGCTACGAACACGCTGCCCTTTTGTGACGGGACCCAATTTTAGTGTAGGTGCTGCCGAAGCGAGTACATGCCAAGCCCAGCTCAGCTTTTTTATGTTTTTCTGTTTTTGTTTTGTTTGTTATTAATCCTGAACGTGCTACGCTGTGTTCTTCGAGGCCAGTCTCAAATCTGTCAACTCACAGTCTGCCTTCTTCGGCTTTCTTTTGTGCTGGGACTGCAGGATTGAGCCGCGGAGCCAAACCCAAATTGTCTTTTTGTTTTAAAGACGTGGTTTCGCCATTTTGCTCTGGCGGGTCTCGAAAGCGCAATGTCTCGTGTTCCGCCCAACTGGAATTTTGAGGCAACTCTATTACAGGCGGCTGTGAGCCACCGAGCCGGGCTTTTATAATTTATTGGTAAATAAGAAATCAGAGAGAATTTGCTGGGCTCTGCCTCTCACGCTGTCAACATAAGCAATTTTAAAAGCCGAGGTGGGTGTGTTTCCTGAGGTCGCGAGTTCGAGGTCAGCCTGTGCATTCTGGTGAAAACCCACCTCAAATAATAAAAGAGAGAAAAGAATGTAAGCTAATCTGCCTGATGTGTGTGTGCAATTAATCAAACGAGGTGCCTGGATACTCCACCTTCAGAACAGTCTTTATTGATTACGTACATTTTTCTTCTTGTCACCAAGGCTGGACTGCAACAGTGCAATTTTTGCTTATCGAAACACTTGCCTTTTACGTTCAAGTGATTGTCATCCAAATGCCATTCAAGTAGCTGGGGTTGCAGGTGTCCACACCATGAGGTCCAAGGAACTTTCCATTTTAATTTTCTGTACCTCCAATCTATCTTTGTTTGATTTCCACAAAGCAGTCATTACGTAGAAATAAAATACAAAACCTGCACGCCTCTGGTGTCACTTTTATGTTACGAACACGCCACCCTTTTGTGAGGAGACCTAGTTTTAGTGTAGGTGCTGCCAAAGCGAGTACCTGCCAAGACCATCTCAACTTTTTAATATTTTTCTGTTTTTTATAGGGAGCTGGTTACGCTGTGTTCTTCGAGGCCTGTCTCGAACCTGTGACCTCACGATCCGCCTGCCTCGGCATTTTTTTTTTTTTTGTGCTGGGTCTACAGGCTTGAGCCGCGGAGCCCAACCCAAATTGTCTTTTTGTTTTAAGGATGCGATTTCACCATTTTAATCGGGCATGTCTTTAAAGCGCAACGTCTTGTGACTTGCCCACCTTGATTTTTGAGGCAAGTGAATGATATGCTGTCGTGGGCCACCGTGCTGGGCTGTTACAATTTATTGATAAAAAAAAATCAGAGAGACCATGCGGGGCTCTGCCAATCACGCAAGCAACGAAAGCACTTTGAAAGGCCGAGGTGGGCGGAATTTCTAAGGTCACGAGTTCCAGGTCAGAATGCGCATTACGGTGAAAACGCCCCTCACATAATAAAAGAGAAAATAAAAGAAAGATAATCATACTGATGAGTGTGTGCTACTAAAACAAAACGAAGCTTCCGGAGACACCACCTTAAAAAACGCCTTTCTTTATTACGTGCAGTTTCCCTCTTGTCACCAAGGCTGGGGTGCAACAGTGCGATCTTTGCTTATTGCAACACCTGACGTTTTAATTCAAGAGATTGTCATCCAAATGCCATTTTTGTAACTGGGGTTTCAGGCGTCCAAACCACCAGGTCAAACTAACTTTCTCTTTTTAGTTTTCTGTATAGCCAATGTATTTTTATTTGATTTCCACAAAGCAGTCAATACATAGAAAGAAAATTCGAAAAGCTGCACGCCTGTGGTGTCACTTTTACGCTAGGAACATGCCGCCCCTTTGGGACGGGGCCCAATTTTAGTGTAGGTGCTGCCGAAGCGAGTACATGCCAAGGCCAGCTCAGCTTTTTTATGTTTTTCTGTTTTTTTTTTGTTTGTTTGTTTTTAATCCTGAGCGGCCTACGCTGTTTTTCTCGGCCAGTCTCGAACCTGAGACCTCAAACTCTGCCTTCTTCGGCATTCGTTTGTGCTGGGACTGCAGGCTTGAACCACGGAGCCAAACCCAAATTGTCTTTTTGTTTTAAGGATGCGATTTCACCATTTTGGTGGGGCGGGCTTCCAACGCCCAACTTCTCGTGATTCGCCTGCCTTGATTTTTGAGGCGACTGAATAATATGCTGCCGTGAGCCACTGTACCGGGATGTTATAACGTATTGTTAAAAAGAAAATCAGAGACACTGTGCCGTGGGCTGCCACTCACGCAAGCAATCTAAGCACTTTTAAAAGCCGAGGTCGGCGGGATTTCTAAGCTCACGCGTTCCAGGTCAGAATGTGCATTCCAGTGAAAACCCACCTCACATAATAAAATAGAAAATAAAAGAGAGGTAATCAGACTGATGAGTGTGTGCAATTGAAACAAAACGAAGTTACCGGAGACTCCACCTTAAGAAACGCCTTTTTTATTACATACAGTTTCCCTCTTTTCACCAAGGCAAGGATGCAATAGTGAGACCTTTGCTTATTGCAACACCTGCAGTTTTAGTTCAAGAGATTGTCATCCCAATGCCTTTCAAGTAACTGGGGTTGCAGGCGTCCAAACAACCAGGTCAAACTAACTTTCTATTGTTAGTTTTGTGTACCTCCAATTTATCTTTATTTGATTTCCACAAAGCAGTCAATACGTAGGAAGAAAATACAAAAAGCTGCACACCTGTGGTGTCATTTTTACGCTGTGACCACTCCGGCCTTTTGTGTAGCGTTCCAATTTTAGTGTATGTGCTGCCGAGGCGAGTACATGCCAAGCCCAACTCACCTTTTTTATGTTTTCCTGTTTTTTTGTTGTTGTTGTTGTTGTTGTTGTTTGTTTGTTATTAATCCTGAGGGTGCTACGCTGTGTTCTTCGAGGGCAATCTCGAACCTGTGACCTCACGATCTGGCTTCCTCGGCCTTCTTTTGTGATGGGACTACAGGCTTGAGCCGCGGAGCCAAACACAAATTGTCTTTTTGTTTTAAAGACGTGGTTTCACCATTTTGGTAGGGCGAGTCTCAAAAGTGCAACTTTTCATAATCCACCCAAATGGAATTTTAAGGCGACTCAATTACAGGCTGCCGTGAGCCACCGAGCCGGGCTGTTATAATTTACTGTTAAATAAGAAATCAGAGAGAATATGCCGGGCGCTGCCTCTCACGCTAGCAATCTCAGCAATTTGAAAGGCCGAGGTGAGCCGGTTTCCTGAGGTCGCGAGTTCGTGGACAGCCTGTGCATTCTGGTGAAAAACCACCTCAGATAATAAAAGAGAGAAAAAAATGTAAGTTAATCAGACTGATGTGTGTGTACAATTAAACAAAGCTAGGTGCCCGGATACTCTACCTTCAGAACAGTCTTTTTGATTACGTACAGTTTCCCTCTTTTCACCAAGGCTGGACTGCAACAGTGCGATTTTTGCTTATTGAAACACTTGCCTTTAACGCTCAAGAGATTGTCATCCAAATGCCGTTAAAGTAGCTGAGGTTGCAGGTGTCCACACCACCAGGTCCAACCAGCTTTCTATTTTAATTTTTCTGTACCTCCAATCTCTCGTTGTTTGACTTCCACAAAGCAGTCAATAGGTAGAAATAAAATACGAAAAGCTGCACGCCTCTGGTGTCACTTTTATGCTACGAACACGCCGCCCCATTTGTGATGGGACCCAATTTTAGTGTAGGTGCTGCCAAAGCAAGTACATGCCAAGCTCAGCTCAGGTTTTTTATGTTTTTTTTTTTTTTCTGTTTTTTATAGGGAGCTGGCTACGCTGTGTCCTTCGAGGCCAGTCTCGTACCTGTGACCTCACGATCCACCTGCCTTGGCATTCTTTTGTGCTGGGTCTACAGGCTTGAGCCGCGGAGCCCAACCCAAATTGTCTTTTTGCTTTAAGGACACGATTTCACCATTTTGGTCGGGCGGTTCTCCAATGCGCAACTTCTCATGATTCGCCCGCCTCGATTTTTGAGGCTAGTGAATGATACGCTGCCGTGAGCCAACGTGCCGGGCTGTTATAACATATTGTTAAAAGGAAAATCAGAGAGACTATGTGGGGCGCTGCCACACACGAAAGCAATATAAGAACTTTGAAAAGCCGAGGTGGGCGGAATTTCTAAGGTCACGAGTACCAGGTCAGAATGTGCATTCCGGTGAAAACCCACCTCACATAATAAAAGAGAAAATAAAAGAAAGGTATTCAGACTGAATAGTGTGTGCAATTGAAACCTAACAAAGTTGCAGGAGACTCCACCTTGAGATCGCCTTTCTTTTTTACGTGCAGTTTCCCTATTGTCACCAAGGCTGGAGTGCAATAATTCCATATTTGCTTATTGAAACAACTGACGTTTTAGTTCAGGAGATTGTCTTCCCAATGCCGTTCAAGTAGCTGGGGTTGCAGGCGTGCAAACCACCAGGTCAAACTACCTTTCTATTTTTAGTTTTCTGTACCTCCAAACTATCTTTATTTGATTTCCACAAAGCAGTTAATACGTAGAAAGAAAATATGAAAAGCTGCACACCTGTGGTGTCATTTTTCGCTCTGACCATGCTGGCCTTATGTGTTGTGTCCCAATTTTAGAATACGAGCTGCCAAAGTGAGTACATGCCAAGCCAAGTTCAGCTTTTTTATGTTTTTTCTCGGGTTTGTTTGTTTGTTTTTAATCCTGAGCGGGCTAAGCTGTGTTTTTCTTGGCCAGTCTCGAACCTGTGACCTCACGATCTGCCTTCTTCCGCATTTTTTTTTTTGTGCTGGGACTACAGGCTTGAACCTCGGAGACAAACCCAAATTGTCTTTTTGTTTTTAAGATGTGGTTTCACCATTTTGGTATGGCCTGTCTCGAAAGCGCAACTTCTCTTGATCCGCCCAACTGGAATTTTGAGGCAACTCAATTACAGGCTCCCGTGAGCCACTGTGCCGGGTTGTTATAATTTATTGTTAAATGAGTAATCAGAGAGAATCTGCCGGGCGCTGCCTCTCACGCTAGCAATATAAGCAAATTGAAAGGCCGAGGTGGGCGGGTTTCCTGAGGTCACGAGTTCGAGGTCATTCTGTGCATTGTGGTGAAAACCCACCTCATAAAATAAAAGAGAGAGGGGAAAAAAAAAGCTAATCAGACTGATGTTTGTGTGGATTTATACAAAGTGAGGTGCCCAGATACTCCACCTTCAGAACAGTCTTTTTTGATTATGTACAGTTTCCCTTTTCTCACCAATGCTGGACTGCAACAGTGCGATTTTTGCTTCTTGAAACACTTGCCTTTTACGTACAAGTGATTGTCATCCAAATGCCATTCAGGTAGCTGTGGTTGCAGGTGTCCACATCACCAGGTAAATTGAACTCTCTATTTTAATATTTCTGTACCTCTAATCTATCTTTGTTTGATTTCCACAAAGCTGTCAATACTTAGAAATAAAATAGAAAAAGCTGCATGCCTGTGGTGTCACTTTTACGCTACGAACACGCTGCCCTTTTGTGACGGGACCCAATTTTAGTGTAGGTGCTGCCGAAGCGAGTACATGCCAAGCCCAGCTCAGCTTTTTTATGTTTTTCTTTTTTTTATATTGAGCTGGCTATACTGTGTTTATCGAGGCCAGTCTCGACCCTGTGAACTCACGATCTGCCTGCCTCGGCTTTCTTTTGTGTTGGGTCTACAGGCTTGAGCCGTGGAGCCCAATCCGAATTGTCTTTTTGTTTTAAGGACACGATTTCACCATTTTTGTCGGACGGTTCTCCAAAGCCCAACTTTTCATGATTCCCCGGCCTCGATTTATGAGGCGACGGGATGATACGCTGCCATGAGCCAACGTGCCCGTCTGTTATAACGTATTGTTAAAAAAAAAATCAGAGAGATTCTGCAGGGCGCTGCCACTCATGCAAGCAATCTAAGCACTTTTAATGGCCGAGGTGGGTGGGATTTTTAAGGGCACGAGTTCGAGGACAGAATGTGCATTCCGGTGAAAACCCACCTCACATAGTAAAAGAGAAAATAAAAGAAAGGTAATAAGACTGATGAGTGTGTGCACTTGAAACAAAAGAAAGCTCCCAAAGACTCCACCTTAGGAAACGCCTTTTTTTATTACGTGCAGTTTTCCTCTTTTCACCAAGGCTGGAGTGCAACAGTGCGATTTTTTTTTTATTGCAACACGTGCCGTTTTAATTCAAGAGATTGTCATCCGAATGAATTCAAATAGCTGGGGTTGCAGACGACCACACCACCATGTCCAACTACCTTTTTATTTTAGTTTTCTGTACCTCCAATCTATCTTTATTTGATTTCCACAAAACAGTCAATACCTAGAAAGAAAATACGAAAAGCTGCACATCTGTGGTGTCATTTTTATGCTGCGACCACTCTGGCCTTTTGTGTAGTGTCCCAATTTTAGTGTACCAGCTGCCGAAGCTAGTACATGCCAAGCCCATCTCAGCTTTTTTATGTTTTTCTGTTTTTTGTTTGTTTGTTTTTTGCTTTTGTTAGTTTTTTATAGGGAGTGGGCTACGCTGTGTTCTTCTAGGCCAGTCTCGAACCTGTGACCTCACCATCTGGCTTATTCGGCATTCTTTTGAGCTTGGCTACAGGCTTGAGCCGCGGAGCTAAATCAAATTGTCTTTCTCTTTTAAAGACATGGTTTCACCAATTTGGTCGAGCGGGTCTCGAAAGCGCAACTTCTTGTGATCCGCCCGCCTTGGTTTTTGAGGCGACTCCATTACAGGATGCCATGAGCCACAGTGCCGGGCTGTTAGAATGTACATTTAAAAAGGAAATCAGAGAGACTCTCTGGGGCACTGCCACTCACACAAGCAATCTAAGCACTTTGAAAGGCCTAGGTGGGTGGGTTTCCTGAGGTCAAGGGTTCAATGTCAGAATGTGCATTCCGGTGAAAAACCGAACTCACATAGTAAAAAAGAAAATAAAAGAAAGGTAATCAGACTGATGAGTATGTGCAATTGAAACCAAACAAAGTTCGCGGAGACTCCACCTTACGATCATCTTTGTTTATTACGTGCAGTTTCCCTATTGTCACCAAGGCTGGAGTGCAATAATGCGATCTTTGCTTATTGACAAACCTGCCGTTTTAGTTTAACAGAATGTCATCTCAATGCCGTTCGAGTAGCGGGGGTTGCAGTCGTCCACAACACCAGGTTTTACTAACTTTCTATTTTTAGATTTCTGGACCTCCAATCTATCTTTATTTGATTTCCACAAAGCAATCAATACGTAGAAATAAAATACAAAAAGCTGCACACCTGTGGTGTCATTTTTACGCTTCGACCACGCCGGTCTTTCGTTTAGCGTCCCAATTTTATTGTAGGTCCTGCCGAAGCGTGTACATGCCAGGCCCAGCTCAGCTTTTTTATGTTTTTCTGTTTTCTTTTTTCTTTTATAGGGAGCTGGCTACACGGTGTCTTTTGAGGCCAGTCTCGAACGTGTGACCTTACAATCCGTCTGCCTCGGCATTCTTATGTGCTGGGACTAGAGGCTTGAGCCGCTGAGTGCCACCCAAATGGTCTTTTAATTTAAAGACACGGTTTTACTATTTTGGTCAGGCAAGTCTCAAAAGCGCAACTTCTCGTGATCCGACCGCCTTTATTTTTGAGGCGACTGAATGATACGATGCCGTGAGACACCGTGCCGGGCTGTTATAATGTATCGTTATAAAGAAAATAAGAGAGACTTTTCCGGGAGCTGCCACTCATGTAAGCAATCTAAACACTTTGAAATGCCAGGGTGGGCGGGTTTTTTGTGGTCACGAGTTTAAGGTAAGAATGTGAATTCCGGTGAAACCCCTTGTCACATAATATAAGAGAAAAAAAAAAGAAAGGTAATGAGACTGATGAGTGTGTGCAATTGAAACAAAACGAAGTTCTTGGAGACTCCACCTTACGAAACGCCTTTATTTATTACGCGCAGTTTCCCTCTTTTCACCAAGGCTGGAGTGCAACAGTGCGATCTCTGCTGATTGCAACACCTGCCGTTTTTGTTCAAGAGATTGTAATTCCAGTGCCCTTCAAGTTGCTGGGGTTGCAGGCGTTCAGACCACCAGGTCCAAGTAAATTTCTATGTTTATATTTCTGTACCTCCAATCTATCTTTATTTAATTTCCAAAAAGCAGTCAATATGTAGAAATAAAGTACAAAAAGCTGCACACCTGTGGTGTTATTTTTACTCTCTGACCACCACGAATTTTTGTGTAGCATCCCAATGTTAGTGTAGGTGATGCCGAAACGAGTACATGCCAAGCCCAGCTCGGATTTTTTAAGTTTTTTTGCTTATTTTTGTTTTTAATAGGTAGGGTGCTACACTGTGTTCCTGGAGGCCAGTCTCCAACCTGTGACCTCACGATCTGCATTCGTCGGCATTCTTTTGTGATGGAACTAAAGGCTTGAGCCGCGGATCCAAAACCCTTGTCTTTTTGTTTTATGGACGCGGTTTCACCATTTTGGTCTGGCGGGTCTCGAAAGCGCAACTTCTCGTGATCCGCCTGCCTTAGTTTTTGAGGCGACTCAATTCCAGGATGCCGTGAGCCACCGTGTGGGACTGTTATAATGTACAGTTAAAAAGGAAATCAGAGAGACTCTGCGAGGCGCTGCCACTCACACAAGCAATCTAAGCACTTTGGAAGGCCGAGGTGGGCGGGTTTTTTGAGGTCACGAGTTCGAGGTCAGACTGTGCATTCCGGTGAAAACCCACCTCATATAATAAAAGAGAAAATAAAAGAAAGGTAATCAGATTGAGGAGTGTGTGCAACTGAAACCAAACAAAGTTCCCAGAGACTCCACCTTAAGATCGCCTTTCTTCATTACGTGCAGTTTCCCTATTGTCACCAAGGCTGGAGTGCAATAATGCGATCTTTGCTTATTGCAACACCTGAGGTTTTAGTTTAACAGAATGTCATCTCAATGCCCTTCGAGTAGCTGGGTGTGCAGCCGTCCACACCTTCAAGTCCTACTAACTTTCTGTTTTTAGATTTCTGGACCTCCAATCTATCTTTATTTGATTTCCACAAAGCAGTCAATATGTAGAAATAAAATACGAAAAGCTGCACCACTGTGGTGTCATTTTTACGCTGCGACCATGCCGGCCTTTCGTGTGGCGACCGAATTTTAGTGTAGGTCTTGCCGAAGCGTGTACATGCCAGGCCAAACTTTCCTTTTCTGTTTTTCTTTTTTTTTTTAGGGGGGGGTTGTTGTTTGTTTGTTTCTTATGGGGAGCTGGCTACGCGGTGTTTTTCGAGGTTATTCTTGATCCTGTGACCTCACGATCCATCTGCCTCGGCATTCTTGTGTGTGGGGACTACAGGCTTGAGCCACTGAGCGCAACCCAAATGGTCTTTTAGTTTTAAAGACGCGGTTTTACCATTTTGGTAGGGCGGGTCTCAAAAGCGCAACTTCTCGTTATCCGCCCGCCTTGATTTTTGAGGCGACTCAATGATACGCTGCCGGGAGACACCGTGCCGGGCAGTTACAATGTATTGTTAAAAAGAAAATCAGAGAGAATCTGCCAAGCGCTGCCACTCACGTAAGCAATCTCAGCACTTTGAAAGGCCGAGGTGGGCGGGTTTCTTGAGGTCACGAGTTCGAGGTCAGAATGTGCATTCTGGTGAAACCGCACCTCACATAAGAGGAAAAAAAGAGAAAGGTAATCAGACTGATGAGTGTGGGCAATTGAAACAAAACGAAGTTCTCGGAGACTCCACCTTATGAAACGCCTTAATTTATTACGTGCAGTTTCCATCTTGTCACCAAGGCTGGAGTGAAACAGTGCGATCTCTGCTGATTGCAACACCTGCCCTTTTAGTTCAAGAAATTGTAATCAGAATGCCGTTCATGTAGCTGGGGTTACAGGCGTTCAGACCACCAGGTCCAAGAAACTTTCTATTTTAATTTTTCTGTACCTCCAATCTATCTTTATTTGATGTCCAAAGAGCAGTCAATACGTGGAAATGAAGTACGAAAAGCTGCACACCTTTGGTGTTATTTTTACGCTATGACCACCCCGGATTTTTGTGAAGCATCCCAATGTTAGTGTAGGTACTGCCGAAACGAGTACATGCCAAGCCCAGCTCAGATTTTTTAAGTTTTATTTTTGCTTAGTTTTGTTTTTAATAGGGAGCATGCTACACTGTGTCTCGAACCTGTGACCTCAGGATCTGCCTTCGTCGGCATTCTTTTGTGCTGGGACTTCAGGCTTCAGTCAGGGAGCCCAAGCCAAATTGTCTTTTTGTTTTAAAGATGCGTTTTCATTATTTTGGTCGGACGGGTCTCGAAAGCCCAACTTCTCGTGATCCACCCGCCTTGATTTTTGAGGCGACTCAATTAAAGGCTGCTGTGAGCCACCGTGCCGGGCTGTTAGAATGTATATTTAAAAAAAAAAATTAGAGAGATTCTGCTGGGCGCTACCACTCAGGCAAGTAATCTAAGCACTTTGAAAGGCTTAGGTGGGTGGGTTTTTTCAGGTCACGAGTTCGATGTCAGATTGTGCATTCCGGTGAAATCCCACCTCACATAATAAAAGAGAAAATAAAAGAAAGGTAATCAGAGTGATGAGTTTGTGCAATTGAAACAAAACAAAGTTCCTGGAGACTCCACCTTTAAAAATGTTTTTCTTTATTACGTGCAGTTTCCCTCTTGTCACCAAGGCTGGAGTGCAACAGTGCGATCTCTGCTGATTGCAACACCTGCCGTTTTACTTTAAGAGAATATCATCTCAATTCCGTTCGAATAGCTGGGGTTGCAGTCGTCCACAACACCAGGTCCTACTAAATTTCTATTTTTAGTATTCTGGACATCCAATCTATCTTTATTTGATTTCCACAAAGAAGTCAATACTTAGAAATAAAATACGAAAAGCTCCCCACCTGTGGTGTCCTTTTTAACGCTAGGACCACGCTGGCATTTCATGTATCCTCCTAATTTTAGTGTAGGTCCTGCCCAAGCGTGTAGGTGCCAGGCCCAAATCAGCTTTTTTATGTTTCTCTCTTTTTTTGTTTTTTAGAGGGAGCTGGCTATGCGGTGTCCTTCGAGGCCAGTCTTGAACCTGTGACCTCACGATCGGACTGCCTCGGCATTCTTATGTGCTGGGACTATAGGCTTGAGCCGCGGAGCACACCCCAAATTGTCTTTTTCTTTTAAGGATGCAGTTTTACCATTTTTGTCGGTCAGGTCTCGAAAGCTCAATTTCTCAAGATCCGCCCGCCTTGATTTTTGAGGCAACTGAATTAAAGGCTGCCATGAGCAACCGTGCACATCTGTTATAATGTATGTTTAAAAAGGAAATCAGAGAGACGCTGCGGGGTGCTGTCACTCACACAGGCAATCTAAGCACATTGAAAGGCCTAGGTGGGTGGATTCCCTGAGGCCATGAGTTCGATGTCAGAATGTGCATTCCAGTGATAACCCACCTCACATAATAAAAGAGACAGAGGAAAAAAGAAAGGTAATCAGAATGACGAATGTGTGCAATTGAAACAAAACGAGGTGCCCGGAGACTCCACACTCAGAACCACCTTATTTGATTACCTACAGTTTCCATCTTGTCACCAAGGCTGGACTTCCACAGTGCGATTTTTGCTTCTTGAAACACCTGCCTTTTACGTTAAAGTGATTGTCGTCCAAATGCCATTCCAGTAGCTGGGGTTGCAGTCGTCCACACAACCAGGTTCTACTAACTTTCTATTTTTAGTTTTCTGGATCTCTAATCTATATTTATTTGATTTCCACAAAGCGGTCAATACGTAGAAATGAAATACGAAAAGCTGCACACCGGCGGTGTCATTTTTACGCTGCGACCAAGCCGGCCTTTCGTGTAGGGTCCCAATTTTAGTGTAGGTCCTGCCGAAGCATGTACATGCCAGGCCCAGCTCAGCTTTTTTATGTTTTTCTTTTTTGTTTTGTTTTGTATTTTGTAGGGAGCTGGCTACGCGTCCTTGCAGGCCAGTCTCGAAACTGTCACCTCATGATCTGTCTGCCTCGGCATTCTTATGTGCTGGGACTACAGACTTGAGCCACTGAGCGCATCCCAAATGGTCTTTTAGTTTTAAAGACACGGTTTTACCATTTTGTTCGGGCGTGTCTCAAAAGCCCAACTTCTCGTGATCCGCCCGCCTTGATTTTTGAGATGACTCAATGATACGCTGCCGTGAGACACCGTGCCGGGCTGTTATAATGTATTGTTTAAAAAAAAATCAGAAAGACTCTGCCGGGTGCTGCCACTCATGTAAGCAATCTAAACACTTTCAAAGGCCGAGGTGGGCAGGTTTTTTGAAGTCACGAGTTCGAGGTCAGAATGTGCATTCTGGTGTAACCCCACCTCACTTAATATGAAAAAAAAGAGAAAGGTAATCAGATTGTTTAGTTTGTGCAATTAAAACAAAACGAAGTTCTCGGAGACTCCACCTAACGAAACGCCTTTATATATTATGTGCGTTTTCCCTCTTGTCACCAAGGCTGGAGTGCAACAGTGTGATCTCTGCTTATTGCAGCACCTGCCGTTTTAGTTCAAGAGATTGTAATCCCAATGCAGTTCAAGTAGCTGGGGTTACAGGCGTTCAGAAAACCAGGTCCAAGTAACTTTCTATTTTAATTTTTCTGTACCTCCAATCTATATTTATTTGATTTCCAAAAAGCAGTCAATACATAGAAATAAAGTATGAAAAGCTGCACACCTGTGGTGTCATTTTTAGGCTATGACCACCCCGGATTTTTGTGTAGCATCCCAATGTTAGTGTACATGCTGCCGAAAAAAGTACATGCCAAGCCCAGCTCAGATTTTTTATGTTGTTTGGCTTATTTTTCTTTTTAATAGGAAACGTGCTACACTGTGTTTCTCGAGGCCAGTCTCGAACCTGTGACCTCACAATCCGCCTTCGTCGACATTCTTTTGTGCTGGTACTAAAGGCTTGAGTCGCGGAGCCGAAGCCAAATTGCCTTTTTGTTTTAAAGACCCGGTTTCACCATTTTGGTCTGGCGGGTCTTGAAAGTGCAACTTCTCATAATCCGCCCACCTTGTTTTTTGAGGCGATTGAATTACAGACTGCCCTGAGCCACCGTGCAGGGCTGTTATAATATATTGTTAAATAAGAAATCAGAGAGACTCTGCCAGGCGCTGCCACTCAAACAAGCAATCTAAGCACTTTGAAAGGTCGAGGTGGGCGGGTTTTCTGTGGTCGCGAGTTCGAGACCATCCTGTGCATTCCGGTGAAAACCCACCTCACATAATAAAAGAGAGAGAAAAAATAAAAGAAAGGTTATTGGAATGATGAGTGTGTGCAATTGAAACAAAACGAGGTGCCCAGAGAGTCCACACCCAGAACAGCCTTATTTGGTTACGTACAGTTTCCCTCTTGTCACCAAGGCTGGACTGCAACTGTGAGACATTTGCTTATTGAAACATAGGCCTGTTATGTTCAATAGATTGTAGTCCAAATGCCGTTCAATTAGCTGGGGTTGCAGGTCTCCACAACACCAGGTCTAACTAACTTTCTATTTTAATTTTTCTGTACCTCCAATCTATCTTTGTTTGATTTCCACAAAGCAGTCAATCCGTAGAAATGAAACACGAAAAGGTGCACACCTGTGGTGTCTTTCTTATGCTACAAATACGCCGTTTATTTTGTGACGCCTCCCGATTATAGTGTAGATGCTGCCGACGCGAGTACATGCCAAGCCCCTCTCAGGATTTTGTGTTTTGCTGTTGTTTTGTTTTTTTATAGGGAACGGGCTACGCTGTGTTTATCGAGGCCAGTCTCGAACGTGTGACCTCACGATCCACCTGCCTCGGGATTGTTTTGTGCTGGGACTACAGGCTTGAGCCGCGGAGCCCAAGCCAAATTGTCTTTTTGTTTTAATCATGCGGTTTCACCATTTTGGTCGGGCGGGTCTCGAAAGCGCAACTTCTCGTGATCCGCCCGCCTTGGTTTTTGAGGCAACTCAATTACAGGCTGCCGTGAGCCACCGTGCCGCCCTGTTATAATGTACATTTAAATAAGAAATCAGAGAAACTCTGCGGGGAGCTGCCATTCACGCTAGCCTTCAAGGCACTTTGAAAGGCCTAGGTGGGTGGGTTTCCTGAGGTCACGAGTTCGATGTCAGAATGTGCATTTCTGTGAAAACCCAGCTCTCAAAATAAAAGAGAAAATAAAAGGAAGTTAATCAGGATAATGAGTGTGTGCAATTGAAACCAAAAATGTTCCCGGAGACTCCACCTTAAGATCGCCTTTCTTTATTACGTGCAGTTTCCCTATTGTCACCAAGGCTGGAGTGCAATAATGCGACCTTTGCTTATTACATCACCTGCCGTTTTAGTTTAACAGAATGTCATCTCAATGCCGTTCGAGTAGCGGGGGTTGCAGTCGTCCACACCACCAGGTCCTACTAACTTTCTATTTTTAGATTTCTGGACATCCAATCTATCTTTATTTGATTTCCACAAAGCAGTCAATACGTAGAAATAAAATACGAAAAGCTGCACACCTGTGGTGTCATTTTTACACTGCGACCACGCTGGCCTTTCCTGTAGCGTCCCAATTTTAGTGTAGGTCCTGCGGAAGCGTGTACATACCAAGCCCAGCTCAGCTTTTTTATGCTTTTCTGTTTTTGTTTTGTTTTGTTTTGTTTTGTTTTGTTTTTTATAGGAAGCTGGCTACGCGGTGTCCTTTGAGTCCAGTCTCGAACCTGTGACCTCACGATCCCTCTGCCTCGGCATTCTTATGTGGTGCGACTACAGGCTTGAGCCGCTGAGCGCAACCCAAATGGTCTTTTAGCTTTAAAGACGCGGTTTTATCATTTTGGTCGGGCGGGTCTGGAAAGGGCAACTTCTCGTGATCCGCCCGCCTTGATTTTTGAGGCCACTCAATGATCCCCTGCCGTGAGACACCTTGCCGGGCTGTTATAATGTATTGTTAAAAAGAAAATCAGAGAGACTCTGCCGGGCGCTGCCACTCACGAAAGCAATCTAAGCACTTTGAAAGGCGGAGGTGGGTGGGTTTTTTGAGATCACGAGTTTAAGGTCAAAATGTGCATTCTGGTGAAACCCCACCTCACATAATATAAGAGAAAAAAAGGTAATCAGACTGATGAGTGTGTGCAATTGAAACAAAACGAAGTTCTCGGACACTCCACCTTACAAAATGCCTTTATTTATTGCGTGCAGTTTCTTCCATGTCACCAAGGCTGGAGTGCAACAGTGCGATCTCTCCTGATTGCAACACCTGCGGTTTTATTTCAAGAGATTGTAATCCCAATGCCATTCAAGTTGCTGGGGTTGAAGGCGTTCAGACCACCAGTTCCAAGTAACTTTCTATTTTTAATTTTCTGTACCTCCAATCTATCTTTATTTGATTTCCAAAATTCAGTCAATACGTAGAAATAAAGTACGAAAAGCTGCACACCTGTGGTGTTATTTTTACCCTATGACCACCTCGGATTTTTGTGTAGCACCCCAATGTTAGTGTGAGTGCTTCAGAAACGAGTATATGCAAAGCCCAGCTCAGATTTTATATGTCTTTTTTGCTTATTTTTGTTTTTAATCTCGAAAGCGCAACTTCTCGTGATTCGCCCGCCTTGATTTTGAGGCGACTCAATTATAGGCTGCCTTGGGCCACCGTACCGGGCTGTTATAATGTATATTTCAACAGAAAATCAGAGTGACTCTGCGGTTCGCTGCCACTCACGCAAGCAATCTATGCACTTTAAAAGGCCGAGGTGGGTGGGTTTCCTGAGGTCACGAGTTTGATATCAGAATGTGCATTCAGGTGAAATCCCACCTTCCATAATAAAAAAGAAAATAAAAAAGGTAATCAGACTGATGAGTGTGTGCAATTGAAACCAAACACATTTTCCGGAGACTCCACCTGAAGAAACACCTTTCTTTATTACGTGCAGTTTCCCTGTTGTCACCAAGGCTGGAGTGTAACAATGCGATCTTTGCTTATTGCAACACCTGCCGTTTTAGTTTAAGAGAATGTCATCTCAGTGACCTTCGAGTAGCTGGGGTTACAGTCGTCCACACCACCAGGTCCTACTAACTTTCTATGTTTAGTTTTGTGAATCTCCAATCTATTTTTATTTGATTTCCACAAAGCAGTAAATACGTATAAAGAAAATACAAAAGCTGCACACCTGTGGTGTCATTTTTATGCTGAGACCATGCCAGCCTTTTGTGTAATGTCCCAATTTTAGTGTAGGTCCTGCAGAAGCATGTACATGCCTGGCCTAGCTCACCTTTTCAATGTTTTTCTGTTTTGTTTGTTTCTTTGTTTTTTATAGGGAGCTGGCTACGTGGTTTCCTTCCATGCCACTCTCGATCCTGTGTCCTCACGATCCGTCTGCCTCGGCATTCTTATGTGCTGGGACTACAGGCGTGAGCCACGGAGCGCAACCCAAATGGTATTTTTGTTTTAAAGATGCCGTTTTACCATTTTGGTCAGGCGGATCTCGAATGCGCAACTTCTCCTGATCCGCCCGCCTTGATTTTTGAGGCGACTGAATGATACGCTGCCGTGAGACACCGTGACGGGCTGTTATAATGTATTGTTCAGAAGAAAATCGGAGAGACTCTGCTGGGTGCTGCCACTCACGTAAGCAATCTAAGCACTTTGAAAGCCCGAGGTGGGCGAGTTTCCTGAGGTCACGGGTTCGAGGTCTGAATGTGCATTCCGGTGAAACCCCACCTTACATAATATAACAGAGAAAAAAAAAGAAAGGTAATCAGACTGATGAGTGTGTGCAATTGAAACAAAACGAAATTCTCGCACACTCCACCATACGAACCGCCTTTATTTATTACGTGCAGTTTTTCTTTTGTCAATAAGGCTGGAGTGCAACAGTGTGATCTCTGCTGATTGCAATGCCTTCCGTTTTAGTTCAAGAGATTGTAATCCCAATGCTGTTCAAGTAGCTGGGGTTGCAGGCGTTCAGACCACCAGGTCCAATCAACTTTCTATTTTAATTTTTCTGTACCTCCAATCTATCTTTGATATCCACAAAGCAGTCAATACATAAAAATAAAATACGAAAAGCTGCACAGCTGTGGTGTCATTTTTATGCTATGAACGTGCCGTCCTGTTTTGACGTGTCCCAATTTTAATGTAGGTGCTGCCAAAGCGAGTAAATGCCATCCCCAGCTCAGCTTTTTTATGTTTTTCTTTCTTCTTTCTTTCTTTTTTTTTTTTTTATAGGGAGCTGAAAATGCTGTGTCCGTCGAGGCCAGTTTTGAACCTGTGACATCACGATCCGCCTGTCTCAGTATTCTTTCGTGCTGGGACTACAGGCTTAAGCCACTGAGCCCAACCCAAATTGTCTTTTTGTTTTAAAGACGCTGTTTCACCAGTTTGATCAAGCGGGTCTCGAAAGCGCAAATTCTCATGATCCGCCCGCCTTGATTTTTGAGGCGACTCAATTACAGGCTTCCATGAGCAACCGTGCGGAGTTGTTATAATGTATTGCTAAATAAGAAATCAGAGAGACTCTGCCGGGCGCTACCACACACACTAGCAATCTAAACACTTTGAAAGGCCGAGGTGGGCGGGTTTCCGGAGGTCGCGAGTTCGAGGTCAGCCTGTGTATTCCCGTGAAAACGCACTTCAAATAATAAAAGAGAAAAAAATAAAGAAAGGTAATAAGAATGATGAGTGTGTGCAATTGAAACAAAACGAGGTGCCCGGAGACTACACACCCAGAACCACCTTATTTGATTATGTACTGTTTCCCTCTTGTCACCAATGCTAAACTGCCACAGTGCGATTTTTGCTTATTGAAACACCTGTCTTTTACAGTCAAATGATTGTTGTTTAAATGCCGTTCAAGTAGCTGAGCTTGCAGGTGTCCACACTACCAGGTCCAACTAACTTTCTATTTTAATATTTCTGTACCTCAAATCTATCTTTGTTTAATTTCCACAAAGCAGTCAATACGTAGAAATGAAATACGAAAAGCTGCACACCTGTGGTGTCATTTTTACACTACGAACACGCCGTTTTATTGTGACATGTCCCAATTTAATCTACGTGCTGCCATAGCGAGTATATGCCAAGCCAAGCTCAGGTTTTTCTGTTTTATTTTATTTTATTTTATTTTATTAATAGGGAGCTGGCTACACTGTGTTTATCGAGGCCAGTCTCGTACCTGTGACCTCACGATCCGCCTGCCTCGGCATTCTTTTGTGCTGGGACTACAGGCCTATGCCATGGAGCCCAAGCCAAATTGTCTTTTTGTTTTAAAAAGGCGGTTTCACCATTTTGGTCGGGCGGGTCTCGAAAGTGCAACTTCTCGTGATCCGCCCGCCTTGATTTTGAGGGAACTCAATTACAGGCTGCCATGGGCCACCGTGCCGGGCTGTTGTAATGTATATTTCAAAAGGAAATGAGAGAGACTCTGCGGAGCGCTGCCACTTATGCAAGCAATCTATGCATTTTGAAAAGCCGAGGTGGGTGGGTTTTCTGAGGTCACGAGTCTGAAGTCAGAATGTGCATTCAGGTGAAAACCCACCTTTCATAATAAAAGAGAAAATCAAAGAAAGGTAATCAGACTGATGAGTGTGTGCAATTGAAACAAAACGAAGTTCTCGCAGACTTTACCTTACGAAACGCCTTTATTTATTACGTGCAGTTTCCCTCTTGTCAACAAGGCTGGAGTGCAAAAGTGCGATCTCTGCTGACTGCAACGCCTGCCATTTTAGTTCAAGAGATTGTAATCCCAATGCCATTCAAGTAGCTGGGGTTGCAGGCGTTCAGACCACCAGGTCCAAATAACTTTCTATTTTAATTTTTCTGTACCTCCAATCTATCTTTGTTTGATTTCCACAAAGCAGTCAATACGTAGAAATAAAATATGAAAAGCTGCACAGCTGTGGTGTCATTTTTACGCTACGAACGTGCCGTCATTTTTTAACGTGTCCCAATTTTAATGTAGGTGCTGCAAAAACGAGTACATGCCAAACCCAGCTCAGCTTTTCTATGTTTTTCTTTTTTCTGTTTTTTATAAGGAGCTTGAAATGCTGTGTCCGTCAAGGCCAGTCTCGAACCTGTGACAACACGATCCGCCTGTCTAGGCATTCTTTCATGCTGGAACTACAGGCTTGAGCCACTGAGCCCAACCCAAATTGTCTTTTTGTTTTAAAGACGCGGTTTTACCATTTTGGTCAGGCGGGTCTCGAAAGCGCAACTTCTCGTGATCTTCCCGCCTTGATTTTTGAGGCGACTGAATTACAGGCTTCCGTGAGCAACCGTGCAGGGCTGTTATAATGTATTGTTAAATAAGAAATCAGAGAGACTCTGCCGGACGCTGACACTCCCACTAGCAATCTAAGCACTTTGAAAGGCCGAGGTGGGCGGGTTTCCTAAGATTGCAAGTTCGAGGTCAGCCTGTGTATTTCTGTGAAAACACAATTAACATAATAAAAAAGATAAAAAAATAATCAGACTGATGTGTGTGTGCAATTGAATCTAAACCAGGTTCTCGGAGACTCCACACCCAAAACCGCCTTTTTTTTTTTTTTTTTTATTACATAGAGTTTCCGTTTTGTCACCAAGACTGGACTGCAACAGTGTTATTTTTGCTTATTGAAACACCTGCCTTTTACGTTCAAGTGATTTTAGTCCACGTGACGTTCAAGTAGATGGGCTTGAAGGTTTCCGCAACACCAGGTCCAACTAACTTTCTACTTTAAATTTTCTGTACTTCCAGTATATCTTTGTTAGATTTCCACAAAGCAGTCAATACGTAGAAATGAAATGCGAAAAGCTGCACACCTGTGGTGTCATTTTTACGCTACGAACACGCCGTTTTTTTGTGATGTTTCCCAATTTTAGTGTAGGTGCTGCCGAATCGAGTACATGCCAAGCCAGTTCAGGTGTTTATGTTTTTCTGTTTTTCTGTTTTTTTGGGGGGTGTGTGGCTACTCTGTGTTTATCGAGGCAAGTCTCGAACCTGTGAACTCACGATCCGCCTGCCTCGGCATTCTTTGTGCTGGGACTACAGGCTTGAGGTGCAGAGCCCAAGCCAAATTGTCTTTTTTGTTTTAAAGACGCGGTTTCACCATTTTGGTGCGGCGGGACTCGAAAACGCAAGTGATCCGCCCGCCTTGAGTTTTGAGGTGACTGAATTACAGGATGCCGTGAGCCACCGTGCCCGGCTGTTATAATGTATTGTTAAATAAGAAATCAGAGAGACTCTGCCAGGCGCTGCCATTCACACTAGCAATGTAAGCACTTTGAAAGGCCGAGGTGGGCAGGTTTCTTGAGGTCGCGAATTCGAGGTCAGCCTGTGCATTCTCGTGAAAACACACCTCACATAATAAAAGAGAAAAGAAAAAAATGGTAATCAGAATAATGAGTGTGTGCAATTGAAACAAAACGAGGTGCCTGGAAACTCCAACCCGAGAACCGCCTTTTTTGATTACGTACAGTTTCCCTCTTGTCACCAAGGCTGGACTGCAACAGTGCGATTATTGCTGATTGAAACACTTGCCTTTTACATTCAAGTGATTGTCATCTTAAAGCCGTTCAAGTAGCTGGGGTTGCAGGTGTCCACACCAACAGGTCCAACTAACTTTCTATTTTTAGTTTTCTGTACCCCCAATCTATCTTTATTTGATTTCCACAAAGCAGTCAATACATAGAAATGAAATACGAAAAGCTGCACACCTGAGGTGTCATTTTTACACTACGAACACGCCGTTTTTTTTTTTTTGTGACATGACCCAATTTTAATGTAGGTGCTACCGAAGCGAGTACATGCCAAGCCCAGCTCAGGTGTTTATGTTTTCCTGTTTTCTTATCGAGAGCTGGCTGCGCTGTGTTTATCGAGGCCAGTCTCGAACCTGTGTCCTCACTATCTGCCTGCCTCAGCATTCTTTGTGCTGGGACTACAGGCTTGAGCCACAAAGCCCAAGCCAAATTATCTTTTTGTTTTAAAGAAGTGGTTTCACTATTTTGGTCGGGTGGCTCTCGAAAGCGCAACTTCCCATGATCCGACCACCTTAATTTTAGAGGCGACTGAATTACAGGCTGCCGTTAGCCACCATGCCGGGATGTTATAATGTATATTTAAAAAGGAAATCAGAGAGACTCTGCGGGGCGCTGTCACTCACGCAAGGATCTAAGCACTTTGAAAGGCCTAGGTGCGTGGGTTCCCTGAGGTCACGAGTTCGATGTCAGAATGTGCATTTCTGTGATAACCCACCTCACATAATAAAAGAGACAGAGAAAGAAAGAAAGGTAACCAGAATGATGAGTGTGTGCAATTGAACCAAAACGGGGTGCCCGGAGACTCCACACCCAGAACCGCCTTGTTTGATTACGTACAGTTTTTCTTTTGTCACCAAGGCTGGACTGCCACAGTGCGATTTTTGCTTATTGAAACACCTGCCTTTTAGGTTAAAGTGATTGTCGTCCAAATGCCGTTCAATTAGCTGGGGTTGCAGTCGTCCACACCACCATGTCCTACTAAATTTCTATTTTTAGTATTCTGCACATCCAATCTATCTTTATTTGATTTCCACAAAGAAGTTGATACGTAGAAATAAAATACTAAAAGCTGCACACCTGTGGTGTCATTTTTACGCTGCGACCACACTAACATTTCGTGTAGTCTCTCAATTTTAATGTAGGTCCTGCCCAGGTGTGTACGTGCCAGGCCCAACTCAGTTTTTTCTGTTTCTCTTTTTTTTGTTTGTTTGTTTTTTTTTAGAGGGAGCTGGCTTCACAGTGTCCTTCGAGTCCAGTCTCGAACCTGTGACCTCATGATACTTCTGCCTCGGCAATCTTTTGTGCTGGGAATATAGGCTTGAGCTGCGGAGTGCAACCCAAATTGTGTTTTTGTTTTAAAGACGCGGTTTTATCATTTTGGTCGGGCGGGTCTCGAAAGCGCAACTTCTCGCGATCCGCCCAACTTAATTTCTGAGGCGACTGAATTACAGGCTGCCGTGAGCCACCGTGCAGGGCTGTTATAAAGTATTGTTAAATAAGAAGTCAGAGAGGCTCTGCCGGGCGCTTTCACTCACACAAGCAATTTGAAAGGCCGAGGCGGGAGGGTTTCCTGAGGTCGTGAGTTCGAGGTCAGCCTGTGCATTCCGGTGAAAACACACCTCACATAATAAAAGAGAGAGAAAAAAACGAACGGTATACAGACTGATGAGTGTGTGCAATAGAATCAAAACGAGGTTCTCTGAGACTCCACACCCAGAACCGTCTTTTTTTCTGATTACGTACAGTTTCCCTTTTGTCAGCAAGGCTGGACTGCAACAGTGCGATTTTTGCTTATTGAAACACCTGCCTTTTACGTTCAAGTGATTGTAGTCCAAATGCCGTTCAGGTAGCTGGATTTGCAGGTGTCCAGAACACCAAGTCCAACGAATTTTCGATTTTAAATTTTCTGTACCTCCAATCTATCTTTTTTTGATTTCCACAAAGCAGTCAATAAGTAGAAATGAAATACGAAAAGGTGCACAACTGTGGGGTCATTTTTACGCTACGAACACGCCGTTTTTTTGTGACGTGTCTCAATTTTAGTGTAGGTGCTGCCAAAGAGACTACATGCCAAGCCAGCTCAGGTGTTTTTGTTTTTCTGATTTTTTGTTTTTTTTGGGGGGGGGCTGGCTACACTGTGTTATCGAGGCCAGTCTCAAACCCGTGACCTCACGATCCGCCTGCCTCGGCATTCTTTGTGCTGGGACTACAGGCTTGAGCCGCGGACCTCAAGCCAAATTGTCTTTTGGTTTTAAAGACGCGGTTTCACCATTTTGGTGCGGCGGGTCTCGAAAGCGCAACTTCTCGTGATCCGCCCGCCTTGAGTTTTGAGGTGACTGAATTACAGGCTGCTGTGAACCACCGTGCCCGTTTGTAATAATGTATTGTTAAATAAGAAATCAGAGACTCTGCCAGACGCTGCCATTCACACTAGCAATGTAAACACTTTAAAAGTCCGAGGTGGGCAGATTTTCTGAGGTCGCGAATTCGAGGTCAGCCTGTGCATTACCGTGAAAACCCACCTTACATAATAAAAGAGAAAAGAAAAAAAAAGGTAATCAGAATGAGTGTGTGCAATTGAAACAAAACGAAGTGCCCAAAGACTCCACCCCGAGAACCGCCTTTTTTGAGTACGTACAGTTTCCCTCTTCTCACCAAGGCTGGACTGCAACGGTGCGATTTTTGCTTATTGAAACACCTGCCTTTTACATTCAAGTGATTGTCATCTATATGCCGTTCAAATAGCTGGGGTTGGAGATGTCCACACCACCAGGTTCAACTAATTTTCTATTTTAATTTTTCTGTACCTCCAATCTATCTTTGTTTGATTTCCACAAAGCAGTCAATACGAAGAAATGAAATACGAAAAACTATACACTAGTGGTGTCATTTTTAGGCAACAAACACGCCGTTTTATTGTGACGCTTCCCACCTTTAGCGTAGGTGCTGCCTAAGCGAGTACATGCCAAAAACAGCTCAGGTTTTTATGTATTACTGTTTTGTTTTTTATTTGGGGGGGCTAGCTAAGCTGTGTTTATCGAGGCCAGGCTCGAACGTGTGACCTCACGATCCGCCTGCCTCAGCATTTTTTGTGCTGGGACTACAGGCTTGAGCCACGGAGCCCAAGCCAAATTGTCTTGGTTTCCTGAGGTAGCGAATTTGAGGTCAGCCTGTGTATTACCGTGAAAACCCACCTCACATAATAAAAGAGAAAAGAAAAAAAAGGTAATCAGAATGATGAGTGTGTGCAATTGAAACAAAACGAGGTGCCCAAAGACTCCACGCCGAGAAGCACCTTTTTTGATTACGTATAGTTTCCCTCTTCTCACCAAGGCTGGACTGCAACAGTGCGATTTTTGCTTATTGAAACACCTGCCTTTTACATTCAAGTGATTGTCATCTAAATGCCGTTCAAGTAGCTGGGGTTGCAGGTGTCCACACCAACAGATTCTACTACTTTCCTATTTTAATTTTTCTGTACCTCCAGTCTATCTCTGTTTGATTTCCACAAAGCAGCCAATATGTAGAAATAAAATACGAAAAGCTGACACCCCCTGTGGTGTCATTTTTATGCTACGAACACGCCGTTATATTGTGACGCTTCCCAACTTAAGCGTAGGTGCTGCCTAAGCAAATACATGCCAAGCCCAGCACAGGTTTTTATGTTTTTATGCTTTTTTTTGTTTGTTTGTTTATTTGTTTTCGGGGGGCTAGCTAAGCTGTGTTTATCGAGGCCAGTCTTGAACCTGTGACCTCACGATCCGCTTTCCTCAGCATTCCTTTTTGCTGGAAATTCAGGCTTCAGCCGCGGACCCTAAGCCAAATTATCTTTCTGTTTTAAAGACGCATTTTCACCATTTTGGTCGGGCGGGTCTGGAAAGCGCAACTTATCGTGATCCGCCCGCCTTGATTTTTGAGGCGACTCAATTAAAGGCTGCGGTGAGCCACCCGGCCGGGCTGTTATAACGTATACTTAAAAAGGAAATCAGAGAGACTCTGCGGGGCGCTGCCACACAGGTAAGCAATCTAAGCACTTTGAAAGGCCTAGGTGGGTGGATATTCTCAGGTCACGAGTTCGATGTCAGAATATGCATTCCGGTGAAATCCCACCTCACATAATAAAAGAGAAAATAAAAGAAAGGTAATAAGACTGATGAATGTGTGCAATTGAAACCAAACAAAGTTCTCTGAGACTCCACCTTAAGAAACGCCTTTCTTTATTACGTGCAGTTTCCCTCTTGCCACCAAGGCCAGAGTGCAACAATGCTATCTTTGCTTATTGCAACACCTGCCATTTTAGTTTAAGGGAATGTCATCTCAATGAGGTTCGAGTAGCTGGGGATGCAGTCTTCCACACCACCAGGTCCTACTAAATTTCTATTTTTAGTATTCTGGACATCCAATCTATCTTTATTTGATTTCCACAAAGCAGTCAATACGTAGAAATAAAGTACGAAAAGCTGCACACCTGTGGTGTCATTTTTATGCTGCGACCACGCCGGCCTTTAATGTAGCATCCCTATTTTAGTGTAGGTCCTGTCGAAGCGTGTACGTGCCAGGCCCAGCTCAGCTTTTTTAAATGTTTTTCTGTTTTTTTTTTTTTTTGTAGTTTGTTTGTTTTTTAGAGGGAGGTGGCTACGTTGTGTCCTTCGAGGCCAGACTCGAGCCTGTGACCTCACGATATGTCTGCCTTGGCATTCTTATGTGCTGGGACTATAGGCTTGAGCCGCAGAGCGCAAACCAAATTGTGTTTTTGTTTTAAAGACGCGGTTTTATCATTTTCGTCGGGCGGGTCTCGAAAGCGCAACTTCTCGTGATCCGCCCGCCTTGATTTCTGAGGCGACTGAATTACAGACTGCCGTGAGTAACCAGGCAGGGCTGTTATATAGTATTGTTAAATAAGAAATTAGAGAGACTCTGCCAGGCGCTGCCACTCACACAAGCAATCTAAGCAATTTCAAAGGCCGAGGTGGGCGGGTTTCCTGAGATCGTGAGTTCAAGGCCAGCCTGTGCATTCTGGTTAAAACCCACCTCACATAATAAAAGAGAGAGAAAAATCGTAAGGAAATCAGAATCACGAGTGTGTGCAATTGAATCAAAACGAGGTTCTCTGAGACTCCACACCTAGAACCGTCTTTTTTTTTTATTACATACACTTTCCCTTTTGTCAGCAAGGCTAGACTGCAACAGTGCAATTTTTGCTTAATGAAACACCTGCCTTTTACGTTCAACTGATTGTAGTCCAAATGCCGTTTTCAAGTAGCTGGGCTTGCAGGTGTCCACAACACCAAGTCCAACGAATTTTCGATTTTAAATTTTCTGTACCTCCAATATATCTTTGTTTGACTTCCACAAAGCAGTCAATACATAGAAATAAAATACAAAAAACTGCACACATGTGGGGTCACTTTTATGCTACGAACACACCGTTTTTTGTGACTTGTCCCAATTTTAGTGTAGGTGCTGCTGAAGCGAGTACATGCCAAGCCAGCTCAGGTGTTTATGATTTTCTGTTTTTTGTTTATTTGTTTGTTTTTCTGGGGGGCTGGCTACGCTGTGTTATCGAGGCCAGTCTCAAACCTGTGACCTCACGATCCGCCTGCCTCGGCATTCTTTGTGCTGGGACTACAGGCTTGAGCCGCGGACCCCAAGCCAAATTGTCTTTTTGTCTTAAAGATGTGGTTTCATCATTTTGGTGTGGCGGGTCTCGAAAGCGCAACTTCTCGTGATCCGCCCGCCTTGAGTTTTGAGGTGACTGAATTACAGGATGCCGTGAGCCACCGTGCCCGGCTGTTATAATGTATTGTTAAATAAGAAATCAGAGAGACTCTGCCAGGCGCTGCCATTCACACTAACAATGTAAGCACTTTGAAAGGCCGAGGTTGGCAGGTTTCCTGAGGTCGCGAATTCGAGGTCAGCCTGTGCATTACCGTGAAAACCCACCTCACATAATAAAAGAGAAAAGAAATAAAAAAGGTAATCAGAGTGATGAGTGTGTGCAATTGAAACAAAACGAGGTGCCCAAAGACTCCACGCCGAGAAGCACCTTTTTTGATTACGTATAGTTTCCCTCTTCTCACCAAGGCTGGACTGCAACAGTGCGATTTTTGCTTATTGAAACACCTGCCTTTTACATTCAAGTGATTGTCATCTAAATGCCGTTCAAGTAGCTGGGGTTGCAGGTGTCCAACCAACAGATTCAACTACTTTCCTATTTTAATTTTTCTGTACCTCCAGTCTATCTTTGTTTGATTTCCACAAAGCAGACAATATGTAGAAATAAAATACGAAAAGCTGCACACCTGTGGTGTCATTTTTATGCTACGAACACGCCGTTATATTGTGACGCTTCCCAACCTAAGCGTAGGTGCTGCCTAAGCAAATACATGCCAAGCCCAGCTTAGGTTTTTATGTTTTTCTGTTTTTATTTTGTTTGTTTGTTTTCGGGGGGCTAGCTAAGCTGTGTTTATCGAGGCCAGTCTTGAACCTGTGACCTCACGATCTGCCTTCCTCAGCATTCTTTTTTGCTGGAAATTCAGGCTTCAGCCGCGGACCCTAAGCCAAATTATCTTTCTGTTTTAAAGACGCATTTTCACCATTTTGGTCGGGCGGGTCTGGAAAGCGCAACTTATCGTGATCCGCCCGCCTTGATTTCGGAGGCGACTCAATTAAAGGCTGCGGTGAGCCACCGGGCCGGGCTGTTATAACGTATACTTAAAAAGGAAATCAGAGAGACTCTGCGGGGCGCTGCCACACAGGTAAGCAATCTAAGCACTTTGAAAGGCCTAGGTGGGTGGATATTCTCAGGTCACGAGTTCGATGTCAGAATATGCATTCCGGTGGAATTCGACCTCACATAATAAAAGAGAAAATAAAAGAAAGGTAATGAGACTGATGAGAGTGTGCAATTGAAACCAAACAAAGTTCTCTGAGACTCCACCTAAGAAACGCCTTTCTTTATTACGTGCAGTTTCCCTCTTGTCACCAAGGCCAGAGTGCAACAATGCTATCTTTGCTTATTGCAACACCTGCCGTTTTAGTTTAAAAGAATGTCATCTCAATGAGGTTCGAGTAGCTGGGGATGCAGTCGTCCACACCACCAGGTCCTACTAAATTTCTATTTTTAGTATTCTGGACATCCATTCTATCTTTATTTAATTTCCACAAAGCAGTCAATACGTAGAAATAAAGTACGAAAAGCTGCACACCTCTGGTGTCATTTTTACGCTGCGACCACGCCGGCCTTTAATGTAGCATCCCTATTTTAGTGTAGGTCCTGCCGAAGCGTGTACGTGCCAGGCCCAGCTCAGCTTTTTTTAATGTTTTTCTGTTTTTTGTAGTTTGTTTGTTTTTTAGAGGGAGGTGGCTACGCTGTGTCCTTCGAGGCCAGACTCGAGCCTGTGACCTCACGATACGTCTGCCTTGGCATTCTTATGTGCTGGGACTATAGGCTTGAGCCGCGGAGCGCAAACCAAATTGTGTTTTTGTTTTAAAGACGCGGTTTTATCATTTTGGTCGGGTGGGTCTCGAAAGCGCAACTTCTCGTGATCCGGCCGCCTTGATTTTTGAGGCGACTGAATTACAGACTGCCATGAGTAACTGGGCAGGGCTGTTATATAGTATTGTTAAATAAGAAATTAGAGAGACCCTGCCAGGTGCTGCCACTCACACAAGCAATCTAAGCAATTTGAAAGGCCGAGGTGGGCGGGTTCCCTGAGATCGCGAGTTCGAGGCCAGCCTGTGCATTCTGGTTAAAACCCACCTCACATAATAAAAGAGAGAGAAAAATCGTAAGGAAATCAGAATCACGAGTGTGTGCAATTGAATCAAAACGAGGTTCTCTGAGACTCCACACCTAGAACCATCTATTTTATTTATTTATTTTTTAATTTTTATTGCATTATAGGTTTTGGGGTACATGTCCAGAACCTGCAAGATAGTTGCATAGGTACACACGTGGCAGTGTGTTTTGCTGCTTTCCTCCCCTTCACCCACACTTGGCATTTATCCCCAGGCTATCCCTCCCAAGCCCCTCCCACTGTCCTCCCCATTCCCCCCAATAGACCCCAGTGTATAGTAGACCACCACTCTGTGTCCATGTGTTCTCATTTCTCTCACCCACCTATGAGTGAGTAGATGCGGTATTACTTTTTCTGTTCTTTTGTCAGTTTTCTGAGAATGATGTTCTCCAGATTCATCCATTTCCTTACAAAGGACACAAACTCATCATTTTTGATTGCTGCATAATATTCCATGGTGTATATGTGCCACATTTTCCCAGTCCAGTCTATCATCGATGGGCATTAGGGTTGGTTCCAGGTCTTTGCTATTGTAAACAGTGCTGCAGTGAACATTCGTGTGCATGTGTCCTTATAGTAGAACGATTTATAGTCCTTTGGATATATACCCAGTAGTGGGATTGCTGGGTCAAATGGAATTTCAATTTCTAGGTCCCTGAGGAATCGCCACACTGTCTTCCACAATGGTTGAACTAATTTACACTCCCACCAACAGTGTAAGAGTGTTCCTATTTCTCCACATCCTCTCCAGCATCTGCTGTCTCCAGATTTTTTAATGATCGCCATTCTAACTGGCGTGAGATGGTATCTCAATGTGGTTTTGATTTGCATCTCTCTAATGACCAGTAATGATGAGCATTTTTTCATATGTTTGTTGGCCTCATGTATGTCTTCTTTTGTAAAGTGTCTGTTCATATCCTTTGCCCAGTTTTGAATGGGCTTATTTGTTTTTTTCCTGTAAATCTGTTTGAGTTCTTTGTAAATTCTGGATATCAGCCCTTTGTCAGATGTGTAAACTGCAAAGATTTTTTTTCATTCTGATGGTTGCCGATTCACTCTAGTGACTGTTTCTTTTGCCGTGAAGAAGCTGTGGAGTTTGATTAGGTCCCATTTGTCTATTTTGGCTTTTGTTGCCAATGCTTTTGGTGTTTTATTCATGAAGTTCTTGCCTACTCCTATGTCCTGAATGGTTTTGCCTAGATTTTCTTCTAGGGTTTTTATGGTGTCAGGTCTTACATTTAAGTCTTTAATCCATCTGGAGTTATTTTTAGTGTAAGGTGTCAGGAAGGGGTCTAGTTTCTGCTTTCTGCACATGGCTAGCCAGTTTTCACAACACCATTTATTAAATAGGGAATCCTTTCCCCATTGCTAGTTTTTGTCTGGTTTATCAAAGATAATATGGCCGCAGATAGGTTGTGTTGCCTCCGATGCTTCTGTTCTGTTCCATTGGTCTATATCTCTGTTTTGGTACGAGTACCATGCTGTTTTGATTACTGTAGCCTTGTAGTATAGTTTGAAGTCTATTAGTGTGATGCCTCCTGCTGTGTTCTTTTTGCTTAGAATTGACTTGGCTATGAGGGCTCTTTTTTGGTTCCATATAAAATTCATGTTTGTTTTTTCCAGTTCTGTGAAGAAATTCAATGGTAGTTTGATGGGGATAGCATTGATTGTGTAAATTACTTTGGGCAGTATAGCCATTTTCACAATATTGATTCTTCCTAACCACGAACATGGAATGTTTCTCCATCTGTTTGTGTCCTCTCTTATTTCGTTGAGCAGATGTTTGTAGTTTTCCTTAAAGAGGTCCCTTACATTTCTTGTGAGTTGTATTCCTAGGTATTTTATTTTCTTTGTAGCAATGGTGAATGGCAGTTCATTCTTGATTTGGTTCTCTTTAAGTCTGTTATTGGTGTATAGGAATGCTTGTGATTTTTGAACATTGATTTTATATCCTGAGACTTTGCTGAAGTTGCTTATCAGTTGCAGGAGCTTTTGGGCTGCGGTGATGGGGTCTTCTAGGTATAGTATCATGTCTGCAAATAGAGACAATTTGGCTTCCACCTTTCCTATTTGAATACACTTTATTTCTTTTTCTTGCCTGATTGCTCTGGCTAGAACTTCCAGTACTATGTTGAATAGGAGCGGGAGAGAGAGGGCATCCTTTTCTAGTACCACATTTCAAAGGGAATGCTTCCAGTTTTTGCCCATTCAGGATGATATTGGCTGTTGGTTTGTCATAAATAGATTTTATTACTTTGAGATATTTTGCATCAATACCAAGTTCATTAAGGGTTTTTAGCATAAAGGGCTGTTGAATTTTGTCAAATGCCTTCTCTGCGTCAATTGAGATAATCATGTGGTTTTTGTTTTTGCTTCTGTTTATGTGATGAATTACATTTATAGACTTGCGTATGTTGAACCAGCCTTGCATCCCCAGGATGAATCCTAATTGATCATGATGGATAAGTTTTTTAATGTGCTGTTGCAATCGGTTTGCCAGTATTTTATTGAAGATTTTTGCATCTATGTTCATCATGGACATTGTCCTGAAGTTTTCTTTTATTGTTGAGTCCCTGTCACGTTTTGGTATCGGATGATTTTGGTCTCATAAAATGATTTGGGAAGGGTTCCCTCTTTTGGATTATTTGGAATAGTTTCAGAAGGAATGGTACCAGATCCTCTTTGTGTGTCTGGTAGAATTCAGCTGTGAACCCATCTGGACCTGGGCTCTTTTTGTGTGGTAGGCTCTTAATTGCTGCCTCAACTTCAGACCTTGTTATTGGTCTATTCATAGTTTTGGCTTCCTCCTGGTTTAGGCTTGGCAGGACACAGGCGTCCAGGAATTTGTCCATTTCTTCCTGATTTACTAGTTTATGTGCATAGAGTTGTTTGTGGTATTCTCTGATGATGGTTTGAATTTCTGTGGAATCTGTGGTGATTTTCCCATTATCGTTATTTATTGCATCTATTTGGTTGTTCTCTCTTTTCTATCAGTCTGGCTAGTGGTCTGTCTATTTTGTTGATCTTTTCAAAAAACAGCTCTTAGATTTATTGATTTTTTGAAGGGTTTTTCTTGTCTCTATCTCCTTCAGTTCTGCTGTGATCTTAGTTATTTCTTGTCTTCGGCTAGGTTTTGAGCTTTTTTTATCTTGCTCCTCCAGCTCTTTCAATTTTGATGATAGGGTGTCAATTTTGGATCTCTCCACTCTTCTCATGGGGGCACTTATTGCTATATATTTTCCTCTACAGACTGCTTTAAATGTGTCCCAGAGATTCTGGTACGTCGTGTCTTCATTTTCGTTGGTTTCAAAGAACTTCTTTATTTCTGCCTTCATTTCATTGTTTATCCAATCAACATTCAAGAGCCAGTTGTTCAGTTTCCATGAAGCTGTGCGGTTCTGAGTTATTTTCTGAATTCTGAGTTCCAACTTCATTGCACTGTGGTCTGAGAGACTGTTTGTTATGCTTTCCGTTGTTTTGCATTTGCTGAGGAGTGCTTTACTTCCAATTATGTGGTCAATTTTGGAGTAGGTGTGATGTGGTGCTGAGAAGAATGTATATTCTGTGGATTTGGGGTGGAGAGTTCTGTAAATGTCTATCAGGTTTGCTTGTTCTAGGTCTGAGTTTAAATCCTGAATATCCTTGTTAATTTTCTGTCTGGTTGATCTGTCTGCTATTGACAGTGGAGTGTTAAAGTCTCCCACTATTATTGTGTGGGAGTCCAAGACTCTTTGTAAGTCATTAAGAACTTGCCTTATATATCTGGGTGCTCCTGCATTGGGTCCATATATATTTAGAATTGTTAGCTCTTCTTTTTGTATCGATTCTTTTACAATTATGTAATGACCGTCTTTGTCCCTTTTGATCTTTGTTGCTTTAAAGTCTACCCTATCAGAGACGAGAATTGCAACTCCTGCGTTTTTTTGCTCTCAGTTTGCTTGGTAAATCTTCCTCCATCCTTTTATTTTGAGCCTTTTTGTATCTTTGCATGTGAGGTGGGTTTCCTGGATACAGCACACCGATGGATTTTTTTTTTTTTATCCAATTTGCCAGTCTGTGTCTTTTGATTGGTGCATTTAGCCCATTTTCATTTAGGGTTAATATTGTTATGTGTGAATTTGATACTGCCATTTTGATGCTAGCTGGCTGTTTTGCCCATTGGTTCATGTACATTCTTCCTTTTGTTGATGCTCTTTAGCATTTTGTATGCTTTTAGGATGGCTGGAACTGGTTGTTTCTTTCTATGTGTAGTGCCTCTTTCAGGAGCTCTTGTAAAGCAGGCCTAGTGGTGACAAAAACTCTGAGTACTTGATTGTTCATGAAGGATTTTATTTTTCTTCACTTATGAAGCTCAGTTTGGCTGGATATGAAATTCTGGGTTGAAATTTCTTTTCTTTAAGGATGTTGAATATTGACACCCACTCTCTTCTGGCTTGTAGAGTCTCTGCTGAGAGATCTGCTGTGAGTCTGATGGGCTTCCCTTTGTGGGTGACCCGACCTTTCCCTCTGGCTGCCCTTAGTATTTTCTCCTTCATTTCAACCCTGGTGAATCTGACGATTATGTGCCTTGGGGTTGCTCTTCTTGTGGAGTATCTTTGTGGTGTTCTCTGTATTTCCTGGAGTTGAGTATTGACCTGTCTTGCTAGGTTGGGGAAATTTTCCTGGATCATATCCTGAAGAGTGTTTTCCAGCTTGGATTCATTCTCTTCGTCACATTCTGGTACACCTATCAAACGTAAGTTGGGTCTCTTCACATAGTCCCACATTTCTTGGAGATTTTGTTCATTCCTTTTTGTGCTTTTCTCTTTAATCTTGGTTTCACGTTTTATTTCATTGTTTTGATCTTCAACTTCTGATATTCTTTCTTCTGCTTGGTCAATTCGGCTGTTGAAACTTGTGCATGCTTCACGAAGTTCTCGTGTTGTGTTTTTCAGCTCCTTCAATTCATTCATATTCCTCTCTAAGTTGTTGATTCTTGTTATCAATTCCTCGAATCTTTTTTCAAATCTTTTTTCAAGATTCTTTGTTTCTTTGCACTGATTTAGAACATGTTATTTTAGTTCAATGAAGTTTCTCATTATCCACTTTCTGAAGTCTGATTCTGTCATTTTGTCACACTTGTTCTCCGTCCAGCTTGTTTCCCTTGCAGGTGAGGAGTTTTGGTCCTTTGTAGGAGGTGAGGTCTTTTGGTTTCGAGTGTTTTCCTCCTTTTTGCGCTGGTTTCTTCCCATCTTTATGGATTTATCTGCCTGTCATCTTAGTAGTTGCTGATTTTTCAATTGGGTCTCTTTGTGGATGCTGAGATTGTTGATGATGAAGTATTTCTGTTACTTAGTTTTTCTTCTAATGGTCTAGCCCCTCTGCTGTATGAGTGCTGAGGTCCACTCCAGGCCCTGCTTGTCTGGAGTATACCTGTAGCAGCTGTGGAACAGTGAAGGATGATAGCAGTTTTTTTCTGCTGTCTTTGTTCCAGAATGATGCCCACCAAATGTCAGTCTGATTAGTCCTATTTTGGGGTGACTCTTTGGATGTACAGGGGTCAGGGAGCTGCTTAAGGAGACGGTCTATGCTTTATAGGAGCTCCAGTTCTGAGCTGTGAGCTCCGTTGTTCATTCAGGGTTGTTGGGAGGTTGTTTATGTCTGCTGCAATAGAACTCATAAAACACCACCCTTTTTCCCCCCCTTAGATTCTCTGTCTCAGGGAGTTGGGGCTTTCTTTATCAGTATCTGTTGAACTGTCCTGCCCCACTAGGCAGCAGTCTATTCACTATTTGCCTGCCGGGGCTCTGACCCGCTATCGCGGTTCTGCCCTGTTGCTGCTGGGCTCCCTTCTGCTGTGGAGAGCTCCCGTCTCCTGGGAGTCTCTCTGTTATGGCAGGTTGCCTCGGCAATGGCAGGCTGCATTAGCCCTGGGCGGTACTTCAGTAGGGTCAGATTGCATCAGCAATGGTGGACGCCCCTCCCTCACCGGGCTGCACAGTTCTAGATGCCGGCAGCAAAACTGTCAGCCCCAAGCATTTCCAGTCGCCGCTCTGCTTGTCCCCGTGAGGGTGGGACCTCCGAGCCCGATCATCCAGCTCCCTGCCTCAGAGTCCGTCCTCTCTCTCTCTCACTCCCTCTCCGCAAGCTGAAAGGTGGACTCTCTCACTGGCGCCCCAGTAGCCTGCTGATAGGGCACTGGGATATGTGCTATGTCCCATGCCATGTCCCACTTCACCGGCTCAGATCACGCTTCCCAGGGAACTCCTGGTCTGGCTCACTGTCCAAGTCCCATTCAAACAGATGGACATGCCAATCTGCCCTTCCAAATCTCAGATTGCCGGTTTAACAGGGCACCCAGACCAGTGAGTTCCATGTGGGGTCCCTCTGCGGCGCCGGCCGAAGTGGCCACGCGAGCCAGCTGCGTTAGCTGGCAAAGCGTCTCCTGTCTCTCCCACACCTGGGACTTTCAACACTCTGTGGGCAAAAAAGGTCCATTGGAGAATGCAGCTAGGACTCACCCTCTGTGCCTTCACTGAGAGCTGCAATCCTGAGTTGCTTCTACGACGCCATCTTGCGAGTCTCCCCTGTCTTTTTTTTTTATTACGTACACATTTCCTTTTGTCAGCAAGGCTAGACTGCAACAGTGCGATTTTTGCTTAATAAAACACCTGCCTTTTACGTTCAACTGATTGTAGTCCAAATGCCATTTTCAAGTAGCTGGGCTTGCAGGTGTCCACAACACCAAGTCCAACGAATATTCGATTTTAAATTTTCTGTACCTCCAACATATCTTGGTTTGACTTCCACAAAGCAGTCAATACATAGAAATAAAATACAAAAAGCTGCACACATGTGGGGTCATTTTTAGGCTACGAACACACCGTTTTTTGTGACGTGTCCCAATTTTAGTGTAGGTGCTGCTGAAGCGAGTACATGCCAAGCCAGCTCAGGTGTTTATGATTTTCTGTTTTTTGTTTGTTTGTTTGTTTTTCTGGGGGGCTGGCTACACTGTGTTATCGAGGCCAGTCTCAAACCTGTGACCTCACAATCTGCCTGCCTCGGCATTCTTTGTGCTGGGACTACAGGCTTGAGCCGCGGACCCCAAGCCAAATTGTCTTTTTGTCTTAAAGATGCGGTTTCACCATTTTGGTGTGGCGGGTCTCAAAAGCGCAACTTCTCGTGATCCGCCCGCCTTGAGTTTTGAGGTGACTGAATTACAGGATGCCGTGAGCCACCATGCCCAGCTGTTATAATGTATTGTTAAATAAGAAATCAGAGAGACTCTGCCAGGCGCTGCCATTCACACTAACAATGTAAGCACTTTGAAAGGCCGAGGTTGGCAGGTTTCCTGACGTCATGAATTCGAGGTCAGCCTGTGCATTACCGTGAAATCCCACCTCACATAATAAAAGAGAAAAGAAAAAAAGGTAATCAGAATGATGAGTGTGTGCAATTGAAACCAAACGAGGTGCCCAAGACTCCACCCTGAGAACCGCCTTTTTTGATTACGTACAGTTTCCCTCTTCTCACCAAGGCTGGACTGCAACAGTGCGATTTTTGCTTATTGAAACACCTGCCTTTTGCATTCAAGTGATTGTCATCTAAACGCCGTTCAAGTAGCTGGTGTTGCAGGTGTCCACACCACCAGGTTCAACTAATTTCCTATTTTAATTTTTCCGTACCTCCAATCTATCTTTGTTTGATTTCCACAAAGCAGTCAATACGTAGAAATAAAATACAAAAAGCAGCACACCTGTGGTGTCATTTTTACGCTATGAACACGCCGTTTTTTTGTGACGCTTCCCAACATTACCGTAGATGCTGCCTAAGTGAGTACATGCCAAGCCCAGCTCAGGTTTTTATGTTTTTCTGTTTTTTATAGAGAGCTGAATGCGCTGTGTTTATCCAGGCCAGTCTTGAACCTAGGACCTCACGATTCACCTGCCTCGGCATTCTTTTATGCTGGCACTACAGGCTTGAGCCTCGGAGCCCAAGCCAAATTGTCTTTTTGTTTTAAAGACACGGTTTCACCATTTTCGATGGGCGGTTCTCGAAAGCGCAGCTTCTTGTGATCCGCCCGCCTTGGTATTTGAGGCGACTCCATTAGAGGATGCCGTAATCCATGGTGTCAGGCTGTTATAATGTACATTTAAAAAGGAAATCAGAGAGACTCTGCGGGGCCCTGCCACTCACGCACGCAATCTAAGCATTTTGAAAGGACTAGGTAGGTGGGTTTGCTGAGGTCACGAGTTCGATGGCAGAATGTGCATTCCAGTGAAAACCCACCTCACATAATAAAAGAGAAAATAAAAAGGAGATATAATCAGACTGATGAGTGTGTGCAATTGAAACCAAAAAAAGTTCCTGGAGACTCCACCTTAAGATCGCCTTTCTTTATTTCGTGCAGTTTCCCTATTGTCACCAAGGCTGGGGTGCAATAATGCGATCTTTGCTTACTGCAACACCTGCAGTTATATTTTAACAGAATGTCATCTCAATGCCGTTCCAGTAGCTGGGGTTGCAGTCGTCCCCACCACCAGGTTCTACTAACTTTCTATTTTTAGATTTCTGGAACACCAATCTATCTTTATTTGATTTCCACAAAGCAATCAATATGTAGAAATTAAGTACAAAAGAATGCACACCTGTGGTGTCATTATTACGCTATGACCACCCCGGATTTTTGTGTAGGATCCCAATGTTAGCATAGGTGCTGCCGAAATGAGTACATGCCAAGCCCAGCTCAGATTTTTTGTTTTTTGTTTTTTTTTGCTTATTTTTGTTGTTAATAAGGAGCATGCCACACTGTGTTCCTCGAGGCCATTCTCGAACCTGTGACCTCACGATCTGCCTTCGTCGGCATTCTTTTTAGCTGGTACTAAAGGCTTGAGCCACAGAGCCGAATCCAAATATTCTTTTTGTTTTAAATACGCAATTTCACCATTTTGGTAGGGCGGGTCTCGAAAGCACATCTTCTCGTGATCCGCACGCCTAGATTTTTGAGGCGATTGAATTACAGGCTGCCCTTAGCCACCGTGCAGGGCTGTTATAATGTATTGTTCAAAAAGAAATCAGAGAGACTCTGCTCGGCGCTGCCACTCACACAGGCAATCTAAGCACTTTGAAAGGCCGAGGTGGGCGGGTTTTCTGAGTTCACGAGTTCGAACTCAGCCTGTGCAATCCAGTGAAAACCCACCTTAGATAATACAAGAGAGAAAAAAAAAATAAAAGAAAGGTTATCCGAATGATGAGAGTGTAAAATTGAAACAAAACGAGGTTCCCGGAGTGTCCACACCCAGAACCGCCTTATTTGGTTACGTACAGCTTCCGTCTTGTCACCAAGGCTGGACTGCAACTGTGAGAGTTTTGCTTATTGAAACAGCTGCCTTTGACGTTCAAGTGATTGTAGTCCAAATGCCATTGAATTCGCTGTGATTGCGGGTCTCCACAACACCAGGTCCAAGTAACTTTCTATTTTAATATTTTGTTACTCCAATCTATCTTTGTTTGATTTCCACAAAGCAGTCAATCCGTAGAAATGAAACACAAAAATGTGCACACCTGTGGTGTCTTTTTTATGCTGAAAATACACCATTTATTTTGTGATGCCTCCCAATTTTAGTGTAGGTGCTGTAGAAGCTAGAACATGCCAAGCCCATCTCAGGATTTTGTGTTTTTCTGTTGTTTTGCTTTTTATAGGGAATGGGCTATGCTGTGTTTATCGAAGCCAGTCTCGAACCTTTGACCTCACAATGCGCCAGCCTCGGCATTCTTTTGGGCTGGGACTACAGGCTTGAGCCGTGGAGCCCAAGCCAAACTGTCTTTTTGTTTTAAAGACACTGTTTCACCATTTTGCTCGGGCGGGTCTCCAAAGTGCAACTTCTCGTGATCCACCCGCCTTAGTTTTTGAGGTGACTCAATTACAGGATTCCGTCAGCCACGGTGTCAGGCTGTTATAATGTACACTTAAAAAGGAAATCAGAGAGACTCTGTGGGGCGCTGCCACTCATGCAAGCAATCAAAGCACTTTGAAAGGCCTAGGTGGTTGGGTTTGCTGAGGTCACGAGTTCGATGGCAGAATGTGCATTCCGGTGAAAACCTACCTCACATAATAAAAGAGAAAATTAAAAAAAGTAATCAGACTGACGAGTGTGTGCAATTGAAACCAAACAAAGTTCCCAGAGACTCCACCTTAAGATTGCCTTTCTTTATTTCCTGCAGTTTCCCTATTGTCACCTAGGCTGGGGTGCCATAATGTGATCTTTGCTTATTGCAACACCTGCCGTTTTATTTTAACAGAATGTCATCTCAATGCCGTTCGAGTAGCTGAGGTTGCAGTCGTCCCCACCACCAGGTCCTAGTAACTTTGTATTTTTAGATTTCTGGAACTCCAATTTATCTTTATTTGATTTCCAAAAAGCTGTCAATACGTATAAATAAAGTACAAAAGGATGCACACCTGTGGTGTCATTATTACGCTATGACCACCCCGGATTTTTGTGTAGCATCCCAATGTTAGCGTAGGTGCTGCTGAAACGAGTACATGCCAAGCCCAGCTTAGATTTTTTTTTTGAAAGTAAAAGAGAGGAAGAAAAAGAGGGAGAAAGAACAGAAATATTGCTTTATTGTGTAAATGGCTATTAATAATGGCCTATAATTATTTTATGTATTTACAATGGAGAATGTATATTTTATTTATCTAAAGTGGAGAGTTTGCTTATTAAGTTTACTTGTTACTGATCTGAGTTCAGATTCTGGATATCCTTATTAGTTTTCTGTTTCGTTGAGTCTGAATCTCTTTATGGGTCTTATGTATCTGGGTGTTAGGATGTATTGATCCTTATACCACTCTACCTTTGTTGGTTTGAAATCTGTTTTATCAAATTCATGGATTGAAACTCCTTTTTGTTTATTTATTTGTTTTTGTTCTCTATTTGGTTGGTTAATCTTTCTCCAACCCTTTGTTTTTAGTCTTTGTGTATCTTTAGATATAAAATATGTCTGGATATAGTATACCGTTAGGTTTTGGCTGTATCTTTTAATTAGAAAATTTAGTCAATTTCAATTTAAGATTACTGCCATTTGATGTTAACTGGCTATTTTATCCATTTGTTGATGTAAATTCTTCTTTATGTTGATGGTCTTTACTTTTTGGTCTATTTTTAGAAAGGCTAATACTGGTTATTCCTTTCTGTGTGTAATGCTTTTTCAGAAGTTTTTTGTAAAGCAGGCCTGGTGGTAATATAATCTCTGAGTACTTGCTTGTTCATAAAAGCTTTTATTTTTCCTTCAATTGTGAAGCTTAGTTTGGCAGGATATGAAATTATGGGCTGAAAGTTCTGTTTTTTCAGGATGTTAAATATTGGTCCCCACTCTCTTCTGACTTGTAGGGTTTCTACTGAGAGATCAGCTGTAATTCTAATAGGCTTCCCTTTGTGGGTAACCTGACCTTTCTCTCTGGCTGCCCTTAGTATTTTCTCCTTTGTTTCAACCCTGGTGAATCTAATGATTATGTGTCTTGGTGTTGCTCTTCTTAAGGAATATTGTTGTGGTGCTCTCTATATTACCTGAGGTTGAATGATATCTTGCTTTGCTAGATTGGGAAAATTCTCCTGTATAATATCCTGAAGAGTATTTTCCAGCTGGAATTCATTCTCTCCATCACATTCAGGTACACCTATTAAACGTAGATTAGGTCTTTTCACATAGTCCCATAATTCGTGGAGACTTTGCTCATTCCTTTTTATCCTTTTTCTCTATTCTTGTCTTCTCGTTCCATTTCATTAAGTCGGTCTTTGACCTCTGATATCCTTTCTTCTGCTTGATCAATTCGGCTATTCAAACTTGTGCATATTTCACTAAGTTCTCGTGTTGTATTTTTCAACTCCATTAGTTCGTTTATATTCCTCTCTATATTGTCCATTCTTTTTAACATTCTGTCTAATCTTTTTTCAAAGTTCTTAGTTTTTTTACATTGGGTTAGAACAAGTTGTTTCAATTCCCAGAAGTTTTTTACCATCCACCTTCTAAAGCCTCCTTCAGATACTGGAACACAGTCCTCTTCCATTAGGGCTTGTTCCGTTGCTGAAGAGGAATTACTGTCCCCTGTAGAAGGAGAGGGGTTCTGACTTTCGGTTTTCTTGGCCTTTTTAGGCTGTTTTTTTTTTTCCTTTATTGTGAATTTATCCATCTGATATCTTTACAATTAGCGCCTTTCTAATTAAATTCCTGAGAGGATGTCCAATTTATTGATTCCCAGTGCTGGAATCCGAGCAACCCACTGCGCCAACCAAAACAGCAGCGATAAGACTGATGGTGCTCTTCTGCCTGGGAATCTCCGGTCTGGCTTCCTTCTTGAGTCCGCAAGCGGCTCTGCCTTCCCGGATCTCCAAACACCAGTCAGTAAGGGAACCAGTCCCGCTCACTGTGCACGGAGAGCTGCCACGCCGAGGCGACGACAAAACCGCTGTGCCAGCCACAGAAGTAGCGCTGGTGACCCGCGGGGCTCCACCACTGGAAACCTTCTGGTCCGTGGGCGACAAAAATTCCTCTGAAAATGTGGTATCCTCAAGTTTTCCGAGCGTTCACTGGGAGCTACAATCCCGAGCTATTAGCGATCAGCCATCTTGGATCTCTCTCCCCTGTAGTGTCTTTTTTATGCTGCAAATACGCCGTTCATTTTGTGACCCCTCCCAATTTTAGTGTAGGTGCTGCTGAAGCGAGTACATGCCAAGCCCATCTCAGGATTTTGTGTGTTTCTGTTGTTTTGTTTTTTATAGGGAATGGGCTACGCTGTGTTTATCGAGGCCAGTCTCGAACCTGTGACTTCACGATGTGCCTGCCTCGGCATTCTTTTGTGCTGGGACTACAGGCTTGAGCCGCGGAGCCCAAGACAAATTGTCTTTTTCTTTTAAAGACGCGGTTTCACCATTTTGGTCGGGCGGGTCTCGAAAGCGCAACTTCTCGTGATTCGCTCGCCTTGGTATTTGAGGCGACTCAATTACAGGATGCTGTGAGCCACCGTGCCAGGCTGTTATAATGTACATTTAAAAAGGAAATCAGAGAGACTCTGCCGGGCACTGCCACTCACGCAAGCAATCTACGTACTTTGAAAGCCCTATGTGGGTGGGTTTCGTGAGGTCACGAGTTCGATGGCAGAATGTGCATTCTGGTGAAAACCCACCTCACATAATAAAAGAGAAAATAAAAGAAAGGTAATCAGACTGATGAGTGTGTGCAATTGAAACCAAACAAAGTTCCCGGAGACTACACCTTAAGATCGTCTTTCATTATTACGTGCAGTTTCCCTATTGTCACCAAGGCTAGAGTGTAATAATGCGATCTTTGCTTATTGAAACACCTGCCGTTTTAGTTTAATAGAATGTCATCTCAATGTTATTCGAGTAGCTGGTGTTGCAGTCGTTCCCACCACCAGGTCCTACTAACTTTCTATTTTTAGATTTCTGGAACTCAAATCTATCTTTATTTGATTTCCCAAAAGCAGTCAAAACGTAGAAATAAAGTACAAACAGCTGCACACCTGGGATGTCATGTTTATTCTATGACCACCCCGGATTTTTGTGTAGCATCCCAATGTTAGTGTAGGTGCTGCCGTAACGAGTACATGGTAAGCCCAGCTCAGATTTTTTATGTCTTATTTGCTTATTTTTGTTTTTAATAGGGAGCATGCTACACCGTGTTCCTCGAGGCCAGTCTCGAACCTGTGACCTCACGATATGCCTTCGTCGGCATTCTTTTGTGCTGGTACTAAAGGTTGAGCCGCGGAGCCGAAGCCAAATTGTCTTTTTGTTTTATAGACGCGGTTTCACCATTTTGGTCGGGCGGGTCTCGAAAGCGCAACTTCTCGTTATCCGCTAGCCTTGTTTTTTGAGGCGACTCAATTACAGGATGCCGTCAGCCACGGTGCTGGGCTGTTATAATGTACATTTGAAAAAGAAATCAGAGAGACTCTGCGGGACGCTGCCACTCACACAAGCAATCTAAGCACTTTGAAAGGCTTAGGTGTGTGGGTTTCCTGAGGTCCCGAGTTTGATGTCAGAGTGTGCAATTTGGTGAAAACCCACCTCACAAAATAAAAAGAAAATAAAAGAAACGTAATCAGACTGATGAGTGTGTGCAATTGAAACCGAACAAAGTTGCCAGAGCCTCCACCTTAAGATCGCCTTCCTTTATTACGTGCAGTTTCCCCATTATCACCAATGCTGTAGTGCAATAACGCGATTTTTGCTTATTTCAACACCTGCCGTTTTAGCTTAACATAATGTAATCTCAATGCCGCTTGAGTAGCTGGGCTTGCAGTCGTCCACACCACTAGGTCCTACTAACTTTCTATTTTTAGATTTCTGGACCTCCAATCTACCTTTATTTGATTTCCACAAAGCAGTCAATACGAATAAATCAAATACGAAATGCTGCACACCTGTGGTGTAATTTTTACGCTGAGACCACGCCGGCATTTCGTGTAGTGTCCCAAATTTAGTGTAGGTCCTGCCGAAGCAAGTACATGCCAGGCCCAGATCAGCTTTTTTATGTTTTTCTGGATGTTTTTTTGTTTTATTTTGTTTTTTATAGGGAGCTGGCAATGCGGTGTTATTTGAGGTCAGTCTCAAACCTGTGCCCTCACGATCCGTCTGCCTCGGCATTTGTATTTGCTGGGACTATGGGCTTGAGCCCTGATCGCAACCCAAATGGTCTTTTAGTTTTAAAGAAGCGGTTTTACCATTTTGATCGGGTGGGTCTGGAAAGTGCAACTTCTTGTGATCCGCCTGCCTTGATTTTTGAGGCGACTGAATGATACGCTGCCGTGAGACACCGTGCTGGGCTATTATAATGTATTGTTAAAAAGAAAATCAGATAGACTCTGCCGGGCGCTGCCACTCACGTAAGCAATCTAAGCAATTTTGAAGGCCGAGGTGGGCGGGCTATTTGACGTCACGAGTTCGAGGTCATAATGTGCATTCCGGTGAAACCCGAACTCACATCAAATAAGAGAAAAAAAAGAAAAGGAATCAGACTGATGAGTGTGTGCAATTGAAACAAAACGAAGTTCTCGGAGACTCCACCTTACGAAACGCCTTTATTTATTATGTGCTGTTTCTCTCTTTTCACGACGGCTGGAGTGCAACAGTGCAATGTCTGCTGATTGCAACACCTGCCGTTCTAGTTCAAGAGATTGTAATCCTAATGCTGTTCAAGTAGCTGGGGTTGCAGGCGTTAAGACCACCAGGTCCAAGTAACTTTCTATTTTACTTTTCTGTACCTCCAATCTATCTTTATTTTATTCCCAAAAAGCAGTCAATATGTAGAAATAAAGTACGAAAAGCTGCACATCTGTGGTGTCATTTTTACGCTATAACCACCCCGGATTTTTGTGTAGCATCCCAACGTTACCGTATGTGCTGCTGTAACGAGTACATGCCACTCCAAGCTCAGATATTTCATGTTTTTTTGCTTTTTCTGGTTTTTAATATGCAGCGTGCTACACTGTGTTCCTCGAGGCAAGTCTCGAACCTGTGACCTCACGATCTGTGTTCCTCAGCATTCTTTTGTGTTGGTACTAAAGGCTTGAGCCGCGGAGCCGAAGCCAAATTGTCTTTTTGTATTAAAGACGCGGTTTCACCATTTTGGTCGGGCGGGTCTGAAAAGCGCAACTTCTCGTCATCCGCCCACCTTGATTTTTGAGGCGATTGAATTACAGGCTCCCCTTAGCCACCGTGCAGGGCTGTTATAATGTATTGTTAAATAAGAAATCAGAGAGACTCTGCCTGGCGCTGCCACTAACACAAGCAATCTAAACACTTTGAAAGGCTGAGGTTGGCGGATTTTCTAAGGTAACGAGTTCGAGGTCAGCCTGTGCATTCTGGTGAAAACCCACCTCACATAATAAAAGAGAGAGAAAAAATAAAAGAAAGTTTATCGGAATGATGAGTGTGTGCAATTGAAACAAAACGTGGTGCCGGAACAGTCCACACAGAGAACCGCCTTATTTGGTTACGTACAGTTTCCGTCTTGTCACCAAGGCTGGACTGTAGCTGTGCGAGTTTTGCTTATTGAATCGACTGCCTTTTACGTTCAAGGGATTGTCGTCCAAATGCCCTTCAATTAGCTGGGGTGGCATGTCTCCACAACACCAGATAAAACTAACTTTCTATTTTAATTTTTCTGTACCTTTAATCAATCTTTGTTTGATTTCCACAAAGCAGTCAATCCATAGAAATGAAACACGAAAAGGTGCACACCTGTGGTGTCTTTTTTATGCTACAAATACGCCATTTATTTTGTGACGCCTCCCAATTTTAGTGTAGGTGCTGCCGAAGTGAGTACATAACAAGCCCATCTCAGGATTTTGTGTTTATCTGTTGTTTTGTTTTTATAGAAAATAAGTTACGCTGTGTTCATTGAGGCCAGTCTCCAACCTGTGACCTCATGATCCGCCTGCCTCGGCATTCTTTTGTGCTGGGACCACAGGCTTGAGCCGGGGAGTTGAAGCCAAATTGTCTTTTTGTTTTAAAGACGCGGTTTCACCATTTTCGTCGGGCGGGTTTCAAAAGCGCAACTCCTGGTGATTCGCCCGCCTTGGTTTTGAGGGGACTCAATTACAGGATGTGGTGAGCCCCCGTGCCGGGCTGTTATAATGTACATTTAAAAAGGAAATCAGAGAGACTCTGCAGGGCGTTGCTACCCACGCAAACAATCTAAGCACTTTGAAAGGCCTAGGTGGGTGGGTTTCCTGAGGTCACGAGTTCCATGTCAGAATGTGCATTCCGGTGAAAACCCACCTCACATAATAAAAGAGAAAATAAAAGAAAGGTAATCAGACTGATGAGTGTGTGCAATTGAAACCAAACAAAGTTCCCAGAGACTCTATCTTAAGATCACCTTTCTTTATAACGTACAGTTTCCCTATTTTCACCAAGGCTGGAGTGCAATAATGCAATCTTTGCTTATTGCAACACCTGCCATTTTAGTTTAACAGAATGTCATCTCAATGCCATTCGAGTAGCTGTGGTTTCAGTCGTCCAAACCACCAGGTCCTACTAAAAATCTATTTTTAGATTTCTGGACCTCCAATCTATCTTTATTTGATTTCCACCAAGCAGTCAATACGTAGAAATAAAATATGAAAAGCTGCACACATGTGGTGTTATATTTACGCTGCGACCACACCCGTTTTTCGTGTAGCGTCCCAATTTTAGTGTAGGTTCTGCCGAAGCGTGTCCATGCCAGGCCCAGCTCAGCTTTTTTATGTTTCTCTGTTTTTTTTTTGTGTGTGTGTGTGTGTGTGTGTGTGTGTGTGTTTTATAAGGAGCTGGCTACACAGTGTCCTTCGAGGCCAGTCTCTAACCTGTGACCTGACGGTCCGTGTGCCTCGGCATTCTTATGTGCTAAGACTACAGGCTTGAGCCACTGAGCGGAACTCAAATGGTCTTTTTGTTTTAAAGACACGGTTTCACCATTTTGATCGGGCGCTTTTCGAAAGTGCAACTTCTCGTTATCCACCCACCTTCGTTTTTGAGGAGACTCAATTAAAGGATGCCGTGAGCCACCATGCCGGGCTGTGATAATGTACATTTAAAAAGCAAATCAGAGAGACTCTGCAACGCTTTCCACTCACGCAAGCAATCTAAGCACATTGAAAGGCCTAGGTGGGTGGGTTTCCTGAGGTCACGAGTTCGATGGCAGAATGTGCATTCCGGTGAAAACCCACCTCACATAATGAAAGAGAAAATAAAAGAAAGGTAATCAGACTGATGAGTGTGTGCAATTGAAACCAAACAAAGTTCCTGGAGACTCCACATTAAGATCGCCTTTCTTTATTATGTGCAGTTTCCCTATTGTCATCAAGTCTTGACTGCAACTGTGCGATATCTGCTGATTGCAACACCTGCCGTTTTAGTTCAAGAGATTGCCATCTTTATTTTTGTTTCGTAAAGTGGAGTCTCTGAAAACTACGTTTTGTTTCAATTGCACACACTCATCCGTCTGATTAGCTTTCTTTTTCTTTTCTCTTATATTATGTGAGGTGGGATTTCACCAGAATGCACATTCTCACCTCGAACTCGTGACCTCAAAAAGGCAGCCCACGTCGGCCTTTCAAAGAGCTTAGATTGCTTATGTGAGTGGCATCGCCTGGAAGAGTCTCTCTGATTTTCTTTTTAACAATATATTATAACAGCCCGGCACTGTGTCTCATGGCAGCGTATCATTAAGTCCCCTAAAAAATTAAGGTGGGTGGATAAAGAAAAGTTGCGCTTTCAAGACCCGCCTGACCAAAATGGTAAACCCGCGTCTTTAAAACTAGAAGACCATTTGGGTTCTGTTCAGTGGCTCAAGCCTGTATGTAGTCCCAGCACATAAGGATGCCGAGGCAGACCGATCGTGAAGTCACAGGTTCGAGACTGGCCTCGAAGGACACTGCATAGCCAGCTTCCTATAAAAAAAAAAAGAAAAACAGAAAAACATAAAAAAGCTGAGCTAGGCCTGGATTGTTCATGCTTCGGCAAGACCTACACTAAGATTGGGACGCTACACGAAATGCCGGCGTGGTCGCAGCATAAAAATGACACCACAGGTGTGCAGCATTTCATATTTTATTTCTACGTATTGACTGCTTTGTGGAAATCAAATAAAGGAAGATTGGATGTCCAGAAATCTAAAAATAGCAAGTTAGTAGGACCTGGTGGTTTGGACGACTGCAATCGCAACTACTCGAACGGCATTGAGATTACATTTTGCTAAACTAAAACGGCAGGTGTTGCAATAAGCAAAGATCACATTATTGCACTCCAGCCTTGGTGACAATAGGGAAACTGTACGTTATAAAGAAAGGCGATCTTAAGGTGGAGTCTACGGGAACTTTGTTTGGTTTCAATTGCACACACTCATCAGTCTGATTACCTTTCTTTTCTTTTCTCTTTTATTATGTTAGGTGGGTTTTCACCGGATTGCACATTCTGACCTTGAACTCGTGACCTCAAAATGCCTGTCCACCTCGGCCTTTCAAAGTGCTTAGATTGCTTAGGTTAGTGGAAGCGCCCGGCAGAGTCTCTCTGATTTTCTTTTTAAAACTACATTATAACAGCCCAGATCGGTGTCTCATGGCAGCATATTATACAATAGCCTCAAAAATCAAGGCAGGCGGATCATGAGATGTTGCGATTTCAAGACCCTCCCAACGAAAATGGTAAAACCTCTTCTTTAAAACTAAAATACCATTTGGGTTGCACTCAACGGCTAAAGCCTGTACTCCCAGCACATAAGAGTGTTGAGGCAGACAGATTGATAGGTCACAGGTTCGAGACTGGCCTCGACAGACACCGGGTAGCAAGCTCACTATAAAAAAAAAAAAAAAAAAAAAAAATAAAAACAGAAAAACGTAAACAAGCTGAGCTGGGTCTGGCATGTACATGCTTCAGCAGGACCTACACTAAAATTGGGATGCTACACAAAAGGTCGGCGTGGTCACAGCATAAAAATGACAACACAGGTGTGAAGCTTTTCGTATTTTATTTCTACATATTGACTGCTTGGTGGAATTCAAATAAAGATAGATTTGAGGTCCAGGAATCTAAAAATAGAAAGTTAGTAGGAACTGGTGGTGTGGACGACTGCAACCTCAGCTACTCGAATGGCATTGAGATGACATTCTGTTAAACTAAAACGGAAGGTGTTGCAATAAGCCAAGATAGCATTATTGCACTCTAGCCTTGGTGACAATAGGGAAACTGCACGTAATAAAGAAAGGCGATCTTAAGGTGGAGTCTCCGGGAACGTTGTTTGGTTTTAATTGCACACACTCATCAGTCTGATTACCTTTTATTTATTTTCTCTTTTAATATGTGACGTGGGTTTTAACCGGAATGCACATTCTGACATCGAACTCGTGACCTCAGGAAACCCAACCACCTAGGCCTTTCAAAGTGCTTATATTGCTTGCGTGAGTGGCAGTGCCCCGCAGAGTCTCTCTGATTTCCTTTTTAAATGTACATTATAACAGCCCATTACAATGGCTCACGGCATCCTGAAATTGAGTCACCTCAAAAACTAAGGTGGGCGGATCACAAGAGGTTTCTATTTCGAGACCCGCCCAACCAATACGGTGAAACCGCGTCTTTAAAACAAAAAGAAAATTTGGCTTGGGCTCCGCGGCTCAAGCCTTTAGTACCAGCACAAAAAATGCCAACGAAGGCAGATCGTGAGGTCACAGGTTCGAGACTGGCCTCGAGGAACACAGTGTAGAACGTTCCATATTAAAAATAAAATAAGCAAAAAAACATAAAAAATCTGAGCTGGGTTGGCATGTACTCGTTTGGGCAGCACCTAGACTAACATTGTAATGCTAATAAAAAAAACCGGGGTGGCCATAGCGTAAAAATGACACCACAGGCGTGCAGCTTTTTGTACTTTATTTCTATGTATTGACTGCTTCTTGGAAATCAAATAAAGATAAATTGGAGGTACAGAAAAATAAAAATACTAAGTTACTTGGACCTGGTGGTCTGAACACCCGAAACCCCAGCTACTTGAACAGCATTTGGATTACAATCTCTTGAACTAAAATGGCAGGTGTTGCAATCAGCAGAGATCCCACTGCTGCACTCCAGCCTTGGTGACAAGGGGGAATCTGCACATAATAAGTAAAGGTGTTTCGTAAGGTGAAGTCTCTGAGAACTTGGTTTTGTTTCAATAACACAAACTCATCAGCCTGATTACCTTTCTTTTTTTTTCTTTTATATTATGTGAGGTGGGGTTTCACTGGAATGCACATTCTGACCTCGAACTCGTGACCTCAAAATGCCCATCCACCTCGGCCTTTCAAAGTGCTTAGTTTGCTTAGGTGAGTGGAAGCGCCCGGCAGAGTCTCTCTGATTTTCTTTTTAAAAATACATTATAACAGCCCAGACCGGTGTCTCATGGCAGCATATTATACAGTAGCGTCAAAAATCAAGGTGGGCAGATCACGAGAAGTTGCGATTTCGAGACCCGCCCGACGAAAATGGTAAAACCACTTCTTTAAAACTAAAACACCATTTGGGTTGCACTCAGCAGCTAAAGCCTGTAGTCCCAGCACATAAGAATGCCAAGGCAGACAGACAAATAGGTCACAGGTTCGAGACTGGCTTCGATGGACACCACGTAGCCAGCTCACTATAAAACAAAACAAAACAAAACAAAAAACAGAAAAACCTAAACAAGCTGAGCTGGGCCTGGCATGTAAAACCTTCAGCAGGACCTACACTAAAATTGGGATGCCACACGAAAGGCCGGCATGATCACAGCATAAAAATGACAACACAGGTGTACAGCTTTTCGTATTTTATTTCTACGTATTGACTGCTTGGTGGAAATCAAATAAAGATAAATTTGAGGTCCAGAAATCTAAAAATAGAAAGTTAGTAGAAACTGTTGGTGTGGAGGACTGCAACTCCAGCTACTCGAATGGCATTGAGATGACATTCTGTTAAACTAAAACGGCAGGTGTTGCAATAAGCAAGGATCGCATTATTGCATTCCAGCCTTGGTGACAATAGGGAAACTGCACGTAATAAAGAAAGGCGATCTTAAGGTGGAGTCTACGGGAACTTTGTTTGGTTTCAATTGCAAACACTCATCAGTCTGATTACATTTCTTTTATTATCTCTTTGATTATGTGAGTCGGGTTTTCAAATGAATGCACATCGAACTTGTGACCTCAGAAAACCCACAGACCTAGGCCTTTCAAAGTGCTTAGATTGCTTTCGTGAGTGGCAGCGCCCCGCACAGTCTCTCTGATTTTCTTTTTAAATGTACATTATCACAGCCCGGCACGGTGGCTCACGGCATCCTGTAATTGAGTGGGCTCAAAAACCAAGGTGGGCGGATCACGAGAAGTTGCGCTTTCGAGACCCGCCCGACCAAAATGGTGAAACCGTGTCTTTAAAACAAAAAGACAATTTGGCTTGGGCTCTGCGGCTCAAGCCCGTAGTCCCAGCACAAAAGAATGCCGAGGCAGGTGGATCATGAGGTCACAGGGTCGAGACTTGCCTCGATAAACACAGCGTAGCCCATTCCGTATAAAAAACATAACAACAGAAAAACACAAAATCTTGAGATGGGCTTGGCATGTACTCGCATCGGCAGAACCTACACTAAAATAGGGAGGCGTCACAAAATAAACGGCATATTTGCAGCATAAAAAAGACACCACAGGTGTGCACCTTTTCGTGTTTTATTTCTACGGATTTACTGCCTTGCGGAAATCAAACAAAGATAGATTGGAGGTACAGAAAAATTAAAATGGAAAGTTAGTTGGACCTGGTGTTGTGGACACCTGCAACCCTAGCTAATTAAACAGCATTTGGACCACAATAACTTGAATGTAAAAGGCAGATGTTTCAATAAGCAAAACTTGCACAGTTGCAGTCCGGCCTTGGTGACAAGAGGAAAACTGCATGTAACCAAATAAGGTGGTTCTGGGTGTGGACTCTCCGGGCACCTCGTTTTGTTTCAGTTGCACACACTCATCATTCCAATAACCTTTTTTTATTTTTTCTCTCTCTTTTATTATGTGAGGAGGGTTTTCACCATAATGCACAGGCTGATCTCGAACTTGTGACCTCAGAAAATCCGCCCACCTAGGCCTTTCAAAGTGCTTAGACTGCTTTTGTGAGTGTCAGCACCCAGCAGAGTCTCTCTGATTTCTTATTTAACGATACATTATGGGGGACACTCGAAAGATGGCGTCATAGAATCGATTCAGGATTGCAGCTGTCAGTGAAGGCACAGAGGGTGAGCCCTAACCGCATTCTTGGATGGACCTTTTTTGCCCACAGATTGTTCAAAGTCCCAGGTGTGGGAGAGACACGGGACACTAGTACAGCCAGCTCATGCAGCCAGCTCACACGGCTTATTTGGCTGGCACCACAGCAGGACCTGCCATGGATCTCACTGGTCTGGGTGCCCTGTTAAACCGGCAATCTGAGAGTTGGAAGGGCAGATTGGCATGTCCATGTGATTGAGTGGGACTTGGATAATGAGCCAGACCAGGAGACTTCTGGGAAGTGTGATCTGAGCTGGTGCAGTGGGCAGCGGCATGGGAGATCACACGGATCCCAGTGCCCTATCAGCAAGCTACTTGGGCGCCAGTGAGAGAGTCGACCTTTAAGCTTGGGAAGAGGAAGAGAGAGAGAGAGAGGAAGGACTCTGAGGCAGGGAGCTGGGTGATTGGGCTTGGCGGGTCCCAACCTCACGGGGACAAGCAGGGTGGCGATTGGAGGTGCTTGGGGCTGAGTTTTGCTGCTGGCATCTAGGACATTGCAGCCCGGTGCAGGAGGGGCATCTGCTTTTATGGATGCAATCTGCCTCTACTGAAGTACCGCCCAGGGCTGATGCAGCCTGCCGTTGCTGGGGCAACCTGCCATAACAGAGACTCCACCAGTAGAGGGGAATGCTCCACAGCAGAACAGAGACCAGCAGCAACAGGGCAGACCCACGCTAGCAGGGCAGAGCCCTGGCAGGCAAACAGTGAATAGACTGCCTCCTAGTGGGGAAGGACACTGCAACATATACTCATAACGAAAGTCTCAACTCCCTGAGACAGAGCATCTAAGGGGGGGAAAAAGAGTGGTGTTTATGAGTTCTGTTGCAGCAGACATAAACAACCTCCCAACAACTGAATGAACAACAGAGCTCACAGCTCAGCACCGCAGCTCCTATAAAGCACAGACCATCTCCTCAAGGAGCTCCCTGACTCCTGTATATCCAAAGAGTCACCCCAAAAAAGGACTAATCAGACTGACATTTGGCTGGCATCATTCTGGACAAAAGACAGCAGAAGAAGAAACTGGTATCATCCCTCACTGTTCCGAAGCTGCTACAGGTATACACCAGACAAGCAGGGCCTGGAGTAGACCTCAGCAGTCATACAGCAGAGGGGCTAGACCACTAGAAGGAAAACTAAGTAACAGAAATACTTCATCATCAACAATCTCAGCGTCCACACAGAGACCCAATTGAAAAATCAGCAACTACTAAGATGACAGGTGAATAAATCCATAAAGATGGGAAGAAACCAGCGCAAAAAGGAGGAAAACACCCGAAACCAAAACACCTCACCTCCAAAAAAGGACCAAAACGCTTCACCAGCAAGGGAACAAAGCTGGATGGAGAATGAGTGTGACAAAATGGTGGAATCAGACTTCAGATAGTGGATAATGAGAAATTTCAGTGAGCTAAAAGAACATGTTCTAAATCATTGCAAAGAAACTAAGAACCTTGAAGAAAGATTTGAAAAAAGATTCGAGGAATTGATAACAAGAATGATCAAGTTAGAGAGGAATATGATGAATTGAAGGAGCTGAAAAACACAACACGAGAACTTCGCGAAGCATGCACAAGTTTCAACAGCCGAATTGACCAAGCAGAAGAAAGAATATCAGAAGTTAAAGATCAACTCAATGAAATAAAACGAGAAACCAAGATTAAAGAAAAAAGCGCAAAAAGGAATGAACAAAATCTCCAAGAAATGTGGGACCAATGGAACAGAACAGAAGCATGGGAGGCAACAAAACATATCTACAACCATATTATCTTTGATAAACCTGAAAAAACAAGCAATGGAGAAAGGATTCCCTATTTAATAAATGGTGTTGGGAAAACTGGCTAGCCATGTGCAGAAAGCAGAAACTGGACCCCTTCCTGACACCTTACACTAAAATTAACTCCAGATGGATTAAAGACTTAAACATAAGACCTGACACCATAAAAACCCTAGAAGAAAATCTAGGCAAAACCATTCAGGACATAGGAGTAGGCAAGGACTTCATGAACAAAACACAAAAAGCATTGGCAACAAAAGCCAAAATAGACAAATGGGACCTAATCAAACTCCACAGCTTCTGCACGGCAAAAGAAACAGTCACTAGAGTGAATCGGCAACCATCAGAATGGGAAAAAATCTTTGCAGTTTACACACCTGACAAAGGGCTGATATCCAGAATTTACAAACAACTCAAACAGATTTACAGGAAAAAAACAAACAAGCCCATTCAAAAATGGACAAAGGATATAAACAGACACTTTACAAAAGAAGACATACATGAGGCCAACAAACTTATGAAAAAATGCTCATCATCACTGGTCATTAGAGAGATGTAAATCAAAACCACATTGAGATACCATCTCACACCAGTTACAATGGGGATCATTAAAAAATATGGAGACAGCAGATGCTGGAGAGGATGTGGAGAAATAGAAACACTCTTACACTGTTGGTGGGAGTGTAAATTAGTTCAACCATTGTGGAAGACAGTGTGGCGATTCCTCAAGGACCTAGAAATAGAAATTCCATTTGACCCAGCAATTCCATTACTGGGTATATATCCAAAGGACTATAAATCGTTCTACTATAAGGACACATGCACACAAATGTTCATTGCAGCACTGTTTATAACAGCAAAGAACTGGAACCAACCCAAATGCCCATCGATTATAGACTGAACTGGGAAAATGTGGCACATATACACCATAGAATATTATGCAGCAATCAAAAATGATGAGTTTGTGTCCTTTGTAAGGACATGGATGAATCTGGAGAACATCATTCTCAGCAAACTGACACAAGAACAGAAAAAGAAATACCGCATATACTCACTCATAGGTGGGTGAGAGAAATGAGAACACATGGACACAGAGAGGGGGTCTACTACACACTGGTGTCTATTGGGGGAAATGGGGGAAAGACAGCGGGGGGGCTGGGGAGGGATAGCCTGTGGATGAATGCCAAGTGTGGGTGAAGGGGAGGAAGGCAGCAAAACACACTGCCATGTGTGTACCTATGCAACTATCTTGCATGTTCTGCACATGTACCCAAAAACGTATAATGCAATAAAAATAAATAAATAAATAAATAAATAAAAACAATACATTATAACAGCCCTGCACGGTGGCTAAGGGCAGCCTGTAATTCAATCGCCTCAAAAACCAAGGTGGGCGGATCACAAGAAGTTGCGCTTTCTATCCCTGCCCGACAAAAATGGTGAATCCGCGTCTTTAAAACAAAAAGACAATTTGGCTTCGGCTCCTTGGCTCAAGCCCTTAGTACCAGCACAAAAGAATGCCGACGAAGGCAGATCATCAGGTCACAGGTTCAAGACTGGCCTCGATTAACAAAGCGTAGTCCGTTCTCTATTAAAAACAAAAATAAACAAAAAAAAACCATAAAATATCAGAGCTGGGCTTGGCATGTACTCGTTTTTTCAGCACCTACACTGCCATTGGGATGGTACACAAAATCCGGAGTGGTCGTAGCTTAAAAATGACTCCAAATGTGTGCAGCTTTTGGTATTTTATTTCTACGTATTGACTGCTCTTTGAAAATCAAATAAAGATAGATTGGAATTCCAGAAATCTAAAAATAGAAAGTTAGTAGGACTTGGTGGTGTGGACGACTGCAACCCCAACTATTCGAACGGCATTGAGATGACATTCTGTTAAACTAAAATGGCAGGTGTTGCAATAAGCAAATATCACATTATATCACTCCAGCTTTGGTGACAATAGGGAAATTGCACGTAATAAAAAATTCGATCTTAAGCTAGAGTCTCTGGGAACTTTATTTGGTTTCAATTGCACACACTCATCAGTCTGATCACCTTTCTTTTATTTTCTCTTTTATTATGTGAGGTGGGTTTTCACCGGAATGCACATTCTGACATCGAACACGTGACCTCAGGAAACCCACCCACCTAGGCCTTTCAGAGTTCTTAGATTGCTTGCGTGAGTGACAGCACCCCGCAGAGTCTCTCTGATTTTCTTTTTAAATGTACATTATCACAGCCCTGCACGGTGGCTCACGGCATCCTTTAATTGAGTTGCCTCAAAAACCAAGGCCGGCGGATCACGAGACGTTGCGCTTTCGAGACCCGCCCGACCAAATTTGTGTAACCGCGACTTTGAAACAAAAAGACAATTTGGCTTGGGCTCCACTGCTCAAGTCTTTAGTCTCAGCACAAAAGAATGCCGAGGCAGGCCGAGGGTGAGATAACAGGTTCGAGACTGGCCTCCATAAACACAGCATAGACCGTTCCCTATAAAAAACAAAACAACAGAAAAAGACAAAACCCTGAGATTGGCTTGTCATATACTCGCTTCGGCAGCACCTACACTAAAATTGGGAGGCGTCACAAAATAAACGGTGTATTTGTAGCATAAAAAAGACACCACAGGTGTGCACCTTTTTGTGTTTCATTTCTACGGGTTGACTGCTTTGTGGAAATCAAACAAAGATAGATTGCAACTACAGAAAAATTAAAATAGATAGTTAGTTGGACCTGGTGTTGTGGAGACCTGCAACCCCAGCTAATTGAATGGCATTTGGACTACAATCACTTGAATGTAAAAGGCAGGTGTTTCAATAAGCAAAACTCGCACAGTTGCAGTCCAGCTTGTTGACAAGAGGGAAACTGGACGTAACCAAATAAGGCAGTTCTGGGTGTGGACTCTCCGGGCACCTCGTTTTGTTTCAATTGCACATGCTCATCATTCTGCTAGCTTTTCTTTTATTTTTTCTCTCTCTTTTATTATGTGAGGTGGGTTTTCACTGGAATGCACAGAATGACCTCGAACTCGCGACCTCAGAAAACCCGCCCAACTCGGCCTTTCAATGTGTTTAGAATGCTTGTGTGAGTGGCAGTGTTCGGCAGTCTCTCTGATTTCTTATTTAACAATAGATTATAACAGCTCTGAATGGTGGCTAAGGGCAGCCTGTAATTCAATCGCCTCAAAAATCAAGGCATGCGGATCACGAGAGGTTGCACTTTCGAGACCTGCCCGACCAAAATGGTGAAACCGCGTCTTTAAAACAAAAAGACAATTTGGCTTTGGCTCCACGGCTCAGGCCTTTTGTACCAGCAAAAATGAATGCCAATGAAGGCAGATCCTGAGGTCACAGGTTCAAGACTGGCCTTGAGGAACGCAGTGTAGCACGCTCCCTATTAAAAACAAAAATAAGCAAAAAAAAAAAAAACATAAAAAATTTGAGCTTGGCATGGCATGTACTCGTTTCGGCAGCACCTACACTAACATTGGGATGGTACACAAAAATCCGGGGTGGTCAGAGTGTAAAAATGACACCTCAAGTGTGCAATTTTTGGACTTTATTTCTACGTATTGACTGCTTTTTGGAAAACAAATGAAGATAGATTGGAGTTCCAGAAAACTAAAAATAGAAAGTTGGTAGGACCAGGTGGTGTGGACGACTGTAACCCCAGCAATTCAAATGGCATTGAGATGATATTCTGTTAAACTAAAACGGCAGGTTTTGCAATAAGCAAAGATCACATTATCGCACTCCAGCCTTGGTCACAATGGGGAAACTGCACATAATAAATAAAGGCGATCTTAAGGTGGAGTCTCCGGGAACTTTGTTTGGTTTCAATTGCACACACCCATCAGTCTGATTATTTTTCTTTTATTTTCTCTTTTATTATGTGAGGTGGGTTTTCACCGGAAAGCACATTCTGACTTCAATCTCATGACCTCAGGAAACCCACCCACCTAGGCTTTTCAAAAAAGCTTAGATTTCTTGCGTGAGTGGCAGCGCCCCACAGAGTCTCTCTGGTTTATCATTTAACAATACATTATAACAGCCCTGAACGATGGCTAAGAGCAGCTGTAATTCAACCGCCTCTAAAAGCAAGGTGGGCGGATCACGAGTAGTTGCGCTTTCGAGACCCGCCCGACCAAAATGGTGAAACCGCGTCTTTAAAACAAAAAGACAGTTTGGCTTGGGCTCCGCGACTCAAGCCTGTAGTCCCAGCACAAAAGAATGCCAAGGCAGGCGGATTGTGAGGTCACAGGTTCGACACTGGCCTCGATAAACACAGCATAGTCCGTTTTCTATAAAAGACAAACAAACAAAAAAAAAAAAAAAGAAAGAAAAACACAAAATCCTGAGATGGGCTTGGCATGTACTCGCTTCGGCAGCACCTACACTAAAATTGGGATGCCTCACAAAATAAATGGCGTATTTGCAGCATAACAAAGACACCACAGGTGTGCACCTTTTCGTGTTTCCTTTCTACGGATTGACTGCTTTGTGGAAATCAAACAAAGATAGATTGGAGTTACAGAAAAAGTAACATAGAATGTTAGTTGGACCCGGTGTTGTGGAGACCTGCAACCCCAGCTATTTGAATGGCATTTGGACTACAATCACTTGAACGTAAAAGGCAGGTGTTTCAATAAGCAAAACTCACAGTTGCACTCCACACGTGGTGACAAGAGGGAAACTGTACGTAACCAAATAAGGCGGTTCTGGGTGTGGAGTCTCTGGGCACCTCGTTTTGTTTCAATTGCACACGCTCATCATTCCAATAACCTTTCTTTTATTTTTTCTCTTTCTTTCATTATGTGAGGTGAGATTTCACCAGAATGCATATTCTGATATCGAACTCGTGACCTCACGAAACCTACCCACCTAGGCCTTTCAAAGTGCTTAGATTGCTTACGTGAGTGGCAGCGCCTGGCAGAGTCTCTCTCATTTTTGTTTTAACCATACATTATTACAGCCCAGCACGGTGTCTCGCGGTAGTGTATCATTCAGTAGCCTCAAAAATGAAGGCTGGCGGATCACGAGAAGTTGCGGTTTGAGACCCGCCCGACCAAAGTGGTAAAACCGCGTCTTTAAAACTAAAAGACCTATTGGGTTGCCCTCAGCGGCTCAAGCCTCTAGTCCTAGCACATAAGAATGCCGATGCAGACGGATCGTGAGGTCACAGGTTCGAGACGGACCTCGAAGGACACCGCATAACCAGCTTCCTATAAAAAACAAAGAAACAAAAAAAAACCATAAAAACATAAAAAAGTTTAGCTGGGCCTGGCGTGTACACGCATCAGCAGGACCTACACTAAAATTGGGACGCTACATGAAAGTCCGGCGTGGTCGCAGTGTAAAAATGACACCACAGGTGTGCAGCTTTTCGTATTTTATTTGTATATATGGACTGCTTTGTGGAAATCAAATAAAGATATATTTTAGGTCCATAAAGCTAAAAATAGAAACTTAGTAGGACCTGGTGGTATGGACGATTGCAAAACAAGCAACTCGAATGGCATTGAGATGACATTCTGTTAAACTAAAACGGCATGTGTTGCAATAAGCAAAGATCACATTATTGCACTTCAGCCTTGGTGACAATAGGGAAACTGCACGTAATAAAGAAAGGCGATCTTAAGGTGGAGTCTCCAGGCACTTTGATTGGTTTCAATTGCACACACTCATCAGTCTGATTATCTTTCTTTTATTTTCTCTTTTATTATGTGACATGGGTTTTCACCGGAATGCACATTCTGAAATTGAACTCGTGACCTCAGGAAACCCAGCCACCTAGGCCTTTCAAAGTGCTTAAATTGCTTGCGTGAGTGGCAGCACCCCGCAGAGTCTCTCTAATTTCTTATTTAACGATACATTATAACAGCCCTGCACGGTGGCTATGGGCAACCTGTAATTCAATCTACTCAAAAATCAAGGCGGGCGGATCACTAGAAATTGTCCTTTCGAGACTTGCCCGACCAAAATGGTGAAACCGTGTCTTTAAATCAAAAAGACAATTTCGCTTCATCTCCGCGGCTCAAGCCTTTAGTACCAGCACAAAAGAATGCTGACGAAGGCAGATCGTGAGGTCACAGGTTCGAGACTGGCCTCGAGGAACACAGTGTAGCAGGCTCTCTATTTAAAACAAAAATAAGCAAAGAAAAAAACCATAAATATTTTAGCTGGGCTTTCCATGTACTCCTTTCAAAAGCACCTACACTAATATTGGAATGCTACACAAAAATCCGGGGTTGTCATAGCGTAAAAATGACACCACAAGTGTGCAGCTTTTTGTACTTTATTACTACGTATTGACTGGTGTTCAGAAATCAAATAAAGATAGATTGGAGTTCCAGAAATCTATAAATAGAATGTTAGTAGGACCTGGTGGTGTGGACGACTGCAACCCCAGCTACTCGAACGGCATTGAGATTACATTCTGTTAAACTAAAACGGAAGGTGTTGCAATAAGCAAAGATCGCATTATTGGACTCCAGCCTTGGTGACAACAGGGAAGCTGCACGTAATAAAGAAAGGCGATCTGAAAGTGGAGTCTCCGGGAACTTGTTTGGTTTCAATTGCACACACTCATCAGTCTGATTACCGTTTTTTTATTTTCTCTTTTATTATGTGAGGTGGGTTTTCACCGGAATGCACATTATGACATCAAACTCTTTACCTCTGGAAACCCACCAACCTAGGTCTTTCAAAGTGCTTAGATTGCTTGCGTGAGTGGCAGCGCCCCTCAGAGTCTCTCTAATTTCCTTTTTAAATGTACATTATAACAGGACGGCATGGTGGGTGACGGCATTCTGTAATTGAGTCGCCTCAAAAACCAAGCCGGGCAAATCACGAGAAGTTCGCCTTTGAGACCCGCCAGACCAAAATGGTGAAACCGCGTCTTTAAAACAAGAAGACAATTTGGCTTGGGCTCCGCCACTCAAGCCTGTAGTCCCAGCACAAAAGAATGCCGAGGCAGGCGGATCGTGAGGTCACAGGTTAGAGACGGGCCTCGATAAACACAGCGTAGCTTCTTCCCTATAAAAAACAAAACAACAGAAAAACACAAAATACTGATATGGGCTTGGCATGTACTCGCTTCGGCAGCACCTACACTAAAATTGGGAGGCGTCACAAAGTAAACGGTGTATTTGCAGCGTAAAATAACACCACAGGTGTGCATTTTTCTGTTTCATTTCTACGGATTTACTGCTTTGTGGAAATCAAACAAAGATAGATTGGAGGTACAGAAAAAATAAAATTGAATGTTAGTTGGATTTGGTGTTGTGGAGACCTGCAACCCCAGCTAATTGAACGGTGTTTGGACTACAATCACTTGAATGTAAAAGGCAAGTGTTTCAATAAGCAAAACTCGCACAGTTGCAGTCCAGGCTTGGTGACAAGTGGGAAACCATACGTAACCAAATAAGGTGGTTCTGGGTGTGGAATCTCTGGGCACCTCGTTTTGTTTCAATTGCACACACTCATTATTCTGATAACCTTTCTTTTGTGTTTTCTCTCTCTTTTATTTATTTATTTATTTTATTATTTATTTTAATTTTTATTGCATTATAGGTTTTGGGGTACATGTGCAGAACGTGCAAGATAGTTGCATAGGTACAAACATGGCAGTGTGTTTTGCTGCCTTCCTCCCCCTCACCCACACTTGGTATTCATCCCCAGGCTATCCCCCAAGCCCCCCCCACTGTCCCTCCCCCATTTCCCCCAAGAGTCCCCAGTGTATAGTAGACCACCTCTCTGTGTCCATGTGTTCTCATTTTTCTCACCCGCCTATGAGTGAGTATATGCGGTATTTCTTTTTCTGTTCTTGTGTCAGTTTGCTGAGAATGATGTTCTCCAGATTCATCCATGTCCCTACAAAGGACACAAACTCATCATTTCTGATTGCTGCATAATATTCCATGGTGTATATGTGCCACATTTTCCCAGTCCAGTCTATCATCGATGGGCATTTGGGTTGGTTCCAGGTCTTTGCTATTGTAAACAGTGCTGCAATGAACATTCGTGTGCATGTGTCCTTATAGTAGAACGATTCACAGTCTTTTGTGTAGATACCCAGTAATGGGATTGCTGGGTCAAATGCAATTTCTATTTCTGGGTCCCTGAGGAATTGCCACACTGTCTTCCACAATGGTTGAACTAATTTACACTCCCACCAACAGTGTAAGAGTGTTCCTATTTCTCCACATCCTTTCCAGCATCTGTTGTCTCCAGATTTTTTAATGATCGCCATTCTAACTGGTGTGAGATGATATCTCAATGTGGTTTTGATTTGCATCTCTCAAATGACCAATGATGATGAGCACTTTTTCATATGTTTGTTGGCCTCATGTATGTCTTCTTTTGTAAAGTGTCTGTTCATATCCTTTGCCCATTTTTGAATGGGCTTGTTTGTTTTCTTTCTGTAAATCTGTTTGAGTTATTTGTAAATTCTGGATATCAGCCCTTTGTCTGATGCGTAACCTGCAAAGACTTTTTCCCATTCTGATGGTTGTCGATTCGCTCTAGTGACTGTTTCTTTTGCCGTGCAGAAGCTGTGGAGTTTGATTAGGTCCCATTTGTCTATTTTGGCTTTTGTTGCCAATGCTTTAGGTGTTTTGTTCATGAAGTTCTTGCCTACTCCTATGTCCTGAACGGTTTTGCCTAGATTTTCTTCTAGGGTTTTTATGGTGTCAGGTCTTACATTTAATGCCTTAAATCCATCTGGAGTTAATTTTAGTGTAAGGTGTCAGGAAGGGGTCCAGTTTCTGCTTTCTGCACATGGCTAGCCAGTTTTCCCAAAACCATTTATTAAATAGGTAATCCTTTCCCCATTGCCTGTTTTTGTCTGGTTTATCAAAGATGATATGGTTGTAGATATGTTGTGTTGCCTCCGATGTTTCTGTTCTGTTCCATTGGTCTATATCTCTGTTTGGTACCAGTACCATGCTGTTTTGATTACTGTAGCCTTGTAGTATAGTTTGAAGTCTGGTAGCGTGATGCCTCCCGCTGTGTTCTTTTTGCTTAGAATTGACTTGGCTATGCGGGCTCTTTTTTGGTTCCATATGAAATTCATGGTGGTTTTTTCCAGTTCTATGAAGAAATTCAATGGTAGTTTGATGGGGATAGCATTGAATGTGTAAATTACTTTGGGCAGTATAGCCATTTTCACAATATTGATTCTTCCTAACCACGAACATGGAATGTTTCTCCATCTGTTTGTGTCCTCTCTTATTTCGTTGAGCAGATGTTTGTAGTTTTCCTTAAAGAGGTCCCTTACATTCCTAGTGAGTTGTATTCCTAGGTATTTTATTTTCTTTGTAGTGATTGTGAATGGCAGTTCGTTCTTAATTTGGTTCTCTTTAAGTCTGTTATTGGTGTATAGGAATGCTTGTGATTTTTGCACATTGATTTTATATCCTGAGACTTTGCTGAAGTTGCTTATCAGTTGCAGGAGCTTTTGGGCTGAGGTGATGGGGTCTTCTAGGTATACTATCATGTCGTCTGCAAATAGACACAATTTGGCTTCCACCTTTCCTATTTGAATACCCTTTATTTCTTTTTCTTGCCTGATTGCTCTGGCTAGAACTTCCAGTACTATGTTGAATAGAAGGGGTGAGAGAGGGCATCCTTGTCTAGTGCCGGATTTCAAAGGGAATGCTTCCAGTTTTTGCCCATTAAGTATGATATTGGCTGTTGGTTTGTCGTAAATAGCTTTTATTACTTTGAGATATGTTCCATCAATACCAAGTTTATTGAGGGTTTTTACCATAAAGGGCTGTTGAATTTTGTCAAATGCCTTCTCTGCTTCAATTGAGATAATCATGTGGTTTTTGTTTTTGCTTCTGTTTATGTGGTGAATTACATTTATAGACTTGCGTATGTTGAACCAGCCTTGCATCCCCGAGATGAATCCTACTTGATCATGATGGATAAGTTTTTTAATGTGCTGTTGCAATCGATTTGCCAGAATTTTATTGAAGATTTTTGCATCTATGTTCATCATGAATATTGGCCTGAAGTTTTCTTTTCTTGTTGAGTCTCTGCCAGGTTTTGGTATCAGGATGATGTTGGTCTCATAAAATGATTTGGGAAGGGTTTCCTCTTTTTGGATTATTTGGAATAGTTTCAGAAGGAATGGTACCAGATCCTCTTTGTGTGTCTGTAAGAATTCAGCTGTGAACCCATCTGGACCTGGGCTTTTTTTGTGTGGTAGGCTCTTAATTGCTGCCTCAACTTCTGACCTTGTTATTGGTCTATTCATAGTTTCGACTTCCTCCTGGTTTAGGCTTGGGAGGACACAGGCATCCAGGAATTTATCCATTTCTTCCTGATTTACTAGTTTGTGTGCATAGAGTTGTTTGTAGTATTCTCCGATGATGATTTGAATTTCTGTGGAATCTGTGGAGATTTCCCCTTTATCGTTTTTTATTGCATCTATTTGGTTGTTCTCTCTTTTCTTTTTTATCAGTCTGGCTAGTGGTCTGTCTATTTTGTTGATCTTTTCAAAATACCAGCTCTTAGATTTGTTGATTTTTTGAAGGGTTTTTCTTGTCTCTATCTCCTTCAGTTCTGCTCTGATCTTAGTTATTTCTTGTCTGCAGCTAGGTTTTTAGCTTTTTTGATTTTGCTCCTCTAGCTCTTTCAATTTTGACGATAGGGCGTCAATTTTGGATCTCTCCACTTTTCTCATGTGGGCACTTATAGCTATATATTTTCCTCTACAGAGTGCTTTAAATGTGTCCCAGAGATTCTGGTACGTTGTGTCTTCATTCTCGTTGGTTTCAAAGAACTTCTTTATTTCTGCCTTCATTTCATTGTTTATCCAATCAACATTCAAGAGCCAGTTGTTCAGTTTCCATGAAGCTGTGCGGTTGTGAGTTATTTTCTGAATTCTGAGTTCCAACTTCATTGCACTATGGTCTGAGAGACTGTTTGTTATGATTTCCGTTGTTTTGCATTTGCTGAGGAGTGCTTTACTTCCAATTATGTGGTCAATTTTGGAGTAGGTGTGATGTGGTGCTGAGAAGAATGTATATTCTGTGGATTTGGGGTGGAGAGTTCTGTAAATGTCCATCAGGTTTGCTTGTTCCAGGTCTGAGTTCAAGTCCTGGATATCCTTGTTAATTTTCTGTCTGGTTGATCTGTCTGCTATTGACAGTGGAGTGTTAAAGTCTCCCACTAATATTGTGTGTGAGTCTAAGTCCCTTTGTAAGTCATTAAGAACTTGTCTTATATATCTGGGTGCTCCTACATTGGGACCATATATATTTAGAATCGTTAGCTCTTCTTGTTTTATCGATCCTTTTACCATTATGTAGTGACCTTCTTTGTCCCTTTTGATCTTTGTTACTTTAAAGTCTATTTTATCAGAGATGAGAATTGCAACTCCTGCTTTTTTTTGCTCTCCATTTGCTTGGTAAATCTTCCTCCATCCTTTTATTTTGAGCCTTTGTGTATCTTTGTGTGTGAGGTGGGTTTCCTGGATACAGCACACTGATGGGTTTTGGTTTTTTATCTAATTTGCCAGTCTGTGTCTTTTGATTGGTGCATTTAGCCCATTTACATTCAGGGTTAATATTGTTATGTGTGAATTTGATACTGCCATTTTGATGCTATCTGGCAGTTTTGCCCATTGGTTCATGTACATTCTTCATTTTGTTGATGGTCTTTAGCATTTGGTATGCTTTTAGGATGGCTGGAACTGGTTGTTTCTTTCTATGTGTAGTGCCTCTTTCAGGAGGTCTTGTAAAGCAGGCCTAGTGGTGACAAAATCTCTGAGTACTTGCTTGTTCGTGAAGGATTTTATTTTTCCTTCACTTATGAAGCTCAGTTTGGCTGGATATGAAATTCTGGGTTGAAAGCTCTTTTCTTTAAGGATGTTGAATATTGGCCCCCACTCTCTTCTGGCTTGTAGAGTCTCTGCCGAGAGATCTGCTGTGAGTCTCATGGGCTTCCCTTTGTGGGTGACCCGACGTTTCTCTCTGGCTGCCCTTAGTATTTTCTCCTTCGTTTCAACCCTGGTGAATCTGATGATTATGTGCCTTGGGGTTGCTCTTCTTGCGGAGTATCTTTGTGGTGTTCTCTGTATTTCCTGGGGTTCAGTATTGACCTGTCTTGCTAGGTTGGGGAAATTTTCCTGGATAATACCCTGAAGAGTGTTTTTCAGCTTAGATTCATTCTCTTGATCACATTCTGGTACACCTATCAAACGTAGGTTGGGTCTCTTCACATAGTCCCACATTTCTTGGAGATTTTGTTCATTCCTTTTTGTGCTTTTTTCTTTAATCTTGGTTTCACGTTTTATTTCATTGAGTTGATCTTCAATTTCTGATATTCTTTCTTCTGCTTGGTCAATTCGGCTTTTGAAACTTGTGCATGCTTCACGAAGTTCTCGTGTTGTGTTTTTCAGCTCCTTCAATTCATTCATATTCCTCTCTAGGTTTTCCATTCTTGTTATCAATTCCTCGAATTTTTTTTCAAATCTTTTTTCAAGGTTCTTAGTTTCTTTGCACTGATTTAGAACATGTTCTTTTAGCTCAATGAAGTTTCTCATTATCCACTTTCTGAAGTCTGATTCCATCATTTCATCACACTCATTCTCCGTCCAGCTTTGTTCCCTTGCTGGTGAGGAGTTTTGGTCCTTTGTAGGAGGTGAGTTGTTTTGGTTTCGGGTGTTTTCCTCCTTTTTGCACTGGTTTCTTCCCATCTTTATGGATTTATCCGCCTGTCGTCTTTGTAGTTGCTGATTTTTCAATTGGGTCTCTGTGTGGATGCTGAGATTGTTGATGATGAAGTATTTCTGTTACTTAGTTTTCCTTCTAGTGGTCTAGCCCCTCTGCTGTATGAGTGCTGAGGTCCACTCCAGGCCCCGTTTGTCTGGAGTATAACTGTAGCAGCTGTGGAAGAGTGAGGGATGATACCAGTTTCTTCTTCTGCTGTCTTTTGTCCAGTATGATGCCCGCCAAATGTCAGTCTGATTAGTCCTTTTTTGTGGTGACTCTTTGGATATACTGGGGTCAGGGAGATGCTTAAGGAGATGGTTTGTGCTTTATAGTAGCTCCAGTGCTGAGCTCTGAGCTCCGTTGTTCATTCACGGTTGTTGGGAGGTTGTTTATGTCTGCTGTAATAGAACTCATGAAACACCACCCTTTTATTTCCCCGCCTTATATGCACTGTTTCAGGGAGTTGCGGCTTTCTTTATGAGTATCTGTTGCACTGTCCTGCCCCACTAGGTAGCAGTCTATTCACTATTTGCCTGCCGGGGCTCTGACCCGCTATCGCGGTTCTGCCCTGTTGCTGCTGGGCTCCCTTCTGCTGTGGAGAGCTCCCGTCTCCTGGGAGTCTCTCTGTTATGGCAGGTTGCCTCGGCAACGGCAGGCTGCTTTGGCCCTGGGCGGTACTTCAATAGGGGCGGATTGTGTCAGCGGTGGTGGACGCCCCTCCCTCACCGGGCTGCACCGTTCTAGATGCCGGCAGCAAAACTCTCAGCGCCAAGCGTCTCCAGTCATTGCCCTGCTTGTCCCTGTGAGGGAGGGACCCACTGAGCCCGATTACCCAGCTCCCTGACTCAGAGTCCGTCCTCTCTCTCTCTCCCTGCCTCTCCGTGATCTTAAAGTTCGACTCTCTCACTGGCGCCCCAGGAGCCTGCCGATAGGGCACTGGGATCTGTGCGATCTCCCGTGCCACTGCCCACTTCACCAGCTCAGATCACGCTTCCCAGGAAACTCCCAGGAAACTCCTAGTCTGGCTCACTGTCCAAGTCCCATTCAATCAGATGGACGTGCCAATCTGCCCTTCAAACTCTCAGATTGCCGGTTTAACAGGGCGCCCAGACCAGTGAGTTCCATGCCGGGTCCTGCTGCGGCACCGGCCTAAGCGGCGCCGGCCGAAGCGGCCGCGCCAGAGGGCTGCGTTAGCCGGTTTTACTTTACTAGCGTCCTGTGGGACTTTCAACGCTCTGTGGGCTAGAAAAGTCCATCCGAGAATGCGGCTAGGACTCACTCTCTGCGCCGTCACTGAGAGCTGCAATACTGAGTCGCTTCTACGACGCCATCTTGCCGGGTCTCCCCTTCTCTCTCTTTTATTATGTGAGGTGAGTTTTCACCGGAATGCACAGGGTGACCTCGAACTAGAGACCTAAGATAACCCGCCCACCTCAACCTTTCAAAGTGGTTAGATTGCTTGTGTGAGTGGCAGCGCCAGGAAGAGTCTCTCTGATTTCTTATTTAAGAATAGAATACAACAGCCCTGCACGGTGGCTATGGGCAGCCTGTAATTCAATCGTCTCAAAATTCAAGGCGGACGGATCACGAGAAGTTGCACTTTCGAAACCCGCTTGACCAAAATAGTGAAACAGCGTCTTTAAAACAAAAAGACAATTTGGCTTCATATCCGCGGCACAAGCCTTTAGTACCAGCACAAAATAATGCAGACGAAGGCAGATCGTGAGGTCACAGTTTCGAGACTGGCGTGGAGGAACACAGTGTAGCACACTCACTATTACAAACAACAATAAGCAAACAAACAAACAAACAAACAAAAAAACATGAAAAATCTGACCTGGGTTTGGCATGAACTCGTTTCGGCAGCACCTACACTAACATTGGGATGCTACACAAAAATCCGGGGTGGTCATAGCATACAAATGACACCACATGTGTGCAACTTTTTGTACTTTATTTCTACATATTGACTGCTTTTCGGAAATTAAATAAAAACAGATTGGAGGTACAGAAGAATAAAAATAGAAAGCTACTTAGACCTGGTGGTCTGAAAGCCTGCAACAACAGCTACTTGAACAGCATTGGGATTACAATCTCTTGAACTAAAACGGCAGGTGTTTCAATCAGCAGACATTGCACTGTTGCACTACAGCGTTGGTGACAAGAGAAAAACTGCACGTAATAAATAAAGGCGTTTCATAAGGTGGAGTCTCCGAGAACTTCATTTTGTTTCAATTGCACACACTCATCAGTCTGATTCCCTTTCTTTTTTTTCTCTTATATTATGTGAGGTGGGGTTTCACCAGAATACACATTTTGACCTCGAACTCGTGACCTCAAAAAGCCCACCCACCTCAGCCTTCCAAAGTGCTTAGATTGTTTATGTGAGTGGCAGCGCCCGGCAGAGTCTCTCCGATTTTTGTTTTAACCATACATTATAACATCCCGGCACGGTGTCTCACGGCAGCGTATCATTCAGTGGTCTCAAAAATCAGGGCTGGTGGATCAGGAGAAGTTTCGGTTTCGATATCCGCCTGATCAAAATGGTAAAACCGCGTCTTTAAAACTAAAAGACCATTTGGGTTGCGCTCAGCGGATCAAGCCTGTAGTCCCACCACATAAGAATGCCGAGGCAAACAGATCGTGAGGTCCCAGATTCGAGACAGGCCTCGAAGGACACCGCATAAACAGCTCCCTAAAACAAACAAACAAACAAACAAACAAACAAACAAAAAAACATAGAAACATAAAAAAACTGAGCTGGGCAGGGCATGTACACGCATCGGCAGTACCTACACTAAAATTGGGACGCTACCCAAAAGGCCGGCGTGGTCGCAGCATAAACATGACACCACAGGTGTGCAGCTTTTTGTACTTTATTTCTACGTATTGACTGCTTTTTGGAAATCAAATAAAGATAGATTGGAATTCCAGAAATCTAAAAATAGAAAGTTAGTAGGACCTGGTGGTGTGGACGACTGCAACCCCAGCTACTCGAACGGCATTGAGATGACATTCTGTTAAACTTAAACGGCAGGTGTTGCAATAAGCAAAGATCGCATTATTGCACTTTAGAGTTGGTGACAATAGGGAAACTGCACGTAATGAAAAAGTCGATCTTAAGGTGGAGTTTCTGGGAACTTTGTTTGGTTTCAATTGCACACACTCATCAGTCTGATTACCTTTTTTTAATTTTCTCTTTTATTACGTGAGGTGGGTTTTCACCGGAATGCACATTCTGACATTGAACTCGTGACCTCAGGAAACCCACCAACCTAGGCCTTTCAAAGTGCTCAGATTGCTTGTGTGAGTGGCAACGCCAAGCAGAATCTCTCTGATTTCCTTTTTAAATGTCCATTATAACAGCCCAACACGGTGGCACATGGCATCCTGTAATTGAGTTGCCTCAAAAACCAAGGCGGGTTGATCACAAGAAGTTGCGCTTTCGAGACCCGCCCGACCAAAATTTTGAAACCTCGTCTTTAATACAAAAAGACCATTTGCCTTGGGCTCCGCGGCTCAAGCCTGTAGTTCCAGCACAAAAGAATGCTGAGAAGGGCGGATCCTGAGGTAACAGGTACGAGACTAGACGCGATAAACACAGCATAGCCCCTTCCCTATAAAAAACAAAAACAACAGAAAAACACAAAATCCTGAGCTGGGCTTGTCATATACTCGCTTCAGCAGCTCCTACACTAACATTGGGGGGCGTCACAAAATAAACGGCATATTTGTAGCATAAAAAAGACACCACAGGTGTGCAGCTTTTTGTGTTTCATTTCTACGGATTGACTGCTTTGTGGAAATTAAATAATGATAGATTGGAGGTACAGAAAAAATAAAATTGAAAGTTAGTTGGATTTGGTGTTGTGGAGACCTGCAACCCCAGCTAATTGAACGGCGTTTGGACTACAATCACTTGAATGTAAAAGGCAGGTGTTTCAATAAGCAAAACTCGCACAGTTGCAGTTCAGGCTTGGTGACCAGAGAAAAACTGTACATAACAAAATAAGGTGGTTCTGGGTGTGGAATCTCTGGGCACCTCGTTTTGTTTCAATTGCACACACTCATCATTACGATAACCTTTCTTTTATGTTTTCTCTCTCTTTTATTATGTGAGGTGGGTTTTCAACGGAATGCACAGGGTGACCTCGAACTCGCGACCTAAGATAACCCGCCCACCTCAACCTTTCAAAGTGCTTAGATTGCTTGTGTGAGTGGCAGCGCCAGGAAGAGTCTCTCTGATTTCTTATTTAAGAATAGAATATAACAACCCTGCACGGTGGCTATGGGCAGCCTGTAATTCATTCGTCTCAAAATTCAAGGCCGACGGATCACGAGAAGTTGCGCTTTCGAAACCCGCTTGACCAAAATGGTGAAACAGCGTCTTTAAAACAAAAAGACAATTTGGCTTCATATCCGCGGCTCAAGCCTTTAGTACCAGCACAAAAGAATGCAGACGAAGGCAGATCGTGAGGTCACAGTTTCGAGACTGGCGTGGAGGAACACTGTAGCACGCTCCCTATTACAAACAACAATAAGCAAAAAAAAAAAAAAAAAAAAAAAAAAAAAAAAAAAACAACAAACATGAAAAATCTGACCTGGGTTTGGCATGAGCTCGTTTCAGCAGCACCTACACTAACATTGGGATGCTACACAAAAATCCGGGGTGGTTATAGCGTAAAAATGACACCACATGTGTGCAACTTTTTGTACTTTATGTCTACGTATTGCCTGCGTTTTGCAAATCAAATAAAGATAGATTGGAGTTTCAGAAATCTAAAAATAGGAAGTTATTAGGACCTGGTGGTGTGGACGACTGCAATCCCAGATACTCAAACGGCATTGAGATGACTTCTGTTAAACTAAAACGGCAGGTGTTGCAGTAAGCAAAGATCGCATTACTGCACTCCAGCCTTGGTGACAATAGGGAAACTGCACGTAATAAAAAGGTGATCTTACGGTGGAGACTCCGGGAACTTTGTTTTGTTTTAATTGCACAAACTCATCAGTCTGATTACCTTTCTTTTATTTTCTCTTTTACTATGTGATGTGGGTTTCTACTGGAATGCACATTCTGAAATCGAACTCGTGACCTCAGGAAACCCACCCACCTAGACCTTTCAAAGTGCTTAGATTGCTTGCGTGAGAGGCAGTGCCCCGCAGAGTCTCTCTGATTTCCTTTTTAAATGTATATTATAACAGCCCGGCACCGTGCCTCATGGTATCCAGGAATTGAGTCGCCTCAAAAACCAAGGTGGGTGGATCACGAGACGTTGCGCTTTTGAGACCCGCCCGACCAAAATGGTAAAACCCCGTCTTTAAAGCAAAAAGACAATTTTGCTTGCGCTCCGCGGATCAAGCCTGTAGTCCCAGCACAAAAGAATGCCGAGGCAGGCGGATCGTGAGTCACAAGTTCGAGACTGGCCTCGATAAACACAGCATAGCCCGTTGCCAATATAAAACAAAACAACAGAAAAACACAAAATCCTGAGATGTTCTTGGCATGTACTCGCTTTGGCAGCACCTACATTAAAATTGAAAGGCGTCACAAAATGAACGGCATATTTGTGGCATAAAAAAGACACCACAGGTGTGCACCTTTTCGTGTTTCATTTCTACGGATTGACTGCTTTTTGGAATTCAAACAAAGATAGATTTGAGGTACAGAAGAATTAAAATAGATAGTTAATTGGACCTTATGTTGTGGAGACCTGCAACCTTAGCTAATTGAACGGCATTTGGACTACAATTACTTGAACGTAAAAGGCAGCTGTTTCAATAAGCAAAACTCGCACAGTTGCAGTCCAGCTTTGGTGACAAGAGGGAAACTGTACGAAACCAAATAAGGCGGTTCTGGTTGTGGACTCTCCGGGAACCTCGTTTTGTTTCAATGGCACACGCTCATCATTCCGATAACCTTCCTTTTATTTTTTCTCTCTCTTTTATTATGTGAGGTTGGTTTTCACCGGAATGCACAGGGCGCGACCTCAGAAAACCCGCCCACCTCGGGCTTTCAAAGTGCTTAGATTGCTTGTGTGAGTGGCAGCGCCCGGCAGAGTCTGATTTCTTATTTAACAATACGTTATAACAGCCCTGCCCGGTGGCTAAGGGCAGCCTGTAATTCAATCGCCTCAAAAATCAAGGCGGGCGGATCACGAGAATTTGCGCTTTTGAGAACCGCCCCACCAAAATTGTGATACCACGTCTTTAAAACAAAAAAATATTTTGGCTTTAGTTCCGAGGCTCAAGCTTTTAGTACCAGCACAAAATATTTCCAACAAAGGCAGATCCTGAGGTTACAGGTTCGAGACTGGCATCGAGAAAAACAGTGTAGCGTGCTCCCTATTAAAAACAAAAATAAGCAAAAAAAAACTTAAAAAATCTGAGCAGGGCTTGGCATGTACTCATTTCGGAAGCACCCACACTAACATTGGGATGCTACACAAAAATCTGGGGTGGTCATAGGGTAAAAATTACACCGCAGGTGTGCTCCAATTTTGTACTTTATTACTACATATTGACAGCTTTTTGGAAATCAAATAAAGATAGATTGGAGTTCCAGAAATCTAAAAATAGAAAGTTAGTAGGACCTGGTGGTGTGGAAGACTGCAACCCCAGCTACTCGAATGGCATTGAGATGACATTCTGTTAAACTAAATCCGCAGGTGTTGCAATAAGCAAAGATCGCATTATTGCACTCCAGCCTTGGTGACAATAGGAAAACTGCACGTAATACAGGATGGCGATCTCAAGGTGGAGTCTCCGGGAACTTTGTTTTGTTTCAATTGCACACACTCATCAGTCTGATTACCTTTCTTTATTTTCTCTTTTATTATGTGAGGTGGGTTTTCACCAAAATGCACATTCTGACATCGAACGCGTGACCTCAGGAAACCCAATAAACGAGGCCTTTCAGAGTGCTTAGATCGCTTGCGTGAGCGTCAGCGCCCCACAGCGTCTCTCTGATTTTCTTTTTAAATGTACATTATCACAGCCCGGCACGGTGACTCACGGGATCTTGTAATTGAGTCGCCTCAAAAACCGAGGCGGGCGGATCATGAGAAGTTGCGCTTTAGAGACCCACCCGACCAAAATTGTGAAACAGCGTCTTTAAAACAAAAAGACAATTTGGCTTAAGCTCCGCGGCTCAAGCCTGTAGGACCAGCACAGAGGAATGCCGCGGCAGGTGGATCGTGAGGTCACAGGTTCGAGACCGACCTCAATAAATGCAGCATAGCCCGTTCCGTATATAAAACGAAACAACAGAAAAACACAAAATCCTGAGATGGGCTTGGCATGTACTCGCTTTGGCAGCACCTACATTAAAATTGGGAGGTGTCTCAAAATAAACGGCATATTTGCAGCATAAAAAAGACACCACAGGTGTGCACATTTTCCTGTTTCATTTCTATGGACTGACTGCTTTGTGGAAATCAAACAAAGATAGATTGCAGGTACAGAAAAATTAAAATAGATAGTTGGACCTGGTTTTGTGGAGACTGGCAACTCCAGCTAATCAAACGACATTTGGACTTCAATCAATTGAAAGTAAAAGGCAGGTATTTCCATAAGCAAAACTCGCACAGTTGAAGTCTGGACTTGGTGATAAGAGGGAAACTGCACGTAACCAAATAAGGCGGTTCTGGGTGTTGACTCTCCGGGCACCTGGTTTTGTTTCAATCGCACACGCTCATCATTCTGAAAACATTTATTTATTTTTTCTCTCTCTTTTATTATGTGTGGTGGGTTTCCACTGGAATCGATGGGCTGACTTTGAACTCGCGACCTCAGAAAACCCGCCAACCTCGGCCTTTCAAAGTTCTTAGATTTCTCGTGTGAGTGGCAGCGCCCGGCAGATTCTCTCTGATTTCCTATTTAACAATACATTATAACAGATCTGCACCGTGTCTAAGGGCAGTGTGTAATTCAATCGCCTCAAAAATCAAGGTGGGCGGATCACGAGAAGTTGCGCTTTCGAGACCCGACCGACCAACTTGGTAAAACCGCGTCTTTAAAACAAAAAGACAATTTGGCTTCGGATTCGCGGCTCAAATCTTTAGTACCAGCACAAAAGAATGCCGACGATGGCAGATCGTCAGGTCACAGGTTCGAGACTGGCCTCGAGGAACACTGTGTAGCACATTCCCTATTAAAAAAAATAAGCAAATAAAAAACATATAAAATCTGAGTGGGGCTTGGCATGTACTTGTTTCGTTAGCACCCAAACTAACATTGGGATGCTACACAAAATCCGTAGTAGGCATAGCATAAAAATGACACCACAGGTGTGCAGCTTTTTGTACTTAATTTCTACATATTGACTGCTTTTTGAAAATCAAATAAAGATACATTGGAGTTCGAGAAATCTAAAAATAGAAAGATAGTAGGACCTGGTGTTGTGGACGACAGCAACCCCAGCTACTCGAACAGCATTGAGACGACATTCTGTTAAACTAAAACGGCAGGTGTTGCAATAATTAAAGATTGCATTATTTCACTTCAGCCTTGGTGACAATAGAGAAACTGCATGTAATATAGAAAGGAGATCTTAAGGTGGAGTCATTGGGAACTTTGCTTGGTTTCAATTGCACACACTCATCAGTCTGATTACATTTATTTTATTTTCTCTTTTATTATGTGAGGTGGGTTTTCACCGGAATGCACAGTCTGACATAGAATTCTTGACCTCAGGAAACCCACCCAGCTAGGCCTTTCAAAGTGTTTTGATTGCTTGCATGAGTGACAGCGCCCCACAGAGGCTCTCTGATTTCCTTTTTAAATGTGCATTTTAACAGCCCGGCACGGTGGCTCATGGCACTCTGTAATTAAGTTGCCTCAAAAACCAAGGCGGGCGGATCACAAGAAGTTGCGCTTTCGAGATCCGCCCGACCAAATTGGTGTAACCGCGTCTTTAAACAAAAAGACAGGGACTGCTGGCAAGATGGCGTCGTAGAAGCTACTCAGGATTGCAGCTCTCAGTGAAGGCGCAGAGGGTGAGTCCTAGCCGCATTCTCGGATGGACCTTTTATGCCCAAAGAGTGCTGAAAGTCCCAGGTGTGGGAGAGACACAAGACGCTAATAAACCCGGCTCACGGAGCCGGCTCCCGTGGCCACTTTGGCCGGCACCGCAGCGGGACCCGGCATGGAACTCACTGGTCTGGGTGCCCTGTTAAACCGGCAATCTGAGATTTGGAAGGGCAGATTGGCATGTCCATCTGATTGAATGGGACTTGGACAATGAGCCAGGCCAATTGGGTCTCTGTGTGGATGCTGAGATTGCTGATGATGAAGTATTTCTGTTACTTAGTTTTCCCTCTAATGGTCTATCCCCTCTGCTGTATGAGTGCTGAGGACCACTCCAGGCTATGCTTGTCTGGGTTATACCTGCAGCAGCTGCGGAACAGTGAGGGATGCTACCAGTTTCTTGTTCTGCTATCATTGTTTCGGAATGATGCCTGCCAAATGTCAGTCTGATTAGTCCTTTTTTGGTCAGAGCCCCCGCAGGAAAATAGTGAATAGACTGCCTCCTAGTGGGGCAGGACAGTGCAACAGATACTCATAAAGAAAGCCCCAACTCCCTGAGACAGAGCATCTAAGGGAAAAAAAAAGGGGTGGTGTTTTATGAGTTTTATTGCAGCACACATAAACAACCTCCCAACAACCCTGAATGAACAACGGAACTCACAGCTCAGCACTGGAGCCCCTGTAAAGCACAGACTGTCTCCTCAAGCAGCTCCCTGACCCCTGTATATCCAAAGAGTCACCCCAAAAAAAGGACTAATCAGACTGACATTTGGTGGGCATCATTCTAGAACAAAGACAACAGAAGAAGAAACTGGTATTATCCCTCACTGTTCCGCAGCTGCTGCAGGTATAACCCAGACAAGCAGGGCCTGGAGTGGACCTCAGCACTCATACAGCAGAGGGGATAGACCATTAGAGGGAAAACTAAGTAACAGAAATAGTTCATCATCAACAATCTCAGCATCCACACAGAGACCCAATTGAAAAATCAGCAACTACTAAGACGACAGGTGGATAAATCCATAAAGATGGGAAGAAACCAGTGCAAAAAGGAGGAAAACACTCGAAACCAAAACAACTCACCCCCAAAAAAGGACCAAAACTCCTCACCAGCAAGGGAACAAAGCTGGACGGAGAATGAGTGTGATGAAATGATGGAATCAGACTTCAGAAAGTGGATAATGAGAAACTTCAGTGAGCTAAAGGAACATGTTCTAAACCAGTGCAAAGAAACTAAGAACCTTGAAAAAAGATTTGAAAAAAGATTCGAGGAATTGATAACAAGAATGGACAACTTAGAGAGGAATATGAATGAATTGAAGGAGCTGAAAAACACAACACGAGAACTTCGTGAATCATGCACAAGTTTCAACAGACGAATTGACCAAGCAGAAGAAAGAATATCAGAAGTCGAAGATCAACTCAATGAAATCAAACGAGAAACCAAGATTAAAGAAAAAAGCACAAAAAGGAATGAACAAAATCTCCAAGAAATGTGGGACTATGTGAAGAGACCCAACCTACATTTGATAGGTGTACCAGAATGTGACGAAGAGAATGAATCCAAGCTGGAAAACACTCCTCAGGATATTATCCAGGAAAATTTCCCCAACCTAGCAAGACAGGTCAATACTGAACTCCAGGAAATACAGAGAACACCACAAAGATACTCCGCAAGAAGAGCAACCCCAAGGCACATAATCATCAGATTCACCAGAGTTGAAATGAAGGAGAAAATACTAAGGGCAGCCAGAGAGAAAGGTCGGGGCACGCACAAAAGGAAGCCCATCAGACTCACAGCAGATCTCTCAGCAGAGACTCTACAAGCCAGAAGAGAGTGGTGGCCAATATTCCACATCCTTAAAGAAAAGAACTTCCAACCCAGAATTTCATATCCAGCCAAATTGAGCTTCATAAGTGAAGGAAAAATAAAATCCTTCATGAACATCAAGTACTCAGAGATTTTGTCACCACTAGCCCTGCTTTACAAGAGCTCCTGAAAGAGGCACTACACATAGAAAGAAACAACCAGTACCAGCCATCCTAAAAGCATACCAAATGCTAAAGACCATCAACAAAATGAAGAATCTACATGAACCAATGGGCAAAACAGCCAGCTAGCTTCAAAATGGCAGTATCAAATTCACACATAACAATATTAACCCTGAATGTAAATGGGCTAAATGCACCAATCAAAAGACACAGACTGGCCAATTGGATAAAAAAACAAAACCCATCAGTGTGCTGTATCCAGGAAACCCACCTCACACGCAAAGATACACAAAGGCTCAAAATAAAAGGATGGAGGAAGATTTACCAAGCAAATGGAGAGCAAAAAAAGCAGGAGTTGCAATTCTCATCTCTGACAAAATAGACTTTAAAGCAGAAAACATCAAAAGGGATAAAGAAAGTCATTACATAACGGTAAAAGGATTGATACAATAAGAAGAGCTAACGATTCTAAATATATATGGACCCAAAGTAGGAGCACCCAGATATGTAAGGCAAGTTCTTAATGACTTACAAAGAGACTTGGACTCCCACACAATAATAGTGGGAGATTTTAACAATCCACTGTCAATAGCAGACAGGTCAACCAGACAGAAAATTAATAAGGATATCCAGGACTTGAACTCAGACCTGGAACAAGCAAACCTGATAGACATTTACAGAACACTCCACCCCAAATCCACAGAATATACATTCTTCTCAGCACCACATCACACCTACTCCAAAATTGACCACATAATTGGAAGTAAAGCACCCCTCAGCAAATGCAAAACAACGGAAATCATAACAAACAGTCTCTGAGACCATAGTGCAATGAAGTTGGAACTCAGAATTCAGAAAATAACTCAGAACCGCACAGCTTCATGGAAACTGAACAACTGGCTCTTGAATGTCGATTGGATAAACAATTAAATGAACGCAGAAATAAAGAGGTTCTTTGAAACCAACGAGAATGAAGACACAACGTACCAGAATCTCTGGGATACATTTAAAGCAGTCTGTAGAGGAAAATATATAGCAATAAGTGCCCACATGAGAAGAGTGGAGAGATCCAAAATTGACACCCTATCGTCAAAATTGAAAGAGCTAGAGGAGAAAGATCAAAAAAACACAAAATTTAGCCGAAGACAAGAAATAACTAAGATCAGAGCAGAACTGAAGGAGATAGAGACAAGAAAAACCCTTCAAAAAATCAATAAATCTAAGAGCTGGTTTTTCGAAAAGATCAACAAACTAGACAGACCACTAGCCAGACTGATAAAGAAGAAAAGAGAGAACAACCAAATAGATGCAACAATAAACGATAATGGGGAAATCACCACAGATTCCACAGAAATTCAAACCATCATCAGAGAATACTACAAACAACTCTATGCACATAAACTAGTAAATCAGGAAGAAATGGATAAATTGCTGGACGCCTGTGTCCTTCCAAGCCTAAACCAGGAGGAAGCCGAAACTATGAATAGACCAATAACAAGGTCTGAAGTTGAGGCAGCAATTAGGAGCCTACCACACAAAAAAAGCCCAGGTCCAGATGGGTTCACAGCCGAATTCTACCAGACACACAAAGAGGATCTGGTACCATTCCTCCTGAAACTATTCCAAATAATCCAAAAAGAGGGAACCCTTCCCAAATCATTTTATGAGACCAACATCATCCTGATACCAAAACCCGGCAGAGATTCAACAAGAAAAGAAAACTGCAGGCCAATATCCATGATGAACATAGATGCAAAAATCTTCAATAAAATACTGGCAAACCGATTGCAACAGAACATTAAAAAACTTATCCATCATGATCAATTAGGATTCATCCCGGGGATGCAAGGCTGGTTCAACATACGCAAGTCTATAAATGTAATTCACCACATAAACAGAAGCAAAAACAAAAACCACATGATTATCTCAATTGACACAGAGAAGGCATTTGACAAAATTCAACAGCCCTTTATGCTAAAAACCCTCAATAAACTTGGTATTGATGGAACGTATCTCAAAGTTATAAAAGCTATTTACGACAAACAACAGCCAATATCATACTGAATGAGCACAAACTGGAAGCATTCCCTTTGAAATCCGGCACTAGACAAGGATGCCCTCTCTCACCACTCCTATTCAACACAGTACTGGAAGTTCTAACCAGAGCAATCAGGCAAGAAAAAGAAATAAAGGGTATTCAAATAGGAAAGGTGGAAGCCAAATTGTCTCTATTTGCAGACGACATGATAGTATACCTAGAAGACCCCATCACCTCAGCCCAAAAGCTCCTGCAACTGATAAGCAACTTCAGCAAAGTCTCAGGATATAAAATCAATGTGCAAAAATCACAAGCATTCCTATACACCAATAACAGACTTAAAGAGAACCAAATTAAGAACGAACTGCCATTCACAATTGCTACAAAGAAAATAAAATACCTAGGAATACAACTCACAAGGAATGTAAGGGACCTCTTTAAGGAAAAACTACAAACCACTGCTCACCGAAGTAAGAGAGGACACAAACAGATGGAGAAACATTCCATGTTCGTGGTTAGGAAGAATCAGTATCGTGAAAATGGCTATACTGCCCAAAGTAATTTACACAATCAATGCTATTCCCATCCAACTACCATTGAATTTTTTCACAGAACTGAAAAATACTACCATGAATTTCATATGGAACCAAAAGAGAGCCCGCATAGCCAAGTCAATTCTAAGCAAAAAGGACACAGCGGGAGGCATCACACTACCAGACTTTAAACTATACTACAAGGCTACAGTAATCAAAGCAGCATGGTACTGGTACCAAAACAGCGATATAGACCAATGGAACAGAACAGAAGCATCAGAGGCAACACAACATATCTACAACCATATTATCTTTGATAAACCAGACAAAAACAGGCAATGGGGAAAGGATTCCCTATTTAATAAATGGTGTTGGGAAAACTGGCTAGCCCTGTTCAGAAAGCAGAAACTGGACCCCTTCTTGACACCATACACTAAAATTAACTCCAGATGGATTACAGACTTAAACGTAAGACCTGACACCTTAAAAACCCTAGAAGAAAACCTAGGCAAAACCATTCAGGACATAGGAGTAGGCAAGGACTTCATGAACAAAACACCGAAAGCATTGGCAACAAAAGCCAAAATAGACAAATGGGACCTAATCAAACTCCACAGCTTCTGCACGGCAAAAGAAACAGTCACTAGAGTGAATTGGCAACCATCAGAATGGAAAAAAATCTTTGCAGTTTACACATCTGACAAAGGGCTGATATCCAGAATTTACAAAGAACTCAGATTTACAGGAAAAAAACAAACAAGCCCATTCAAAAATGGGCAAAGGATATGAACAGACACTTTACAAAAGAAGACATCCATGAGGCCAACAAACATATGAAAAAATGCTCATCATGACTGGTCATTAGAGAGATGCAAATCAAAGCCACATTGAGATACCATCTCACACCAGTTAGAATGGCGATTATTAAAAAATCTGGAGACAGCAGATGCTGGAGAGGATGTGGAGAAACAGGGACACTCTTACACTGTTCGTGGGAGTGCAAATTAGTTCAACCATTGTGGAAGACAGTGTGGCAATTCCTCAGGGACCTAGAAATAGAAATTTCATTTGACCCAGCAATCCCATTACTGGGTATCTATCCAAAGGACTATAAATCGTTCTACTATTAGGACACATGCACACGAATGTTCATTGCAGCACTGTTTACAATAGAAAAGACCTGGAACAAACCCAAGTGCCCAACGATGATGGCTTGGACTGGGAAAATGTGGCACATATACACCATGGACTATTATGCAGCAATCAAAAATGACGAGTTTGTGTCCTTTGTAAGGACATGGATGAATCTGGATAACATCATTCTCAGCAAACTGACACAAGAACAGAAAAAGAAATACCGCATATACTCACTCATAGGTGGGTGAGAAAAATGAGAACACATGGACACAGAGAGGTGGTCTACTATACACTGGGGACTATTGGGGGGAATTGGGGAGGGACAGCGGGGGGTCTCGGGAGGGATAGCCTGGGGATGAATGCCAAGTGTGGGTGAAGGGGAGGAAGGCAGCAAAACACACTGCCATGTGTGTACCTATGCAACTATGTTGCACACTCTGCACATGTACCCCCACACCTATAATGCAATAAAAATTTTAAGAAAAAGACAATTTTGCTTGGGCTCCGGGGCTCAAGTCTGTACTCCCATGACAAAAGAATGCCAAGGCTGGCGGATCGTGAGGTCACAGGTTCGAGACTGGCCTCGATAAACACAGCATAGCCCGTTTTCTATAAAAAAGAAAAGAAAAGAAAAACACAAAATTTTGAGATGGGCTTGGCATATACTCCCATCGGCAGCACGTACACTAAAATTGGGAGGTGTCACAAAATAACCGGCATATTAGCAGCATAAAGAAGACACCACAGGTGTGCACCTTTTCGTGTTTTATTTCTACCGACTGTGTGCTTTGTGGAAATCAAACAAAGATAGATTGGAGCTACAGAAAAATTAAAATAGAAAGTTAGTTGGACCTAGTGTTGTGGTGATCTGCAACCCCAGCTAATTGAATGGCATTTGGACTACAATCACTGGAACGTAAAAGGCAGGTGTTTCAATAAGCAAAACTCGCACAGTTTCAGTCCAGCCTTGGTGACAAAAGAAAAACTGGACGTAACCAAATATGGCTGTTCTTGGTGTGGACTCTCCGGGCACCTCGTTTTCTTTCAATTGCACACACTCAGCATTCCGATAACCATTCTTTTGTTTTTTCTCTCTCTTTTATTATGTGAGGTGGGTATTCACTGGAATGCACAGACTGACCTCGAACTCGCGACCTCAGAAAACCCGCCCACCACGGCCTTTCAAAGTGTTTAGATTGCCTGTGTGAGTGGCAGAACCAGGCAGAGTCTCTCTGATTTCTCATTTAACAATACATTATAACAGCCCTGCAGGGTGCCTAAGGGCCGCCTGTAATTCAATCGCCTCACAAATCAAGGCGGGTGGATAACCAGAAGTTGCGCTTTTGAGACCCGCCCGAACAAAATGGTGAAACCGCGTTTTTAAAGCAAAAAGACAATTTGGCTTCCGCTCTTCCGCTCAAGCCTTTAGTCCCAGCACAAAAGAATGCCGATGAAGGCAGATCGTGAGGTCACAGGTTCGAGACTGGCCTCGAGGAACACATTGTAGAAAGCTCTTTATTAAAAACAAAAATAAGCAAAAAGATAAAAACATTAAAAAATCTTAGCTGGGCTTGGCATATACTCGTTTCGGCAGCACCTACACTAACATTGGGATGCTACACAAAAATCAGGGGTAATAATAGCAAAAACATGACACCACATGTGTGCAGCTTTTTGTTCTTTATTTCTACGTATTGACTGCTTTATGGAAATCAAACAAAGATAGATGGGAGTTCGGGAAATATAAAAATAGAAAGTTAGTAGCAAATGGTGGTGTGGACGACTGCAACCCCAGCTACTCGAATGACATTGAGATGACATTCTGTAAAACTAAAACGGCAGCTGTTGCAATAAGCAAAGATCGCATTATTGCACTCCAGCCTTGGTGACAATAGGAAAACTGCACGTAATAAAGAAAGGCGATCTTAAAGTGGAGTCTCTGGGAACTTTGTTTGGATTCAATTGCACACGCTCATCAGTCTGATTACCTTTCTTTTATTTTCTCTTTTATTATGTGAGGTGGGTATTCACCAGAATGCACATTCTGACATCGAACCCATGACCTCAGGAAACCCACCCACCTAGCCGTTTCAAAATGCTTAGATTGTTTGCATGAGTGGCAGCGCCCCGCACAGTCTCTCTGATTTCCTTTTTAAATGTACATTATAACAACCCAGCACGGTGGGTCACGGCATCCTGTAATTGAGTCTCCTCAAAAACCAAGGCGGGCGGATCACGAAAAGTTTGCGCTTTCGAGACCAGCCTGACCAAAAGAGTGAAACCGCGTCTTTAAAACAAAAAGACAATTTGACTTGGGCTCCGCGGCTCAAGCTTGTAGTCCCAGCACAAAATAATGCCGAGGCAGGCGGATGGTGAGGTAACAGGTTCGGGACTGGCCGCGATAAACACAGCATAGACCGTTCCCTATAAAAAACAAAACAACAGAAAAACACAAAATCCTGAGATGGGCTTGGCATGTACTCGCTTCGGCAGCACCAACACTAAAATTGGAAGGCGTCACAAAATAAACGGCGTATTTGTAGCATAAAAAAAAAACAACACAGGTGTGCACCTTTTCGTTTTTCATTTCTACGGATTGACTGCTTTGTGGAAATCAAACAAAGAAAGATTGGAGGTACAGAAAAATTAAAATAGAAAGTTAGTTGGACCTGGTGTTGTGGAGACCTGCAACTCCAGGTAATTTCACGGCATTTGGACTACAATCACTTGAAAGTAAAAGACAGGTGTTTCAACAAGCAAAACTTGCACAGTTACAGTCCAGCCTTGGTTACAAGAGAAAATCTGGACGTAACCAAAAAAGGCGGTTCAGGGTGTGGACTCTTCGGGCACCTCGATTTATTTTAAATGCACACGCTGAGCATTGCTATAACCTTTCTTTTATTTTTTCTCTCTCTTTTATTATGTGAGGTGGGTTTTCACCATAATACACAGGCTGACCTCGAACACACGACCTTAGAAAACCCGCCCACTCGGCATTTCAAAGTGCTTAGATTGCTTGTGTGAGTGGCAGCGCCCAGCAGATTCTCTCTGATTTCTTATTTAACAATAGATTATAAGAGATCTGCACCGTGGCTAAGGGCAGTGTGTAATTCAATCGCCTCAAAAATCAAGGCGGTCTAATCATGAGAAGTTGCGCTTTCGAAAGCCGCCCTACCAAAATGGTGAAACCGCGTATTTAAAACAAAAAGACAATTTGGCTTCGGCTCCGCGGCTCAAGCCTTTAGTACCAACACAAAAGAATGCGGATGAATGCAGATCATGAGGTCAAAGGTTGGAGACTGGCCTCCAGGAACACAGTGTAGCACGCTCCCTATTAAAAACAAAAATAAGCAAACAAAAACATAAAAAATCTGAGGTGGGCTTGGCATGTACTCGTTTCGGCAGCACCTACACTAACATTGGGATGCTACACAAAACTCCGGGGTGGTCATAGCGTAAACATGACACCACAGGTGTGCAGCTTTTTGTACTTTATTTCTATGTATTCACTGCTTTTTGGAAATCAAATAAAGATAGATTGGAGTTCCAGAAATCTAAAAATAGAAAGTTAGTAAAACCTGGTGGTGTGGACGACTGCAACCCCAGCTACTCGAACGGCATTGAGATTACATTCTGTTAAACTAAAACGGCAGCTGTTGCAATAAGCAAAGATCGCATTACTGCACTCCAGCCTTGGTGACAATAGGGAAACTGCACATAATAAAGAAAGGCGATCTTAAGGTGGAGTCTCCAGGAACTTTGTTTGGATTCAATTGCACACACTCATCAGTCTGATTACCTTTCTTTTATTTTCTCTTTGATTATGTGAGGTGGGTTTTCAGCGGAATGCACAGGCTGACCTCCAACTCGCGACCTCAGAAAACACACCCACCTCGGCCTTTCAAAGTGCTTAGATTGCTTGCGTGAGTGGGAGCGCCCGGCAGTGTCTCTCTGATTTCTTATTTAACAATACATTATAACAGCCCTGCACGGTGGCTAAGGGCAGCCTGTAATTCAATCGCCTCAAGAATCAATGCGGGCGGATCACCAGAAGTTGCGCTTTCGAGACCCGCCAGACCAAAATGGTGAAACCGCGTCTTTAAAACAAAAAGACCATTTGGCTTGGGCTCCGTGGCTCAAGCCTGTAGTCCCAGCACAAAAGAATGCCGAGGCAGGCAGATAGTGAGGTCACAGGTTCAAGACTGGCGTCGATAAACACAGCGTATCCCGTGTTTTTAAAAAAACAAAACAACAGAAAAAGCACAAAATTTTGAGATGGGCGTGGCATGTACTCGCTTCGGCAGCACCTACACTAAAATTGGAAGAAGTCACAAAATAAACGGCGTATTTGCAGCATAAAAAGGACACCACAGGTGTGCACCTTTTTGTGTTTCATTTCTACAGATTGACAGCTTTGTGGAAATCAAACAAAGATAGATTGGAGGTACAGAAAAATTAAAATAGAAAGTTAGTTGGACCTGGTGTTGTGGAGACCTGCAACCCCAGCTAATTGAACGGCATTTGGACTACAATCACTTGAATGTAAAAGGCAGGTGTTTCAATAAGCAAAACTCACACAGTTGCAGTCCAGCCTTGGTGACAAGAGGGAAACTGGACGTAACCAAATAAGGCGTTCTGGATGTGCACTCTCCGGGCACCTTGTTTTGTTTCAGTCGCACACACTCAGCATTCCGATAACCTTTCTTTTATTTTTTCTCACTCTTTTATTATGTGAGGTGGGTTTTCACTGGAATGCACAGGCTGACCTCGAACTCGCGACCACAGAAAACCTGCCAACCTCGGCCTTACAGAGTGCTTAGATTGCTTGTGTAAGTGGCAGCGCCCAGCAGAGTCTCTCTGATTTTTTATTTAACAATACATTATAATAGCCCTGCACGGTGGCTAGGGGCAGCCTGTAATTCAATCGCCTCAAAAATCAAGGCGGGCGAATAACGAGAAGTTGCGCTTTTGAGACCCGTTCGACCAAAATGGTGAAACCTCATCTTTAAAACAAAAAGACAATTTGTCTTCGGCTTCGCAGCTCAAGCATTTACTACCAGCACAAAGGAATGCCGACGAAGGCAGATAGTGAGGTCACAGGTTCGAGGCTGGCCTCGAGGAACACAGTGTAGCACGCTAAGTGTTAACAACAAAAATAAGCAAAAAAAAAAAAAAAAAAAAAACATAAAAAATCTGAGCTGGTCTTGGCATGTACTCATTTCGGCAGCACCTACACTAACATTGGGATGCTACACAAAATCCGGGTTGGTTATAGCGTGAAAATGACACCACCGGTGTGCAGCTTTTTGTACTTTATTTCTACGTATTGACTGCTTTTTGGAAATCAAATAAAGATAGATTGGAGTTTCAGAAATATAAAAATAGAAAGTTAGTAGGACCTGGTGGTGTGGACGACTGCAACCCCAGCTACTTGAACGGCCTTGAGATGACATTGTGTTAAACTAAAACGGCAGGTGTTGCAATAAGCAAAGATCGCATTATTGCATTCCATCCTTAGTGACAATAGGGAAACTGCAGGTAATAAAGAAATGCGATCTTAAGGTGGAGTCTCCAGGAAGTTTGTTAGGTTTCATTTGCACACTCTCATCAGTCTGATAATCTTTCTTTTATTTTCTCTTTTATTATGTGAGGTGGGTTTTCACCGGAATGCACATTCTGACATCGAAGGCGTGACCTCAGTAACCCACCCACCTAGGCCTTTCAAAGTGCTTAGATTGCTTGCGTGAGTGGAAGTGCCCCGCAGAATCTCTCTGATTTCATATATATTTTTTTCATTTTAGGGCTAAATTTTAATAGAATGTGAGTCTGCACTCTTACATTTAGAACAAAAAAAAAACCTTAAAATTACTGATTGGTTCAAAATGGTTTTATGGAAAAATTAATCTGTAACAAAAAGTTGGCATTGAGTGCGAATGCTCCACTGTTTTTTGAACAAAGTGTACAAAGTTTCCAAGGGACAGGGTCAAGAAGAAAGGGCTCAGACATTTACAGCAGCCAGCATTTCCTCTTCCTCTTCTTCACGGGAGGTGGGCAGAGAACTGCTCGGATCGCTTCATCAAACACTGTCTTGATTCCTCGCTGTGTGAGCGCCGAGCACTCCAGGTATTTTACAGCACCAATCTCCTTAGCCATGGCTAGACCCTGCGTATAGGTGATGGGAGTCAGCTTCTTCTCCTTCAGTTTCTCGATCATGTCTTTATCATCCCTAAGATCAAGTTTAGTTCCCACTAGGATGATGGGAGTGTTGGGACAGTGGTGCCACACCTCAGGATACCACTTTGCACGGACATTTTCAAATGATGCAGGACTCACAAGGAAAAAGCAAATTAAGAACTCATCTGTTTGCGGATAGAATATGGAGCGTAATCTGTCATAATCTTCTTGTCCAGCTGTATCCCATAAGCCCAGATTCACCAGTTTTCCATCTACCGTAACATTGGCAGAATAATTGTCAAAGACAGTAGTAAAATATTCTCCAGGAAATGCATTGGTTGTGTAACTGATCAGTAGGCAAGTTTTACCTTCAGCTCCGTCTCCTACCACCACACACTTGATGGCCTGCATCTGGGCCGCTCGCTGGGCCGCGGCGGCAGCGGCAGGGCGCTTAGACGGGAAGCGGCGGGCTCGGGGCGTGGCGGATGGGCGCGCGGCTTGCGGAAGGCTGGGCGCTGGAGGCCGGGGCCACTGTCCACGACGCCTCGCCCTCCGCGGACTGGAATCTGATTTCCTTTTTAAATGTCCATTATAACAGCCCAACACGTTGGCTCACAACATCCTGAAATTGAGTAGCCTCAAAAACCAAGGCGGGCGGATCACGAGAAGTTACCCTTTCGAGACCCGCACGACAAAAATGGTGAAACCGAGTCTTTAAAACAAAAAGACAATTTGGCTTGGGCTCCGTGACTCAAGCCTGTAGTCCCACCACAAAAGAATGCCGAGGCAGGCGGCTCGTGAGGAAACAGATTCGAGACTGGTCTCGATAAACAAAGCATAGCCCGTTCCGTATTAAAAAAAAAAAAAAAAAAAAAAAAAAAAAAAAAAAAAACAGAAAAACACAAAATCCTGAGATGGGCTTGGCATATACTCCTTCGGCAGCACCTACACTAAAATTGAGAGGCATCACAAAATAAACGGTGTATGTGCAGCATAAAAAAGACACCGCAGGTGTGCACCTTTTCGTGTTTCATTTCTATGGATTGACTGCTTTGTGGAAATCAAAGACAGATTGGAGTTACAGAAAAATTAAAAGAGAAAGTTAGTTGGACCTGGTGTTGTGGAGACCTGCAACCCCAGCTAATTGAACGGCATTTGGACTACAATCACTTGAATGTAAAAGGCAGGTGTTTCAATAAGCAAAACTCACACAGTTGCAGTCCAGCCTTAGTGACAAGAGGGAAACTGTACATAACCATATCAGGCGGTTCTGGGTGTGGACTCTCTCGGCACCTCGTTTTGTTTCAATTGTACACGCTCATCCTTCTGATAACCTTTCTTTTATTTTTTCTCTCTCTTTTATTATGTGCTGTGGGTTTTCAGCGGAATGAACAGGCTGACCTCAAACTCGCGACCTCAGAAAACCCGCCCACCTCGGCCTTTCAAAGTGCTTAGATTGCTTGTGTGAGTGGCAGCGCCCGGCAGATTCTCTCTGATTTCTTATTTAACAATATATTATAACAGCCCTGCACGGTGTCTAAGGGCAGCCTGTAATTCAATCGCCTCAAAAATCAAGACGGGTGGATCTCGAAAAGTTGCGCTTTCGAGTCCCGCCCGACCAAAATGGTGAAACCGCGTCTTTAAAACAAAAAGACAATTTGGCTTCGGCTACGCGGCTCAAGTCTTTAGTACCAGCACAAAAGAATGCCGACGAAGGCCGATTGTGAGGTCAGAGGTTCGAGACTGGCCTCAAGGAACACAGTGTAGCACGCTTTCTATTAAATAGAAAACAAGCAAAAAAAAAAAAAAAAAACATAAAAAATCTGAGCTGGGCTTGGCATGTCCTCGTTTCGGCAGCACCTACACTTACATTGGGATTCTACACAAAAATCTGGGGTGGTCAAAGCGTATAAATGACACCACAGGTGTGCAGCTTTTTGTATTTTATTTCTACTTATTGACTGCTTTTTGGAAATCAAATAAAGATAGATTGGAGTTCCAGAAATCTAAAAATAGAAAGATAGTAGGACCTGGTGGTGTGGATGACTGCAACCCCAGCTACTCAAACGGCATTGAGATGACATTCTCTTAAACTAAAATGGCAGGTGCTGCAATAAGCAAAGATTGCATTATTGCACTCCAGCCTTGGTGACAATAGGGAAACTGCACGTAATAAAAAAAGAGAATCTTAAGGTGGAGTCTCCAAAAACTTTGTTTTGTTTCAATTGCACACACTCATCAGTCTGATTACATTTATTTTATTTTCTCTTTTATTATGTGAGGTGGGTTTTCACCGGAATGCACATTCTGACATAGAATTCTTGATCTCAGGAAACCCACCCAGCTAGGCCTTTCAAAGTGCTTTGATTGTGCTTTCCGCGCTACCTGTCAAGGGCTCCAAATGGCATTGTTCTGGATTCCCGTCGTAACTTAAAGGGAAACTTTCACAATGTCCGGAGCCCTTGATGTCCTGCAAATGAAGGAGGAGAATGTCCTTAAGTTCCTGGCAGCAGGAACCCATTTAGATGGCACCAACCTTGATTTCCAGATGGAACAGTATATGTATAAAAGGAAAAGTGATGGCATCTACATCATAAATCTGAAGAGGACCTGGGAGAAGCTTCTCCTGGCAGCTCGTGCCATTGTTGCCATTGAAAACCCTGCTGATGTCAGTGTTATATCCTCCAGGAATACTGGCCAGAGGGCTATGCTGAAGTTTGCTGCTGCAACTGGAGCCACTCCAATTGCTGGCCGATTTACTCCTGGAACCTTCACTAACCAGATCCAGGAGGCCTTCCGGGAGCCACGGCTGCTTGTGGTCACTGACCCAAGGGCTGACCACCAGCCTCTCACGGAGGCATCTTATGTCAGCCTACCTACCATTGCTCTGTGTAACACAGATTCTCCTCTGCGCTATGTGGACATTGCCATCCCATGCAACAACAAGGGAGCTCACTCAGTGGGTTTGATGTGGTGGATGCTGGCTCGGGGAGTTTTGTGCATGCATGGCACCATTTCCCGTCAACACCCGTGGGAGGTCATGCCTGATCTCTCCTTCTACAGAGATCCTGAAGAGATTGAAAAAGAAGAGCAAGATGCTGCTGAAAAGGCTGTGACCAAGGAGGAATGTCAGGGCGAATGGACTGCTCCAACTCCTGAGTTCACTGCTACTCAGCCTGAGGTTGCCGACTGGTCAGAAGGTGTGCAGGTGCCTTCTGTGCCTATCCAGCAGTTCCCTACTGAATACTGGAGCACCCAGCCTGCCACGGAAGACTGGTCTGCAGCTCCTACTGCTCAGGCCACTGAATGGGTAGGAGCAACCACTGAATGGTCTTAAGCTGTTCTTATGTGGCCTCTTAAACAATATGTAAGATTCATGGAAAATAAACATCAAGATTCTAAAAAAAAAAAGTGCTTTGATTGCTTGCGTGAGTGGCAGCGCCCCGCAGAGTCTCTCTGATTTCCTTTTTAAATGTGCATTATAACAGCCCGGCACCGTGGCTCACGACATTCTGTAATTGAGTTGCCTCAAAAACCAAGGCGGGCGGATCACGAGAAGTTGCGCTTTCGAGACCCGCCCAACCAAATTGGTATAACCGCGTCTTTAAAACAAAAAGACAATTTGGCTTGGGCTCCGCGACTCAAGCCTGTAGTCCCAGCACAAAAGAATGCCGAGGCAGGCGGATAGTGAGGTCACAGGTTCGAGACTGGCCTCGATAAACACAGCATATCCCGTTCCCTATAAAAAACAAAACAACAGAAAAACACAAAATCCTGAGATGGGCTTGGCATGTACTTGCTTCGGCAGCACCTACACTAAAATTGGGAGGCGTCACAAAATAAACGGCGTATTTGTAGCATAAAAAAGACACCACAGGTGTGCACCTTTTCGTGTTTCATTTCTACGGATTGAGTGCTTTGTGGAAATCAAACACAGATAAATTGGAGGTACAGAAAAATGAAAATAGAAAGTTAGTTGGATCTGGTGTTGTTGAGACCTGCAACCCCAGCTAATTGAACGGCATTTGGACTACAATCACTTGAACGTAAAAGGCAGGTGTTTCAATAGGCAATACTCGCACAGTTGCAGTCCAGCCTTGGTGACAAGAGGGAAACGACATAACCAAATATGGCGGTTCTGGGTGTGGACTCTCCGGGCACCTCGTTTTCTTTCAATTGCACACACTCAGCATTCCGATAACCATTCTTTTTTTCTCTCTCTCTCTTTTATTATGTTAGGTGTGTTTTCACCGGAATGCACAGGCTGACCTCGAACTCGCGACCACAGAAAACCCGCCCACCTCGGCCTTTCAAAGCGTTTAGATTGCTTGTGTGAGTGGCAGCGCCCCGCAGAGTCTCTCTGATTTCTTATTTAACAATACATTATAACAACCCTGCATGGTGGCTAAGGGCAGCCTGTAATTGAATCGCCTCAAAAATCAAGGTGGGCGGATCACGAGAGTTTGTGCTTTTGAGACCCGCCCAACCAAAATGGTGAAACCGCGTCTTTAACAAAAAAAAGACCATTGGGCTTCGGCTCCGCGGCTCAAACCAGCACAAAAGAATGCCGAGGAAGGCAGATCGTGAGGTCACCGGTTCGAGACTGGCCTCAAAAAACACAGTGTAGCATGCTCCCTATTAAAAACAAAAATAAGAAAAAAAAACATAAAAAATCTGAGCTGGACTTGGCATGTACTCGTTTCGGCAGCACCTACACTAACATTGGGATGCTACAGATAAATACGGGGTGGTCATAGCATAAAAATGACACCACATGTGTGCAGCTTTTTGTACTTTATTTCTACGTATTGACTGCTTTTTGGAAATCAAATAAAGATAGATTGGAGTTCCAGAAATATAAAAATAGAAAGTTTGTTAGACCTGGTGGTGTGGAAGACTGCAACCCCAGCTACTCGAAAGGCATTGAGATGACATTCTGTTAAACTAAAACGGCAGGTGTTGCAATAAGCACAGATCGCATTATTGCACTCCAGCCTTGGTGACAATAGGGAAACTGCACACAATAGGAAAACTGTAATAAAGAAAGGCGATCTTAAAGTGGAGATTCCGGGAACTTTGTTTGGTTTCAATTGAACACACTCATCAGTCTGATTACCTTTCTTTTATTTTCTCTTTTAATATGTGAGGTGGGATTTCACCGGAATGCACATTCTGACATCGAACTCGTGACCTCAGGAATCCCACACATCTAGGCCTTTCAAAGTGATTAGATTGCTTGCGTGAGTGGCAGCGCCCCGCAGAGTTTCTTTGATTTTCTTTTTAAATGTACATTATCACAGCCCGGCACGGTGCCTCACGGCATCCTGTAATTGAGTAGCCTCAAAAACCAAGGCGGGTGGATCATGAGAAGTTGCGATTTCTAGACCCGCCCGACCAAAACGTTGAAACCGCGTCTTTAAAACAAAAAGACAATTTGGCTTGGGCTCCGCGGCTCAAGCCTGTAGTCCCAGCACAAAAGAATGCCGAGGCAGGAGGATTGTGAGGTCACAGGTTCGAGACTGGCCTCGATAAACACAGCGTATCCAGCTCCATATATTAAAAAAAAAAAAAAAGAAAAAGAAAAAAGAAAAACATAAATTCCTGAGCTGGGCTTGGTATGTACTCGCTTCGGCAGCACCTACACTAAAATTGGGAGGCGTCAGAAAATAAAGGGGGTGTTTGTAGCGTAAAAATGACACCACAGGTGTGCAACTTTTCGTGCTTTATTTCTACGGATTTACTGCTTTGTTGAAATCAAACAAAGATAGTTTGGAGGTACAGAAAAATTAAAATAGAAAGTTAGTTGGACCTGGTGTTGTGGAGACCTGCAACCCCAGCTAATTCAATGGCATTTGGACTACAATCACTTGAACGTAAAAGGCAGGTGTTTCAATAAGCAAAACTTGCACAGTTGCAGTCCAGCCTTGGTGACAAGAGAGAAACTCTACTCAACAAAATAAGGCGGTTCTGGCTGTGGAGTTTTCGAGCATTTCGTTTTGTTTCAATTTCACACACTCATCATTCCGATTACCTGTCTTTTTTTCTCTCTCTCTTATATTATGTTAGGTTGGTTTTCACCGGAGTGCACAGGCTGACCTCGAACTTGCGACTTCAGTAAACCCATCCACCTCGGCCTTTCAAAGTACTTAGATTCCTTCTGTGAGTGGCACAGCCCGGCTGAGTCTATCCGATTTCTTATTTAACAATACATTATAACAGACCTGCTGGGTGGCTAATGGCAGCCTGTAATTCAATCGCTTCAAAAATCAAGGCTGGCGGATCACGAGAAATTGCGCTTTCCAGTCCCGACCGACCAAAATGGTGAAACCGCGTCTTTAAAACAGAAAGACAATTTGGCTTCAGCTCAGTGGCTCAAGACTGCAGTGTCAGCAAAAAAAAAAAAAAAAAAAAAAAAAAAAAATGCGAGGCAGGCGGATTGTGAGCTCACAGGTTCGAGACTGGCCTCAATAAACACAGGGTAGCCTGCTCCCTGTAAAAAATAAAACAACAGAAAAACATAACATTTTGAGCTGGGCTTGGCATGTACTCGCTTCTGCAGCACCTACACTATAATTTGGAGCTGTCACAAAATAAACGGCGGGTTCGTAGCATAAAAATGATACCACAGGTGTGCACGTTTTCGTGTTTCATTTCTACGGATTGACTGCTTTGTGGAAATTAAACAAAGATAGATTGGAGGTACAGAAAAATTAAAATAGAAAGTTAGTTGGACCTGGTGGTGTGGACGCCTGCAGCCCCAGCTATTTGAACGGCATTGAGATTGCAATCTCTTGAACTAAAACGGCACGTGTTGCAATCAGCAGAGATCTCACTGTTGCACTCCAGCCTTGGTGACAAGAGGGAAACTGCACGTAATAAATAAAGGTGTTTCGTAATTGCAGTCTCCGAGAACTTTGTTTTGTTTCAATTGCACACACTCATCAGTCTGATTACTTTTGTTTTTTATTTTTCTTACATTATGTGAGATGGGGATTCACTGGAACCCACATTCTGACCTCAAATTCGTTACCTAAGGAAACCCGTCCACCTCGGCCTTTCAAAGTGCATAGATTGCTTCCGTGAGTGGCGGCACCCGGCAGAGTCTCTCTGATTTCTTATTTAACAATACATTATAACAGTCCAGCACGGTGGCTCACGGCAGCCTGTAATTGAGTAGCCTCACATATCAAGGCCTGCGGTTCACGAGAATTTGCGCTTTCGAGACCCGCCTTATCAAATTGGTGAAACCGCGACTTTAAAACAGAAGGACAATTTTGGTTGGGCTCCACGGCTTAAGCCTTTAGTACCAGCACAAAAGAATGCCGAAGAAGCCAGATTGTGATTTCACAGGTTCGAGACTGGTCTCGATTAACACAGCCTAGCCAGCTCTTTATAAAAAACAAACAAAGAAACAAGAAACAGAAAAACATAAAAACCTGAGGTGAGTTTGGCATGTACTCGCTTCGGCAGAACCCACACTAAAATTGGGTTACGTCACAAAAAAACGGCGTAAAAATGACACCACAGGTGTCCAGCTATTCATATTTTATTTCTACATATTGACTGCATTGTGGGAATCAAACAAAGATAGATTGGAGATACACAAAAATTCAAATACAAAATTGGCTGAACCTAACGGTGTGGACACCTGGAAGCCCAGCTACTTTAATGGCATTTGGATGACAATTACTTGAACGTAAAAGGCAGGTGTTTCAATAAGCAAAATTCGAACTGTTGCAGTCCAGCCTTGGTAACAAAAGGGAAACTGTACGTAATCAAAAAAGGCGGTTCTGTGAGTGGAGTCTCCGGTCACCTCGTTTGGTTTCAATTGCACATACTCATCAGTCTGATTACCTTTCTTTTTTTCTCTCTCTTTTATGATGTGAGGTGGAATTTCACCAGAATGAACAGCCTGAGCTCAAACTCGCGACCGCAGGAAACCCGCTCATCTTGGCTTTTCAAAGTGCTTAGATTGGTAGCCTGAGTGGCAGCACCCACCATAATCTCTCTGATTTCTTATTTAACAATACATTATAACAGCCCGGCACGGTGGCTCATGGCAGCCTGCAAATTCAGTCGCCTCAAAAATCAAAACAGGCGGATCAGGAGAAATTGCGCTTTCGAGACACGCCCGATAAAAATTGTGAAACCACGTCCTTAAAAAAGACTATTAAGGTTGGCCTCCGCTGCTCAAGGCTATAGTTCCAGTACAAAAGAATGCCAAGGCAGGTGGATCATGAGGTGACAGGTTCGAGACTGGCCTCAAAGTACAAAGCGTAGCCAGCTCCCTATAAAAAAAAAAACAAAAAAACTGAAAAACATAAAAAAGCTGAGATGGGCTTGGCATGTACTCGCTTCGGCAGCACCTACACTAAAATTGGGACGCATCACAAAAGAACGACGTGTTCGTAGCATAAAAATGACATTACAGGTGTGTAGCTTTTTTATTTTTTTTCTACGTATTGACTGCTTGTGGAAATCAAACAAAGATAGATTGGAGGTACAGAAAAATTAAAATAGAAAGTTAGTTGGACCTGGTGGTGTGGACGCCTGCAACCCCAGCTACTTGAACAGCATTGGGATTACAATCTCTTAAACTAAAACGGCAGGTGTTGCAATCAGCAGAGATCACACTGTTGCACTCCAGCCTTGGTGACAAGAGGGAAACTGCACATAATAAATGAAGGCGTTTCTTAAGGTGGAGTCTCCGGGAACTTCGTTTTGTTTTAATTGCACACACTTATCAGTCCGATTACCTTTGTTTTTTATTTTTCTTACATTATGTGAGGTGGGGATTCACCGGAATGCACATTCTGACCTCAAAATCGTGACCTCAGGAAACCCACCCACCTCGACCTTTCAAATTGCATAGATTGCTTGCGTGACTGGTGGCACCTGTCAGAGTCTCTCTGATTTCTTATTTAACAATACAATATAACAGTCCAGCAAGGTGGCTCACGGCAGCCTTTAATTGAGTCGCCTCACAAATCAAGGCCTCCCGTTCACGAGAATTTGCGCTTTCGAGACCCGCCGGATAATGGTGAAACCGCGTCTTTAAAACAGAAAGACAATTTTGGTTGGGCTCCGTGGCTCAAGCCTTTAGTACCAGCACAAAATAATGCTGAAGAAGCCTGATCGTGAGGTCACAGGTTCGAGACTGGTCTTGATAAACACAGCGTAGCCAGCTCCTTACAAAAAACAAACAAACAAACAAAAAAAACAGAAAAACATAAAAACCTGAGGTGGGTTTGGCATGTACTCGCTTCGGCAGCACCTACACTATTATTTGGACGCGTCAAAAATAAACGGCAAAAAAATGACAGCACAGGTGTGCAGCTTTTCGTATTTTATTTCTATGTATTGACTGCCTTGTGGGAATCAAACAAAGATAGATTGGAGGTTCAGAAAAATTAAAATAGAAAATTGGCTGAACCTAATGGTATGGACACCTGGAAGCCCAGTTACTTGAACGGCATTTGGATGAAAATCACTTGAATGTAAAAGGCAGGTGTTTCAATAAGCAAAATTCGCACTGTTGCAGTCCAGCCTTAGTGACAAAAGGGAAACTGTACGTAATCAAAAAGGGTGGTTCTGTCGGTGGAGTCTCCAGTCAACTTGTTTGGTTTCAATTGCACATACTTATCAGTCTGATTACCTTTCTTTTTTCTCTCTCTCTTTTATGATGTGAGGTGGGATTTCACCAGAATGAACAGCCTGAACTAGAACTCGTGACCGCAGAAAACCCGCTCACCTTGGCCTTCCAAAGTGCTTAGATTGGTAGCGTGAGTGGCAGCACCCGCAAGAGTCTCTCTGATTTCTTATTTAACGATACATTATAACAGACCGTCACGGTGTCTCACGGCAGCTTGTAAATTGAGTCGCCTCAAAAATCAAGGTGGGCGGATCAGGAGAATTTGGGCTTTCGAGTCCCGCCTGATAAAAATGTTGAAACCGTGTCTTTAAAACAAAAAGACCTTTTCGGTTGGGCTCCGTGGCTCAAGGCTGTAGTTCAACCACAAAAGAATGCCAAGGCAGGTGGATCGTGAGGTCACAGGTTCGAGACTGGCCTCGAAGTACAAAGCGTAGCCAGCTCCCTATAAAAAAACAAAAACAAAAAAACTGTAAAACATAAAAAAGCTGAGATGGGCTTGGCATGTACTCGCTTCGGCAGCACCTACACTAAAATTGGGACGCATCACAAAAGAACGACTTGTTCGTAGCATAAAAATGACATTACAGGTGTGTAGCTTTTTTATTTTATTTCTACGTATTAACTGCTTTGTGGAAATCAAACAAAGATAGATTGGAGGTACAGAAAAATTAAAATAGAAAGTTAGTTGGACCTGGTGGTGTGGACGCCTGCAACCCCAGCTACTTGAACGGCATTGGGATTACAATCTCTTGAACTAAAACGGCAGGTGTTGCAATCAGCAGAGATCACACTGTTGCACTCCAGCCTTGGTGACAAGAGGGAAACTGCACATAATAAATGAAGGCGTTTCTTAAGGTGGAGTCTCCGGGAACTTCGTTTTGTCTCAATTGAACACACTCATCAGTCTGATTACTTTTGTTTTTTATTTTTCTTACATTATGTCTGGTGGGGATTCACCGGAATGCACATTCTGACCTCAAACTCCTGACCTCAGGAAACCCGCCCACCTCCGCCTTTCAAATTGCATAGATTGCTTGCGTGAGTGGCGGCACCCGGCAGAGTCTCTCTAATTTCTTATATAACAATACATTATAACAGTTTGGCACGGTGGCTCACGGCAGCCTGTAATTGAGACGCCCCACAAATCAAGGCCTACGGTTCATGAAAATTTGTGCTTTCGAGACCTGCCAGATCAAAATGGAGAAACCGTGTTTTTAAAACAGAAATACAATTTTGGTTGGGCTCCGCGGCTCAAGCGTTATTATCAGCACAAAAGAATGCCGAAGAAGCCAGATCGTGATTTCACAGGTTCGAGACTGGTCTCGAGAAACACAGCGTAGCCAGATCTTATAAAAAACAAAACAAAAGAAAAGAAAACAAAACAGAAAACCATAAAAACCTGAGGTGGGTTTGGCATGTACTCGCCTCGGCAGCAGCTACACTATTATTTGGACGCGTCAAAAAAACCGGCATAAAAATGACATTACAGGTGTGCAGCTATTCGTATTTTATTTCTACGTATTGACGGCATTGTGGGAATCAAACAAAGATAGATTGGAGGTACAGAAAAATTAAAATAGAAAATTGGCTGAACTTAATGCTGTGGACACCTGGAAGCCCAGCTACTTGAATGGCATTTGGATGACAATGACTTGAACGTAAAAGGCAGGTGTTTCAATAAGCAAAACTCGCACTGTTGCAGTCCAGCCTTGGTGACGAAAGGGGAACTCTACGTAATCAAAAAAGGCTAATCTGGGGGTGGAGTCTCCGGTCACCTTATTTGATTTCAATTGTACATACTCATCAGTCTGATTACCTTTCTCTTTTTTCTCTCGTTTATGATGTTAGGTGGGATTTCACCAGAATGAACAGCCTGAGCTCGAACTGGCGACCGCAGGAAACCGGCTCACCTTGGCCTTCCAAAGTGCTTAGATTGGTAGCATGAGTGGCAGCACCCGCAAGAGTCTCTCTGATTTCTTATTTAACGATACATTATAACAGACTGGCACGGTGTCTCACGGCAGCCTGTAAATTGAGTCGCCTCAAAAATCAAGGCTGGTGGATGAGGAGAAGTTGCACTTTCGAGACCCGCCTGATAAAAATGGTGAAACCGCATCTTTAAAACAAAAATACCTTTTCGGTTGGGCTCCGTGGCTCAAGGCTGTAGTTCAAGCACAAAAGAATGCCAAGGCAGGTGGATCGTGAGGTCACAGGTTCGAGACTGTCCTCCAAGTACAAAGCGTAGCCAGCTCCCTATTAAAAAAAAAACACTGTAAAACATAAAAAAGCTGAGATGGGCTTGGCATGTACTCGCTTCGGCAGCACCTACACTAAAATTGGGACGAATCACAAAAGAACGACGTGTTCGGAGCATAAAAATGACATTACAGGTGTGCAGCTTTTCGTATTTTATTTCTACGTATTGACTGCTTTGTGGAAATCAAACAAAGATAGATTGGAGGTACAGAAAAATTAAAATAGAAAGTTAGTTGGACCTGGTGGTGTGGACGCCTGCAACCCCAGCTACCTGAACGGCATTGGGATTACAATCTCTTGAACTAAAACGGCAGGTGTTGCAATCAACAGAGATCGCACTGTTGCACTCCAGCCTTGGCGACAAGAGGGAAACTGCACATAATAAATGAAGGCGTTTCTTAAGGTGGAGTCTCCGGGAACTTTGTTTTGTTTCAATTGCACACACTTATCAGTCTGATTACCTTTGTTTTTTATTTTTCTTACATTATGTGAGGTGGGGATTCACCGGAATGCACATTCTGATCTCAAACTCGTGACCTCAGGAAACCCGCCCACCTTGGCCTTTCAAAGTGCATAGATTGCTTGCGTGAGTGGCGGCACCCGTCAGAGTCTCTCTGATTTCTTATTTAACAATACATTATAAAAGTCCGGTACGGTGGCTCACGGCAGCCTGTAATAGAGACGCGTCACAAATCAAGGCCTTTGGTTCACGAGAATTTGCGCTTTCGAGACCTGCCAGATCAAAATGGTGAAATCGTGTCTTTAAAACAGAAAGACAATTTTGGTTGGGCTCCGCGGCTCAAGCCTTTAGTACCAGCACAAAAGAATGCCGAAGAAGCCAGATCGTGATTTCACAGGTTCGAGACTGGTCTCGATAAACACAGCATAGCGAGCTCCTTATTAAAAAAAAAAAAAAAAAAAAAAAAGAAAAACATAAAAACCTGAGGTGGGTTTGGCATGTACTGGCTTCAGCAGCACCTACACTAAAATTGGGACCCGTCACAAGAAAACGGAGTAACAATGACACCAGAGGTGTGCAGCTTTTCGTATTTTATTTCTACGTATTGACTGCATTGTGGGGATCAAACAAAGATAGATTGGAGGTACAGAAAAATTAAAATAGAAAATTGGCTGAACTTAATGCTGTGGACACCTGGAAGCCCAGCTACTTGAATGGCATTTGGATGACAATGACTTGAACGTAAAAGGCAGGTGTTTCAATAAGCAAAATTCGAACTGTTGCAGTCCAGCCTTGGTGACAAAAGGGAAACTGTATGTAATCAAAAAAGGCGGTTCTGGGGGTGGAGTCTCTGGTCACTTAGTTTGGTTTCAATTGCACATACTCATCAGTCTGATTGCCTTTTTTTTTCTCTCGCTTTTATGATGTGAGGTGGGATTTCACCAGAATAAACAGTCTGAGCTCAAACTCGCGACCTCAGGAAACCCGCTTACCTTGGCCTTTCAAAGTGCTTAGATTGGTTGTGTGAGTGGCAACACACACCAGAGTCTCTCTGATTTCTTATTTAACAATACATTATAACAACCCGGCACGGTGTCTCACAGCAGCCTGTAATTTGAGTCGCCTCATAAATCAAGGTGGGCGGATCAGGAGAAGTTGCACTTTCGAGACCCGCCCGATAAAAATGGTGAAACCTCGTCTTTAAAACAGAAAGATCATTTGAGTTGGGCTCTGCTTCTCAAGTCTGTAGTTCCATCACAAAAGAATGCGAAGGCAGGTTGATTGTGACGTCACAGTTTTGAGACTGGCCTCGAAGTACAAAGCATAGCCAGCTCCCTATAAAAAAACAAAAAACTGAAAAACACAAAAATGCTGAGATGGGCTTGGCATGTACTTGCTTCGGCAGCACCTACACTATAATTGGGACACATCACAAAAGAACGACGTGTTCGTAGCGTAAATATGACATCACAGGTGTGCAGCTTTTCGTATTTTATTTCTACGTATTGACTGCTTTGTGGAAATCAAACAAAGATAGATTGGAGGTACAGAAAAATTAAAATAGAAAGTTAGTTGGACCTGGTGGTGTGGACGCCTGCAACCCCAGCTACTTGAATGGCATTGGGATTACAATCTCTTGAATTAAAACGGCATGTGTTGCAATCAGCAGAGATCACACTGTTGCACTCCAGCCTTGGTGACAAGAGGGAAACTGCACATAATAATTAAAGGAGTTTCTTAAGGTGGAGTCTCCAGAAACTTCGTTTTGTTTCAATTGCACACACTTATCAGTCTGATTACCTTTGTTTTTTATTTTTCTTACATTATGTGGGGTGGGGATTCACTGGAATGCACATTCTGACCTCAAACTCGTGACCTAAGAAAACGCGCTTACCTCGGCCTTTCAAATTGCATAGATTGCTTGCGTGAGTGGTGGCACCCTTCAGAGTCTCTCTGATTTCTTATTTAACAATACAATATAACAGTCCGGCAAGGTGGCTCATGGCAGCCTTTAATTGAGTCGCCTCACAAATCAAGGCCTCCTGTTCACAAGAATTTGCGCTTTCGAGACCCGCCGGATCATGGTGAAACCGCGTCTTTAAAACAAAAAGACAATTTTGGTTGGGCTCCGCGGCTCAAGCCTTTAGTACCAGCACAAAAGAATGCTGAAGAAGCCAGATCGTGATTTCACAGCTTCGAGACTGGCCTCGATAAACACAGCCTAACCAGATTCCTATTAAAAAAAAAAAAAAAAAAAAAAAAAAAAAAAAAAAAAAAAAAAACAGAAAATTATAAAATCCTGACGTGGGTTTGGCATGTACTGGCTTCGGCAGCACCTACACTAAAATTGGGACGCATCACACAAAAACGGCATAAAAATGACACCGCAGATGTGCAGCTTTTCGTATTTTATTTCTACGTAATGACTGCTTTGTGGAAATCAAACAAAGATAGATTGGAAGTACAGAAAAATTAAAATAGAAAATTAGTTGAACCTAATGTTGTGGACACCTGCAAGCCCAGCTTTTTGAACGGCATTTGGACGACAATCACTTGAACGTAAAAGGCAGGTGTTTCAATAAGCAAAACTCGCACAGTTGCAGTCCAGCCTTGGTGACAAGAGGGAAACTGTACGTAACCAAATAAGGCGGTTCTGGGTGTGGAGTCTCCGGGCACTTCGTTTTGTTTCAATTGCACACACTCATCAGTCTGATTACCTTTCTTTTATTTTCTCTTTTATTATGTGAGGTGTGTTTTCACCAAAATGCACCTTCTGACCTTCAACTCCTGACCTCAGAAAACCCACCCACCTCGGCCTTTCAAAGTGCTTACTTTGCTCGCGTGAGTGGCGGCGCCCCGCAGAGTCTCTTTGATTTCCTTTTAAACAATTCTTTATAACAGCCGGGCACGGTGGCTCAGGGCAGCGTATCATTCAGTCGCCTCAAAAATCAAGGCGGGCACGAGAAGTTTCGCTTTAGAGACCCGCCATACCAAATTGGCGAAACCACGTCTTTAAAACAAAAAGACATTTTGGCTTGGGCTCTGAGGCTCAGGCCTCTAGTCCCAGCACAAAATGCCGAGGCAGGCCGATCGTGAGGTCACAGGTTTGAGACTGGCCTCAAAGGACACAGCATACCCAGCTCCGTATAAAAAACAACAACAACAACAACAAAATCAGAAAAACATAAAAAAGCTTAGCTGGGCTTGACATGTACCCCCTTCGGCAGCACCTACACTAAAATATGGACGTGTCACAAAAGGATGGCCTGTTCATAGCTTAAAAATGACAGCACAGGTGTGCAGCTTTTCGTATTTTATTCCTACGTAATGACTGCTTTGTGAAAATCAAACAAAGATCGATTGAAGGTACAGAAAAATTTAAATAGAAAATTAGTTGAACCTAATGGTGTGGACACCTGGAAACCCAGCTACTTGAATGGCATTTGAATGACAATCACTAGAACGTAAAAGGCAGGTGTTTCAATAAGCAAAAATCAAACTGTTGCAATCCAGCATTAGTGAAAAAAGGGAAACAGTATGAATCAAAAAAGGCGGTTCTGGGGGTGGAGTCTCTGGGCATCTGGTTTGGTTTCAATTGCACATACTCATCAGTCTAATTACCTTTCTTTTTTTTTCTCTCTCTTTTATGATGTGAGGTGGGATTTCATTGGAATGAACGGGCTGAACTCGAACTCACGATCTCAGGAAACTCGCCAAACTTGGCCTTTCAAAGTGCTTAGATTGGTTGCATGAGTGGCAGTATCCACCAGAGTCTCTCGGATTTCTTATTTAACAATACATTATAACAGCCTGGCACGGTGTCTCACGGCAGCCTGTAAATGGAGCCGCCTCAAAAATCTGGAAGGGTGGATCAGGAGAAGGTGCGCTTTCGAGACCCACCCGATAAAAATGGTGAAACCGCTTCTTTAAAACAAAAAGACAATTTGGGTTGGGCTCTGCGGCTCAAGCCTGTAGTCCCAGCACAAAAGAGTACCAAGGCAGACGGACCATGAGATCACAGGTTCGAGACTGGCCTCGAAGGACACAGCGCAGCCCGCTTCCTATAAAAAAACAAAAAAAAAAACTGAAAAACACAGAAAAGCTGAGATGGGCATGGCATGTACCCGCTTCAGCAGCACCTACACTATAATTGGGACACATCACAAAAAACGACGTGTTCGTAGCATAAAAATGACATTACAGGTGTGCAGCTTTTTGTATTTTATTTCTACGTACTGACTGCTTTGTGGAAATCAAACAAAGATAGATTGGAGGTACAGAAAAATTAAAATAGAAAGTTAGTTGGACCTGGTGGTGTGGACGCCTGCAACCCCAGCTACTTGAACGGCATTGGGATTACAATCTCTTAAACTAAAACAGCAGGTGTTGCAATCAGCAGATATCGCACTGTTGCACTCCAGCCTTGGTGACAAGAGGGAAACTGCACATAATAAATAAAGGCGTTTCTTAAGGTGGAGTCTCTGAGAACTTTGTTTTGTTTCAATTGCACACACTCATCAGTCCGATTACCTTTGTTTTTTAATTGTCTTACATTATGTGGTGTGGGGATTCACCAGAATGCACATTCTGATCTCAAACTCGTGACCTCAGGAAACCCACCCACCTCGGCCTTTCAAAGTGCATAGATTGCTTGCGTGAGTGGCGGCACCCGGCAGAATCTCTCTGATTTCTAATTTAACAATACATTATAACAGTCCGGCACGGTGGCTCACGGCAGCCTGTAATTGAGTCACCTCACAAATGAAGGCCTGCGGTTCACGAGAATTTGCGCATTCAAGACCCGCCAGATCAAAATGGTGAAACCGCATCTTTAAAACAGATGGGAAATTTTGGTTGGGCTCCGCGGCTCAAGCCTTTAGTACCAGCACAAAAGAATGCCAAAGAAGCCAGATCGTGATTTCACAGGTTCGACACTGGTCTCAATAAACACAGCGTAACCAGCTCCTTATAAAAAAACCAAAACAAGACAAAACAAAAAACAGAAATATATAAAACCTGAGGTGCGTTTGGCATGTACTCGCTGAGGCAGCACCTACACTAAAATTGGGACGCGTCAAAGAAAAAGGCGAAAAATGACATCCCAGGAGTGCAGCGTTTCGTATTTTATTTCTACGTATTGACTGCATTGTGGGAATAAAACAAAGATTGATTGGAGGTACAGAAAAATTAAAATAGAAAATTGGCTGGACCTAATGTTGTGGACACCTGGCAACCCACCTACTTGAACGGCATTTGGATGACAATCACTTGAACGTAAAAGGCAGGTGTTTCAGTAAGCAAAATTCGAACTGTTGCAGTCCAGCCTTGGTGACAAAAGGGAAACTGTACATAATCAAAAAAGGCAGTTCTGGGGGTGGAGTCTCTGGTCGCCTGGTTTGGTTTCAATTGCACATACTCATCAGTCTGATTACCTTTCTTTTTTTCTCTCTCTTTTATGATGTGAGGTGGGATTTCACCAGAATGAACAGCCTGAGCTCGAACTCGCGACCGCAGGAAACCTGCTCACCTTGGCCTTTCAAAGTGCTTAGATTGGTTGCGTGAGTGGCAGCACCTGCCAGAGTCTCTCTGATTTCTTATTTAACAATACATTATAACAGCCCGGTACAGTGGCTCATGGCAGCCTGTAAATTGAGTCGCCTCAAAAATCAAGGTGGGCGGATCAGGAGAAGTTGTGCTTTCGAGACCCGCCGGATAAAAATGGTGAAACCGTGTCTTTAAAACAAGAAGACCTTTTGGGTTGGGCTCCGCAGCTCAAGGCTGTAGTTCCAGCACAAAAGAATGCCAAGGCAGGTGGATCGTGAGGTCACAGGTTCGAGACTATCCTCGAAGTACAAAGCGTAGCCAGCTCCGTAAAAACAAACAAACAAGCAAAAAAAAAAAAACAAAACAAAAAACAAAAAAAACCTGAAAAACATAAAAAAGCTGAGATGGGCTTGTCATGTACTCACTTTGGCAGCACCTACACTATAATTGGGACACATCACAAAAGAACGACGTGTTCATAGCGTAAAAATGACACCACAGGTGTGCAGCTTTTTGTATTTTATTTCTATGTATTGACTGCTTTGTGGAAATCCAACAAAGATAAATTGGAGTTACAGAAAAATTAAAATAGAAAATAAGTTGAACCTGGTGGTGTGGACACCTGCAACCCCAGCCACTTGAACAGCATTTGGATTACAATCACTTGAACGTAAAAGGCAGGTGTTTCAATTAGCAAACATTGCACTGTTCCAGTCCAGCCTTGGTGACAAAAGGGAAACTGTACGTAATCACAAAAGTCGGTTCTGGGGGTGAAGTCTTCAGGCACCTCGGTTTGTTTCAATTGCACACACTCATCAGTCTGATAACCTTTCTTTTTTTTTGTCTTTGATTATGTGAGGTGGGTTTTCACCGGAATGTACAGGCTGACCTCGAACTCTTGACCTCAGGAAACCCGCCCACCTCGGCCTTTCAAAGTGCTTAGATTGCTTGCGTGAGTGGCAGCGCCCGGCAGAATCTCTCTGATTTCTTATTTAACAATACATTATAACAGCCCACCACGGTGGTTCATTGCAGCCTGTAATTGATTCGCCTCAAAAATGAAGGCGGGCAGTTCATGAGAAGTTGCGCTTTCAAGAATTGTCCGATCAAAATGGTGAAACCGCATCTTAAAAAAAAAAGACAATTTGGATTGGGCTCCACGGCTCAAGTCTTTAGTCCCAGGACAAAAGAATGCCGAGGGAGGGGCCCAAATTGACTCCAGCTGGATGTTGTGGTGCTTGCGAAGGTGAGGCCAAGAGTTCAAGGCCAACCAACCTCAGCAACCTTACAAGCTCTCATTGATTGGCAAAAAAAAAAAAAAAAAAAGAATGCTGAGTCAGACGGATTATGAGGTCACAGGTTCGAGACTGGCATCGACGGACCCCTCATAGCCCGCTCCCTGTAAAAAACAGAGAAACATAAAAAAGCTGGGCTGGGCCTGGCATGTAGTCCCTTCGGCAGCACCTACACTAAAATTTGGATGCTACACAAATGTCCGGCATTGTCGTAGTGTAAAAATAACACCAGAAGTGGCCAGCTTGTTGTATTTTATTTCTACGTATTGACTGCTTTGTGGAAATCAAATAAAGATAGATTGGACGTACAGAAAAATTAAAATGGAAAGTTAGTTGGACCTGGCGGTGTGGACACCTGCAACCCCAGTTACTTGAACGGCATTGGGATGACAATCACTTGAACGTAAAAGGCAGGTGTTCCAATAAGCAAAAATTGCAGTGTTGCAGTCCAGCCTTGGTGACAAGTGGGAAACTGTACGTAATCAAGAAAGTTTGTTCTCGGGGTGGAGTCTCCGGGCACCTGGTTTTTTTCAATTGCACACACTCATCAGTCTGATTACCTTTCATTTTTTTTCTCTTATATTATGTGACCTGGGGTTTTACCGGAATGCACATTCTGACCTCGAACTTGTGACCTCAGGAAACCTGCCCACCTTGGCCTTTCAAAGTGCTTAGATTGCTTACATGAGTGGCAGCGCCTGCCAGAATCTCTCTGATTTTCTTTTTAACAATACATTATAACAGCCTGCCACAGTGTTTCACAGCAGCGTATCATTCAGTCACCTCAAAAATCAAGGCAGGTGGATCACGAGAAGTTGCGCTTTCGAGACCTGCCCCACGAAAATGGTGAAACCGCATCTTTATTTTTTATTTATTTATTTATTTATTTTGGAAAGGAAAAGAGGAAGAAAAAGAGGGAGAGAGAACAGGAATATTGCTTTATTCTATAAATGGGTATTAATAATGGCCGATCATTATTTTGTGTATTTAAAATGGAGAATGTATATTTTATTTAACTAAAGTGGAGAGTTCTACAAGTGCTTATTAAGTTTACTTTTTACTGATCTGAGTTCAGATTCTGGATATCCTTATTAATTTTCTGTTTAGTTGAGTCTGAATCTCTTTATGGGTCTTATGTATCTGGGTGTTAGGATGCATTTATCCTTATACCACTCTATCTTTGTTGGTTTGAAATCTGTTTTATCAAATGCATGAATTGCAACTCCTTTTTGTTTATTTATTTGTTTTTGTTCTCTATTTGGTTGGTAAATCTTTCTCCAATCCTTTGTTTTTAGTCTTTGTGTATCTTTGGATATGAAATGAGTCTGGATATAGTATACCATTAGGTTTTGGCTGTATCTTTTATTAAGAAAATTTAGTCAATTTCAATTTAAGATTACTGCCATTTGATGTTAACTGGCTATTTTATCCATTTGTTGATGTAAATTCTTCTTTATGTTGATGCTCTTTACTTTTTGGTATATTTTTAGAAAGGCTAATACTGGTTGTTCCTTTCTGTGTGTAATGCTTCTTTCAGAAGATTTGGTAAAGCAGGCCTGGTGGTAATAAAATCTCTGAGTTCTTGCTTGTTCATAAAAGATTTTATTTTTTCTTCAATTGTGAAGCTTAGTTTGGCAGGATATGAAATTCTGGGCTGAAATTTCTGTTCTTTGAGGATGTTAAATATCAGCCCCCACTCTCTTCTGGCTTGTAGGGTTTCTACTGAGAGATCTGCTGTAAGTCTAATAGGCGTCCCTTTGTGGGTAACCTGACTTTTCTCTCTGGCTGCCCTTAGTATTTTCTCATTCGTTTCAACCCTGGTGAATCTAATGATTATGTGTCTTGGGGTTGCTCTTCTTAAGGAATATCTTTGTGGTGTTCTCTGTATTACCTGAGGTTGAATGGTATCCTGCTTTGCTAGATTGGGAGAATTCTCCTGGATAATATCCTGAAGAGTATTTTTCAGCTGGAATTCATTCTCTCCATCACATTCAGGTACATCTATCAAACGTAGATTAGGTCTTTTCACATAGTCCCATAATTCTTGGAGACTTTGCTCATTTCTTCTTGTCCTTTTTTCTCTATTCTTGTCTTCTCATTCCATTTCATTAAGTCGGTCTTTGACCTCTGATATCCTTTCTTCTGCTTGATCAATTCAGCTATTCAAACTTGTTCATATTTCACTAAGTTCTCGTGTTGTATTTTTCAACTCTATTAGGTCATTTATATTCCTTTCTATATTGTCCATTCTTTTTAACATTTCATCTAACCTTTTTTCAAAGTTCTTAGTTTCTTTACATTGGGTTAGAACAAGTTGTTTCAATTCCCAGAAGTTTTTTACCATCCACCTTCTAAAGCCTCCTTCAGATACTGGAACACAGTCCTCTTCCATTAGGGCTTGTTCCGTTGCTGATGAGGAATTACTATCCCCTGTAGAGGAAGAGGGGTTTTGACTTTCGGTTTTCTAGGCTTTTTTAGGCTTCTTTTTTCCCTTTATTGTAAATTTATCCATCTGTCATCTTTACAATTACCACCTTTCTAATCAGGTTTCTGAGTGGATGTCCAATTTATTGATTCCCAGTGCTGGAATCCGAGCAACCCACTGTGCCGGCCAAAACAACAGCGATAAGACTGATGGTGCTCTTCTGCCTGGGCATCTCCGGTCTGGCTTCCTTCTTGAGTCCGCAACAAGCGGCTCTGCCTTCCCAGAGCTCCAAACACCAGTCAGTAGGGGAACCAGTCCCGCTCACTGTGCATGAAAGAGCTGCCATGCCAAGGTGACGACAAAACTGCTGCACCGGCCACAGAAGTCGAGCTGGTGACCCGCGGGGCTTCTCCACTAGAAATCTTCTGGTCTGTGGGAGACAAAAATTTCTCTGAAAATGTGGTGTTCTCACATTTTTCAAGCCTTCACTGTGAGCTACAATCCCGAGCTGTTAGCGATCAGCCATCTTGGATCTCTCTCCAAAACCGCATCTTTAAAATCAAAAGACTATTTGGCTTGGGCTCCAACTCCCAAGCCTGTAGTCCCAGCACAAAAGAATGCCGAGGCAGGCAGATTGTGAGGTCACAGGTTTGAAACTAGCCTCGATAAACACAGCATAGCCATCTCCCTATAAAAAAAAAAAAGAAAGAAAAGAAAAACATAAAAACCCGAGCTGGGCTTGGCATGTACTCACTTCGGCAGCATCTACACTAAAATTGGGACACATCACAAAACAAAGGCCTGTTCGTAGCATAAAAATAACACCACAGGTGTGCAGATTTCCGTATTTTATTTCTACGTATTGACTGCTTTGTGGAAATCAAACAAAGATAAATTGGAGGTACAGAAAAAATAAAATAGAAAATTAGTTGAACCTAGTGTTGTGGACACCTGCAACCCCAGCTACTTGAAGGGCATTTGGACTACAATCACTTGAACATAAAAGGCAGGTTTTTCAATAAGCAAAAACGCACTGTTGCAGTCCAGCCTTGGTGACAAAAGGGAAACTGTACGTAATCAGAAAAGGCGGTTCTGGGGGTGGAGTCTATGAGCACCTCGTTTTGTTTCAATTGCACATACTCATCAGTCTGATTACCTTTCCTTTTTTTTTTTTTTGGCTTTTATTATGTAAGGTGGGTTATCACCAGAATGCACAGGCTGACCTCGAACTCGTGACCTCAGGAAACCCGACCACCTCAGCCTTTCAAAGTGCTTAGATTGCTTGCATGAGTGGCAGCGCCCAGCAGAGTCTCTCTGATTTCTTATTTAACAATACATTATAACAGCCTGGCACGGTGGCTCATGGCAGCCTGTAATTGAGTTCCCTCAAATATCAAGGTGGGCAGATCACGAGAAATTGCACTTTCAAGACCCACCTGACCAAAATGATGAAACCACATCTTTAAAACAAAAAAAACAATTTGGGTTGGGCTCCGTGGCTTAAGCCTGTAGTCCCAGCACAAAAGAATTCCCAGGCAGGCGGATTGTGAGGTCACAGGTTTGAGACTGGCCTGGAAGAGCATAGCATAGCCCGCTCACTATGAAAAACTAAAAAAAATAAAATAAAATAAATAAAAAATAAATAAACCAGGAAAACATAAAAAAGTTGAGCTGTGCTTTGCATTTACTTGCTTCGGCTAAACCTACACTAAAATTTGGATGCTACACAGAAGACTGGCATGGTAGTAGTGCAAAAATGACACCACAGGTGTGCAGCTTTTCATATTTTATTTCTACGTATTGACTGCTTTGTGGAAATCAAATAATGATCGATTGGAAGTACAGAAAAATAAAAATAGAAAGATAGCTGGACCTGGTGGTGTGGACAACTTCAACCCCAGCTACTTGTACTGCATTGGGATGACAATCACTTGAACTTGAAAGGCAGGTGTTGCAATAAGCAAAGATTGCAATGTTGCACTCCAGCCTTAATGACAAAGAAAAAATTGCACGTAATAAAGAAAGGTGGTCCTTTTGGTGGAGTCTCCAGGAACCTTGTTTTGTTTCAATTGCACACACTCATGAGTCTGATTACCTTTCTTTTTTTTCCCTCTTTTATTATGTGAGGTGGGTTTTCACCAGAATGCACAGGCTGACCTCGACCTCTTGACCTCAGGAAACCCAGCCACCTCGGCTTTTCAAATTGCTTAGATTGCTTGCATGAGTGGCAGTGCCTGGCAGAGTCTCTCTGATTTTTTATTTAACAATACATTATAACAGCCCTGCACGGTGGCTCACGGCATCCTGTCATTCCATCGCTTCAAAAATCAAGGTGGGGAAATCAAGAGAAGTTGAGCTTTTGAGACCTGCTTGACCAACATGGTGAAACCCCGTCTTTAAAACAAAAATACCATTTGGTTTGGGCTTTTCAACTCAAGCCTTTAGTCCCAGCACAAAGAATGCCTTGGCAGGTGGATCGTGAGGTCACAGTTTCGAGACTGGCCTCACAGGACAGGGTGTAGCCCGCTCCCTATAAATGAAGAAAAAACAAAATAACAAAAAAAGCTGAGCTGGGCTTGGCATGTGCTCGTTTCGGCAGCACCTACACTAAAGTTTGGACGCTACACAGAAGGCCGACGTGATTGTAGAGTAAAAATGACATGCACAGTTGTTCAGATTTTTGAATTTTTTTCTCTTTTGACTGATTTGCAGAAATCAAATAAAGATAGATTAGAGGTACAGAGAAATAAAAATAGAAAGTTAGCTGGACCTGGTACTGTGGACACCTGCAACCCCAGCTACTTGAACATCATTGGGATGACAATCACTTTAACTTAAAAGGCAGGTGTTGCAATAAGCAAAGATCTCACTGTTGCACTCCAGCCTTGGTGACAAAAGAAAAACTGCACGTAATATAGAATGGCGGTTCTGGGGTGGAGTCTCCAGGAACCTCCTTTTGTTTCAATTGCACACACTCATCAGACTGATGACCTTTCTTTTTTTTTCTTTTTTATTACGTGAGGTGTGTTATCACTGGAATGCACAGGCTGACCTCAAACTTGTGACCTCAGGAAATTCGCCCACCTTGGCCTTTCAAAGTGCTTGGATTGCTTGTGTTAGTGGCAGCGCCCGGCAGAATCTCTCTTATTTTGTTTTTAACAATACATTATAACAGCCCTGCATGGCGTCTCACGGCAGCCAGTCATTCAGTCCCCTCAAAAATCAAGGTGGGTGGATTACAAGATATTGCACTTTTGAGACCCGCCCGACCAAAATGGTGAAATCGAGTCTTTAAAACCAAAAGACAATTTGGGTTGGACTCGGTGGCTCAAGCCTGTAGTCCCAGAAAAAGGAATGCCAAGACAGGCGGATTGTTAGGTCACAGGTTCGAGACTGGCCTCGAAGGACACAGGGTAGCCTGCTCCCTATAAAAAACAAAAAAAAAAACCAGAAAACCATAAAATAGCTGAGCTGGGCTTGGAATGTGATCGCTTCAGCAGCACCTACACTAAAATTGGGACGCTACAAAAAAGGCCGGCGTGGTCGTAGTGTAAAAGTGACACGCACAGGAGTGCACCTTTTTGTATTTTATTTCTTCCTTTTGACTTATTTGTTGAAATAAAATACAGATAGATTGGAGGTACAGAAAAATAAAAATAGAAAGTTAGCTGGACCTTGTGGTGTGGAGAACTGCAACCCCAGCTACTTGAACGGCATTGGGATGACAATCATTTGAACTTAAAAGGCACGTGTTGCGATAAGCAAAAATCTCACTGTTGCACTCCAGCCTTGGTGACAAGAGGGAAAATGTACGTAATTTAAAAAGGCGAATCTGGGGGTCAAGTCTACGGGCACCTCGTTTTGTTTCAATTGCACACACTCATCAGTGTGATTACCTTTCATTTTTTTCTCTTTTATTATGTGAGGTGGGTTTTCACCAAAATGCACTGGCCGACCTTGAAAACGTGACCTCAGGAAACGCGCCCAACTCGGCCTTTCAAGGTGCTTAGGTTGCTTGCATGAGTGGCAGTGCCCGGCAGAGTCTCTCTTATTTTTTTTAACAATACATTATAACAGCCCGGCACGGTGTCTCACAGCAGCCTGTCATTCAGTCGCCTCAAAAATCAAGGTGGGCAGATCACGAGAAGTTATGCTTTCCATACCCTCCCGACTAAAATGGTGAAACCGTGTCTTTAAAACAAAAAGACAATTTGGGTTGGGCTCCGTGACCCAGGTCTGTAGTCCCAGCACAAAAGAATGCTGAGGCAGGCGAATTCTGAGGTCAAAAATCCGAGACTGGCCTCAAAGGACACAGCGTAGCCCGCTCCATATAATAAACAACAACAACAACAAAAAAAAAAACATAAAAAAGCTGAGCTGGGCTTGAAATGGGATTGCTTTGGCAGCACCTACACTAAAATTGGGATGCTACACAGAAGGCCGGTGTGGTCGTAGCATAAAAATGAAACCACAGGTGTGAAGCTTTTCGTATTTTATTTCTATGTATTGACTGCCTTGTGGCAATCAAATAAAGATACATTGAAGGTACACAAAAATAAAAATAGAAAGTTAGCTTGACCTGGTTGTGTGGACACCTGCAACCCCAGCTACTTGAAAGGCATTGAGATGACAATCACTTGAACATAAAAGGCAGGTGTTGCAGTAAACAAAGATCGCATTGTTGCACTCCAGATTTGGTAATCAGAGGAAAACTGTCTATAATAAACAAAGGCTGTTCTGGAAGTGGAGTCTCCCGGCAGTTCATTTTCTTTCAATTTCACACATGCATCCGTCTGATTATCTTTTTTTTTCTCTTTTATTATGTGAGGTGGGTTTTCACCAGAATGCTCAGGCTGACCTCAAACTTGTGACCTCAGAAAACCTGCCCACCTTGCCCTCTCAAAGTGCTTAGATTGCTGGTGTGAGTGGCAGCACCTGGCACAGTCTCTCTAATTACTTTTTAACAATATATTATAACAGCCCAGCATGGTGGCTCACTGCAGCCTGTCATTCAGATGCCTCAAAGATCAAGGCGGGGAAATCACGAGAAGTTGTGGGTTCAAGATTCACCCAACCAACATGGTGAAACCCCATCTTTAAAACAAAAAAACAATTTGGGTTGGGCTCCGTGGCTCAAGCCTGTAGTCCCTGCACAAAAGAATGCCGAGGAAGGTGGATCCTAATGTCAAAGGTTGGAGACTGGCCTCGAAGGACACAGAATAGCCCACT